>OX328127.1:41851421-42596695 GCA_946811695.1 Gonocerus acuteangulatus | reverse complement strand
AAAAATCGGCTCTAAGACCTCCTGTAATATACACACAGTATGCTTAGGCCGGAACTTGGCCTGGCGCACTACCGTGCGCCTAGATATTAAGACATTAACATTAACTAGTAAAAACTAACTTACTACATAATCTACTAAAGCCCGTAGATGTCCTTTGGTATGATCGTACATCGTATTCGAACATACCTCATGACATCTATGGGCTGTTTGCGGATAGTAGCCCACACATAGACATTTCCCACATATTTCTGACAAAAGACGAATTTATATTGAAATAACTCAATATTTTATTATGTTTAACCTTTCTCGTAATTACATTTTACAATTAAAACAGTAGCGAAAAAAACATTTTACTTTATTTAATATTATTAATTAAATTTACCCTATTTTTTAATAATTGTTTTTTTTTATTTTTGTGGGTGTCTACGCCGTAACCCTCAGGGCGTCAATGCATACGTTTACTTACAAATACATACAATTCATTTTTTTTATAATATTACCGTTTTTACAGATAGAATATTGCAGAGTTTTCAATTTGTACATGCAACTGTAAAGATGAGAAAATGGCCGCGAAAAAAAAAAAACGCTCTATGCGTTTTTCAAGTTCCTTGAGCGCCCGAAAAACAAAGTTTTGTCAAAAGCGGCTAAATATGATTTCATTGTCTTGCCCTTGAATATAAGCATTAAATTAATAAATAAATTAATTGATTAAATTTAAAATTTAAATTTTAAATTAATAACTAATAAATTGATCTCAAATTGGTTAATTATAAACCGTAAAAGCTACGTTTTTGTTTAGAGCTTATTTGGCAGAAAACCCGGTGTTCCGGTCCACATATTCCGCTGGTTTGTTATTAATTTAATTCAATAGGTCATAAGAAATATCATAATACTGACCGTGCAGCTAGAATAGCGCTAAGAAAGCAAAAAAAAGTCCGACTCGCAGGAACTGCATCATATTTGCGCGGTTCCGTTCTTATATCTAGACTCATTTAAAATGATTAAAATAGAAGCTGTTATTATTTTGGGTCCACATTTCTAGAAAGCATGAAGATTAGATAGTTAGCCGTCGAGGTGATAAGTAAAGATGGAATGGTTTGGATTCGGCTAAAGAAACCTCAATACGATTTTTGTTAAAAAATCTATATTTAGGACGTTTTGGCTACTCATTGGTAGCCTTCGTCAGCAATGAAAGTGCCGGGAGGCAGAGGAGGATCAAAGTTGACAGTTCCATCTTTACTTTCAAGAAAGGTCTTATTTACGATCTTACCTAGGCATTTGAAAAACTATATCTTGGAAATCCATATCTCTAAGATTAAATTGTTTTTCTTATTTTTCTTAACCTGATTTATTATCAAATACATTATCCAACTATAAGCAGTCAAAAAATAACAAGCAATAAAAACAGACAAAAAGAACAGTCGAATCAGCGAAATCAATTACTTCAAAGTTTTAAGCACTTATTTCTCCGATTGACATCGTCTAATCAAAACATTCATCAGAACCTTTTTTGTAGATCATTTAGTAAGCTTTCTAATGGTATTCTTCCGTTTCCCAAGATTCTCAACCTTTTTCGAGATATTAAGGAAAGTATACAAAGTTCCCAAAACTTTTCATGTCTGTTCATAAAATATTTTATTCTAACCCTTCCTTAACTCCAAACGTAACATAACTTTCAACATATTAGTTTTAATGAAAGTAGAACATGCAGATAATGTTTCAACTGAAACCCGTGATTCTAAGTACCCAAACCAAAAACGGTATTCAAAAACTATTGTTCCAATTTTCTCGAAAACGGTTAAAGCTATCGCCTTGAAAATGGTTTCATTCGTTTTCCTAGCCCAAGAAGCCAATAAAAAGAGTACTTACAAGCTTATGAACTCAAAAACGTAAGCGTTACGATTTTTTCTGCGCGAATTTCGCCCCAAACGCCATCTTCCAGTGGGCGGATTTTGGTGGTTAACGAACTTGACCTTTCAAATTGGACGACTGATTTTTGTACCAAATTTCATCAAAATCGGGCCATCAGGGAAGCCAGAAATGAGCGAACAGACAAATATATATATATATATATATATATAAATAAATAAATATATATATATATATATATATATATATATATATATATATATATACAAATTTGAACCACCGTTATTTTCGGTCTCTAGGGGTTCTGAAACGCGAAATTTTCTTGTCGGCACTTCCGGATTGTTTCATTGTATCAACCTTATAAGCGGGGTTCCTCCCTATGGGGGAGGGAGGAACCGCGCTAAAACGGAAGAGAAAGAAGTAATCGCAGTGCCCCTACGCGTCAGGTATAAACATATTTTTAAACGACAGAAGATGATTATTGACTTAAAAAAAACTACTCAATTCACCAACCATATCCAGTTCATTTCTATTACTAGTAACTAATGCATCTAACCCCTAGTATATTAATGAGCGTAAGTCAATCCGCTCTTTCACTTGCCAACCTTCTTGCCTCCTGCCAAGCTTTGCCTATACGACCCTCGCTCTGTTCCACTGATCTACGCCTAGTCTCTCTAGGCCTTCCTCTTTTCCTTACCCCCTGGGGGGTTTCACTGAAAAGTCATATTATTCTCCTTAAGCCATAATTTCTTTGGAAACCGTTTCGTTTTTCCCTATCGGCTGGTTTGCGCTATTTTTTGCAAAGTTTTGTTTGGCAAAAAAATAGTAATTGTTCCTACTCTTTCTTTCTACTGACCATCATGAACTAGGACTTGAACCCGCGGCTATTAGGATCACCAGAGTCCGGAACAAACATATTTTTATAATAAGGTGTAGATAGTTACCCGCCGAGGTGATAAGCAGGTAGGGAATCGGCTAGGAAAACATCAATGTGATTTATTGATTTTGTCCTTTCCGAATCTCAACTATTCCCTGATTGCTTAAACATATTTGTATTTTATTTATTTATTTTAAGGGCATCGTATCTATGGCGATGAGCCCTGAACAACACACACACACACACACACACACACACACACATATATATATATATATATATATATATATATATATATATATATATATATATATATATTCACGTATTACTTATTATAAGTCGTAGCTCTTTAAACAAAGCCTAATTATTCTTTTTTTACCACTTTATTCTAGGTTTCGCCCTACATGTTCCATGGACTCTTTGACACGGTATATTGGTTAATTAATGTTTCCCAAAAAATAAAAATTGCTAAATTAAGGCCAAGGCATTCGTTTATATTATAAACAAGTTTAATAATAAACAAAGGGCCTGTACCATTGGAAGATTTGAATTTTTATAAATATGTCACATCCCTCTCATATCTACTATTGCAGGATTCATCAAAATGTGTTTTTATCCTTATCGTTCAAAGGGAGTGAAGTTGTAATCTACCACTCCCTCTAGAGGGCGTTATTAACAATTTACCGTCACGGATCGTCCATCCTTGACCTTATTGCTCCCGTCCAACAGTCCGTGTAATTACAACGCATTCCGTTAGGGGCAGCACAATCGCCGGAATAATGGACAACCTATAGTTGAAATATCTTTCACCAGATAATAATATCGAGTCTCATGCTTTCCCTTGGAACGGCTGCCGTTTTTAGCGCGTTTCCGATCGGTAAAGAGCGACCATGTTGAAAACTCGATTTTACTGGTGGGTAATAAGAGCATCATTGCTATGTGGCACACATTATGGTAAAATGTCAAATGTTTTAGCGAGTTCCTTCATAGAGGTTGATATCACACTATACGGAAGAGCCAACTAGAAAATTTGACGTTTCAGAACATTTTGGTCACGAAAATAGGTTCTAGGTTGTCAAATTTGTGTGTATATATATATTTGTCTGTTCAGCTTGTAGCGGTCCGACTTTAATGAAAGAGAAAACGTTATTCCTCATAAATACAGTCTGCTGGCCAAATATTGGCTTGCTTAGACATACAGGCTGCTAATAATTCTTTCGAAAATTCACTTAATTAATGTTGGGAATATTTGTCAATTTATTTAAGAATATGTAGAAAAATTTTTAGATTAGATTTTTAGTAAGTCTAAATAAGTAAATGTAAGTGACAGCAAGTGCTAAGGCTTGAGCCTTTTCTTTCGAAAAAAGAAATGGCATCAGCCCTATTCTGGCTAGAAAAGAGTGGTAACCTATACATAACCAGTACTAAAATTCTTTTTTAATAATTTGGAAACTAAATCACCTGTTTTTGATCGATGTAATAGTTGCTTATGAACGCTATGAATGGTGAGACATTATTGCAAAGCTTTAATTCATCGTCTACAATCGTAGTTTTACATAAAGCAACGAAATAATGACCTTCGCTGGATTGATAGAATGTTTCTCTTCGAGCTTGAGGAAGCCGAGGAAAAGAAGCGGAGTGTTCGTCCTTGGAGCTCCAGGCGCTGGTAAGACCTCCCTTTGCGCACATCTTCAAAAGGAATTTGGATTCTTGCACCTATCTCCGGGAAGTCTGCTCAGGGAGGAAGTGGAACGGGGACAAAGTCCTGAGGCTGCATTAATAAAGCAGCATCTCCTGGCGGGCACACTAGTTCCGGCGGAAATACCCTGTAGACTCTTGAAGAACGCCATCGCCAGAAGCGCGAATGAGAATGAAGTCGTCCTCCTGGACGGGTTTCCGAGGAACTTCGAAAGCCTCAAATGCTGGGAGGAAGAGGCAGGGGACAGCATGAGGGTGGAATGTGTCCTTTTTCTTGACGTCGAAGAGGATACCCTGATAGAACGATGTCTTCGAAGAAGGGGAAGACAGGACGACAACGTTAGCACCCTGAAGACCAGGCTAAGAGTGTTCAGAGAAGAAACGATGCCGCTCTTGGTACACTTCAAAGCTAACAACCTCTTGATGAGGGTTTACTCTGGTATTAACCAAGAAGAAGTTGTTAAGTGTGTAATTAAAGTTTTTAAAGATAATAATTTGATTAGCTAAATAAATAAAGACGTTAATTGTGTCCTTTAATCATCTGTTAATTTTCTTGTCACGTATAGTCTTAAAGCTTAACAGTTATTTGAAAATAGTTTAGAAACAAAGGCCGAATCTGTTCTTATCCTCATTTATATATATATATATATATATATATATATATATATATATATATACATATATATATATATATATATATATATATATATATATATATATATATATATATATATATATTTCGTGAAAGGTTTTAACAACTCTGATAAATAACTTGTTTGATTGAAATATAATTTTACTGTAAAGTGCAATTAGGAAACAATAGCAACCAAGTAAATGCTAAGGGAAACAGAGACGAACGATAACTTAGTAAATTTAGTTACCTTTCGAATTATGATATTCCACTTACTGCGATTTCTCAACTGTTTTCCTGATATTTAAGAAAATATACGAAACAACGTATACAACAAAATACAAAACTGCTCATATATGTTTATAAACTGTCTATTCTAATACTCCCTCAATACCGAACTTTTTATGTATTATTTTGGCTGAATATCAAACGTCTTGAAAATATTTCAACCCAATCCGCCATCATGAAGTATTTAAAACGCAAATTGGGATTACCTATAGGGTCTGAAACGCTGACATTTTCCATCGCCACCTTCTGATTGCGCCATATTTGATATTTGATACTTTTTCTGAAATTATATTTATTTCCTTAATGTTATGATTATCTATTATAATTTATTTAATAATATTATCTTTTTGTTCAAAGCTGATGTTTCCATATAGACTTAATAATTTGCTAGTCGCCTCCGTTGCGATCAAGCAGTAAATAAATAAATAATAAATAATGATTGCGCCATAAGGTCCGATTTCCGTTCAATAAAACTAAAATTTCGACTGTTCGAGATATATTAAAAAAAAGTCCGACTCGCAGAAACTCCATCCATCATCTTAGCGCAGTTCTGTTCTTATCCCTAGTATCATGTGGAAAGATTAAAGTAGAAACAGTTATTATTTTGGCTCCACCTTTCTTGAAAGGTCTTGATTTATGATCTTACCTGAATGGGTCGGCCAACCCCAGATAGGCACTTGAAAATAGCCATAAGGTCTTCGCATCTTTCTCTTTGAAAGCTATATTTCTAACAATAAATTGCTTTTCTTATTTTACTTAACCTGTTTTATTGTCAAATACATTATCCAACTATAAGCAATTAAAAAATAACAAAGAATAAGAACAGACAAAAAGAACCGTTCGAATAAGCGAAATCAATTACTTTAAAGTTTTAAGCACTTATTTCTCCGATTGACATCGCCTAATCAAAACTCTCTTCAGAACCTTCTTTGTAGAGCATTTAGTAGGCTTTCGAATGTTAACCATCCGCTTACCAAGATTTTCAACCGTTTTCGGGATATAAAGGAAAGTATACGAAGTTCCCAAAGCTTTTCATGTCTGTTAATAAAATATGTTATTCTAATCCTTCCTTAACTCCAAACGTAAACAAAATTTCAACATATTAGTTTTTATGGAATTCAAACATGCAGAAAATGTTTCAACTGAATCCCATGATTCTAAGTACCCAAACCAAAAACATTATTCAACAACTATGTTTTCATTTTTCTCGAAAATGGTTAAAGCTATTTCCTTAAAAATGGCTTCATTCGTTTTTCTAGGCCAAGAAGCCTATAAAACGAGTACTTGCAAGCATATGAAGTAAGCGAAACAATTTTTTTCGCGTGAATTTCGCTCCAAAAACCATGTTCCCGTGAGCGGATTCTGCTGGTTAACGAACTTGACCTTTCAAATTAGACGAAAGATTTTTTTACCGAATTTCATCAAAATCGGACCATTATTCGAGGTGCTAGATCGCGAACAGACAAATATATATGTGTGTGTATATATATATATATATATATATATATATATATATATATATATACAAATTTGAACCCCCGTTATTTTTGTTCTCTAGGGGTTCTGAAACGCAAAATTTTCTAGTCGGCACTTCCCGATTGCGTCATGAGATCAACCTTATAAGCGGGGTTCCTCCCTATGGAGGGAAGGAGGAACAGCGCTAATATGGGTCAAGTAAAAACCACCCCTCCTGGTAGACCGATTTTGTTGGTTAACGAACTCGTCTAATCGATTGAACAAGCAATGATGTATACCAAATTTCGCAGGAAGTTTGCCGATATGTTGTGATTTTAAAAGCTAAGAGTAGATACTGCTTAAAATAAGCCTATGCTGATAAGGAAATATTAATTTTTCTGAAATGTCATCATTAATTTAAAGTGGAACAGCCGAGTCTTTATTTAGTATATATCATTCGATATTGATAAAGGCAGTTTATTCAAGAGAACCGATAAAACCTCAGCATATTCTATTCGCAGTATAAATTTAATGGAAACGGTTCAATGCGTTAGAACTTTAAGCTCTTCTGTTTATCATTTAATTAGTTGTAGTTGGGAGATAAAGTTCAAATCCCATAGTCTAGGGATTTATTTCTTATTGCCGTTTTATGGCCATAAGTTCTTGGGAAACATTTCAAACTAAGACATAAATTCAAAATGAAACATAACTCTGCAACATCCATCTTCGCTTCATCTTGAAAAAGATTAGTTGTCTAGAATTAATTAGTTTGCAGTGTGCTCAAAATTATTTCTGAGTAAGCGTTTCAAATTGATCATAATATATATATATATATATATATATATATATATATATATATATATATGTGTGTGTGTGTGTGTGTGTGTGTGTGTGTTGAGGTTGTGGTGGGTTCGGAAACGCCTACAATGTTACATTGTCATATTGAAAAGTTCTGTCCCCAGGGTAAATATTGAAAATCTTTCCGGCGTTGAACAATGACCTCCCAGATTCACTGATCATTACACATAAATACGTAGATAGTTTGAATAATAATGACACAGCGTTCGGCAGTCCTTCCTGTTATCTGCAGATTACATCCTTCTCCTTGTAATTTCCCATTGTTGGCCTCCATAATATCCTTTCTTGGGAATCAGTAAGACATGTTATTACACAATTAAATACACATCTACACTAATGTATTCGACTAATTAAGAAATCATCATGATCATTACAAGGTAGCAAAGATATCAAGAAGCACGCTCATGATGGCTTCAATAACCTTCAGCTGTAATATATTTTAATTTATTGTAGCTGTTAAGATTGTCCTCTTGGAAGAATTTCCGAAAATTTTCCTTTAAATATCCATTGACCCTACCTACTGTGTTTCGATATTTACTGTGAAGAAATATTAATAATAAGTAAATGGCAATTAATAAACAGCATAAACAACATTGAGGCCCCTAAATGGAGCATTATACTTCACCATGGATCTTTAAAACCGGGACTACCGTTGTGACGTTCATTTTCTTGGTCCTGAAAATTAGGAACACAAATTCCTTATATCATTAATTTAATATATTTATATACACAATTTATATAAAAATAATAGATTTATATATAAAACAATATATATTTGAGTAACCTGTTTTTCGGTGGCCTTTCGGTCGACATTTCTCGTCAGTAGTTAAGTATTGCGCCATCGTGTAGATATCATTAGCGAGTAATTCCCCCCATAGGTATGGAGGAAACTCGTTAATACGTTTTGCCATTACAGGAGTAGACTATTGAATACATCTTGTTGATATTGAATGAAGGACAGCTTTGAAGTAGACGCATGCTGACTGCAGGCTTCTTAGAATTATTCCAGGTCAGATATCGAATGCTCTAAATAATTAAGGAAGCGAGGTAAATGAAAGTACTATTATTTATTCTGGAAAGTGGGCTAGAAAAGCAGAGATTAATATTGCATTGGCTTATTGATGAATTATTTCAGGATTTCCTTGCTTGGATAAATCGATTTTTTCCTAGTTTATAAATTTTACTTAAGGAAAACGAAATGAATGGCCAATCGAATGTATCTTGTAGATAGTTGAATGCTCTATGTATGTTACGTAAATGCATTGAGTGTATATCCGGAAGTGCCGACAAAAATACTTTGCGTATGTAGCATGTTAACCAGCAGAATCCTTTTACCAGAACATGGTTTTAGGGCAAAAATCGCATTAAAAAACATAACCCTTACGTTTTAGGGTTCCTTGATGAAGACTAAAAATCAAGCCGAAATATTGGGACTAATACAAATTATTTCATATTAAAAACTTTCGTTTTTTTTCAACTATTATTACCGAAACCCAGATACACTTGGCAGCAAAAAACCCGGACACAATATTTTTTAGTTCTTGCCGATTAAGAGTGATGTAATCTGCTAGTGCAGCGTAGTAACGGACGAAAGTCCTTGAAATAATCCCTTCAATATTAATAGGGCTGAGGAGACAAGGCTCGGGATAGCTATTGGTCTAGAGGCTGGATCTTCAATACCTTGCAGGGTTTGGAACCTTTGCCGTACAAATGGAGTACCATTTTAAGAAGCTATCCTGCGTCGAAAACGTTGATAAAATTAATAATAAAGTCCTACGAAATAAGCTGTTATTAACCATTATTATTTATTTTGTACATTTCAGCGCGGTTACTCCCTATCTCCATAGGGAGAAACCGCTTATGAGGTTGACCTCATGACGCAATCCGGAAGTGCCGACTAGAAACTTTCACGTTTCAGACCCTATAGATCACGAAAATATAGGTGGCCCAAATTTGTATATATATATATATATATATATATATATATATATATATATATATATATATATATAAATGCTTGTATGTTCGCGCTCTAGCAAGCTCAAAAATGGTCCGATTTTACCGAAATTTAGCATAAAAATCTGTCGTCTAATTTGAAAGGTCAAATTCGTTAACCAGCAGAATCCGCCCACTAGAAGATAGTGTTTGGGACGAAATTCGCGCAAAAAAAATCGTAACGCTTACGTTTTTGAGTTTATATGCTCGAAGGTACTTGTTTTATAGGTTTCTTAACATAAAACAACGAATGAAACCATTTTGTAGGCGATATCTTTAGCCGTTTCTGAGATAAGTGGAATCAATGGTTTTGTAAGTCATTATTTTTTTGTGAGTACTTAGAATCGCGGGATTCAATTGAAATATTTTCTACATCTTGGAAATTAGTCCCAACTAAGATGTTTAAATTTTGGTTATATTTGGAGTTAAGGAAGTATGCGAAATAAATTATTATATTAATAGACATGAAAAGTTTTCGGATCTTCATACATTTTTCGTAAATATCTCGATAACGGTTGGGAAATCGTGCTAAGTGGAAGGTGACCATTCGAATGCTTACTAAATTCTCTACAAAAAAGGTTCTGAAGCAATATTCGATGGGGCAACGTCAATCAGAGATATAAGCGCTTAAAACTTAAAAAGTGTTTGTTTTGTTTTTTTTTAAAGGGTTTTTCTCTTTGTTTATCTCACTTTTTAAATGGTTGTTTCTTGTTTTAAATTGCATTTATCAGTAAAATTAGTATTGTAGTAAAATAAGCTAAGAAACGGTGAAAGGTATTAGTAATAATAAGTCTGGAGTGGCAGTGGTAATCAAGATGGCTGTGGCTAATCATGATGACGTATAACCTTCCTCATAGCCTCCAACTGAAGTTATCGTTATTTCTTATTTTATAGAAAGATTTAACCCACGACAGAATGGAATTTAATTCACCATGAAGCATATATTTACAGTTGGTTATAACAGTAAAACGAATTTGCTAATAAAACAAGATACTTAAAATGACAACGAATTTTTGGTTGTTTATAATAGAGCCTTTTCAGCAGTAGTCAAAGAGTAAGTACGTTTTCAGTAAATAATTGTATAGACTTATACAGATTAAGAATTATCCGCTTCTGTGTAAGTTGGCTACTGTCAGTTTCCTGTGATTTTTTATGCTAATATATTCCATCTCTACGATATGTAACCGCGCTAAGATGACGCAGTTCCTGCGAGTCGGACTTTTTTAATAATATTGATTAATGTTTTTAAATTTTTAACGTCCATTATAATTAACTCAGAATTTTAGGACGGGTTATCTATAGGTTAATTATCCTTTTCTAGCCAGGATAGGGCTGATACCTTCGTTTTTCCTAAGAAAAGCCACCATCCCTAATGGGAATCGAACCCTTGAGATCGATTTAATATATTTTAAATTGTATTATAAATACATATTTAATATATTTTAATAATAAATATTTGTTAAATATAACTCTTTGTTTGCAACACAAACAAACACATCTAATTTTTCCTATTTATTTAAAAAAATAAAAAAATGAAAAAAAAACAACACAATTTTACTGGAATCTCCGGGCAGAACAGACAATAATCTTTTCTTTTTTTTTCTTTTTTTTTTTTTTTTTTTGCTTCTGTATGTATCTCCATTAAGGTCATTTTTGCGGCAAACGTGTTATCTATGCAAAATTGTCTTATTTTTCCCGATCTCCTGGTATTAAACTAAAAATCGTAATGGAACCCCCGCTCAATCTTCTCAAAAGAGATGTCATTTTCAAAGGACAACATATTCTGTCACTTTTGATGTTGAAATCAAGTCCGGTACATCGTAAATGCATACTAAAGCAATCTAGTTTCCAGTATTGAAGGCAATTCCAAAACCTTTCGTGTTGAGAAAGGCTTCGTGTGGTTTGCGGCTTTCTCGTGTACTTTCACTATCCTATTGAGCTGTAGAATTAGCATGGGATATGTTGGCCTTGGCTTGACCAGGTCTCGCATGAAGCGAGAGTCTGGAGTGGGAGAGAAAACCGCAAGGTTGGCAAGTTTTCCAGAGCCCCGGACTCCTGTAGGCGGACTGGAAATTGGAATGTCAACCGGTGTTTGGATAATGTCTGTAATTTGTAAATAAATTTTAAAGGCTGTGAAATTGTTAGCCGCTGACAAGTAATGATCTTGCCAATATGAGTTGGATTCTTTGAAGAGTGCAGATTTCTACTGACAGACAGTGCTGTGGGGAGGGGAAAACCCCAAACCGAAGGTGTTTAATCCTCTTGGAACTAACATTTTATTTATACCTAACTACTTGAAGAGTACTGCTCTAATCAGTGTTGGACATTATTCGAATAATGTATTATTCGAATGATTATTCAAATAAATTGATAGCGAATGATGAATAATTCACTGAATTATCTTATTCTCACGGTACATCATGATTTATTCACAGAATTATCCGTTATTCATTATTCGTTATTCACCATTTGTTATTATTTATTTCTAGTTGGTCTACTGATTAATCCGACTCAAACACACATATATATATATATATACCAACATCATAATAAATCTATCATTATTCACTAAAATATGTTTATTCTGATTGATCATTCGAATAATTTGTGAATAAAAGTAATTATTCTTAATTCATGAATAAAATAATACATTTATTCATTAATCTTTATTCATCATTCTGAATAATTTTTGCCCAACACTGGCTCTAATATTACTTTACTAATTTTGATTACACAACACTTTGTTGTTAATCGCTTTCTCACGTTGAATAAATTTCACAATGTTTAACGAAAAGAAGGAAAGTATTTTATAGCACTTACTTTATTGATGTAAAATTGGTAATACACAGGAATGTACCATGAACTGGTGTATTTAGGTTGTGAAGATATTTGTAATGACTCTCAATTCTACATAGTTTATTTGAAGTAGAAAGAAAGCGGTACTGAACAATAGTTTTACCTAAAACCATTGACATTGTTATCCTATAAATTTCATCGACGTATTCGGTCGTATTTGTAGACAGCCTAAACTAAATGTGTCAATTAGCGATGCCACTAATGAGATAGCATTCTTGTAAACATTTTACGAAAAACGACTTCTCCATTCCTGCAGAATCTATCAACAACTGAACATTAATAATGAGATCCACCTACTACGTATCTCGTGTGAAAGTGTTACATTTGGTCTTTATTAGTGCAAATTACGAACACACGTTGAGGACAGTTAAATAACTTTGGAATTAGACATCTCTCGATGCATCGACTAAACATGACTTTTTTAAAATTGAATACTTTCTGATTTTGAGGCTTTTCTTAATATAAAACCAACTTTCTTGCAAAATAATTATTCTATGGAATTGGTAAAGGTCTCATTTTATTTATCATAAAAAAATACTTCAAAACTTCAGAAAGATTCAGGTGGTACGTACCACAGAAACACGGTGGTACGTACAGTCAATAATCACGCAGTGCTGACTTTAAAAATAAATGTATTTAATTGCGACTGTGAATCCATCTTACGAGGTCCTTTACGTCGAGCCTTTTATGGGAAGAGATATAAACATCATCAGGTTAACTGTAGGTTACCACCCTAAATATACTTAATTTCAGTCTGGAGCAAGTTCCAACTTCAACTTTTTTTTTTTACAACTCATTAGTTGTGGATGATATCTACCGAGTTTCGTTGCAAGGAAGTAAAAATAACTGTCATTACAAGCACATTAAGTATTTTTTTTTTTTTTTTTTCATGAACAATAAATATTTTACTACGATGGGTGTTTTTATGTTGTAAGATTCTGTTTATACCTGAGTGTATGCTCGCTAGCGCAAGAGACATTATACATAATATCGTTCCACTGAGACAAAAATAAAATAGTCGTATCACATCTCTAGAAAAAAACAGGCAGCCTTGCATGTCTAATGAGATTACCTGACAAAAACACTGATAGATATCATCAAAGAGTACCCAAATCTTTTCTTTTTTCAGATAATATTTGATAATCAGATAAACAATATTTACAGCTTTTGGCCACGAAATCAGATCCAAATAGTAATATGCCTGTTACATTTTATGATTTCTAGTCTTAAAAGACCACGCTGCGGCACTGAGAAGTCATGAATAATCGAAAGAAGCAACATTTTTCAAATCCTCTCAGCGTGTTTCCTTCATGTAATAAGAATTTCCACGATATTTTTGTGGCTTAGATTAGATGAGAATGGGTGCTCACTGGGTTGTAAGATTCAGCTCGGGTAACCTCCTCGGATCATCAATAAGCTCGGTTCTTAAGTGCAGAAACTTTTTGACAGCGGTAAGCTACGTTTTTTTTTTTTTTTTTTTTTTTTTTTTTTTTTTTTTTTTTTTTTTACGGCGCATCTACTTCTAGGTCATTAGCGCCGACATCCAGGGTACAGCGAGGAATTTCGAATTTTCCCAACGAGCCCTGAGATGAGAAAATTCCTGCCGGAGGTGGGGATCGAACCCACCATCTCCCGCTTATGAATCCAAGGCGCTAACCATTAGACCACGGGAGACCCCGGTAAGCTACGTACACCTAAAAGCAATGTGCTTTGGAGCTTTGTCATCCTTAAGGAATATTCGACACCTTATGATACAGGAGGCCCATGGAGTGAAGATGTCGATGCAGTTTCCAGTGTCTAGCCGTACTTCTGCAAAGATTAGAAGGGTATTCGTCCTCTTCTTGTCTAGCATAAATTGCCCCGACTTTCTATGAGAGGTACTGTAGCGCCACTTCTTTCTGTGTTTAGCTTTAGCTCATCTCCGAATCCTCAGTCTGGCTGTCGGTGCAATCCCACATAATGAATCAAGTGGGATACTTACTAGTTTTCGTGGCTTAGGAAACGTCAAAATTCTGATGAAAGATACTGTCTTCAATTTTTTAAAGCGATGTCTTTAACCGTTTACGAGAACACTTATACAATTATTTTTATGAATTTAATCCAAATAAACTTAGAATCCGCATGGTAATAAAATTGATGCTAATAGTATTATAAATAACTTCTTGCGAAGAAATCATACTGCTTACGTTTTGGGGTTAATGTGCTTGGTACACTTTTTATAGGTTTTCTAACGTTGAGAAACGAATGAGACCATTTTTAATACGATGTCTTTAATCGTTTACGAAAAAAGTTGATAGAATTAGTTTTCATGCCTAACTTCGGTTTGGGTATTCAGAAACGATGGATTCAGTTGAATATTGTTCCAGAGACCAAAGATAAAGAACTGTTGTGTCTCTAATGATATATCTGTTGTATGAGCATTTCTACGCTAGGAATGGCGTCCTCGCTATTGTATCGGGAGACTAACCCCAAGATATTAGCGAGTGATATGTATCTAGACAATAACCGTTTGTTTCAATTTGTACCGTTATGTGAGGGGGTGGCCGTCTCGACTAGATTGTATGTCTGGTTCGAAATTGCCTTCCACTCGCGATTTGTAGTCTTAGAAAATGGAAAATAAAATATGGTCAAGCCTAATGACTCCTAAATCTTGACTTTTTCCCGAAATTCTTATTGTAAATGGTTTCAATTATTTTTGAAGGATATTTTGACGACGGAGTGTGCCTTTTAAAGAGTTGATAGATATCGTAGGTTCATTCAGGGGATGTCTTTTTATATATATTATTATTTTATATATATATTGTTTTTGTTCACGATTTATCAATTACTAGGATATTAGCTCCGGTCTATCTACAGGTTGCCATCATTTTATGATTCCAACAGCACGTGGTCGGTCACCCATTCACTGGCCACGCCCGAAGTTGGTAAACTTTGCCGATGAACGGAAATCGGTGTATTCAACGTTGCTATGGACGTTGCCGTTGAAAAAACCTCCTTATGATTCTCATGGTATTTAGGGTTAACGATTTCTGCATATATTCTTATAAAATTCATCTGATAAGGTTAGTTTTTATGATTTTTCCTTAGCAGATACACAATAAAGTCTGGGTGAGTCTAGTGACAGTCTGGAACCTCAACTGCCGACCCACGAACGACGACATTACAAGATGAAATCTTCATTGCTTGATATTCAAACTCTGATTCTATAGAACACGAGTCAAGTGCTTTACTTTTGTTCTAATCTCGCTCCCTTATAGTAATAAATAAAAACATTTTACGGTTTATTGAGAAGAGATCGTTGACCGTTGATGATGCAAGGTAGGGATTGTCGGGGTTCGGTCACTGCTGTAAGGTGGGTTCAGGTCCTGAAGCGATGGATGTGGTGAGAGAGGAATCTTCAAGCTTCTCAACAAACCGAGGTAGATCATTCCTTTAGCTCCATCAAAACGAAATTCCCAGCATTTTACGATTTATTTTATGCGGAAGAAGATCAAATTTTATTAACTTCTTACCATTCTTAAATCATACTTTATTTTGCTGTACATGTTTCAAACCCTCTTCACGCCTCTTTAGGACCGCTTAAAATACAAATAATACCACCAAAACACCTAGAGAACAGTCCACTTGAAGGGCCACGTCTAACATAAATAACATTGTGAAAAATATGGCCACGATCTTATTATAATAACAGAATGAAAGAGTATCTCACATTATTTCGTCAACCAAGGCTACTTCGATTTCGAAAATCTGAAAAAAAACAACAAGTAGTTCGCTTAGAACTGTCCGTGTTCTTGCGATTTAGGTTAAAAGCATTTTCTTAAAATTGCTTTTCTTTATATTTAGGTTAAAAAGGTATTTGACCCTTACTAGGCCAGAGTAATAAAAGTTTTTTATTCTTAGGCTAACAGCCCTACCATCCCTGGATTTTTATAACCAAGGTACCCCTATATTTTCTTTCCGATCTGTTTTGCCTTATTATTTTTGTGTACCGTGTTTCTGTGGTATCTGATATTTACTACCGAAGAAGTCTGTTCAAGGAATTAAAGAATCTAAAAGGATTTTTACTCGTAAGGTTCACTGGTATTCTTTGATAAGCTCAATTCCTTTAATTTGTGGAAGAGGGACCAGGAAGAGAAGTGGACCTGACATGTCCTTAAATTTTCGGAATTTATACTCACCATCTAAATTTTAACCATAAAAAGCATATTGACCGAAAAAAATGTTTGAGAAATTTCTTCAAAACTTAATCGATCATACCTACTAGACGCTTGAAATGATTATACATATATTTACGAATATTATTCAGTAGGACCACACGAAGTAGACCAAGCTCCTACCTACATTCTAATCAACTGTTTTTTTTTTGTCTCTATCTAAAATGTTCCTGTAGTCGCACTTGATTTAATTATATTATTTCGTGTTGCTTTTTTTCCTAAACATTTTCGGTAGTTCGTTTTTTTTTGACACGAAACTAGACAAGTAGCATTCAGTAAATTCCAAGTTGTGCTTTACATTGATATCTTTAGGATTATTTTCACGAGTCAGTCAATTAAAATATCAATATTTGATAAAATATAAATTTTTATAAACTTAAAAAAATGAGAGCGAAGAACTTGAAAACCATGGAAAATTTAAATTCATACATAGGTAGTATGTATGTAAAGTAATAAATGAATTACTTTATACATATTAAAGCTACAATGACATGAGGAATTTAATGTGATTTCTTTTAATTTTATTATCTTTGAAAGTGAAATTACCTTGTATTTAGAATAGCCACTAGTTGGGATTTTATTTAAATATTGATTTCCACTTAACACCAATTTACCAGACCAGTCATTTTGACTGGTCGTGCAATTTCAATTCAAAATTCCTACTACATATAACATTTGCTTTCCTAAATGATGTTATGACTTTTGTAGCTATAAGTAGAGAATACATTTAATGAACTTAATGTTACTTTATATATATTAGTAACAAATATATTTTTTGTTATTGGCATTTATACCAGAACCAGGTCTGGTATATCTAGTGTTAAACATAACAGAGATGTTTGGGAGCTAGTTTGAAAAAGCTTTATCATTGCAAATCCTGTAGATAAATACAAAACGGTGATGTAAATAAAACAATACGTCCATTGTTCGCAGCATGGAGATGTTTGTTCCTGGTTTAGCTATGGGATGTAGATGTATTTACAGAGATCAGCACTCTTGGCTATTAATATCCTAGACCGAATTCCACTCCTCAGCAATTATTCTTTCAAATGAATTAGGATTCGTATGAAATAAATACTTTTACTTTTTACTTTATTAAAAAAAAAACTACGTTAACGATCTTAAACATGTCAGTTTTTTTATGTCACATTTTCTTCTAGTCCATTAACATCAAAGTATAGGGTCACCCTTCTGGGGAGCAGGGATTTTTTTTTTCAGTGGGCGCATACACTGAGACCTCTGACTCCATCATCTTAGCGCGTTTCCATAATTTTCTTATCCCTAGTGACATTTGGAAAGCTTCGAATAGATTTAGCTAATAGTTTGTGAAAAATGTAAACACATACTCTTAATACCCCTTATCGTACTAGCGAATATTATAGTAGAGGAAATTACGAACTCGGCGGCTCTTTGACTTCCGCTCAGAAAGTTCTATTACAAACAACCAAAAATTGTTTCTCGATTTACGAATCTTTGTGGCAAATTAATGTTACTGCCAAAATAAAGTAACAAATTGGCAAGAAAAAAAACTGAGGAAATCAAACAAAATGAACCATTCGAAGCAACGAAACTAATGCTTTCGAAGTTTTAGCACTTATTTCTCCGATTGACATCGTCCCATAGAAAATTACTGCAGACTCTTTTTTGTAGAGAATTCTAATAACTTTCGAATGATTTCTTTCCAGTCACCACGATTTACAGCCCGTTTTCGAGATATTTAAGATAATATACGAAGATCCCAACCCTTTTCAGGTTTATTAATAACTACACGCAATCCTTTTAGCACCAAAAAACATTGAAGACTCACTAAGTTCATTACACTCGATGACAAACATTTACAGCAACACACTATATGATACATTGCAAGAGTAAATCACCAAAAGTTGCGAAACTCTCAATAAATAAATAGTAATAAAATCTGTTTTTCGAATACTTCCTTATCTCTCAATGTTACCAAATTTAAATATCTTAGTTTAGATGAATTTCAATCATGAAGAAAATATGTCGATTTAATCTAACGAATTTAAACATCAAAACCGAGGTTGAAAAAAAAAAATGTTTATCAACTTTCTTCGAACACTTTTTTGAAAACTGTTTCAGCTGTTTTTCTTCGTTATAGAACCTATAAAAAAAGTATCTGCAATATTAATTTGAAAACGTAAGCGCTCCGAATTTTTTATCACGAATTTCGCTCCAAAAACCTGTTCTAGTGGATGGATTTCGCTGGTTAACAAACTTGACCTTTGAAGTTGAAGACGAATGACGAATGATATATATATATATATATATATATATATATATATATATATATATTAACTCGTAATAAGGCCATGAAGAACCTGATGACTTTGGCACTCTTTTGAATTACATCAGACAAGACTTTGATGTACAACATCCTTTGGCCATTTCCATATAGTATGTCTCTTCCTAATGAATTTAAGGCATTAAAACCGTCCCGTACACCGAACCCTAACTCATTGCCTGCATGTTCTCCTTTCAGACGTTCTTTATCAGCCATTAATCTGACCTTATCTCTTTCTCAGCTCGTAGTGCGTCTTGATCCAGAAGAGTGTACTAACTAAAGAAGGAGACTTATCTTCATCATATTTCTTATGGTACTCTTGATAAATGCTGATCTCTTATTTACATAAGCCTTTTTAACACTTTGAATTCTAATTCAAGATGCCTTAGTGAAAGCAGCCTACTTGTTCCACTTGTATAATTAACTTGACCAGGTAGAGGACACTCACATGGAATAGAAAGACTTGCTTAGTTAATATATGTCTGCATCATGGGCGTATGTAGAAAATGATTTCGGAGGGGGCTGGCAAAATTTCGGGGGGGGGGGGGGGCGAGACCATTTCCGGCGTATGGAACTAACAATTTAGATCTTGGAAGAGTTTTAGCCAACTAAAACGCTAGTACACCCAAAATAGAATATTATTATTATATTATGAACTAAATGATCTTATTTAATTTATTTTTAAGGGTTTTATGAAATTTTTACCGATCAAATCAAAATTTAGGGGGGGGGGGGGGCTGCAGCCCCCACAGTCCCCCCCCCTTATATACGCTCATGATCTGCATTCATGCATTTACCTGGTTCTCACGGTAATTCTTGAAAGAAAATAGGGACGGATTATATGACGTGTTTCACTTATACATATGAAAGTAGGATATCATTTAATTCCTTTATCCGCTACCCTATATGATTGAAATTCCATTCAATTTTAGCGCGTTTCCTCCGTCGCAAACACTTATGAATTCGACCCGTTGACGCAATCCGGAAGCGCTGTTGAGAAATGTCAACTATTCGTAAACCATAGTTGACGACCTGTCACATAGTAATTGTGGATGTTTCAGATCCCTCATAAGATATGGAAATGTGGATCGTCCATGTCTGTATATCTAATCGGTTCATCTGGGAATCCTCCCCGACCACACGTCACGCCCACATATTGGTTGAGTGGGATTTAGGATTGGGTGCTATGTTTGCCTTGAATGAGAAATACCGCTCTCCATAAATCGGTGAGCAAATTAACGTAGCGTGTTATATGTTATCGTTCTTGGGGTCGCGATGCTATCGGGCCCTCCAGCACGCCACCAATCCCAGTCGGGCCCGTGCCGTCTCAGGAACAACACCTCTGATGATCTTTGTCCCTCCGCCAGACAGCTTGGTTCCAGGTTGTGCTTTACAGCATGGCATTCGTCATGAGTAGGCAAGCCAAAAGGTAAAAGCAATAACCGATCACTTAAGATTCTAATGGCTAAAATTTGATAAGAGAATAAGCGTCTCAACCCACCCTGTCCATCGCAATGAGTTCTGAACAGGACTATTAAACATTTGCAAATCCACCAGAAGCTATTTCAAGGGGGATGATTGCACTTCTACAAGGAATCTTCAGGAACATCGGAAAATAGCTTGTTGCTGTTTCCAATCCCTCCAAGACCAGACTGTAAAACGATTCTGCATGTTATCCTTTTGAATTCCAAAAATAACTCCTCCCGTTTTACTAAGGAGTGGCTTTGCAGAGTATAAAAAAATACAACTTTAAGGCACATGCGGAGCATTATAGAGAGGTTTATTGAACAATAACTATGTTGATTTAACTATACCTGCTTTAAATCCAGTTTATGCTATCCGTTTAACAAATCATCTTAGCGCTTTTTATTAAATTTTCTTGGGATTGAATTGTCTTCAAATACTTGCAATTATATGTGGAGATGAGCACTTATATATTTCTCATCTTGATATGAACAAGAATAATATAAGAAGTGGTACGGGGGGGGGGGGGGGGGGGGTTGTTGTTTTTTGCTTGAATAATTTGGGGCGAAAAACATCACGGTCGTCAGTGCCCTACCATGTTATTATAATGCGCAACTACACATCCCATGCTCCTTAGTGCTTGCCTTAGGTAGCATCCATGTCTGTTTTTTGTTTTGTTTTTTCTTCTTTTTTGGAAATATTATTTATTTTATTCATTTTTTTATAGCTTTTTCTGTTTTATTCATGGAATCCCCCCCCCCCCCCCACCGTGACCTACACCCCCCTGAACACATTCATAAAGGACCAGCCATTGTCAAAATGCGAAAATGAACTAATATTAATATGTAAGAAATAAGGTACCAACAATGATCAGAGAAAGAATTACTCATTTTTGTTGATTGCTATGAATTCTCATTTGATGTGTGTTATATTCAAATCCCCCCCCCCCGATAACAAAGTTAGTTTGCACATCTATCTCTTCCGAGGTTTAACTCTTTTTCAGTAATTCCTCTGAGTAACTTTCTCCTGAAATAGATTTAGCCTTGTATCAGTGTTACAGCTTTTAAATTTTTACTTTGGGCGTTCGTTTGACACAAAATTTTCTAACAATAGAAAAATCTCTCTATGTCTGGTATAAAATAAATAAAAAGACATAAAAATAGAAATCCTTTTATCTCTGATAACTCTTTCACCTGTAAAGGAGTGAGTGGTTCTCCTTCGAAGTCTAATGGTTCCAACAAAAAAAACTATTACGAGGCAATTTGTGGAGAAGAGTGCCTAATAAAAGGAACCCTAAAGTAGAATTGTTATTCCCACAGCGGCCCTTAATTGCTTTTTGTACCCATAACTTTCGAAGGGTGATCATTTACTACACAATTTTCCTAACCTCGATTGAAATGAAATTATCTAGCTTCTCATTTATTTAACTGTTTCATTAATAAGTTTTCTGGGTCCTAAATGAATTTCAACGATCATTGAAAGAAGTGTTATAAATATCAGCAATATCAGTAATACATAATTTTCGGTCCTTGTAATAAAACTCTAACTAATAACTCTCGCTCATTTTGATCATGAAAATGTCATTTGGGAAGTAAATAAAACCATTTATTCATTTCTTGTAATAAATTGTACATTTATTGAGGTTCTGCATCAGACTCTTATGGGACTCGTCAGATCAGATGGAGAAATTGGTGGAAATATTAATGCTTACGAACTTCTATAATAAAACGTAACATATACAATACAAATAAGAATAAATGAATAAATAAAATAGCGGATGAAGCTTATTTATCTATCTACATTTATTGCATATTCCCATTAATTTCCATTAATCTCTTAAGTCAGTAATACTCAGCTCAATTCCCACCGAATTACTAGTTTCATTTTTCAGACTGAAATTAATTTCTAGTCACGTTAACAATGACACCACTGCCACACCCGTGACGCAAAATTTGGAATTAACCCAACCATACGAAATTTTCGTGTCAAAATTTGGAATTCAACATTTTTTTTTAACCCAACCATACGAAATTTTCGTGTCAAAATGTGAAGATGCACCTGAATGGCGTATTTTATTTTTCGCTCAGAGAAACCAACAACCAGTCCTTAACAGTAAGGGAACTAGCAATATAGCATCTCTTCTTTTACTAATAAGTAAAAGAAGGTACCCGTTTAGCTAAAAAAAAATTAATTTTTTTTTTTAGATTATTGGTTGAGCTATGTACAAGTAATAATAGAAGAGCTTGGCTCTTTATAATTAATTTATTAGTATAGCATAAACCTTGATGAAGAATGCGCTTCATTCTTCACAAAAGCCGCGGAGTTTAAGTAGCTCCGGAGGGACGGGATGTTGAAAGCTTGCCATGAAAATTTAAATCTAATTTTTCATTTATTTAATTTAGTTTCTCCTGAATATCTTTCATTTTTTATTTAATATGATACTGAATAACTTGATGATTTGCAAATAGTTAGCCGTCAAGGTGATAAGAAATAATACTAAAACTTTAAAATATTGTTATTTCTCTGTTTATCTTTACTAATGCCATTTTATCTTGCTGTCTCGTTGTTTTGAAAATCGTTCCTTACTCTTAACTAAAAACTATTGTTCAATCTCCTTTTTATAATATTTTATGACTTATTATTGGTAATTGTTTTTAATAACATATTGTTTTTAATTATTCTTTTTGGTATTCTGTATATTTGTTGGTTTTTAGCTGAAGAAGGCTGCCAAAGGGCATGCCGAAACTTTCTAAATGTCGATTTTTATGTAAACCTGATTGGTGATTGCCCTTGACTTCTTAATACTGAGTATCATTATAGCCGAAGTTGTATTTCATAATCTCTGGTGGAGGATAATTGAATGTTATACAATTAATTGATAAAACCACGTACTTAATTACTTCCTCCTCTCACTAGATCCTCTGAGGTTTTATCATTAATTAAGAAGGTGATATAATACATTAGAGAAACTGCCTGCCATTAGATTGTCGCTGAAAATGATGC
Source organism: Gonocerus acuteangulatus (assembly GCA_946811695.1). NCBI lineage: Eukaryota > Metazoa > Arthropoda > Insecta > Hemiptera > Coreidae > Gonocerus > Gonocerus acuteangulatus. Next base: position 42,573,185 of record OX328127.1, on the reverse strand, counting down.
AGTTCCTGTGATTTAGGTTAAACGACCAACTAGAGGGGGATTGCGGTCCCATGAGTGGGGCCGCTGACATTTTATTATTTAAAGGCTAATGAGGAAGGTTCCCATCACCGGCCTATACTAACCTTCTTTTACTTCTACACTCTTAACAGTTGTCATGTAGAAAATATCTACAGGGACTATAAACTATTCCTTCTGCATTCCAACAAGGAAAGTGAATTAACTAGGATATTTCCTATACAGCTAGTAACAAAAGTTTTTGTATACTCATACTTATTTCAAACAAAAAAATCCAACTCGAAGAGACTGCGTCATCTTAGCGCGCTTCCTTTCATATCACTAGTGTCATTAGTAAAGGAACAGAAGAATTGATAGGTTTTGATCTTTCGTGAAAAGCATAAATCGAACTCTCAAAGTGAACTATGATTTAAGGCACCAAAACCGGAAACGGATAGTAACCTCGTCCGAAATGTCTCCATTCTCTTTTTCAGCGTTCGCTCTTGGAAACACAATAACCAATAGTGGCCACCTTCCACTTACCCCGATTTTCTAACCGTATTCGAAAAGAAAATATACAAAGATCCCAAAACTCTTCACGTCTATTAATAATATTTTTTCGAATACTTCCTTACTTCTAATGTAAACAACATTTAAGTATATTAGTTTGGATGAGCTTCAAACATATAGAAAATATGTCAACTGGATCGAACGATTATAAGTACGCACCCGAAAATTAGTAAGAAAAACTAGTTATATATGCTCTTTTCCTGAAAATCTGGAAGCTTATTTAAAAAAAAAAACAAAAAAAAACCTGTAAGCAGAACAATTTCTTTTCGCGCGAATTTGGCCCATAAAAAAGTGTTTGGGTAGGCGGATTCTCCTGGTTGACGTACTTGATCTCTCTCTCTCTCTCTCTCTCTCTCTCTCTCTCTCTCTCTCTCTCTCTCTATATATATATATATATATATATATATATATATATATATATATATTTATATATATATATACATATATATATATATATATATATATATATATATACATACATCATACACCATGTGAACCATCGTTCTAGAATTACAAATCCGCTATTTATGACTGATTATTTGAAGCCAAATTTCAAGGAGAAAAGACAAGATCTCAATCGAATATACAATACACATACTCCAACGGTATGAGAAGATCAAATTACCGACAAACAACTCATAACAATTATTTTTAGAAAAAAAAAAAACCAAGCAAACTGTATGAAAAATTGGAAATCCACCACGGCTTACAATCCTTGCAGTCAAGTATTCAAATATTTTTGCTTTTCTCTTCACCATATATATGTGTGTGTGTGTATATATATATATATATATATATATATATATATATATATATATATACATACATATAGTATAGTACGCAATTTAATAGCTATATGTTTGAAAAAGTTCGTTTTGTTTTAGATAAATGTCCGTAATTTCATTTTAGTCTTTGTTTATTAAAATATAATGCTTAATCTTCTTATTTTAATGATTTTTTTCTTTTTTTTTTAGGTAAGCAATACTTACTCCAAGTACTAAATTATAAGTAAGTACATTATATTTTAAATTATAAGACATTTCAAATAATTTGAAACTCTTATTATGGTTAGCAAAATTGAATTACCTACTTCTAGGAAATATAAAAAAATAGCAGAATTATGGCATTAAAATGATCTAAATGCCTCTCGCTGTTATAGGGGAATAACTGACGCCCTCTTTCTTTTTACTTCCGTTAGTTCGCATATACTTGAATCCTACATATAGAAAACAAAATAGAAATACTTACTCATTATTGGTGCCTAGTTATCTTGACAAACTCATTTTACTTGTAAAATCACTTTTAAAAAAAGGACAATCAATTCCAACTCTTCCTAAATTTGAAGCAATGTTTTCGTCGACTAAGGTCTTACGAGCGAACGATTTATCAATCGTTTTCAGAATTCTTAGAAATAAATAAATTTAAGATCTCCCCGAAGACTAGTGGCTAGCATGCAGGATTATCATGCGGGCATTATTATCATGGATTTGGGTCCCCGTAGGGGGTTGACTTTTTCAGGGATGGGCTCACTGAAAAAAATCGCTATACCATAAATGTTCAAACGGGTGACAACCTGTCAATTGCCCGGTGCTAATGGCCAAGAAAAATATGCGAATTTTAGTTTCCATAATTGTGAAACGTGGAAAATGTTTCACAAGACATTTTGTCCATGATTTCTCGAAAATGCTTAGGACATCTTCGTGAATGTGGCTTCATTCGATTTCCTTTAGATCCTCGACCTATAAATAAAGATTTCCTTGGCCTATAGATAAAGTATTATTTGTCATTATATCTCATTATATCAATATCGTGTAGCTTTGTTGAAGTCGACTATTCTAATGTATAATTTTTGTTCGCACCACCGGAATATTTCCACTATAGGGGGAGTGGAAAGCCACTAAAAGGGTTTGTGGAATGGTTATTGAATATTACAATTCTGTTTCAGCGTTACATTATAAGAGCGTTTAGTCCTGAATGGAGTGTGTATGTTTATAGTAAATAGGGATCAGCTATTTGCTAGTGACATATTGATTCACTTAGTATCTTTCACTACTTCCTTTCATTACTGTTTGCCTTTCATGCTTTTATCCTCGCTCTAATTCCTACAGCCACCTGTTCTCATTCAAAGGTTACCGATCAGCTGGAAAATATAGTCTCAGATCGAAATGTCTGAACTTCAAAGGTAACTTAGTCTACTGTGCTGTTGGAAGCGGCAAGGATGCACTGCACATTGTACACGACTGTCTAGAATGATGTCACGATAAGATTTTGGCGTGTTCGTCTTTCCTTTTAAGTATAATGTCGCTTAAGACGTCATTCAGAAGTTTAGGTGAAAAATATTGAAAAAACAGGCCGTTCAAATTCCAATTTGATTATAGTAGTAACTAAAATGTGGCAACTGGTGGTCATTTACTGACAGACTCTGGATTACTGTTTTTTCGGTGGAATTCGTGCGAGAATCATTGTAATGCTTGACGGTAATAAGACTCGACGCTTTTCTGAGTATTTTCACTTAGAGAATTGAATAAAATTACTTTCAAGACGGTATCGTCAATTTTCGAGAAAAGTGGTATAAATTATATTTTTTTCTCAAGATCCACATTCATCAAAAGTAAAGTATATACATTTTGGTTATGCTTAGTGATGTGGAAGTATTGAACAAAAATTAATTAACAGAAAAGATCCATTTTATACGAGATTTCGATTGTTTTTACAACGCAACTTTCTTTTTACATAGCCACGAGATATTATAAGTTTTGTTACAATATAGAAAAAAAATTTAACGTTAGAGGCATATTAGTATTTTGTGTTCGGAGTGTACACCCCCCTTTCAGTTGGACCGATTTGGCTGTTAGTGAACTCGCCCTAATGTTTGTTATGGAATTATCTAAAAAGTTTGTGGCGAGTTAATAGGTGGGTATATATAAGATTTAGTGGGGATCATTTTGTAGTTTCTAGTAGGAAGGATCGAAGAAGATTTGGAGATATTTTTTAAAATTTCCTTCATGAGTGCGGCCTCAATAGTTACATTCTTTTTGAAAGTACTAAATTCTCATTGAAAACTGTTGACCGTGAGTTGCTAACCCACTCCATCTTTTAGATGAGATAAATCCATATTTAGTATGGGTTTGTTTATTAACACGAAATGCAGGTGGATCCTAGATACATATGCTTGACGAGGGAAAGAGAAAACACAAGAACTAGAAAGTGATCAACTCATCCAAACCAGCTCGACCGGTCTTCCAGCCTCAACTTTCAATTTAAGCGCCAAATCAATCACAACCGCGGTTGTGGCTATCAGCTGACACTCCGTTACACTTTCTCTGTCATTCATCGTAGATCGACCGTAACGACGATATTCGCATTAGTGTTGGTGTCTTCTTTTTTTCATTTTTAAACATTTCTGATACTCACCTGTCTAATGCGAAAGAATAAACTCATGCAATGCCCGCTAGATTTGTAGGTAGGTCCAGATAGAATGAAAGTAAATTTTTAACTTATTGAGGACCGAGGCCAATCGTAGTGACGATTATTTTTACAATTTCAAAAACTATTGTGTATTATAATAAGTCTGAATTACTATTATTATTTTTCACTTTGGGCCCGATAGGAGCATGCGAAGTACAGTTAACCCTTTTTTGACAAGTTCGGATTTCTTTAAGTCCAAACTTATTTCAGACTTTCTGAATGACCTCTCTTTCTGTCGTCTCACAAAGCTGCTCCACTCCGTTTTTTTAGCGCGGTTCCTCCCTCCCCCATAGGGAGGAACCCCGCTTATAAGGTTGATACAATGAAACAATCCGGAAGTGCCGACAAGAAAATTTCGCGTTTCAGAACCCCTAGAGACCGAAAATAACGGCGGTTCAAATTTGTATATATATATATATATATATATATATATATATATATATATATATATGTATATATTTATTTATATATATATATATGTATATATTTATATATATATATATATATATATATATATATATATATATATATATATTTGTCTGTTCGCTCATTTCTGGCTTCCCTGATGGTCCGATTTTGATGAAATTTGGTACAAAAATCAGTCGTCCAATTTGAAAGGTCAAGTTCGTTAACCAGAAAAATCCGCCCACTGGAAGATGGCGTTTGGGGCGAAATTCGCGCAGAAAAAACGTAGCGCTTACGTTTTTGAGTTCATACGCTTGGAAGTACTCTTTTTATAGGCTTCTTGGGCTAGGAAAAAGAATGAAACCATTTTCAAGGCGATAGCTTTAACCGTTTTCGAGGAAATTGGAAAAATAGTTTTTGACTACCGTTTTTGGTTTGGGTACTTAGAATCATGGGATTCAGTTGAAACATTTTGTGCATGTTCTACTTTCATTAAAACTAATATGTTGACATTTTTGTTACGTTTGGAGTTTAGGAAGGGTTAGAAAAAAATATTTTATTAACAGACATAAAAAGTTTTGGTAACTTTGTATACTTTCCTTAATATCTCGAAAAAAGGTTGAGATTCTTGGGGAACGGAAGATGACCATTAGAAAGCTCACTAAATGCTCTACAAAAATGGTTCTGATGAAAGTTTTGATTAGGCGATGTCAATCGGAGAAATAAGTGCTTAAAACTTTAAAGTAATTGATTTCGCTTATTCGAACTGTACTTTTTGTCTGTTTTATTCCTTGTTATTTTTAAATTGCTTATAGTCAGATAATGTATTTGACAATAAAACAGATTAAGTAAAATAAGAAGATCAATTTATTGTTAAAAATGTAGCGTTCAAAGAGAGAGATCCCAAGGCTTTCCAAATGCCTCTGAGCGGAGGCCTTTCTGCCCGACTTATGGGATAGCTGACCCATACAGGTAAGATTGTAAATCAAGACCTTTCAAGACTGGTTTGTTTGAGATTTCATTTGGATAGGTGTTTCACTATTGATCTAAACTAAGTAATAACTGTTTCTATTCTATGCCTTCATAAACACTAGAGATAAGAACGGAACCGCGCTAAGATGACGCAGTTCCTGCGAATCGGACTTTTTTCATCTCTCTACAAACGACTTTCCTATCAATAACGTTTTGCCTGAACGATTATCTATCTGAAATGTTAGTTTGCAACTGCTTCCTTAATTCCTATTTACTGCCACAATCAATTTGGTTATTTGTACTATTGTCATACTTCAATTTTCATTCGACGGTTTAATTGAATACTCCCGCACGATACATTATTTTAGTCCTCTAGAATTTTAATCTTCTTTTTTTATGTCCGTATATTCTTCTCTTTCCTGGTTATTCCGAAGTCTATAAGTTTGTTGTTCAGTACTAATTGGCCTTAATATGTTGTTAATAATCTTTTATTCACTTTTTTGAATTTGATTCAGTCAGTTTTTGTATTGATAAATAACATTTCACTTTCTTAGGGCCAGAGTTGGGCAAACGTTAGCGGTCGCTAATATATCTAATACCTTCTCGCTAATTTAGCGGTACTGATATGAGCCTGCGCTAACGATTAGCGCATAGCGACGGCAGTGCGCTAATCGCTAATTTATTCATGAAATGTTTAAATATCGTGATAGCTAATACCTTTAGCTATAATTACAACATTTTGTCATCTCAACGTTCACTTCCGGTCTGCTCTGAGCCAGGGGCATGCACCGCATATAACTTTAGGTAAAACTTAAGTTTAGTTTTCCTCCAAACAGATTTCTTTCAAATTTTGTACAATAACGTGTTTTTATGCACTAAACACGAATCCGTTAAAAAAAAGTTCGCATTCAACTAGGAAAGAAGTTATTAAGCTCTAAAGTTCACTGTTAGGAAGGTTATAAAAGTAGGCGTAAACAGCGTATTTGTAAACACGCGCATAAAAAGCTGACATTATCATTTGACAACAATCCCTATTTGCGAATTTTTCTTTATCCAAATTTTGGGTAATTTTACCGAGATTCTAAAACTAATAAATTCTTCTGTTTATATTACATTCTAAAAATAGTATCCGTAAAAATAGGGTCCGTAATACATCCTTAGTATACTAAATAGTTGTTAAGACAAAAATCTCAACAATTTTACCTTGTGTAGGCAGAAGGCTCTTGAAGAGGCATCCAAGGACGCGAAAAATGTAGAGCCAATTTTAATAAATTGGAGTTTATGTTAATTTAGTATTTTGTTCATTGACCTTCTACCTACACAAGATAAAAAAAGTCCGTCACGCAGGAGCTGCATAACTAAGCACTTTCCTCAGATTTTTTTTAGTGTAGACTACATTACTGAATAATTAGCTGTAAATAACCTATATAAATAGAATAAAAGTCAGTCACGCAGGAGCTGCATAACTAAGCACTATCCTCAGAATTTGGGTAGTGTAGACTGCTTTCCAGAACAATTTGCTTAAAATATCCTACATAAATAAAACAAAAACATGAATAGTTCTCTTTTAAATTTGTAATGAGTAACTGATCAATTATTAATTTGCTTCCAGAGTTATGTTTACACATGGTACCTACTACACTACGTAATAAATACAAAAAAACTCATATTATCGTATTTTGATCTAACGCAGGAACAGGATACAGTCACTCTAGTGGTAGAAAGCGCTCCTTGCGGCGGCTTTGTGAACCTACGTTTGGCGGGCTTTTCTATTGAAATATATTACAAATTAAACCCCCGCTTTACGATTGACCGATTCAGCTCATTTTTACAACACTTCTTTCTCATGAGTTACCCACGATGTATACCGCGTGTCGTTACAATACAGCAGAAATTACGACTGGTATGAGAATATTAGTAATTTGGGTCCGGAGTAAACCCCCCCTCCTAATGAACCGATTTAGTTTATTTTTACAACACATATTTACCTGTAGATCACCACTACGAATACCGAGTTTCGTCGAAATATACCAAAATCACGGCTGGTAGTGGCGAATTGGTATTGTGTGTCCGGAGTAAACCCCCCCTTCTAATGAACCGATTTAGTTCATTTTTATATCTCACTTTTCTCTCTACATTACCACTACGAATACCAAGTTTCGTTGAAATATAACAAATATTACGGCTGACATAGTCAAATTAGTGTTTTGGATTCGGGGTAAACCCCCCCTTCCGGTGGACCGACTTTGGTGGTTAACGAACTCGTTCAATCGTTTGCTAATTGAATGCTATATACCAAGTTTCGTGACGAAAAAACAAAAACTCTGGCCGCTATCGTGTTAACAGACACACACATATATATATATATATATATATATATATATATATATGCATATATATCTATATATATATATATATATATATATGTGTATATAGATATATATAAATTTTAACGGGGGTCATTTTCGGTGTCTACTAGGTAGGATCGATAAAGATTTGAAGACATTTTTCAAAAATTCCGTCATGAGTCCAACCTCAATAGCTACTTTCCTTCGGAGGAAAGTGCTAAAAGTCCGTCACGCAGGAGCTGCATAACTAAGCACTTTCCACAGAATTTGGGTAGTGTAGATTGCTTTCCAGAACAATTTGCTTAAAATATCCTACATAAATAAAATAAAAACATGAATAGTTCTCTTTTAAATTTGTAATGAGTAACCGATCAATTAATAATTTGCTTCCAGAGTTATGTTTACACATGGTACCTATTAACCTTCGTAATAAATACAAAAAACCTCATATTATCGTATTTTGATCTAACGCAGGAACAGGATACAGTCACTCTAGTGGTAGAAAGCGCTCCTTGCGGCGGCTTTGTGAACCTACGTTTGGCGGGCTTTTCTATTGAAATATATTACAAATTAAACCCCCGCTTTACGATTGACCGATTCAGCTCATTTTTACAACACTTCTTTCTCATGAGTTACCCACGACGTATACCGCGTTTCGTTACAATACAGCAGAAATTACGGCCGGTATGAGTATATTAGGAATTTGGGTCCGGAGTAAACCCCCCCTTCTAATGAACCGATTTAGTTTATTTTTACAACAGTTATTTACCTGTGGATTACCACTACGAATACCGAGTTCCGTTGAAATATACCAAAAATCACGGCTGGTAGTGGCGAATTGGTATTGTGGGTCCGGAGTAAACCCCCCCTTCTAATGAACCGATTTAGTTCATTTTTATATCTCACTTTTCTCTCTATATTACCACTACTAATACCATGTTTCGTTGAAATATAACAAATATTACGGCTGACATAGTCAAATTAGTTTTTTGGGTTCGGGGTAAACCCCCCCTTCCGGTGGACCGACTTTGGTGGTTAACGAACTCGTTCAATTGTTTGCTAATTGAATGCTATATACCAAGTTTCGTGACGAAAAAACAAAAACTCTGGCCGCTATCGTGTTAACAGACATATATATATATATATATATATATATATATATATATATATAATTTTAACGGGGGTCATTTTCGGTGTCTACTAGGTAGGATCGATAAAGATTCGAAGAAATTTTTCAACAATTCCGTCATGAGTCCAACCTCAATAGCTACTTTCCTTCGGAGGAAAGTGCTAATATATAGGTGTTGTTCTACCTTTTCGGAAAAGAAATGCTATTGATCAAACTTAGTAAAAATAGCCAACACGGATGCAGATGTTGCGCAAGTCAGAATTACACAGATTAGTTCCTGACCCAAGGCTCGCCGCCAAATTAGAACCCGACACAAAATAATTTTTACTTACATAATATTTAATAATACGAAAGAATCTATACTTACATGTAATCGTTTCCTTCTGTGATGCTGGAGCTTTATGAGAAAAAGTAATTGTTACTACAAATTTCTTGAACGCTTAGGGAAGTTTACGTCGTGTCATTTCGAATCTATGCGGTCATAAACTTATATTAAAATTAACCAGTTTGTAGCATCGTTATGGGACTCGCTTTCCCCATTGTAATGCACATAGTACTTTCAACCCTTTTAAGCTTAGAAAAATGAAGTCGCCAAACTTGGATATGAACCCATTTCCTTTGTATTCCATGGAGATGTAATATCCTAATAGGCTTCTGAGCTTCATATCATAGCATGGCATATCTACTCTGAAGTAGCCAGTGTTGGGCGTAATCATAATCTTAATTACGATTACGATTAAAAAATAAGAAAACAAAAAGCCCAAAGGGCAGCAAGGAATAAAGAGGTAAAAAGAAAAAGCAGTTCTGTTTTTTGACATACATATCTATGCATTTGCATATACCTCATATGTGCAACCTCAATAGCTAAATTTCTTGGGAAAGTGGTAGAAGGTTGCCATAAACCGAATGTGAGCTAATTTTCAAATAAATAAAATAGGTTACCGTGCTTCATAATACAGCTTGTCAGCTTGATTGAAGTAATGCTTCAGTAATGCGGGAAAGCTATGTAGTCACTGGTGGTCTATGGCGCCTTATGGAATATACAGCGGCTTCATAAGTTTGAGTCCTGATTTGGGTGCATCCTGTATGTGCCTCGTTAGACAGATTTAGATAAATATAATGCGAATCTATGTCGTCAGCCTTGGCTATATTACATCATGTGATATGAATCCCGATGTCTTTTAAGCTAATTGGCAAAGCACCCGACCGTAAAACGGGATAATACGAGTTTTAATCAGTGGCATAATTCAATGTATTGTACAGTGGTTTCATATATTATCAAGAAACAGTAGGACGAAAATGTTGCCTTAAGGAAAAAAAAAATAAAATAATCTTTTGGTGAGAAGAAGGACCAGTATTTACACCAATTGATTTCATCTGTGCTCTTCCTAATTCAACAAGTGTTTGCATTTGTTCTTACTAGATTTCATTAGTTTTTCTTCAATGTTTCTTGGGCCAGGCCACATGAGGCCCGGTAGCCTATTTTTTTGTTTGTTTCTTAAGGCGTACCAACCTTTTAGGATATTAATGCTATAAATGCATGGTTGTGATAGCTGTTATTAAGCCTTTATGTGATTAAATTATTGTCTTCAAAATGATATATTATCGAATATTAGAATTTTTAAACTCATCTTACTTAATTTAAATATTTGTTGATAGTTAGTTTAAATACCTTGAGCAATGATTTCTGTTTGGTGCACATAGCCAGGTGTTAGTTTACTTCAACCCCGGGCCATGTGCCTCAACAATCGTAGTTTATTTAGAAGTTGTGTGTATTCTAAAAAATTAAATACATTTTTGATCTTAGTCGGGCTATGACCCATATCTTCACTCAAATTACCCGTGAGCTCAAATAGAGACGTAGCCTATTTTGGAGCACGAAAAGCAGAGGTACTGGGTTCGTATCCCATTCTGGCTGGTTAATGTTTCTAAAGTTAATAAATTTGAAAATTCTGTGACAGTGGCTCACACTATCCCGTGCAATAAGCGGTGATTTAATACATGCTGTTGTTGTAATAAATTCTCGAAGGGAGTGTTTTATAATCTATGCACAGTTCCTTAGCTGTAAATTATGCGAGCTGAACCCCTAAAACCCCACGATCCGTGAGAAGTTGAGAAGTGGGCCAGTGAAAGAAGTACCCTAATAATACTCCAGTTCTTCCTCCGATCAGATAGCCCTAGAATAGTTAGTTATTTATATAACTGCCGGCTAACAAATGAGGAGAAAGCGTGGGAGGTATCCCTGTGCAGGAGATGCGAAGATTGGTACTTGACGCATGGTTCATTATTTAGCCTTTTCTAGACCACTTATTCAGAGCAACGCTACGCACAAGTGCAATATTTTATGCATTCATCTTTTCTTTTTATAATAGTTCATTTTTTAAATGTTTCATAGCTTTTTTAATCCAAGTAGGCTCTTTTACAATTGTTCCTGTTTAGCAATATAGATTTTGCCCGAATAACGGCGAACATATGAATAAGCTAAAGAACCACTTTAGAAATAACTAATAAAATTTAGCGGGAACAAATAAGAACCTCTGAAAGCGCTGATAAAAACATTTGATATGCAAAATAGCCTCCATCGCTCCAAAATTTTATATTTATAGAACAATTTCATTTAGCTTCAAACCCCAATTGGACAGATCATCTTTATCTTTTTCCGAACTCTGACGGTAGAGCTTAAGTACCGGAAGCCCACCGAAGAATAAAATTTCGTTTTAAAAGATTTCTATAAAAATTGAAATTCCGCCTGGAATGAAGTAGGCATAGTTAGTATACACTTTCCTCTCAAATTGATTGCAATTTTGGCACAAAAGAAAAGTGTATAAATTCGATTGCAAAAATATAAACACTTTTGAAATGAAATAAAATCATTTCTGTCGCCAAGTATATATATATATATATATATATATATATGTATATATATATATATATATATATATATATATATATATATATATATATATATTCAGATTCTTTCTAGCCTTAACTCCAATTTTCTCAGTTATTTCTAATTGTGGGTTAGTCACCTTTGGCACTGAGCCCTTCAATTATGTGCACATAATTTCTGTGAAAAACGTCAATAATGAATGTGATTATGTTCCTTCGTTTTAAGGATTATGCGGTATGAAAAATAAATTTTACACAAATAGCTCTGTTATTTCTTTGTAATAATTAAAACTTTACGATACCGTCTCACAGGTAGCTTTACAATAATAACTCCTCAGTTATTTACATACTTGAAGATAGTGATCCCTACTTAGATACTTCAATTTGTCTTGTACATTAGTAATGTTATCATACAATTATGTGCATAATATATGCATGTTATCTCTTCTCTAAGACAAATGAATTTTTATTTGATTAAAGGAACAACGATTGCACGTCCGGAACAAGAATGATAAATGAAGATGATACCTCGAAGGACTCTTCATGACGTCACGTTTTATTAATGACTTACCCCGGTCGTGAATTGAGGTGAAGTTTCGCAACTGCATCCTGCCTTCTCCTGCAACTCACGCTTCCCTCGACTTGGGCAGATCGCTCTCCAGGCATGCCATGCGTGACAGTTCTTCCTTCTCCATTGTTTCCCTTATGTAACCATTTACAGTTGCTCCAATCTTACAATCGTTCGAACAGGAACTACGCTTGCCTTGCAACTTTACCCTATGTCGATAAGGTAATGGTCCCAAAATCGGAATCTCCCCATCTATCAAGAGTGCCGCTTGGAAGACTTTTTTCTTTTTTTTTTTTCTTTTTTTTTTAGTTATTATAATGGCGTGTCAACCCTTCAGGTCACTAACGCCATTCCTGTGTGTAGTAATTTTCATTATAATTCGGTAATAAGTATCAACATGTATACATTATGATTAAATTGCTATCAATAATATTTCTATTTGCAGATTTTATTAATTCAAACGATAAACGAGAAATGCTCAATTGCTTGTAAAAAAAATATAAATAAATAAAAAAAATAAAATAAATGTAATAGAAAAAGAATAATGTTAATAAAATAACATACACAAATTATATATAAATGAAATAAACAAACGAGCATTTCGGTCTTTATGTTCTGTCTAGATTTTGTCCATTAATTGAGCGGCCCTTAAAAAGTCAAAGAGTCGCTCGACTTGGTTGGTATGATCACCTAGAATTTCATCTAAGGAGTCAGACAGTTGGTGTTGCTCTTTCAGTTGCTCATTGGCCCGGCAATTCGTCAAGATGTGCTTCACAGTTAGCAGCACATTGCATGAGCTACAAATTGGTAGGAGGAAGGAATGCGTGAGGTTTTTTATGGCCGATTCTCATTCGGGTCAAGACTACTTCCTTTCTCCTTGTATCATTTGTAGATGTTTTCCATGGCTTCACGTTTCTTTTTATCTCTCGGAGCTTATTATCTCTCATTTCGTGCCAGACAGTTTGCCATCTCATCCATATAGAGTCTTTTGCATGAGCTATTAGATAATTTTTTGGTACTTTATGAAATAGCATACCTTCTCTAATTGCTTTCCCTGCCAAGATGTCGACTTTCTCGTTCTGATATATTCCACAATGTCCGGGAATCCATATAAAAGTCACCCTCTGTTTCTGCAGATGTAATTCATACATTCTTTTAAATATATTTACTATCAGAGGACGAGTTGAATATGGATCAACTATAGCAAGGAGAGCAGAAAGAGAATCTGTAAATATCCTTAAATCGGATTTCGTTGGAGAATTGATGTTCAGAGCTTCAGCAATTGCTAGTAGCTCAGCTGTATAGTTACTGCAGATCGCCGGGAGAGCGAACATACAGGATCCTAATGAGCTTTGTACTGCAGCACCAACTCCATTGTTGTCTTTGGAGCCATCCGTGTAAATTTCGTGTCCTGGAAAAAGCATGCTTTTTAATTTCCTATATTCTGTGACAAATATGTACGGATCTGTATTCTTTTTAATATATTTTGTGAGATTTAAATTGATGATAGGATGTGGTAATGTCCAGGGTTCAACGGATGATATGGAATTATGATATATAATTGGTATTGTTATATTATAGCCAGATAATAAGTTTTGGATTCTTGTCGGATACGATTTTTATGTAAGGTGGTTCCTAGGATTTCTATTGAGATAAGGATTTAGGGGGTGGTGTTGTGAGGCTCTAATTGTGAAAAAGTAGCTTAGCATCAGCTGGTCCCTCCTGTACTGTAATGGGAGTTCTCCTGCTTCTACATAAGAGACTCGAGATAGGGCTCGATCGGAAAGCTCCGGTTGCAAGTCTAAGTCCGCTATGATGAACAGTATCTAACATCTTTAGTGTTCTACTGGAAGCTGAATCATAGGCCATGCAACCGTAGTCCAATTTTGCTCTAATGAATGATTTATAAAATAGTAGCATGCAACTACGATCAGCACCCCAAGAAGTAGAACTTATTTCAAAGTTTTACCTTGCAGACCTAAGTCTATTAGACTATCAATAACGAGTCTTCTCCAGACACAGTCAAAGGCATTCTTAATATGTATCTATAATGATAGCAAGAACTCTCTGACGGGAGTCAAACGCTTCCCGGATGTCGGTTTCCAGCCGGACTCCGACTATCCCTAGTACTTCTGCCTGGCCTAAAGCCTCTTTGCCATTCGGGGTTGAGGTTTTTGCTTTCCATGTACCAGAAAATACGATTCATTAACATCTTCTCCAATAGTTTGCACATTGAACAAGTTAATGAAATCATCCGATAACTAGAGGGTTCTGAAGAGGGTTTTCCTTGCTTTAAAACAAGAATTATGATAGATTTTGTCCACAATGATGGTAGGATTCCTGAATTGAAAATTTTATTTAAGATGGAAAGAATAATGTTTTTATTTGGTAGAGATAAATTTTTGATCATCGATATGCAAATGTTGTCTGGACCTGAAGCAGTGTCTTTTCCAGTTTTTAAAGCAGCAGTTAATTCTGTATAAGTGAGAGGAAAGTTAAGAGGGTCAAGTGGGTCTGCAAAAACAGTTATGGGGTTTTGTTCCTTTTCTTTTTTCTTATTGATAAAATCACCAGAGTAATTCTCATCAGAAGAGACAGATTTATTTGCCCATTTATTTTCCTCATCATGTCCCAAACAGTCTTGGAAGACTTTGCAAAGCGCATATAGGCAGGACATCTTGCCAGAATGGTTGATGACTCAGAACCATGACAGGATTCTATCTCTAGTCTGCCCGCAAACGAAAGAACCAGAAGGGGCAAGGCCGGAGTGGAGCTAGGCCTTCCCATACATGGGCTGGTTGCAGCGCGTGCGCACTAACTGGTTCTTTTGTTTGAGGGCGGGCTATAGCAGGTCCTCCTTATGGTTGTAGAATTGGGAGACAATCGTGCTAAAAATTCCGAATTCCGCGACTGTGGCTAGTAACTCATCAGGTCAAGGAATATATATATATATATATATATATATATATATATATATATATATATATATTCTTTGATTCCGCCACAGTCACGGAATTGTGTCTTTTCCCAAAATTCACAGACTTTCAAGAGCGGATATTTCGAAAACTAAAGATATCTCGTAAAATTTGATTGAATAGAACTTGTAACATATTTAATCAGCTTCCATTTGTTATAGAATGGTCATGTCGCTAGGACGCGGGGTTTCCGAGATATAAGAAAACCAAAAAAATAAATCGCCCTCCCAACGGCTCAACTGCTACGGGCGGGGACTTTTGATCTGTTGACCTCCTAACTAGCCCAAACAAAGTAAGAAAGTCGAAAATTGTCTTCCAAACATTCCCCTCTATAACGCTTCCTTTCCTGGACTATTATTATTAGTCTACAGTTTTTTATTTTTTTTTATTTTGGTGCATCTACTACTGTGGGTGGTCATTAGCACCTAGTCTACAGTTGTCGCCAAATTTCAGACCACGAATTGTTTTAACGTTTGAAGGAAAATTCATAAAATAGTAAATTAATATATATTATTGAAAGGAATGAAATGCTGTACAGCCCTATAACTGGCATTTATTTTTTGGATGCATCGTTCAAGAATTCTCCGTTCAAAAAGGGCAAAACATGTGCGGCAAAATTATTTTTTCCCAAAATGACAGACTTTCAAGAGCGCATATTTCAAAAACTTAAGATATCTCGAAAAACTTGAATAAGCATAACTTGTAGGAAATTTAATCAGCTTTATTTGATATAGAATGGTCATGTCACTAGGACGAATAGTTTCCGATATATAAGTGCAAACCCGAAAAATGAGACCTTCTAAACCCCCCTCCCACGGCTCAAAGGCTACTACGGGCGGGCACTTTTGATATATTCACCTCCTAACTAGCCATACAAAGTTTCGAAGTCAAAATTTTGTTCCAAACATTTCCATCTATAGCTATTCGTTGCCTGGACTGTGAGGAAACATTGAGAAATATTATTATGGGTAATGTGCTTCGGGTGATATTCATTACAATAGCGATAATCTGATGATTTATATTTTCGAAGACACGTCTGGTGCTGAAATAGCTCTACGGAGATTGTAGCTGAATAGGAAGAAATCGGTCGGCTGGAACCGTTATCGAGTTACAGTTCTTGTCGCCTGCTTTCACCGTATCTTCTTCTTCCGCCATTGCTCTTCAAATGCCATGTTGTTCAGCCGATAGAAGAACTGTCTCAGTTTTTCCTACCTCTTTGGAGGAAGGGTGCGCAGAAACCTCCTCCATTGAATTCCCCTCAGTAGAGGGTCTTTGTATGTTAGGTAGACATAACTCTTGCTGCGTTAGCACAATGGTTTCGAGGGAGTCCATGATCTTTTGTTGCACACCTTCAGGCAATTCTGAGTGGTTTCGATATTTTTTGTGCCTGAGTCTGAATTAGCTGTGTGTGTTAAAGCGAGAACATTCCTTGCTTGAGGTTATAGGTTCGTGTCACATCAGGAGTGATGATTTTTCTTTGGAAAAAAGAAAAGGCATCAGCGTTGTTTCCCATGCTAAAAAAGGGTGGCAACCTTTAGACAAGCCGTCTTAAAAATCTGAGTTATCTATTGATTGAACTAAAAAAAAAATAAGGGAAAGCCTAATCCGTAGGAAATAAATACACAGCCCCGGTCTTTCCAAATAACGCTTATATCTGGTGTGATTTGGAATGAACCAAACCAACATTTCCGAAAAATCATGCTACGTTTTCTTTGACTAACATGGTCTTTTCGAAATTCATCCTGGAACCTTTTTTGTGGGGAATTTATCTGGCTTTCAAGTTAATTTAACGTTTTTCGAGATATGCAATAAAATATAAATTATCAAACAGCTCATGTAAGTTGAAAAAAATATTTCTTTTGAAACTTGATCATCGTTTTTATGTAACCAAAACCAAAATTCTAGTTTTCCCCACATTTTCCGATAACGATTAAAGATATTCCTTGATGGAGGTTTTATTTGATTCTCCGAGTTGCGATTAAGTGAATATGGAAGAATATTTACGCCAACTCTTTTAGTGAGTATGTCCACTAAAAATCAGTATTCCGAAGTAGTATTCTGCTGTCAAATGAACTTAACCAAATTTAACAAAATCGGTCCATGCACACGCTAGAACCTTTGTACACATTTCTGCCGATTTTCGACTTAATAAAATTTTCTAATAGTTTTCAAACTTGTATTAAGGAAGATAAATTACGTTTTGGAGCATTATTAGATTTTAATACATATAAGGAGGTATTGATTTGTATGGCAACATGAATGAGCTATTTTTTTTAATTATTCGGATGAAAAAATACTATTGACTCAGAGTTATTGTTATTTTGAAGGATTTTGGTCTGAAAGGGTGGCTAATTTTGTTAAAATGTGGCGGAACGTCCAAGGATGCGCCAAACAATACCCTTCACTGGAATGAAAGAAAGGTGTGATGGTTTGTTCAATGCCGCGTGAAAAATCCGCAATTCTCTTGGCCGGCAGGAGCAGCGGTTAACATCAGCTTACATCTGAAATTATGGACTTATACATATTAGGGTTAAAGCGGGAATTACTATTGACGCTCTCATTATAGTTTATTTTACATTATTATTTTATATATTATATTAATATGCAAAATTTGGAAAGACTTGGTCAATATCTCTTTATCAACCATCAAAACTGTATTGCACCTAGTTTCAGACCTTGTACACCAGAGGGCACTTATTACCTGTCCTAATGCTAAGCCCCCTACATAGGCAAGAGTGACACATTTTCAGTTCAGTTTTATTTTCTGTTGTGCCACTTTAGAAACGCTAGTGCGGTATACAGAAGTTGATTAAAAGTAACTCTTCCCGATTGCATAATATACACATCAAAAAATGTTTTATAACCATATTTCATGATTTAAAATTTTGTTTACTGTTTTGATTATTCTCTTTTGTAATTGTATATATGTATTTTTTAGCCGACAAAGGCTGCCAACGAGCATGCCAAAACGTTCTAAATTTAGATTTTTACGATCTGATTTTTGTTCTTAGAAGAATCCCAACTATTTCTTGACTTGGTATCAACAGAAAAATCTCTTTTGTGAAGATAGTAAACATTGGCACTGATCATCGCGATAAAAATTCCTGCCGGATGTTAGAAACTTGGGAATTATTTTAAGTGTAGCTCGGAGAAAGGAAGGAAATGATCCGAAGTTTGTTTGTGAAAGCTAGCGGATTTTGAAATAACCGTTCCGCTTATCGGCCCCTGAGAACGGGACTAGACTCCATTGTGTAGCCTCGAGATGCTGAAGCAAACTGCCGTGTAATTGTGACATGTTTAATTCTAACACATGATTAGTCCATTCATTCCCCCCTCCAAGGGCAATGTCCTTCCTGCCTTTATATAGAGTATTGTATCTCCTCTTCTAGAGAAAGATGAATCACTTGATGGATATGCACTTCTTCAGTATGCCAGCTTATTATATCTCCAGAATTTTGTGGAATCAGTTCTGTAGACTGACGATAATATTTTGTGATTTTTGAATTTAATATATCAATGATCAGGAAGGAAACCCGCTAATGACATCACCCTGATGATGCAAACCATTATCAATGCAATATCTATAAATAATAATTTTCGAGAAAAATCCATAAAACTAGCATTTCCAATTTCCTCACTCCAAAACAACGGATTGAGTTGAATATTTTTCCGGATTTTTTTTAAATAGGCAGAAGGTCAATTTATAAAATAAAATTAAAAAAATGTTTACATATTAATAATTTTATTAAAATTGCCCCACCGGTATCACATGCATGATGATGCTTCTTAAGAGCCTAACTACTTGACAAACCTTCTGCTCAAGGGATCATGTGTAAATTTACATCATCTATATGGGGAGCACCGGGTGATTATTGTCAACTGTTAAAATCGAATAAGTCCAGAAATTAAAATCTATATCCGAAAGAAGTATATTAGACATTTCCAATAAAATATTTTTCCTTCAAGTCGTAACAAAATTATTTAAGATGTGTCTAATAAATTAAGCAATATATCATTTAAATATTTTATATCAGTTTTTTATTTACCGCTTTTTTACCAATGTGCATGTTTTCATTTATTTTTCGGTTTGTGGTATTTTTTCCTACATAAAGTTCTAAAAAAGTGTTTTGTTTTATTTTATCAATTGACGTTTTGCGAATAGCGGTGCGGGGGAACAAAAAATCTTTCAAAATCCCATCATGTCTTTTTCGATAGTACGATCTCAGCCCAAGAAAACGGGCTTGATATTTCGAAAGTCTTGGTTTTGTGCCTTTGGATGGGCTGTTGTCTCTGGTTTCATCGGTATTTTAATGGCTGTTATCTTTTTCTTTTCTCAGTAAAAGGATTTTGCCAACCTCACACACGCCTACCTTAAATCAAAGGACCTTCTTCCAATTTGCAGTTCATGCAAGGTGCAGTTACTTGTAAAACATATCTTGACCGATAAAATAAATATTTTTCTTCTTGTATTTTGAATCGCCACTAAGGGTTGACACGCCGTTAAAAAAAATTGTGTTTAGGGGATTTTCGTTCCCCATATCATTGATATTAAATCTTGCCGCGGCTAATGACCTAGAAGTTGGCGCGCCTAAAAAAATAAATAATTTAAAAAAAAAACAGTATATCATTTGCTAGTGTATTTTTTTTATTTTTTTATTTTATTTTTTTTTTATTTATTTTTTTTTTTTTTACGGCGCATCAACGCATTCAACACTCAACATTTAATGTCGGCAGCATTCTAGAATTACAAAAGCTGTTCAATCAATAGTTCAGGCACAGAAAAAAAAAGTCCTACTAGGGGGCTTATATCCACACCGTTTGACAGATTTTGACCAAACTTGGCACACATGTAGGTGTTGATACGGGAAGTCTGGTAGGCTAGGACGAAAACGTCTATCAGCTGTCTGTATGTTTGTTCCTTATACAAATCCACACCGTTTGACCGATTTTGACCAAACTTGGCACACATGACGCATTTTTCGTTGTAATATCTCCGAAAAGTTTTTTCGGTGAAATTAGACGTTTTACTCTGTAGGCCGGTGGGCAGATATATATATTATTATTTTTTTAGCGGATAAACCTAACTTTTTATCGGATTACCAGACAGATGTTAGATAATGTTAGGCATGCACCCATGTAAATAACAGTTGTTAAACCTTCGTTTTTAAACCTAAAAATGTTACCCACTCTCTCTCTCTCTCTATATATATATATATATATATATATTGAAAACTAACTTGAACAATGACTCCCGATTATTCCGCATAACCGGGTTGTCGGCCGATACGTATTACGTGCCAAAGTTCACTCCAAACGAGAGTGCACAGACACAAACAAAAACATATATACATTTTTTAAAAGGCCTGTTTTTTCGTGACCTAGGGGTTAAGAAGTGCTTCTGGATTGTCGACGACATAAGCGGCCTTTTCTACTTAAAGTGAAAGAGAAAACACGCTAATTGTGTCGGCAGGAAGTGCGTTCATGAGTGCCGAAGGATAAACACAGTTTCGATTTCAATGACATATAAGATTGCTACCATTACAGAGGATCCTGCAGGTGTGTATTACGTGGGATATAAGATGGCGTTGACCTTGCTAGACAGCGCGGTGCCTTTGTCAGCTGATCCATTGTACATTTCTATTAGCTGGCAATCCAAACTACCCAGACCACTCTGCTTATATTATCTTCATTCAAATTGATCCATACGATTAAACCATTGACAGGAAAACCTATAGCTTTTTGTATTTAATTGCAGAGCTCTAATTTACAGAACTAAACGCCTCTCTTTACTGAAAAGACCCCCTGGGATTTTACCATGTTTCCGTTTTCTTTATAGGGAGGAAATCCTATTTGTGGAATTATTAATGAGAAATGTTGACGCTTCATATATCCTATATTAATATAGGTGTCAGGAGACAAGTGTTTCAAATTTGTTGCCGCTCTAGTATCTCCTCAAAAAAGGTCCGATTTATCCGATATTTAACACAAAAATACTTAAAATGCGAAACGATAAGCCCATTAATCATCTGAAAGTGCCCTCCAAAGTAAGGGTGCCCATTCAAGGTGACGAATATCTCAAAATTTGGACCGCCCAGTCCAGTATATTTTTTCCGGACTGGGACTGATTTTAAAGGTCATAAAACTGTTTAAAGAGACCATCGCCAAAGTTACGGGAACCTAAAAGTGACAAATGTGAGTACATTTATATTTCCTTAAAAAAATAGCGAGAACTCTTAAAGCAAAATATTAAGTGTTTCATTTCTAAAGTTCCCAATTCGAAACCAGGGTTAACTATTATAAGAAAAATCGCTAAGATGGCTCAGTTCCTGCGATTTTGTGCCATCTCGGCGTGCAAACTTATGTTCCTTGTGTACAAAATGTTATTTGTTTATTTTAATTTTAACTTCCACACGTACTTTATACTGATTTTGCAGATGGCTTATCTACATGTTTCCAACCTTTTTCAGTCAGAGCGGATGGCTTTTTCTTTTTTTTTTTCTTGAAAGAAAAGCCATCACCCCTAGTGGGAACCGAATCCACGCCCCTCGACAAGGAGTGCTCACGCCTTAACAATTACGGCCACCGGGGCTCCTTCCTCATCTTAACGAGGCCCCATAAATTAAAAAAAATCTCCTAACAAAGGTTACGTGTAACCCGTTAAGACGCGTTACCTTTACTCAGCATGTCTCACTAACAAAAGGTTTGTTTTTCTTGAACTGGACCTAGACACAAGAAAGAAAAAAATATTAAACTCGTGAGTCTGAAGTAGGACAGTGGTGTTAGCCCTTTGTTGCTCAGCACCTACATGTGACGAGCACGTAAGCCCTAACGGTACATATACAACTCCACAGCTGAATAAAACATGGAGTTGTATGACTTTCGAGACTCATACAAGGAATAATTATATTCTTCTCTCCTTAGCTAAGTATGTACTTTCAATTCAGAACACTCATTTTCAGTAACCTACAGCCAACTGACAAACTAAGTTTTTAACCATTGCGGTATTTACATTTAATGGTAATTTCTGCATATTGTGTTCTTTAATATCACTAAAGTTTCTTGAATTTGGCGGAAGAGCAATAAGAAAAAACACAATTTCTCCAAAAAATAATCGCTTGTTCCTTGCTCTAAATGTTTCATACCCTTCTGGTGCCTCTGTAAGAGCTTGTAACTAAAATTCTTTGTCACATCATTCAAAATCATTAACAGCCCATGTGGCTGATCGTACTACCAACCCCGACTGAGTCAATATTAAAGGATCCAATATGGTGGGCAGATATATCAGCTGATAATTCTAAAACACAATTATGATACTATACCCCTAAATGTACAATCGATTAGTTCCATCACTTTGGAAATTTTATTATATATTATATTTTTATTCTTTCTTCCAATAGATTGGCAAATATATAATCTAGATTTTTTATGCTTTTTATTAATCACTCTTTTTTTTATTTTTTATTTTTTTTTTTTTACGGCGCATCGACAAATCTTGGCCATTAGCGCAGGGCCTCCAGGGTGCAACCAGGAACTTTCTCAGCGAGCCCTGAGATGAGAAAATTCCTGTCACCAGTGGGGATCGAACCCACCATCTCCCGCATATGAATCCAGCGCGCTAGCCACTAGACCACGGGAGACCCCTCTTTTTTTTTTCTTCTTTTTTTTATAATACGTATATTCTCTTTTATTTTCCTTTTGGTCGTGTTCTTTCTTTGTCAAGTATGTTAAAATTTTCAAGTCTAATTAGTGATCAATTTTTATTATTTTAGAGTGGACATCAAGTGATTTAATGATAATTTACCCATAAAGAAGAGTTATAGGCCCTTCTGTATGCCGGTATCTATCTCCAGCTGTGTCCTGCTTGCTAGCGTTCTATTTCGTTTGAAATCCTCCCAGGAAGGAAACACGCAATAAAAATTCGCTATGCATTTGGTATAGGTATATATAAATATACATATAATATTAGAAATAAATCATTCAGTGTTAACATTCCTGTAATGAAGAAACCTTTCAAATACCATCCATGTCTAGAGTAGGATTCCCCCCCCCCCTCATCCTCGATGCACGCGTTGTTCCTAGAAATTATCTTCTTTATATGTGTAATATATAAAAACAAGTATGATTATGTAAATTAGATCCGATTTTTATATTATTTGCGATAAAAAAAAGTATGTCTGAAACGAAACGTCAAGTTCTTTAACCATTTACGATTTTGCGTTTGTAGGCTTCCAGGAATATTTTGTAGGCTTTTTACTGGAATTTGCATTTAGGAATAAAACCAGTGTGATATACTTTTGTTTGGACTACTCCAAAAAGACTATTTGAGTTGGAAGTCTCAAACTTAGATATATACATTTTCTTAACCTGAGTTGAGTAAATATTACATAAAATATTATAGCAAAAACCGTGAGGAGTTTTGGACTTTTCGTATATTTTGATAACAATTATGAAAATGTTTGTGAAATCGTTTTAACTTTTATGCAAGGTGATTATTCGAAAGCACATTAACCGATCAAAATATGTGTGGTGTAAAGTTCGATTACTGATTCTTGGTTGTTGAAAGTGTTGTTTTACTCTATTCTAAGTTTTCTGAATCTCTCCAAGACAAAAAAAGCCGTTCCTGCTAGATTCTCATTTTTTCTTCTTTTTTGGGGGAGGGGGTGCCTAAGGTCGGGGGTTCGATTCCCACTAGAGAGGGTGGCCCTTACATGGAAAAACAAAAGGAAAGCACTATCCCGGCTAGAAGAGGGTGGTAACCTATAGGCAGCCCTTCCTCAAATGATGTCTCAAATCAAATTTAAATAAATAGATATTTGATTTATGTAGCCTTGTTCCAAAGACCCTTTTCTATCTCGGTTACAAATTCGCGTAAATTTGTCTTATTAATAATCAATACTTGTAGTCATTTCGTTAGAGTTTTCTAAGTATTATCTAAAATCGTCCCAAGGCTTACAAATACTTTATCAACGGCTAATTCCACTTCTGCCAACTTTATTTACTGATTTTTTTTGACGAAGCAGTGAGCAGACAAGAGGAATATCCGGGGGTGGCTTCTCTAATAGAATATGGTGTCTGGAGAATAGAGTCATCTGGGAATCATTAGATTCAATAGAGCCCAATTTAATTCCGAGTCCATTTGATATTATTGATTGCTCAAATGTTCTCCTCAACGTGTTGCGACATCTTGTGAGGCCTACATTTGACTAGTTATTATAACATGTGCAAAACAGTAAAGTAGGTACTCTTTTAGCACTCCCAAGAATGTAGCTATTCAGGTTACACTCCTGAAAGGTTATTGGAACAATTTCGTCAAATATTAATCTATCTTACCTAATTGATACGAAAAATGATCCCCCTTAAAATTTATGTATATATATATATATATATATATATATATATATATATGTATATATATATATATATATATATATATATATATATATATATATGTATATATATATATATATATATATATATATATATATATATATATAAGTCCCTTAACAGGCCACAGGGGCCCAGAGAAGCAGATACTGTAGAGAGGCAGATTCTTGACCATAGGCACACTAGGGTGATAGTGTGGTCATTATTATGCTCCAGCCGCCTTAAGTCCCCCATTGCAGGTACCCATTAATAAATGACTTAAAGGCTGGGTGGGCCTAAAAGATATTTGCTATTAGGATTGGATTTAATCAGAATTAAGAACATGAAAGCGCGCAAGCTTTTATAAGTTATTTTTACTTACGAAGAAATCCATTATTTGGGACTAGTCTCTATTTTTTCGGCTTCGGTCGTCAGCTATGGCGGTCTCGCTTGATATCTGAAATTAAACAAACGCCAGCACCAGTATAAATAACGATTTTGATCAAACCCAATAAGAAAATTTTAAGAAGTACTCCACAATTGTTAAGAATTCTTGCACACCTGCATCCCTCTTGCAAATGTAGATTTAAAAGTGACAAGTGGCTTGATAAGAAAACGTTTTCAATCTGTGCATAGACGGTAGATTACCGCGTCCGCAGCTTGCCCCTAACGGTACGGCCTCCTGCCCTCCTCGACCCTCCTGTCCAAGACCACATTAGAGTCACGAACGACCTTTTCTCCGCCTACTCCGAAAGCGGAGACCGCAAGTAGTCCTCGGCCCTGGAAACCAGATGTTATCCACATGTGGCTCACACGCCCTCCATTCATGGTAATTAAGGAGTTCATTGGTTCCGCTTGGACCTTATTGGCTTCAATAGAGCAGAATCTGCAATTGGTCTGAGTTTTTCAGAAGAAATTGCGCAAAATAACTAATACGCAACTGAAATTAAACAGTATATTTTTAAATATTGAAGCAATAGTTTCTCTATGAGCTCTGAAATCCCAAAGGATGTTACTTGTCATCTTTTGTCGGCATCTTGTCATCTTGAGAATCCCAAGCCTTTGCAAACGTCTGACGTTTCCTCTCTCTTCCTCCTTATGTCAGGGTTTCACTTATGAATATGCAAGTAGCATCATCAACCCCCTTCATCGGCTGTATGATGTTTCCCTGAAGCAATGACAGCATGAATGCTACCTAGCAACCCCATCATATGATGATCTTCAATTTTCTCTTAATATTTTTAATATTTATTTATTATTTAATAAGTTGTAGCGGCTAGGCGATTCAACAAACAAAAAATATTACATGAACATGTATAAAATAATACAAGAATGTTAAATTTGTTTCATCTAAAATTGTCTAGAATGTATGGTTTTCTCTTAATAGATGTACCGAATTCTATACGGATCACTTTCGTAGCCCTGAAGGAGGCTTGACATTCAAGTCAAAACTTTGGCCATAAATAAGAAAAGTATTTGCATTAACTATCATGACCGAATCCAGACTATTTCTCCAATTGTCAATTTTTTTGTTAAATGTCACTTAGGAATGTTGTCTTCGTTGTTTGCTGATACTGAGCAAATGAATCGGTCTGCAATTAAATGCATTTAGTGATAGACTTATAGAAATGAAATATCAGTTGATATAAGGTTAAAAGTACATATGTAATTTTATTAAAACATAATTCATTAATTTTAGAAGTTTTAACTTGTCAGGCTGGGATTTTAGTCCTGTTCCTCTGCTCTCAATTCAGGTATCTTAACCAAATAGGCTACCGAGCTCCGTATTACCTAGACGTTTTCTGACTGGGGATGCTGATGAGTGAGCTATGCAAGGTTTCGGGATAATATTACCCTGGATAGACCATCACCACTCGATGAGGGACAAAATTACGGTTTATTTCAAGTATTGCAAGGTCTGCCATCATAGTTCAAATGAACCGCAAATAAAAATAATATTATGAAATAGATACAGTACGGTAACAGCTGACCTGTTATCGTCCTAGAAACGCATGCTGTCTGGGCGCACCTGCGCTCTTTAAAACAATCTAAACATCCTTAGAAAACAAACCCCTCTAAAAATACTTGAAAATTTGAATATAAAAAAGAATTCTTTCTTTGCGAGTGTTTATATTCTAAACGGACTGTCCATGCAAAATTTAAATTTTTTCTGTCAAGTGGTTTGGGCTGGGCTGGTATGATTGGTCAGTGAGTCCGTGACTGAGTGGTATTTGACAAATATATAGCAGATGATTATCAGATTATTGATACTTGTATTTCAAGCTATGTTTATGAGAATGTACTGCGGTTAAACTTAC
This sequence comes from Gonocerus acuteangulatus, assembly GCA_946811695.1. Lineage (NCBI taxonomy): Eukaryota > Metazoa > Arthropoda > Insecta > Hemiptera > Coreidae > Gonocerus > Gonocerus acuteangulatus. Next base: position 42,546,186 of record OX328127.1, on the reverse strand, counting down.
CGGTTCGTTGAATTTCAAAAGCCCGACGAAGTTGCGTGGATCTCACTCTGCCATGTACAGTCTTGCCTCGCATGGTAGATGCCAGATTAAATCTGCCGATAAGGTCGTGCCCATGGGGCACATCGTTAGCCTAAAACGTATTTTGGCCATAAATCGAATATAAAGGCATAATATAATGACTTAAAACAATTTCTGTAGCACACAATTTGTTGGACCGTCTGGCAGTTGGTGCAATAGTAGTTCCCGTTAAGCCTTTTCTGTCATTGACACGACCTGAGATTGCCATTCTTTGTTCACTTTCCCTTTCATCGGCAATGGACTTATGACCTTCCTCGATAAACAAATGTCTTACCGCATACCAAGATTTTAGGATATATTTGCACAATTACTTCGCCAAAGGAAATTTTGGAGAAGTTTTCATGAACTGCACTTGATGCAATGGTAAAATAAATGACTTGACAGTCTCACCTACAACCCACATTTCCTTAATCCATTCGACACTGAATAAAGTAGAACTGTACCTTAGAACGGGGAGGGGAGGGGATTGTAATCCCCTAATTAATAATTATTTAGGGTGGCGCAGTCACAGTGGACTGAATACCCCTGACTACCTGGTGTTGCTCTTTATTGCTATTTTATGATTCGATACTTCGGGTTGAGATGGGGGTTAAGGGCAGGAAACTGCTAGGTCATCGCCGCCCTAAACGTATAGTGAAACAAGTATAATGTTAGGTTGAATAGGGATTGCATTTTTGTGTTTAAGACATTGTCTTGTTTCTAAAATTGCATTTAAGGCAATGTCACGTTTCGAAATAAATGTAAAACCCACACACATACAAATATTAATTTTGTTTTCATTCTTATTATTTTTTTTGTTGTATTTTTTATAATTATTTATCTATTTATTTATTTTATTTTTTATTTATTTTATTTTTATTCATTTTCATTCTACATATTTTTTTTTTACTATATACTAGTGATTGTACCATATTTGATAAATTTTACTATTAAACTAATTCGATACATTGGATTGAGAGATTTAAGCCTAAAACTACCAAGAGGGAGAAAGGATACGTCGAACCTGCATGCAACTGGATGCTAATTTTTACTGTTGCACATCCTTTTGGAAAAACGTATAGTCCCTCTCAAGAACTAAGATTATCATCTTAAACTTTTAAGTTAAATTCCCATAAGTTAATTTTCAATAAACTGGTAGGAGAGCATTGCGCATTCTGTGTCACAATTCCGTATCTCATTTTCTGGGGGGGGGTTAACATAAAAAAAAATGCACTTGTTAAATATTCTTTTCGTTTTGATGACGACTTACACTCGTCTTCCGCAAAAGAACGTGACGGGTCTGAGCAGTCATCGAACTTAGGCAAACCCAAACACATGACGAATCTCAGTCGTCATAATATACCCTAGGAGATTAAATACTAAGCTATCAATAATGGCCGGCATAAAAAAATAAATCGTGAAACTATGATAGAAACGATGTTTCTTTTAATTCATAAAAATAACCCTACGTAGGCCACACATGCACATGTTAAAGTGAGTTTATAAAACGGCGCACATTGGGGCCAAACTAGTTTTCATGTTTCAAAAAAGGCTATAGCCTCCAAATATTAACCGATTTCAATGCATTCTTTTTTAAATGAAAGCTAATAAAATTTAGAACAACTTTATCAGGCCAGATTGTTGTTTTCCGTTGTGAGAAACGGAAAACAAAAATCTGGCCTGACAAAGTTGTTCTAAATTTTATTACCTTTCATTTAACAAAGAATGCATTGAAATCGGTTAAGATTTGGAGGCTGTAGCCTTTTTTGAAACACGAAAAGTCGTTTGGCCCCACTGTGCGACGTGACGTTAAGATAATGCGAATTGTGGAGTTTACAGTATGATGCGGTGCATTGAAGATGCGGAATAGATTCGTATAACGCCTATTATAGCGGAATGATAGATTGAAGAAGGGGGGGGGGGGTTGTATTCGAGTCGATTCTCTGAGATCGATCTATTGTCATCGAACATTTCCCACGTCGTCCTAGACGCGGTCGGGAGCCTTCTACAGTTACTTAGTTACTGGACCGCTGACAGTTATACACGCAGGTTCGCTGAGCCATTTCAATACATCAATAGCTCAATTAATGCGACTGGAACCTCTTAAAATTGGGCTATTTTACATCAACAGGAGATCCGAGCATCGTATAACATATAAAAACGTCCGAATCGCAAGAACTGCGTCATCTTAGCGCGTTCCCATGGCGCACTAATGTCTAGTATCATTTGGAAAGCCTGGAATGTATATAGTTAATATTTTGTGGAAAATGAAAACACCTACTCCAATAGGGGGTCTCCCGTGGTCTAGTGGCTAGCGCGCTAGATTCATAAGCGGGAGGTAGTGGGTTCGATCCCCACCGGCGGCAGGAATTTCCCATCCCACGGCTCGCTGAGAAAATTCCTGGCTGCACCCTGGATGTCGGCGCTAATGGCCAAGAATTGTCGATGCGCCGTAAAAAAAAAAAAAAAGTCCGACTCGCAGGAACTGCGTCATCTTAGCGCGGTTACATCTCGAAGAAATGGAATAGATTAGCATCACAAATCACAGGAAACTGACAGTAGTCAACTTACACAGAAGCGGATAATTCTTAATCTGTATAAGTCAATACAATTATGTACTGAAAGCGTACTTACTCTTTGGCTACGGCTGAGAAGGCTCTATTCTAAACAACCAAAAATTCCTTGTAATTTTAAGTATCTTGTTTTACTAGCAAATTCGCTTTACTGTAATAATCAACTGTAAATATCTGCTTCATGGCGAATTAAATTTCATTCTGTCGTGGGTTAAACCTTTCTATAAAATAAGAAATAACGGTAACTTCAGTTTGAAGCTATGAGGAAGGTTATATAGATGGAGAATTCAAAACAACCTAGGTCACCATGATTAGCCACTGCCATCATGATTACTACAGCCTCTCCAAACTTATTATCAATACCTTTCACCGTTTCTTAGCTTATTTTACTACAATACTAATTTTACTGATAAATTCAATTTAAAACTAGAAACAACCAATTAAAAAGTGAGATAAAGAAAGAGAAAACCCATTTTAAAACAACAAAACAAACACTTTTTAAGTTTTAAGCGCTTATATCTCTCATTGACGTTGCTCCATCGAATATTCCTTCAGGACCTTTTTTGTAGAGAATTTCGTAAGCATTCGAATGGTCATTTTCCACTTACCACGATTTCCCAACCGTTATCGAGATATTTACGAAAAATGTATGGAGATCCGAAAACGTTTCATTTCTATTATTAAAATAATTTTTTTCGCATACTTCCTTATATCCAAATATAACCAAAATTTAAACATCTTAGTTGGGACTAATTTCCAAAATGTAGAAAATATTTCAATTGAATCCTGCGATTCTAAGTACTCACAAAAAAATAATGACTTACAAAACCATTGATTCCACTTATCTCAGAAACGGCTAAAGATATCGCCTTCAAAATGATTTCATTCGTTTTTTTTTTATGTTAAGAAACCTATAAAACAAGTACCTGCAAGCATATGAACTCAAAAGACCGACTCGCAGGAACTGCGTCATCTTAGCGCGGTTACGTACATCTCGAATAAATGGAATAGATTAGCATCACAAATCACACGAAACTGACAGTAGCCAACTTACACTGAATAATACGGATAATTCTTAATCCTCATTCTTGAGGAAGGCTGAATAAGTCAATACAATTATGTACTTACTCTTCGACTACTGCTCAGAAGGCTCTATTCTAAACAACCAAAAATTAATTGTCATTTTAAGTATCTTGTTTTACTAGCAAATTCGTTTTATTGTTATAATCAACTGTACATTTGTGCTTCATGGCGAATAAAATTCAATTCTGTCGTGGGTTAAATCTTTCTATAAAATAAGAAATAATGATAACTTCAGTTGGAGGCTATGAGGAAGGTTATATAGAAAGAATTCAAAACAAACTACGTCATCATGATTAGCCACAGCCATCTTGATTACCACAGCCACTCCAAACTTATTATTACCAAAACATTTCACCGCTTCTTAGCTTATTATGCTACAATACTAATTTTACTGATAAATGCAATTTAAAACAAGAAACAACCAACTACAAAGTGAGATAAACAAAGAGAAAAACCGTTTCAATAAACTTTTTTAACACTTTTTAAGCTTTAAGCGCTTATATCTCTGATTGACGTTGCCCCATCGAATATTGCTTCAGAACATTTTTTGTAGGGAATTTAGTAAGCATTCGAATGGTCACCTTTCACTTACCACGATTTCCCAACCGTTATCGAGATATTTACCAAAAATGTATGGAGATCCGAAAACGTTTCATGTCTATTAATAAAAAAAATGTTTTCGCATACTTCCTTTACTCCAAATATAACCAACATTTAAATATATCGGGTGGAATTAATTTCCAAGATGTAGAAAATATTTCAACTGAATCCCGCGATTCTAAGTACCCACAAAAAAATAATGACTTACAAAAACATTGATTCCACTATTCTCAGGAACGGTTAGAGATATCGCCTTGAAAATGGTTTCATTCGTTTTCCTATGTTAAGAAACATATAAAACAAGTACCTGCAAGCATATAAACTCAAAAACGTAAGCGTTACGATTTTTTTTGCGCGAATTTCGCCATAAACACTATATACCAGTAGGCGGATTCTGCTGGCTAACAATCTTAACCTTTCAAATCAGAAGACAGATTTTTGTACCAAATTTCATCAAAATTGGACCATTTTTGAGCTTGCTAGAGCGCGAACAGACAAGCATATATATATATATATATATACATATATATATATACATATATATATACATATATATACATATATATATATATATTCATATATATATATATATATATATAAATATAAATATATTATATATATATATATATATATATATATATATATATATACAAATATTAGCCACCGTGATCTATAGGGTCTGAAACGAGAAAGTTTCTAGTCGGCACGTCCGGATCGCGTCATGAGGTCAACCTCATAAGCGGGTTCTCCCTATGGAGATAGGGAGTAACCGCGCTAAAAAACGTAAGCGTTACGATTTTTTTGCGCGAATTTCGCCCCAAACACTATCTTCTGCTGGTTAACGAACTTGACCTTTCAAATTAAACGACAGATTTTTGTACCAAATTTCGTCAAAATCACATCATTTTTGAGCTTGCTAGAGAGCGAACAGACAAGTATATATATATATATACATACATATATATATATATACATATATTAATCGGGTGTTATTTTCACGAAACCTTCCGGGAAAAAGCACGGAAATGCAGACAGCCCTGTGACTGGAAGAAGACCACTCCGGCTCAGGAAAACTGTTAGCAGCGGCCGAGAGGGACTCTGTCGCTGACACTCATCAACGCCGACTATTTATGAAGGAGAAAAACACGGGAAAGAGATATTTAGTGGACACAGGAGCATGCATATCTGTCTTCCCCGCCAGGTCACGGGATCGGAAGTACCCAACAAACTTCCCTTTGTACGCAGCCAACGGTACAACTATCATGACTTATGGAGAAGTCAAGAAGACGCTGAATGTTGGACGCCGACGACCACTCCCATGGACCTTCATCTTGGCAGACATCAGTAGTCCCATTATCGGCGCGGACTTTCTCTTTCATCACCATATACTCGTTGATCTCAGTACTCGATGCGAAGACTGGACTCACCTCCAAAGGAACCATCGCCTGCTCCAAAATACCCACTTTATATTCAGTGCCCACTGGTGAGTGGTATTATGACCTCCTAAGGAAGTACCCCTCTGTAACCCGTCCAACTACAGTCCTACAGAAACCGAAGCACCATATCCAGCACTACATCGAGACAAAGGGACCACCGGTCACAGCCAAAGCTCGACGCCTTCCACCAGAGCGTTACAAAGCTGCGAGGGAGGAATTTCTGAAGATGGTAGACGAGGGAATCTGCAGACCATCTAACAGCCCGTATGCAAGCCCATTGCATATTGTTGTGAAGAAGGGCGGCAAAATGCGATTTTGTGGGGACTATCGCAGATTGAACGAGCAGACTGTTCCTGACAGATACAGCGTTCCAAACGTACAGACTCTCAACACCAATCTCAGCGGTAAGGTATTTTTCAGCAAGCTGGATCTGAACAGAGCATATTACCAAGTACCTGTAGCGGAAGAAGACATTAAGAAGACTGCAGTAATAACACCCTTTTTAGGTCTTTTTGAGTTCCTGGTAATGTGCTTTGGCCTTCGCAACGCTGCTCAGACATTTCAGCGGCTCATGGACAGCATTCTGGCACTCCCGTATGTCTTCGTATACCTAGATGACATATTGGTATCATCCACTACCAAGGATGAGCACCGCGTTCACCTGGACTATGTCTTCCGAATCTTGAGTGAGCACGGTTTGACCATCAAAATCACAGTTCTGCAAGACGGAGATTGAATTCTTGGGATTTCTCGAGAATTCACAAGGTATCAAGCCCCTACCAGCAAAGGTCAACCAAATCATGGACTTCCCTCGACCCAGCAACAAAGGACAACTCCGTCGTTTCTTAGGTATGTTAAATTTTTATAGACGGTTCATACCTAATGCAGCGGAACACCAGCATACTCTCCATGCACTTGTTGGCAACTGCAAGAGAAGTGACTCGACAACAATGGAATGGTCTGAGGAGGCGGATGCTGCATTTCAACGGTGTCAGCAAGACATAAAATCGGCTCTCACATTGACCCACCCATCCGAGGATGCTGAACTCACTCTGGCATGTGATGCGTCGAATACAGCGATTGGAGCAGTTCTCCAGCAACGGGAAGGATCGGGATGGAAACCCCTTGGCTTCTTCTCCAAGACTCTCACGAATGCCGAACAACGTTATTCTGCCTACGACAGAGAGCTGATCGCCATACACCGAGCAATCCGTCTCTTCAGGCCCTCAATCGAAGGTCGCAACTTCGCTGTCCTCACGGACCACAAACCCCTGACCCACAAGTTCCGGCAACGCCAAGAAACGGCTACACCCATGAGGATCCGGCTTGTAAACTTCATCAGCCAGTTTACAACCGATGTCCGCCATGTGTCAGGTAGTGATAATGTGGTCGCTGACACACTGTCGAGGATGGAGAAGATAACACTCCCAGACGACATGGAGAAAATTGCTGCGGAACAGCAAAACAACCCCAACATTGCTGAGCTCCTTCGGAATCCGGCTCTGTCACTCAAATGGATGGGCGTTCCACACTCACCGAAACCACTGCTCTGTGAGACAAGCACTTCAAGAGTGCGTCCGTACCTGCCCGTATCATTGAGACAAGCCATGTTCCAGCAACTTCACAACCTCAGCCACCCCGGCATACGTGGGTCAAGGCGACTCCTGTCCCAACGCTTCTTCTGGCCCAATATGAACGTGGACATTGCCACATGGGCACGCGGGTGTGTGGCTTGCCAGCGGAGTAAAGTACAGCGCCATACCGTCGCAAGTAATGCAATAGCACCTATCTTTAATCCTATTACTCTAAGGAACTCAGACAAAGGGTGTCCTTGAAGGAACGGTAGAAATGTGTACTATACGATGAGAAACTTACATAGCTACACTCCTTATGTTCTCCTCAATATCTACTATACAAGAGGATTTCTTATCATAGCCCTAAATTATATAATCAATTATCATATATATATATATATATATATATATATATATATGTATATATATATATTTAGATGGAACGGCATTTTTCTCCAGCGGTGGTTCTCCTCCTCACTTCTTCCCGGAATATTTCGATGGATTCATCTCCATCTTCTTCAGCCAGGTACTTGTTTCTTCCTCGGTGGTAGCCAAGGGAATGACATTTTTCTCGATCTGGGCTCCTTTTCTCCCCTCTAGCTTATGGTATTGCGTCCTTTCTTTCCCCCCTCCTGCTTCTATTTTCCTCGCCGTAAGGTTTTATATATTTGATACTATCCCAGCGACGAAAAATAACATCAAACATATAAAACCTTACGGCGAGGAAAATAGAAGCAGGAGGGGGGGGGGGAAGGACGCAATACCATCAGCGCTGCCAACGGACAGAATCCCAACTACACCAGGGAGCTTCAACACCATTCGTCCGCCGATACTGTGGCTAGAGGGGAGAAAAGGAGCCCAGATCGAGAAAAATGTCATTCCCTTGGCTACCACCGAGGAAGAAACAAGTACCTGGCTGAAGAAGATGGAGATGAATCCATCGAAATATTCCGGGAAGAAGTGAGGAGGAGAACCACCGCTGGAGAAAAATGCCGTTCCATCTAAAAATACTATCCCAGCGACGAAAAATAACATCAAACATATATATATATATATATATATATATATATATATATATATATATATATATATAAATTCAGTACCGTAACAAGCCACGAGAGACCAGAGGGGCAGAGAATGTAGAATTATCTGATTCTTGACTATAAGACACACCAGGGAAATAGTGCGGTCTGTATCCGCGCTTGCGATGCTCCGGCCGCCTGATTTTCCCCTTTGGGGCGAATCTCGCCCCAAATCTGCGCGAGATTCGCCCTAAAGGGGAAAACAGGCGGCCGGAGCATCGCAAGCCCGGATGCAGACCGCACTATTTCCCTGGTGTGCCTTATGGTCAAGAATCAGATAATTCTACATTCTCTGCCCCTCTGGTCTCTCGTGGCTTGTTACGGTACTGAATTTATATATATATATATATATATATATATATATATATATGATAATTGATTATATAATTTAGGGCTATGATAAGAAATCCTCTTGTATAGTAGATATTGAGGAGAACATAAGGAGTGTAGCTATGTAAGTTTCTCATCGTATAGTACACATTTCTACCGTTCCTTCAAGGACACCCTTTGTCTGAGTTCCTTAGAGTAATAGGATTAAAGATAGGTGCTATTGCATTACTTAATGCGATTCAAAAGAAAGAAGCCGTAATAGCCTAGCTAAGCCGCAATCAGCAAGGATATTGTGTTTCGCCTCCACAAAGAAATTCAAACTCATTCAATCCAATTTTAACTGTAATTTTAACCAGTATCGTGAGAAATAACACTAAGCTTAAAGTCGGTCAAAGGAAATATTTAAGATATTGTAAATGGCATAATTAGTTTAAAATTTTTCTTTGGCAAACTTTTAAATTAAATCCATCTGAGTAACCTAGTTTTCTTCTTTAAGCGTGACTTGAGTCAATTAATTACCCGGAATGAAAATATTTCAAAGCACCGGTGTCAATATAAAGTACACTAACTTAGACAAGTTTCGACTTATATGTATCTTTATATAATATATATTTTGTTAATTAATTTATAATTTTAAAATAATCAAGTCAACTTGTTATAAGAAATTTTTTAAGGATATTTACAATGGAAGTTTACTCGCTTCAAGCGGCTCATTTAAGCCTACATTTTTTACTTATATTAAATATTACGAATAGTATGTTTCTGTTGTTTATATTTCATAGGTGCTCCAACTGCTAAGATCAATAGCACATTTATTAACAAAATGAATAAAATATTTATTTTTGTATTTTCAAAAAACTTTAAATATTCATGGTGAAGTCACCTTTTATATTTCTTTTAAGAACTAAAAAATATCATTCGATTTATATGTATTTAGAAAGAAAAAAAAGAGACATTTATATCTCAAATTTACTTTCCTAAATGCTTTGGCTTTTTGGCTTACAAAAAAATGTTAAATACTAAATGCAATCCTTTGAGTAAGTGTTTATATATATATATGTATATATATATATATATATACTCTATTTACAATACATTCCTCATATGAACAAAATTAAATACTTAAGCAAATAAATGCAGTTAATAAAACGGATAAAGCATTAACATATCGTCGATACAAATGCAAAGTATCGTTTTTAATTTTTCTGGTTGCTTTTGGGCTGGTGTACATTATGGCAAACTCTCGAAAATTAAAGAAAAATAATTATCAACTACAGATAACCAACGTAACGAATGCGCATTAAGAGTAATTAAAATATATCATAAGATAAAATATATATAAAGTCATCTGTAAGGACCAACAACTTTTCACATTCGTTACTTTGCATTTGTATCGACGATATTACAGGGAAAAAATGGTTTATTGTAAAACAAGAAAAATGCTCTCGAGCATTGTCACTTTTTTAATATTACGACCAGGAGGATATTAAGGGGTCTATGTGCGGATTCTTTAGTTCTTTTTCATATTAATCATAAACCGGATGATGTACCTATTATGTATTATCGATAATAATCAGCTAAGGACCTGAAGATTCGTCTACTATGATCGGAAATGTGAAAACCTATTTTTTCCTAATACCAAATACCTTCAACTTTGACTCCATTTTTCTTAAAACATTGAGTTTGTTACTTATACTTCTTGACCTCTGGGGTCCTTAAATATCTACTAGTCAGTAAAATCACGATTGGAGTAAGGAAATACAATCGGATAACATTTTAGTAGTGGTCTATCCCGCTAAGTGCAAGTAGAATGCCATATTCGTGCTGGTTGTTCTTGGTTGGAGACCATGCCCCCACGAACATGGCGAAATGTTCAATTTCCACAAGATGGGAGGTGCCTTAGATAATTTTACAACTTTTCAGGAAGGCTCATAAGACATTCAGGTTTGCACAAAATGGCAAATCATTCGAAGAACACATTCATGAATGTCGTTCACACGAAGCAAATATGATTATTTTCATTTTATTGTCACGAATCTAACACTTATTTCTCCGGCTGAGATCGTCCAATTAAAATTAACTTGAGAGCCATTTTTGTGAGGAATTCGGTAAGAAGAATAATCGAATGATTAATTCCACTTGGCGCGATTTTTGAACATTTTTCCAGATATTTAAGAAAATATAGGAAAATCCTAAAACTGCTCACTTATGTCGATAATTTGTTTTAGAAATGCCTCCTTTATTCCAAAATTTAAATATCTTAGTTTGGTTGAATGTCAACATCTGGAAAAAGATTCTACTGAACCCATCGTTTCTAAGCACCCAACCCGAAAATTGGTTAGGAAATCTAGTATCGTCCACTTTTGTCGAAAACAGCCACAGATATTGCTTCAAAAATTGAAAAATGATTATGTATGCTAATATGTATTATATTTTTGGGAAATTTTCAACCAAAAACAATGGTCAAGAGCTTGTGCTGATTCTGCTGTTTTTAAATCAAAACGTTTTTGTACTTTTATCAATCGTACCATTTTTGTGGCAGCTAGGGAAAGAACAGACAAATATGTGTATACAAATTTGAACAACCGTTATTTTTGTGATCTAAGGGTTCTGGCACGCAGACGTTTTTAGACGGCACTTCCGGCTGGCGATATCTGGTCGACGTTAAGCGGCTTATCGTCCTATTGAGGAAAGGAGGAAACGCGCTAAAATGAACGAGCCGCAGGAACTAACTTTGGAAGTTTCCATGACATACTAAAAGATAGAGGAAATAACCTTACAAGCAGGTGCTCCTTAAATGCACTTAAATAAATTGTATAATAAAAATTACCCACTTTCCCATGAAATGTTGCAACAAGTACGTCATTCTGTGTTTGTTATACGTCATCTATTTTAGCTATTCGGCCATAGCAGTCAGTATAAACTTAATTTTTTTTTCTCATAAACATGTCTTACTGTACAGGCAGGATATAAATTTCATTAGTTATAGCAGTCATTTAATGACAATGTCCAATATACCACTGCATTATATGCAGGCAAGGCTGCAAGAGGACTTGGAATATGTAAATATTCATATTTCTAACGGTAATATTATGGCGTTCGATGTCTCATCCGTTTAACTGTTGTACTTTATGACTGAAAGTTTTTATTAAGATTCAAGGAATAGTGCTTATTCTGGATGCTTCCTTCCTCCTTTCAATGATAGAACAGAATACTCAATAAGTTGTACCCTAATATGTTAGCGTATATGTATATATACATAAATTACAACTAGATACAATTACACTAAAAACAGAAGATATAAAACACCCCATACACTACTCAAACTGGTCATATCCCGCAAACTTCCCAAATATAAAAGACAACACGAAAGATCCGACAGACTACCAAATATAAACTGGTGGCAGCAAACAAGATAACCCAGTAGGATGTAGTGTAGTAGTATATAAACTAGACATACTCACGGCCAAACTAAAATATAGGCTAGGAAAGGACTACACTGACACAAGGCCGCCATATCTCAGAGCTGGGCCCAGGACCAGATCATGGGCCCCCATTTCTCAAAGCCAGACTGAAAATTCTAGTACTTTGCTATAGTACTTTGGACATTTTAAAATTATTTTCACCTTGAGTTTTGAGCGAAATGAGAATAAAAGCCGACCATCGGTACAGCAAAGGTCACATTCGTTACTTGTAGTTTTATTACGACTCCTAATGAAATATACTATTCTGGGACTGAACTTGTTTTGTCGTTTGTGTACATTAAAAAAAAATATATAGATCCCATTCCAATAAATGTAGGCTACGCCCGTCTGTATTTCTAAACCCCATTCTTTTTACAAGCTCATAACCTATACATTTTTTCCAATTAGCGAGGCCCGGCCCGGGCCCCCACGGCGCCCGGGCCCGGGACAACAGTACCTGGCTGTCCCCCCCATGTGACGGCCCTGAACTGACAATCAGCAGACAATTTTGGAATACTAAATGCATTAGTCTTCATCAGCAGACAAGTAGAGCCTACATTCAATAGTTCAAATATGCATAGACAGTACATCCTCACTATACAAGCTGAATAATAGAAAACATCACGAACTAATCTATATATATAAAAATCACGTGTCTGTCTGTTTGTTTATTTATTTGTTTGTTTGTTCCTTATACAAATCTACACCGTTTGACCGATATTGACCAAACTTGGCACACAGGTAGGTCTTGATACGAGAAATCTCCTAGGCTAGGTCAAAATAGTCAAATTTCAAAATTTGTTCAAAAGGTCAAAAGTTTTGTTCAAGAAAAATTGACTACTCTGAACCATTCAGATTGTGACGGACATTTAGAATTGACTACTACTGGTCTCTGTCGGCTGTTAGATGAAGTGCTGTTGTGCTGGCCTCTGCAGGTATCATTATGAACTAAAACAAATTCACATCGTTTGAGCGATTTTCGTAACTGGGTATAGACACCAAAAGCATGGCACACTGGGTAACACCTAGTCATTGAATAAATAAGACACGCACTACTTCAGACTCAAATGAAACACGCTTTAAATGGGTGAAAGCCGACAGACTCGCAAAATCAGCTTCCAAAGACAATAATATTCAAGTAACTTAATATACCATATCTAAAACACACATGAAGTACATATTGTCCCAAAATGCGTTAAAACGCTGGCAAACATAATGTGAAAACTCAAGAAAAGGGTGTACTCTTTTCATGTATACCTAACATACATTGAAAACATACTTGTAGTGATTTAGACATGATTCAAGTGAACACGGAACTATAAACACATACTTATACAAGCTAAATATAGCTAACAGCTCGGTTTGCCCTTGCGACAACAAACAATACACCAACCTGTATACAAATTTGATTTACTTTTGGAAGAAAGTTAGTTATTTATTTTATTTATTTACAGGTATATTATAACCTACATTTTACATTGTATTGTGTAATGTCATGATAGGATTAGCCACTCCTCGGGTACAGCAGGTTGTCAGCCGAATACCTTCCTTAGGGTTCATACTGATGACCTGATGTCTACCTTTCACCATCGAACCATCCCTTTTGGAAGAAAGAACAACAATTTAAAAGAATGTAAGAATTGACCTACTACAGGAACAGAGCTCTTTGATGAATCCTGCAGAGATAAAACCAATAAAAATAATATAAATATATATATATACATATATATATATATATATATATATATATATATATATATATATATATATGTATGTATGTATATAGTTAGTACTAGTCGGCCTCAGCCTCCTTGCACAGCAGGCTTTGATGTGAGCACATCTGGGAAGGTTTTTTTCTCTTGAGTCCCGACATCCTGTCCCATTGTACGTATCTAACGGATCCCCTGAAAGCAGCGCTTGTACTCCGTGTCTAGGACTCCATGGGAGCATAGTAAACATTAAACGAAATCGAAATCAAACAATAATACACAGCCCAGTTAGTGTCGTAATAATTTCTTACGACAAACGTAGCAATAAAGAGTGGATCATGTAAATGTTCCTCTTTATAAATTTGTGCTGAACAGCGTAAAACTAATAAAACGTCCGATACGCAAGAACTGTGTCATCTTAGCGCGTTTCCGTACCGTTCATAGCCTGGTATCATTTGGTAAGCCTGGAATGAATATAGTTAATATTTTGGGAAAAAATGAAAATACCTTCTCCAATGAAATCCTGAAGAAAAGTTAGATTTTAGGAGCCACTAACTTGAAGAGGGGTAAATGGCCCTCTCGGCGGCGTGATCTATGACAACCAACCAAAAAATGTTTCTCATTTTAAGTATCTAGTTTAACTGGCAAATTATTACTGCTAAAATCAATTACAAAACACAAGCAATAAAAAACTGAGGAAATCACCAACATAAACCGTTTAATACAACGAATTTAACACTTTCGAAGTCTTAAGCATTAATTTCTCCGATTGACAACGTCTCATCGAAATTTACTTTAGAATGGTTATTGTAGACAATTTAGTATGCTTTCTAATGGTCATTTTGCACTTACCACGATTTACTAACCGTTTTTCGAGATATTTTAAAAATCATCCCATTTCTGTTAATAAAATATATATATATATATATATATATATATATATATATATATATATATATATATATTTAATACTTCCTTAAGTCCAGAGGCCACCAAAATTGAAATGTCTTAGTTTACATGAATTTCAAATTTTAGAAACAATTTTCAACTGAATCAATCGTTTTTGAATACTCAAACTGAAAATTAGTTGAGAAAACTTTTCTCGTTAACGGTTACAGATATCGCTTTAAACAAGATTTCATTAGTTTCCTACGTTAGAAAACCTACAAAAAGCACTATCTTAGGAACCAAAGGGTTGGAACCAGCCGGTTTTGGTGACATCAGAAAGCCCATTTCGATAAATGAGCTTTTTCTATGAGTTCACCGTCGGACTTGGCTTGTTTTGCCGGCTTGTAATTTTAGATACACATGCAAAACATGTGTGAACAGTGCTCAATGGTCTGTCATTTTGCAAATATTATGACATTCCGGCCATTATGAATATTTAACAGTTTCCGAAATGTAACAGCGAAACAAACGATTCCTACATACTTACCATAGCTAATGTTCACTTTTAATCGCTTCTTAGCATAAAAAATATATTACCATTCATGCTCCTCTGTGCAATAATTATGCCGTGTTTTGAATATTCGCATCTCGGGCGTCATCGTTACTTTGGTTTTAGTGCAATTATTCTTGGCATATAATTTACTTCAGTTCTGACTCTAGAAAAAACAGTTATGTTTTATTCGAACAAAATGGCAATGGGACAAAATGCCAAAAATCACGCTTTTATATTTCACTCTGGTTTGTTTCTTTGCACTCCATAACCACTTATTCATCATCCTCTGTAGTATTTCACGGGTTAATACATTTTTTTAAACAGTACAATGAGTTTATCAATATGGTAATGATACCAGGAAACTTTCATTTAATCTACTATATTGAATTTTTATTTTACGAATAAATTACATAGAGAATATAACAATATTATTAAAATAATTTAAAATACGAATATATAATAATTATATGAAAGATGTTTACATCTGCATCTATCCAACATAATTATTAATGAAATAATAAGAGAAAAAAAAACAAAAACAATGTAAAAACAATAAATAAATATATAACTCATTCTGTAACTGATTAAAAAAAAATCTGATAAAAACTTCTTTTTAATTTAGTGCCTCTCTCTGTGCACTTTAATCCAAAATATTACTTACATTTTGAAAACGCAAAAAGATGATGTGGTTGCCAGTCATACATTTTGCTTATTCTTTATTCTAAAAGTATGTTAGGATTTTTTCCAAGTCAATATATTTGTTTAATTAATTTCTATTTTTGGGCTTTTGTATTGATCTTCATGTATATTTATCTGTTTTATTTTCGGGGTTCAATAGCTCTCATTTAGCCCTCTTGAATATAAACTTCGGCTTGGGATTTCTCATGGCTTTCAATTGTGTGATACCTGTAAGCAAAAAAAAAATTAAATAAATAATAATAAAAAAAAAAGAAGCAGAATCCAGCCGGATAATAACATTTTAAATGTGTTTCACTGCAACTGTAATGTTTCTTACTCATCATTAATACCTACTAGCGCAGCTATAAGATGATTAACCTAATATGTTTTTTAACGGACATTTCCTTGGCCGCAAGACACTCCCACTAGAATGTGTAATCGTGCGGAAAGAAAGTACAAAATTACACGTAGAAGGTATATGTGATAGTGTCCATAAAAAAACAGCGCATTGACTTGATGTTACCATTTATTTTTAAGTGTGTGTTTTTTTTATCCAACGCATTGATTAATATAATATTGTTAGTGAATATATCAATGAATATTATTACCATTAATATTTATTTATATGTCTAAATATGTCTACACCTGTTAGTCCCTGCAAGATGTTGTAGTGTACTATAGGAATCATGCGTGGTGACAAATTTACTGTAATTTATCATCGACCCAATCATACGATTAAATCTATCTTATATAACGGCTCATGTCAGCTATGGACCTCGATGACCGGTTCGAGCAAGATCCTATATATAAACTTCCCGTCAGTAGGTATACAGGGCTGGCTTAAATGTCACTCGAGATGAAAATATTCTCTAAAAGGTTATACCAACCTGCGAATGTTCCCAACGTCCGAGAAAAGAAACCCGTTTTCTTGCATCGTACATACGTTAAAGGCGAGGCCGATTGCGTAAGTCTTGGTAAATGCACATGCAAGAGTGTCTAGTTACTCTTAAAGTGGAATCTAAGTAAGCCAAATTGCTGTGTCTAATTGTTTCTTGTAGACCGTCTAAGATCTATTTCTTGACATTTAACGTCAAAGCTCGGATTCTAAGCGGTACTTTCAATTGTGGTAAGGTCTCTTTAAAACTTTACAGTAACCGACAGATGTGATAAAACTACTTAATTACTTCAGAGGCATAAGTAGTCGTCTCTCCATCTTGGTATAATGGATTTTCCTGTAGTGTGCAGGTGCTCTGCAGTTTTGAATATCTAGAAGCCACAGAAATCGTAAGACACATCCTGCCCTTTCTGTTTTGGCCTTCCCCTTTTCCCAGTCACATGTATTTGCTTGAACAGTTCTTTCTTGGGGATTGAGTGTTCTTTCATCCTACTCAGATGATTAACCTTACGTAATCTCCCAATAAGTACAAATCTGGTGATGACCGGCTTCTTGTAAAGAGAGTAGATGTCTCATAGATCGTACGCAATATTTTTCTTACATCCTTACACGGTTAGAATCTACTTTTCCTCAGCCAAATACCTAGCATCGGTCGGATAAGGTTATTGTGCATTAGTACCTTGATTACTCCGGATAAGAGCCTACTTGCTGAGGAGATGATGGTACAATCTTTAGAAAATCCTGGAAACCTCATGTCGACTGGATTTAACATTTATCTAACTCGTTAACATTTATTTATTGAGGAAAATCCTAACGTGGGCTAGATAGGTTGCCGGTATACCGGAAGAAAGCTCTATCGAACAAAAATAAGAGGCAGACCACGCCTTACATGGAAGTACCCACCCTTGGAGCGTAGTAGAATTACAATGAATGATATTCACAAAAGCGACATAGGTCTCAATGTGTCGATCAAATTTAATTCTGGTCCGCTTGTTGCAAGCAAGTGAGACCCATGTCCTGACTTTACTGTAGTCTAGATTTTTGCCTTGTTTGAAAATAAGTAATGAGTAACATACGTTTTTTTGGTTTATATTTTTTTTTTACAATGCCTACTTTGAAATTGGGGTAGCTTAACATCTAAAAGGTTATGTTCGAAAGCTCGTTAGTGATTGAAAATGTTTCTTTTATATTTTTTATTTTCTTTTCTTTTTCTTCTTTATCTTCTGTCATATATTTCAATTTAATTGGTCTAAATCTGAAACAATTTTCAACCTCGGTTATATAAATAACCGTGCATTTGTGTTTGTACTATTAATTCCTACTCAAAAAAATGCGACCGGCAATAATTATTTTAATGGTCTGCAAACCTAAACTAGACCGTAGATGGGGCTCCATATAAAAGATAGTTAATCAGCTTTGATAAATCTTCTGAAGATAACAGTCAAACTCACTATGCAGGATATAGATTATAGTTTTTTTACAGGCCATTTTTAATCTCGTAATAATCATCTTTCCGGAAGAGTTGGTAGCACGATTAGGAATGTATTTTGTGAATAGAAGTTCGCCCCGCCCGTTATCTGAGAATCTGTAAGATTTATAAGATATTTGAAACACCTTGTCCTAAAAAGACGGATTGGCCTCTGATATTCAAGGAGAACGTGTCTGACTAATAAAAGCGAGATGCCGTGCAAAGAATACTATTTGCCGTGTGGAAATCATTATTACCAAAATGTCAGGTTTTGCATACTACATTTTAAAGCCTTAAGAGCAGCTAATCTCCATCGAGGAAGGATTAGATTCTAAATGCGCTAGAGACAAAAGCCCGGAGGAGATCAATGAGCTAGCGATAAGTCTGCCTAGTCACGACAAGTTCCTGGTTCTTGGGTTGGGCTCGATAAGCAAGGAGTCGTTCACTCTTGCAGGGAAATCATTCTCGAGTCCTGAACGAGTTAATGTGACCACTATCGAAGGATCTACTCTAAGATGTAACTCCATTACGAAACCTGCAATATTATGCAGGAAGGGAACTCGTTCCACTTTACTATCAGGAGGAACAGGATGATTTTATTCCCTGTTTCAAGAGTATCCCCATTAATTTAGGCCCACTGTTGGAATAATGGAAGTTAAACCAAATTACAAGCTACTCTAAATGAGTGATATATAATTGTAAAACAGGGAGAAAAAATATCAATTTCTTTCTCTGCTCTACGATGGGTAACTAGGCCTCGCATCTGTCAAACTGGGCAACAAAAAAATTAGTGCGCTTGATAACGCTATAAGTTAAAAATTATGAATTAGCTTTGAAAACAGCTATGAATACCAAAACAAGCTGCGGCTTCCTCCGAGATGTGGAAGATCACTTTTCAAGCTAGACGTGTTAAAGTAAATTTTAGAACGAAAATCATATGCCTTTATCTGCCTATCCGATCATAAAACCGTAAACATACGAAAGGATAAGAGTACGTATTTGTTTGTTGCACTATCTAGTTTACCGAATTGGTTCAGACAATACATGTCCCCACATCAAAACACTTTTAATTCGAGCACATTCTAGGTTCAAACGTTGTTTAGTCATGAGCTCTCATGAGTTAAAATTAAATACCGCGATTTGTGTGAGTGCTTGTGGGGTCGTTCAAACTTCGACGTATTCCTTCAACAAAGTTACCCTGAACTAATTTAAATCTACGCTCAAAATGTTGTTGCAACTTGTTTTGATGAGTACAACCTATTCAGAAAATCTCAACAAATTTTAACGTCCCAATAGGCTTCCATTTTCTGATTAGATCTTTAATTTTCTTAAAGAATTTAATAAAAACAATTAAACATGATGTTTTTTTTTATTTTGAGTCGAATGAGACCGGCCCTAGGTTTCTATGTTAATCCGTTTTCGAGATATTGAATTGTTTCCGCTTTTTTACCATTTGGCTCCACTGTGCCACGTCTAGACTCCAGTCTATATATGTAGATATATATGTAGTGCATGACATTATACGAATTAGCTCGGGCTTCATGGAAACATCCCCCCAAAAAAACATACACACACCAACTAACCAAAATTAATACAAAACTATAATCTAGATAATAATGAGTAATAAGAGCCAAAGGTAATATTTTTCCTTTGGCTCTTTATTTTTCCTTGGGTGATGGCATTGAATATCCGTGAAATTTTCTGGGCCCGAATTAACTCGTTCAGAGGAAAATCGAAACGGCATCTATTCCTACCATAAGATATTTCAGGCCAAATAAAAAATAATGGCCGATGGAAAATAAATACTGCCCTATGGAACTCCATATAATACCCATGCCGGAACCGCTGATCGGATTCGCGAATGTCGATAGTGAACTTCCAGACCGCAGTCCTTCCTCAAAACCTTTCGAAGGAAGTGTCGTAAGCATTTCCGAATACGTCAAGGTGAAATCTCTAGGTTCAACTATACAAAAATCTCAAGCTTTTGAAGAAATCCACGCCGATATGTCGCTTAATTATGAGTAGAGCCCGGAAGTCAGGCATTTATTTTTGCTTAAAATAGGCAGGCAAAAAGGCACTTGAAATATTGAAAATAGGCAGTACTGTAGTGAAAATAGGCAGTACTGTAGTTAAATAGGCATTTATTAGAAGTGAAGGCAAAGAGGAATCTTACTCATTATTAATGAAAATATGTATTTTAAATACTCATTCATTTCTTAAGTACCAATTTATCACAGAATTAGTGTACTTACTCTTACTTTCCCTTGTTACAAGCAACGACAAGAAGCTTTTTCAAAGTATCAAATGTCATTCGCCATTCTTGAAAGGGATGAAAATAAATGAATAAAACAAGAAACGATAATAAGAAGGAAACTAACAACTGCAAAAAAGGCAAAACAATGAAATAAAAATAAATGAATTTAAAAAATAATTCATGAAAATACCAATATAAGAAAAACACAATAAATCGATAATTCGATAAAAATTATAAATTTCTGTTGGTGACAACATTGAATAGGTTATATTTTAGAGTATTAGTGCATTATTTTAAAAGTTTAAGTAGAATATGGATCCTCAATGATAGATACATATTTATATTTTTCATTTTTTATGTAATTATTATTACTCGCCCAGATTTTATGAGTAGGACAATTAAAGACCAGATTTGGGATCAAATCGCCAACGAGTTGACTTCCAACTGGCATCTTCCCTTCCTATATCCTCTTTATTAATTTCATGGATTTCACAAAATTGTTGACAAGTCGCTCAAGTTGTTTAAATAACTCATCCGGTATCGTTTTTAAAATAGCTAAAAACGTTCCATGAGTTTATAATTTTATCAAAAATTTCATATATGAATCTAATGAAATTCAATCCGCAACATTGGGGAAAAAACTAATGTTTATACAAAACTGCAATTTTATTAACTATTACGGCCGGATCACAATCTCTACCTTGGCTTCTCAACGATCAATAGGAAATTATAATTTGATGAAGTAATCCGAATATTCATAGAGTCTATATTGACCCAGCTAGTTATATAATGACATAGACCACAGTAATGTCAACTGACATCAAACTGACACGAACAGATAGCGGAAAGTGTGGAAGCCAACCTCGGCCCGGAACGATGGTTCACACGCCATGTATCGTGCCCCAGTCTATTATATTGGGACTATGATGAATCTCTTATCTCTCCGAGAATCCATGCCATTTTACACACAATACACTAAATAATCTATGAACCAGGTAGGCAAATAATGTTGGTTAGGATTATGGTCAGATTTATTTCACTGGGCAATATTTGTTTAAATCGTTTGATTTTTATAAACTTAATCTATAATTGTGAGATGATTTATATACAAAAACTTTACATAAATGTCTAAATGCCTGTTTATTTGTCAATTTCTATGGTAAATGTGGAAGACAATTAAACGAAATTAAAATTAACGCCGTCACGCAGGAGTTGCACAACCCTTAAAAAAGTGGGTAGTGTGCGCTACAGTCCTAAAGAATTTGCTTAAAATAACATATATTAATACTAAAGAAATATGAATAGTTTTATAACAAAATGCAGATAGTTAAATGTTAAAGTGATAAGAAGTCAATGAATGGGTGGAATTTGGCTAAAATGAATCGTCAGATTTTCAGAAATAACAGCGTATATAAATATAAATAAATATACACAATTACAAACGAGAATAATCACAACGGTAAATAACTGGTGCCATTGACCATAGCAGTCGACGCACCCTAATTTAAAAAAAAAACAAAAAAAAAACGGTAAATAACATGCTTCATCATGACAATAGGGTACATACTTAGTTAACGGAGTTCTGCATGAATCATCATAAAAATCAAGGTTTACCTGATATGCACTTTAAAAAAATAAAAGGTACTTACGTATTAGCGACAAAGCAGGTTAAAGAGTCGGGTCTCAGAGAACTGGATCTACACCGGGTCAGAGAGCTGGATCAAGGAGTCAAATCAGTTTTTGCCAATATGGCGACGGGATTATCAACGATTTGGGTTAACTAGAGTTATGATATAACCTTTAGCTTGCGAAAACGCGTAGCACTTATATTAATAGCATAATTGCTATGCGTTTCCGCTCGCTACGCTCGCTCAAGGTTATATCAAAACTCTAGTCAATCCAACTCGTTGATAATATAGAGCAAGGATGGTTTTTCGCTGGATAATCGACTGATAAATCCTAGCTATTCTGTTGTCGCTAACTCGTAAAAAAACTGAAATCGCGTAACAGAAAAAAAAACAACAACAATTGCGTGGGTAAATAAAGCACAAATGAATTGCGTTAAAAAAACAAAGGGAACAAGATGGTTACTATAAACACAATAGATGATGATATCTCTGATAGTGATTGACCAATAGAAATGCGTTATCCATGATCCAGATCTCCATAGCAGATGTAATACGTGAGTACCAAATAAAATTATATCTATTGTCATGGTGTTTTTTTTTTTTTTTTTTTTTTTTTTTTTTTTTTTTTTTTTTTTTTTTTTTTTTTTTTTTTTTACGGCGCATCGACAAATCGTGGCCATTAGCACCGACGTCCAGGGTGCAGCCAGGAATTTTCTCAGCGAGCCCTGAGATGAGAAAATGTCTGGCGCCGGTGGGGATCGAACCCACCATCTCCCGCTTATGAATCCAGCGCGCGACCCCTCTTGTTATTATTCTTGTTTGAATTGTGTGTATTTATTTCTAGCTAAAGAAGGCTGCCAAAGAGGATCCCGACACGTTCGAAATATTGAGTTTTCTGAATATCTGACGTTTCCTCTTAGCCGAATCTACTCGTTTCTAGAGCATCTTTAGATGAATATTTATAAAATGTACAAATGTTTGGAATACAAAAAAAATTGTATATATATATATATATATATATATATATATATATATATATATATATATATGTACAGGCTTGTACATTTGAACACCCTTTTTTCGTGACATATGGGTTATAAAAAGTCCAAATTTTTTTTAAGCATCTCCGGGTTTTCTCAGGCCAACTTAAAATGAAGGTTTTCCTCCCTACAAGTAGGAAACACGCCCAAAATATCTGTTTGCAAACCGTAATATTCACGGTGGTGAAAGAAGCTGTTGTTTCTTTCAAGAATTACCTTGAGAACCAGGTAAATGCATGAATGCAGGTAGACATATATTAACTAGCAAGTCTTTCTATTCCATGTGAGTGTCCTCTACCTGGTCAAGTTAATTATACAAGTGGAACAAGTAGGCTGCTTTCACTAAGGCATCTTGAATTATAATTCAAAGTCATAAAAAGGCTTATGTAAATAAGCATTTATCAAGAGTACCATAAGAAATATGATGAAGATAAGTCTCCTTCTTTAGTTAGTAGACTCTTCTGGATCAAGACGCACTACGAGCTGAGAAAGAGATAAGGTCAGATTAATGGCTGATAAAGAACGTCTGAAAGGAGAACATGCAGGCAATGAGTTAGGGTTCGGTGTACGGGACGGTTTTATTGCCTTAAATTCATTAGGAAGGGACATACTATATGGAAATGGCCAATGGATGTTGTACATCAAAGTCTTGTCTGATGTAATTCAAAAGAGTGTCAGTCATCAGGCTTTTCATGCTGGCATTACAAGCTTGAGTGAAGAATGAATTTGAACAAACAGCATTGAATTTTAAATAATGCTCTATAACCTATAGAAATTATTTAACTTCGGCATTTCTTGCTTAAAAAAAAAAACGCAAAATGAAAACGATTTAAAACTTTATACAACGGAATAAGACCGAATGTCAAATTGAATTAGAATTAATATATTTTTAAATAAAGGAACAAATGGTGAAAATATAATTTCAAATATTTTAATTTTTCCCTTTGATTTGATTATGAACGTATATAATTAAATATTATTATTATTAAGTAGTGTCCCGCTTCATTGCCGATTACACTAGAAATAGTATCTTCCGTAAGTCAGCATTTAAAGTAGTTATACATGTAACTAAAAGTATGATTTAAAAGTGTATAATGTTTTATGTGAACAGTTCACCGATAAATTATTGTAATTATCAAATGAAATATAAATATAAGCTTATGACCTAGATTTTATTTCTAATGGCTTTTTAGTTTTTTAGTTTCGTTTTTGTCACATACTGCATTTGACATCAATGTAGGACCACGTTGGTTGACCAAAAACTCGTTTTCTAGTGCCGAAACCTTTTTTCTCAATAGAGGAAATGCAGTTGCTGAGGTCACACGGTTTTGACTGAAAGCACATTACTGAATCTTTGTAGGAGTTATATATATATATGTGTGTGTGTGTGTGTGTCTGTTAACACGATAGCGGCCAGAGTTTTTGTTTTTTCGTCACGAAACTTGGTATATAGCGTTCAATTAGCAAACGATTGAACGAGTTCGTAAACCAACAAAATCGGTCAAAAGGAAGGGGGGGGTTTACCCCGGACCCAAAACACTAATTTGACCATGCACCCCGTAGTTTTTGATATATTTCAACGAAACTTGGTATTCGTAGGATTACTCTACAGAGAAAAATGGGTTGTAAAAATAAACTAAATCGGTTCATTAGGAGGGGGGGGGGGGGGGGGGGGGTTACTCCGGACCCACATTACCAATTCGCCACTACCAGCCGTAATTTTTGTTATATTTCAATTAAACTCAGTATTCGTAGTGGTAATCTATAAAGGAAAATGGGCTGTAAAAATAAACTAAATCGGTTCCTTAGGAGGGGGGGGGGGGTTTACACCGGACCCAAATTACTAATATACTCATACTGGTCGTAATTTCTGCTGTATTCTAACGATACGTCGTGGGTAACTCATGAGAAAGAAGTGTTGTAAAAATGAGCTAAATCGGTCAATCGGAAAGGGGGGTTTACTTTGTAATATATTTCAATAGAATAGCCCGCTAAAGGTAGGTTCGCAAGGCCGCCGCAAGGAGCGCTTTCTTCCACTAGTGGGACTGAATTCTGTTCCTGCGTCAGGTCAAAAGACGAAAATATGAAGTTTTCGTGTATGTATAAACATAACTCTGGAAGCATGGGCGTATATAGAAAATAATTTCGGAGGGGGCTGGGAAAATTTCGGGGGGGGGGGCTGAGACCATTTCCGGTGTATGGAATACTAACAATTTAGATCTTGGAAGAGTTTTAGCCAACTTAAACGCTATTACATCCAAAATAGAATATTTTCATGTTTTTATTTTATTTATATGGGATATTTTAAGGAAATTATTGTGGAAAGCAGTCTACACTACCCAAATTCTGAAGAAAGTGCTTATTATAGGTTCTCTAACGTAGGGAAACGAATGAAGCCATTTTCAAGCCAATAGATTTTTTTTTTTAATATTTTAATTTATTTTAAGAGCTTCGCAACGACGCATCGGCTCTTTTTTAAACTACAACAAATACAGATTTATTCAATAATACAAACTTATAGAACTAAATACAACAAAAGTGTTAAGAGAACATAAAACAAACTTTCATAGATTTGTGTACAGAATTAAGGGCTAAACATTGTTTACAATATTGCTTTTAACATTATATAACACTATAGTTACTACAAATATTACTAATAATATAAATATAGGCAATATCTGTAACCGTTTTCGAGAAAAGTAGATAAAACTAGTTTTTTTTATCTAATTGTCGGTGTGGGTCCTTAGAATCGTTGGATTTAGTTGAAATACTTATTTATTTATTTTATTTTTTTACACCGCTTCTACCGAAGTCATTAGCGGTGAAGAAAATACTTATTTAAAATTCATTCAAACTAAGATATTTAAATGTTGGTTACATTTAAGGAAGTTTTCGGAAAAAAAAAACATTTTTATTTAAAGACACGAGTAGTTTTAGGATTTTCATATATTTTCTTTAATATATCCAAATCGTTTGGGAAATCTTGGCAGTGGCGCAACAGCCGGGCCCCAACGAATAGGGGCGCCAAACCCAAAACATTTATGAATTTTTTTGAATTTTCTATCAATGTTAAATTAACGTAATGTAACGTTTAGTGCTACGCTATCAGATAGGGTACTTCGTTGTAATCATTTGACGGGTGTGATCTTAAGTCCGAGTAGGGGGGCCCTAAAGACAGTTTTGCGGGAGGGTCCGTCATAAACTGTTACGCCACTGAATCTTGGTATCAGTGGACGGGACGTGTGTAATGGTATATTCATATTTATTATTAAATAACATATAGTATTTCATGTATAATAATTTCCTGAAATTAATTCTCTGTTTTGTGTGCAGGTGGAAAGAGAGCAGCAGCTTGGGAGGATCTCGGCGGAGACTAGGCCTCCTTTCGGTTACTGTTCTATCTACCCTCTGTTTCGCTTCTTTCCTCATCAGCCAGCGATTCGTCACCACTCTACCTGCTTCCCCTTTACTCATCGGCAGGTCCATTCAGGTAAATACTAATATATTTCCCAGATCATAAGTTTTAAACTATGCCGCATAATTTAGATGGTGAATAAGTTCGTTTCCCCACAGTGCATTGGGCTCTAAGAATGCTTTGCTAGAAAACTTTTATTTTTTCAAAATAATTTCCAACAAATATATTCTGCCATAAATATAATAATGATATATAAAGAACTTTGCAAATCTTTTTCCAAGCCCTCGTAAGGTCATCATCAATTCAGAATTTCCTTCCTTGTGATATTGCAAAGACCAGATCTGGCCAGTGGAAAGAGTGCTCAAACACTATTCAAAAGCACAATAAGTACTCTTAGCTAAGTTTATAATGATGTGCTGGATCATTATGGAGAAAGAACCATACGTCCATTATTGAATTAGTCCGAAGTCTTTAGAGTTTATCTTGTTCGAAGGCAATACTCCTCTTTTTGCAAGTAATTAACACTTACCTGTGACAGTCTTCTAGCGCAACTCGCTTCACACTAAAGCATGCCGCCACTCATTTTTTAATAGATTGGATTTTTCCAACGAGCCCAACTAATGAGAAATGCATTTTGAATAAGAGCAAAATCTTTGCATTAGGAGTGGAGGCTTACCTGAACCACATTCCAAGCTAAAAAGTAATTGTGCATCTCTGGGAAGTAAATTTTGCTCTAGTTCCATTTTACAGGCTATTTAGCATTCGAAACTGCAAGTGTTTACCGAAAAAGGATTTTGAGTAAGCTGTTAAATAAAAAAGCTAAAGTTTTTATATTTATTTTATCGGGAAGTTTAAGCATTTCTCTCAGCAATGTGAAAAGCTGGTTGAGAAAAAAGCTTAGTTATGTAGTTCCTGCTTGATGCTTTTTTTTATTATTATTTATTATTTTATTGATTTATTAAAATCCCTTAGCGTACTAATACTATTTACTACTAGAGTAACCCATAACGCACTATAATAATAATGAGTTCTTACAATGGCACAGGTACATTAAAATTTACTTATTGTACATACCTGTACAAATTGTAAATTATCAATAAAGAAAAAAAAAAAAAAAAAAAAAAAAAAACGTTATCAATGCATTATTACTGACTCATTTTTGTGCCTTTCATTTTTATTTCCACTTAAACATAAAATAAAGTGACAAGCTAATGACATTACACAATAGAAACACTGCTAACTATAAATAACTCGCCTTCTAAGAAGAATTCACTATTACCTAACCATCGAGAAGAAGATGGTAGAATGAAATCAATAAAAGTATAGAAGAGGTTGAAGTAGGTGGTACTCAAGTGTGCTGTGGAGTATCTCGAGGGTACTTGAGTAAAAGACGAGAGCTGCTGCAGCTGGGGCTTTTAAACACTCCTTTATTTCTCATGTAAATAAATAGGCCAGGCCCTTAGAGGAAAGCTCTTTTCTACTTTATGTTCTGTAGAAATTGTGTATAAAGAATAGCATTTGGCAGCTCAAAAACAACTGAGGCACTTGAAAATTTCTCCAAATTGATGCAAACTAAGGAATAAAAAATTTGGTTATGCTTGGCAAAGAAGAATTACTTCTATATTAATATCTCTGTTGGTGCACTACACCGTTAACACAAATTAATATAAACCCAGACCAAACTACCACACACAAGACTAAACATACACACACACACAAATATATTTAAATCTTAAAATCCACTACATAATACAGATTTTCAGACCGGGTTTTGTACCTTTTCAAGGCTTACAAATATGATTCAATTTTGAAAAAAAAAATATCTTTAACTAAATTTCAAGAACGTTACCCGGCGTCATCAGAAAACACATAAATAACTGGTGTAAGTGGTACCAGTTATTTACAGTAGGCTTTGCATACAATTAGCATAAGGATTTTGACGTGTGTACTCAAAAATTAAAACTAGGAGTAGATCAGCCTGATCTGATGACGGAAAAAGAGCTCTTTCAGAACGAACATGTCTGGGTGCAAAGAAAATCAATCTTATCAAAACTGTGTTAATTGTTTATTGCTATAATTTTAGTGGCAGAACGTAACAAAACAACTCAATTGTCTACCATGTGTCTTGCCGATATACTGCCGGCATATATTAATTTATTAATATTAAGAAAACACTGTAAATTCACTGGTATCACTGTCTGTTAAGAAATAGTCCTTGCAGGGTGCTGAATCGGCCTTACAAGCATTTACTTAAAAGAAATGCAAAACTTCATAGCAAGATTTTTACTGATTTTTAATTAAAATGTAGGAGGCAAGGTGGCTGTGAGTGTTAAGGTGTGAGCACTTAACACTCTGTGCCAAAGGGTCGTGGTTTCGATTCCTACTTGGGGTGATCCATTTCTTTTTTCTTTTAGAAAAAAAGAAAAGGCATCAGCCCTATCCTGGCTAGAAAACGGGGGTAACCTATAGATAACCCGTCCTAAAAATCTTAGTTAATTATAAATGGACGTTAAAATTTAAATAAATAATTGAAATGTATCCATTTTTAATTTTTAAATAGACTAGGCAATGAAATACTATTTAAATGTACTAGTGAATGAAATACTAATTAAATATACTAGTCAATAACAATTATTTAAATGTATATACAGTATTTATATAAGAGTCTCAAATATATTAGTACATAAAATATAATTTATGGCAACACTGGCTCCTGGAGTGTCAAAATCAAGCCATGGGGGCCACTAAAATCTAAAATGTCTTTTTGCTACTTTTAAATCTTCTTATACTGCCGAAATCAGTTTAATAATTTTTGCTTTTGCCTTCCTTTGATTTTCATAATATTACACGATTTGAACGTCTGTTTTTTGTGACCTTTTGGTTATGAAATGTGGACTTTTCAGGTATCTAAAGATCTGGAACATGAATAATAAAAAAAAACCTTTCAAACATGTTGTCGATTAACAAGCTCCACAAATCAAATATTTAAATATTGAGAGGAGATCGTTGACCGTGGAGATTAACCATTATGGAAATAGTTAGGATTTAGTCACAGTAGTTAACACTTTGACGGCTGGTGGAATTGAAAACTATGGCAGTAAAATAGTGTAATGAAAAGCTAGAGGCTGGAAACACAACTTTAACTACATATTAGTGTTTTGATTGTCAAAGTGTTAATCATTATAAAATAAAAATGAGTTTTTATTATTGCCTCATTTTTATTTCATCAGAGAAGAGAGTAAGAAATGATTCCATTGGAGGTCGCTAAATCTCTGGATTTACATGATATCTAGAGATTTACCTTCCAAGATGCACCTTCCAAGGGCATCAGTTTCCTCTCCTCCAGGGC
Source organism: Gonocerus acuteangulatus (assembly GCA_946811695.1). Lineage (NCBI taxonomy): Eukaryota > Metazoa > Arthropoda > Insecta > Hemiptera > Coreidae > Gonocerus > Gonocerus acuteangulatus. Next base: position 42,516,110 of record OX328127.1, on the reverse strand, counting down.
CTGATGAATGCTTGAAATTCAAGCTGAAACATTAGCATGTATAAAAATTCCTTTTTATTTTAAAATAGTTATTAGTTAAATAGAACTGTTTAATTGAAACAAAAAATATCTGTGACAAGAAATAATTAGCACCTAGTCGGGCATAACTATTATTAATATGAAATTATAACGTTCAATTAATTATATATACTTTTTTCCAGAGCCTCCCGAGTAATGATATTGTGGAGCCAGTGAACATAACACAAGATATTGAAGATGTTGTATCAATGCAAAGGGAGAAGATTGTCAATGATATCTTGAAGAGCTACAATTTTCCAGGAGGTCGCAATCAAGGATCTCCTCAAAGGTAAATAAATTGTCTGAAAATGATTGTACACACTAGTAAATCTAGTACTATAAAATGACGTAGTGGCGGAATCATATTAGACACATGGGAATAAATTAAGATTACTGACTGGCCATTTCCTTTTCAGAAATAGTCCTTAAGAATTACCCTTACAAGCTTTTTCTTACAATAACTTCAGAACTTCATTGGAAAATGTTCACTGGTTTTTGGTTTTTTAATTAAAAAGGATCTATTTTTAATTGTATTTATTTTTTGTTTTCTTGCCTATCAACATTGGCCTTCAGATCTGATTAAATTTATTTCCTCGGATGGCATTGATTTGTGCGGCTCCTATGATACACATAGAGAGAATATAATTGAACTAACAACTCTAGTAGTGGTCTAGTGGCTAACGCCTTAGATTCTCATGCGGGAGATAGGTGTTTGAATCTCGCCTGCAGCAGGAATTTTTCTCATCTCAGGGTCCGTTGATAAAATTCACGGTGCCACCATGGATGTCGGCAATAATGGCCCCGTTGTCAGTGTGCCGTAAAATAAAAAAAACAAAAACAAAAATTATTGCTGATTAATTTTCTTTTGATATTTTTCTTCCCAAAAGAAAAATCTGAGCTCAAGCTTATTAAAAACACCTTAATTTAGGCCATCACCTGACAGCAAAAACTTATTCATTTATTCATTCAACTTATATATGATGTTTCAGCCATTTAGCCATTTTCACAACTAGAAGAAAAATAAAGTAAAGTGTTAACATCTCATTAAACCATCATATTTTACCCTTATATTATCATATCAAACCTATGTCCAATATTTATGTATAATTTAAAACTTATATTACCTTAAAAACAGTTTTGGTATTGCTTCCATTAATGGAATCGCTTTCATAAATTTTAAACTTGAGATACTTATTGGTGATTAATTTTTTGGGCTGTTAGAGCACAGGCAATCAGACCCCTCCATTAGAAGAGGAAGGCGTTATTTATAGATTTGTATGCATATTAAAGAAGATAAATTTTTGCATAAATAAGCTTTAGCGATGACTAAACTAAAAAAAAAGTTACAAAAATTGTCACAAAAAAGTGTCTGCTGGTGTTCGCGCATGCGCGGTGGCCATGTACGAAAAAGAATACTGTACATTACTTAGGTTTGTCGGGTGGACCTAAAGCATATTTATGTTCCCTGAATTTGAGGAGAAGGCTCTAAATGAAATAAATCTTTTTTAGACATGCCATCACAGACCAATACTGGTCCTGACCAATGGTTTTGACCATTACTCCATCCTTTCCACTGAATCCAACGAAGACAAACGCCTCCTTTCCGAATCAATTTTTATCCACCTAGAAAATAACCCAGTTGATGACAAAATTGATAAAGAAGTCATCTCCTCTACCTACTCCAACATCTTCCATTTAATAAAAACTCCATCCTAATTCCCTATACCGCCCGCAAAATAGCCCTTTATACCTGCCTCCCTTTCCATTAACACAACATTTTATGACTTTATGACACCTTACTGTACGACGCCGCTTCCACCGCTCTTTCTTTCATCTTCTATGTTCTCTGTCCATTGGGTGGTCCAGAACCCCCCCCCCCCCAACTCCTTTCTCCCTAAGTTTCCCTGTATTAACTGTCAGAAATGATCCCGCATCTGTGTGGTATAGTTCTCAATCTTCCCTTCGGTAAGCCCATCTTGTTATTTTTATATCTATTCTAATGTAATCTGTTATTCTTATATCTGTTCTCCTAATAATCTAAGCACTTCTAGAGCACATTGTTTTTCTATATATTATGTTTTAGTATAATATGTTTATGTTTTTATCTTTTTCTATATATGTATGTGTATGTGTGTATGTAGGCATATATATATATATATGTATATTTCAGTATTGCATCCGTCCTACTTGTTTTTTACAGCCCTGATGAAGGCTTGAAGTTCAAGCCGAAACGTTGGCACAATAAAACCATTTTTACGATAAAATGTAGTTTTATTAAGTAGCAGTGACCGAACCCCGACAATCCCTACCTTGCATCATCTACGGTCAACGATCTCCTCTCAATAAATCTTTTTTTTTCTTCTTCTTTTTTTTTTTTTTTTGTTTTTTGTTTTGAGCCTCAAGTAATAGTCATGGTTCTATGTTGTAGATCGCTATCGGACCTAGTTCCTGCTTTAGGAGGTCAGCCTATTAGAAGCATTATAATAGCTACATGGAGGTCTGGTTCAACTTTCCTCGGTGATATCCTCAACAGTATTCCAGGCAACTACTATCACTATGAACCACTTCTCGATCATGGCATCGTACAGATCCGAGGCCCTCCTAAAGCTAAACAAGCTCTTCGATACATTAAACAACTCCTCAGTTGCAATTACACTGGAATGGGTGAGTGTGCGACACATGAAAAATTCATTTTAAATATCATAAATAAATTATTGTTTTAAAAAATTAACTGTAATTTTTGTAATGGTCTTAGATGAATACTTAGCCTACGGGCAGGAACACACATGGTTGTTTACTCACAACACACGACTGTGGGAAAAGTGCCTTGAATATCCTCATCTTTGTTGGTTACCTCAGTTCCTAAACAGATTTTGTTCTTTATTCCCATTTCAATCCATGAAACTTGTAAGGCTTAGGCTGAAACTGGCCGAGGAACTGTTAGCAGATGAAAAGTAAGTGCTAAAGTCTCATTTTGTATTAGCATGGAACTCACTTTCATTATTGGGATAAACTAACAAAATTTTTTACAAAGATATGTTATAAAAATCTGTTACATCAGTTTGTAATAACCATTAGGTAGGAATATCAATCTATTGAAGAATCTTCGACTAAACACAATCAGTGATGAACGTAGAAACATTATAGACCCTGCTTTTTTTCTCTTTTGTGTAAAACTGTAATACTGTTGACTTTGTAGTGATGACTACCTATATATATATAAAAGAACATATTAATATATAACGGGACTAATCTATATTTCTAGGCTTGGTGTGAAAGTTGTGTTGGTTGTTCGAGACCCTCGTGGGACAATGCAGTCAAGAAGACACAGAGACTGGTGCCCAGGGAATCCTGACTGCGATGATCCTGCACTCCTCTGCGCAGATTTAGTTGCTGATTATTCTGAAGCTCTTCATTTAGTCCAGGAATACCCCAAATCATTTAGGTATGTACCAGCTATGAAAACAGATAGAATAATGAAAATGGATCCTTACATTTGACGCAATATTTTATGAAGGAATACATTTTTTTTTTTTGGTATCAAATATTAGTTTCATTACTTAAAAATTGTTCACAGGGTTGTTCGATATGAAGACTTCTCAGTCGACCCTTACAAAGGAACTGAGAACTTGTTCAAATTCCTTGGGATGGACTTCAGCCCAGAAGTTCGAAAATTTTTGGATACTCATACCAAATCAAATGCTGGAGGCGTATCAAGTACATTCAGGAACAGCAAAGCAGCCCCTTTCCATTGGAGATCTGACTTGACATATTCTGAAGTCCGATCAATTCAACGAAAATGTTCTTCAGCTATGGAATTATGGGGGTATGTATACAAATATTTTTATATCAGCAGTTCTTCAAATTTAGATGTCAAAAGTTATTTATACGAACAAACACAAGACATTAGAAAAATAAACTTGTTAATCAGGGACTTTAACCCTGTTAATCAGAACTACAAGTATCTGGTCTAGCCTTATATATCAGTTATTATAAGTTATTAATTTTATAGCCTTCAAACTTTTTACACACTTCATTTTTCAATGAATTTTTCTTCTTATTTATATTTGTCCTTCTCTATAGGATTTCTAATTTTTTTCATTAATCCTTTTTTTTTTTCAATTTATTTTATCTAATAATGTTTTACATGCAAGTTTTTCTTGAGCATGTAAGAACTGATCACTCTTATTGGAATGCTCCAAGAAATTAATGAAGAAATAAATTGATAAAACGATTGTGCTAAACAAGATTATAATCAGAAAAAGATTTCAAATAAAAGTAATTATATACAATATTATGAAGTCTAAAATTTATTCATTATTCATTTTTTTGCAACTTAGACGATAATACATATAGAAATCAATGAAAAATAATATAATGTATATTTAACGCATTTTTTTCAGGTACCTCAAGGCTTCAAATGCATCCCATCAGAGATCATTCAATCCTATATCAAAGAAATTTAAGTTCAACAAACATTAGTTTACAATAGCTTTTCTCCAAAAAACATTAACAAAATAATCCATACTTTTATTAGTGTTCAGAGATGGAAATGTTTCTTACTGCGATTGTTTTGTAATATTTTACAAGGTACAACTTCCTTGTCAAATATGCTGCCATGGGTTTTGTTATATAGAAGAAAATAAGTACACAATTTCATTTTAAATCCAATACCTGGATGAAGTAGCTTTTTCAAGGGCATACGTTTTGAAAGTGTGTTATAAAATATTTTCTTTTCCTATGATTTGTTGTACAAATATTGGATTAATTAGGTTGTAAGGGATTATAATGTGCATAGCTCTGCTGTTCAAAACTGACTCATGATCGATTCAATGCTAAAAGAAAATTGTACTAGCATTGAGCATTACTAAAGAAACTATTTTTAAGATGTGACAAAATATTTTTAAATATATGAATTTTTTATTACATTTACATAATGTTTCCCTGTTATGTAAAAGTATCAGGATGGTGTAAACAAAATTAACCTGTATTTTACAAAATGAACACCACAAATTTCCGTCCTGGCAATTTACAGAACATGTGTACATATCTGTGACATATCAGTTTTCAAGGAAAATATTTTCCTGCTTCAAAAACATAAATAACTTATAAAACATGTACATATCTTAATTTAAAAAGAAAACTATAACTAAATTTAATAAAAGTTATAAATTATAACTAAATTTAATAAAAGTTTAGTTATAATTTATCAACAAGTACGTGCTTCAATAAACAAAATTAGTTGGTAATTTATACTCATTCCTGTAATTGTGTTGTTGCCATAAGTTTTCACTTTTTTTTTTTTTTTTTTTTTTTTTTTAATGAAATTATTATAAAATATTGAAATAATTTTATTAGACCTTTTGACTGTATTTTAAAATATTTAATCTAAAATAAATTGTGTAAATGAGTGGGAATAATTTATATTTGCCACCATTTTACTACGCTAAAATGACTTTATGTAAATCTTATTTCGTAATATCGTCAGTTTTGAGGTAAAAGTCACTAGGTAAAAAAAAAAACAAAACAAAAAAAGCTACTTTTTCAGGAGAGCCAAAAATATAAAGATTAAATCAGGCTTTGTAGTATTCTTAGATGACGCACGAGGAAAGGGTTATACAGTTGCTCATTTATTAATTTCCTTAAAGTTAAAAGTCTAATTGAAAGTATCCAAGGTGTAGATATTCTATTTTTAAATGCATTAAATTACTTCCATTTCTATATAGAATCTTTCCAAACAATTAGACTAAAGGCTGATTCACGCTGGACCGTGTCGGGTCCGGACTGGGGCACGGCCGGGACACAGTGAAACAATCACACCAGCATTTTCAATGGACACGCTACTCCGGGCCGAGTCCATGTTTTTTGAGTGTGACAGCTTCACCGGGCCCCGGCTGTGGCCCGGCCGGCCCCGACATGGTCTAGCGTGAATCGACCTTAATATTGTCGATACAAATACAAAGTATCGAATGTGAAAAGTGGTTTGGTATAAAGTTGATAATATATATATATATATATATATATATATATATATATATATATATATATATATATATATATATATATTATCAACTTAATGAACATTCGATAGTTTGATTTTCTGTAATTGGTAATTATTTTTCTTTAATTTTTGAGAGTTTGCCACAAGTACATCAGTCAAACAGCAATCAGTAGAGATTGAAAATGAAAAATGCGTTTTTTCACATTCAATACTTTGCATTTGTATTGACGATATGACAATTTTTTCCTGCAATGTAATTTGAATATATTGAACAGTGGTGAAGTTTTCGCTGTATCATCTAAAAGAAGATTCCAGAATGTGACATTTACCTCCAATTCAACGATATACATAAAATAATCTAAGCTTATTTCAGCATTGAGAAAAATTGGCTCAAAATATCATGATCTCTGTAAACTGGTAATTGATGCTGAGTAAGAGAGCAATAATATTTGTACAAAGTTAATAATTTTTAAAAGTCCACTTATGACAATATGAATTTAATAGTTTGGGCATAAAATCTATATAGGCATAGAAATTAGCCAAGGATTTTTAATAAAAAGCTTTTTGAAGAATGGAAAGCAGCTTGACGTACCTTAAAATAAAATAATTTAATGTGTGCCTTAGAATTCCTGATTATTTATAGGATAAGATTAAATGTGTGACATTCTTTTTAAAATACTGTGGCGTTCTTTTAATAATAGTGTTACATGTGATTCAAGTCTCCAATAATGATTATAGCTGGAGTGAGAACAAATAGATCTGTAAAATATAACAAAAAGTAAAAAGGCCTCCTGAAATGAGTCATAACTAAAAAAAAGAACAAAATATACTAGATCATAAATAAAAGCAGTAATATAATAATTAAAATCAAAGATGAATATAAATAATCAGAAAAAATCTTAAAATAAATAACAAAAATTCATAAAAGTTTACAAAATTAGTTCCTATATGGGCTCAAATGGACAGACTGTATGGCAGGAGTAACCATCTTCTGTTTAAGAGAAGGTTGTTTTATTTTTTGACTTAATGAGAAGGCATATAACATTTTAATAAACAAATAAATTTAGAAAAATATGCATTTGCAAAAAAAGAAATAAGTATGCACTCACAAATAAACACGGGGAATACAAAAAGAATTAATGTGTTATTGTAAATTTTATTTTTACTAAATTTGGTTAAACAAATTTATTTATTTCTCAGTTTCTGGATGTTAAATTAGAACTGTGTTTATCTGAGACATGTGTTATGTTTGTTTTAAAAACATAAATAACCTAGGAATACTAAAAATGTACATGTATTAATTAAAACTAAATTAATCAATTATAATTGATTAATTTAGTTTTTTTTTGTTTTTTTATAATTATTTAGCAATGAGTGCATGTAATAAAGTTAGTGATTATTTGTACCCATTCCTGTAATTGTGTTGCCAAAATATTTCACTGTTTTTTTGTTTGTTTTTTTTTTTTTTTTTTTTATGAAATTATTATAATATATTGAGTAATAACTGTATTCAAAATTTACATACTTGTTAGAATGAGTGGGAATGGTTTCTATTAAAAAAATTAAATAATCATTTATTACAAAAAATTAAAACAGGATTCTGTGAGAAAAGTGTTGACAACCATATTAAGATGACAGTTTATCGAAATCAATTTGTTCCAATTTTCATAAAATCTTGTAGATGATCATCTGTAAGTTTGCTTTGATGTGTTGATTTTATAAACTTCATTCTAAATATTCAAAACAATGAACATTAAATCACTTTTTAAAATGCTATTCTAGAAGCTTATCAGCATATTTGTTGGCCTAAAACGTTCGACAATTGCCCATGTGTGCTGTGCTGGTTCTCAATATTTGACTGCAGTAAAGCCGTAATGACTTTATGCCATATGGTACCAATATGGGATTAAACATTTTATTAAATAATGCAATGATTTGTTAAAATTAAAGACAATTCTATGTTAACACATTTAAACACATAGGCATTCCACAAGGACTGAGAATTACGTTGTCAAATTATATGAATACGAATATTTGGTCTTTAGTCCAATACTTCAGCTATCAGGAATCTGAATACTGATGGAAAATGTCGATCCTTAATTAGTTTTATAATTCAATTAAACCTATATTAAATATTTTGAAATAGTACCATTTTATTATTATTCTATTGTATAAATTACACAAATTTCATTACACAGATGTGTAGAAAATAATGACAATAACATTCATTATAGTTGTTTGGTTAAATATGAGTAAGCCAGAAAATAACGCCATTCATTTTCATACTGTGATATTTACCATCATAATACAAAAATACATATTTGAAGTTCGACAAAATTTTTAAATTTGGTCGTCAAGTCTGTTTCAAGTAAAATATTTCTTGAAATGTTAATAAATAATGAAACTCATTTATTGTTATTTTTTTAAAATATAATTAGACACTGAATGTATTTTAAAGATTGTTATAGTACAAGATAGTAGTATAATAGTATAAGATTACACCATTTTAATGTATAAAAACACTTGAAAAATAAATTGTTTAGCTGTAGTATCTGCTTTGCCTTTACGCAAACTATAGGAGCCAATAATGGTCACAGTTTTGTACTAATTTTAAAGCTAAGCGAAAGCTTCGTTTAGTGGAATGTTCGTATTTTTAAACACTATTTTCTGTTTATTATAAATTAAACAGGGACAGTTAGACTTAAAGAAAAACTAAAAAGAATGAATACAAATAGATAAGTAGATTAAGCAATTCAGTGCCTAGGTTTAGATAATAATGTAATATAAAATACTTTAATCTAGGCTTATTTTAGTGTAGAGTTACAGCAAGTAAAGTGATAAATAGAATTTTTTCTAAAAATGTGCTTTCATCAACTACTTGAAACCAGTTAATAATTGGGATCAATTTAAAATAAAAATGAATGCCTTGCTTTTCAGTGCCTTTAATATCTCTTTTTTTCAATACGTTTCGACTAACCGTGACTAATTCTCTAAAATATAACATCATTACTGAATTTATTTATCCCAAAATTGTTCATTAAATTTCTCATGTTGGAAACTGGTGGAAATTCTTCTTAATCCTCTGGTTTCTTTAATTAAAGAAAATAATAACTAAAAAACTTGTTTGTATTGATTTGTCAATGTATATTTGTGATGACATTGTTTGATGTTCAAAATATTATTAACCCTTTGCACTTGAGGTTGTTATCCCTTGGGCAAACTGGCAAATCAAGACAATTTAGGATATATTAGGGAAGTGTGTTACAAATACTTCTTCTTTTTGATATTTCCTCTGCTACCACAGCATAGTGATGAATCTTCCGGTAGAACCTGATCAATCAATCTCGGTCCTGTGCGAGCTGCCTCCTCCTTTTCCACTCAATACTTTTTCAATCAAAGGCTTCTCTCAGTCCTTTTTTCCATGGTTTTCAAAGTCTTTCTTGTGGTCTCTTTCTGCCACACACTAATAATAATAACAGCACATACATGGCAAATGTGGAAATAAAAACTGGGTAATTGAAACTACTCCACCTCTCAAGTTGGCACACAGAACTCGAGGGCCTTTTCTCAAGTGAAACGGGTTAAAAAATAGCTAAGTAGTTTTGTTAAATAAATTAACAATAATTTAAAAGCCCATTTGTACTTAGGCTCAATGTAAATCATAAACAGTTTTTGGTTTAAGAGTATGAAATATACCTTGCTTTATGAAGTTTTTATGTAAATGTAAATATTGTTAAAATTTGTTTTTATTTACGTATTGTTATTTGATGGGGTCTCATTCTGATGTTGAAAATCTACACGATTGAGCATATCCAACTTGGAATTTAAGAAAATGTAATTAAGTTTGGTTCTAAGGTTTAATTGTTGCTTATTAAAGGAGCTGGATTTGACAGAATACAATTTAGTGACTTTAAGACTTTCTCATTGCTTCAAACTGATGCACACTGCTTTTCTTATGGACTAGAGAAGGTTTATAATAAAACAAATATATGTTTAACTTTTTTTTTTTGTTATTAAGTAAATATAACAATTTTTTAGTTGCTTGTCAAAATATTATTTTTGTAAGTATGAAAGATAGCATTTATTTATTAGGTATAAGACCTTGATCAAATTTTCTATTTCTTTTTAGAAATTATTGTACTTACAGAATGACTAAGTAGCCTGTGATATGTGAAGATACTATTGAAAATAAATGGTTGTTTATGTTAACGTTGGTTTATTTTATATATACATATATATAGTCAACTTCTGTTTAGATTTTTTCATGCTTCTATTGTGAACATTTGTAGTTAGTACTTAAACTAATTGCAATTAAAAACACTAAATTGTTACTTTTTAAAGAATGTCTATATTAATTTAAGAAATAACATTAGAAGAGTTTTTTTTAGAACTGTTAGAAATGTTTTAATGCCTGAAGATATTGGCAAAAACAAGTATCTAATTTTTTAATAATAAAATTTGAACAAACTATGGATTAAATATATCTTAGTTATTTTTAGGACTGTTAATTCATTTCCTGAGTAATGCTTTCCCTAATATATGCTATTCATACTCATTATATATATTGGACAATTTTTGTACTACTATAATTTAAAAAAGAAAATATTAATGTATTTTTAGCGTGTTACCTCTTTCGCCCCATAAAGAGAGAACTCCTGATGGGTTTGAACACATGACGTTATCCGGAAGTGCACATGGAAAATTCTATGTTTCAGAACACATTGATCAGGAAAATAGCGGCGGTTTAAATTTGTGTGTAGACGTGAGGAATCTAATGAAGCCATTTCCAAGGCCATATCCATAACCGTAGTCGCAGAAAATGTACAATAGATTTTTAACAGTTTATATATAGTAAGAAATGATCATTAGCTCTTACAAACTCCTCTTCTCCAAATAATTTTTGAAATGTCTACTTTACAATCGGAAATTCCGGATGTATCGATGGATCATTAGCTCCTACGAACGAGTATCAGGAGAGGAGGAGTTTGTAGGAGCTAAGGGCTAATGATCATTTCTTACATCTTGACTTTCCGATTATAGAGCTGACGCTTCTAAAAGTATCAGGAGAAGAGGAGTATGTAGGAGCTAACAGCTAATCATCCTTTGGGACATCCGGAATTTCTGATTTTATAGTCGATATTTCGAAGTATCAGGAGAAGAGGAGTTAGTAAGAGCAACAGCTAGCAATCATTAAATACATCTTGAATTTTCAAGAATCAAGTGCATTTTGAAAAGGATCAGGAGAAGAGGAATTAGTAGGAGCTAACAGCTAGTGATCATTAAATAAATCTTGAATTTTCAAGTATAAAGTGGACATTTAAAAAAGTATCAGGAGAAGAGGAATTAGTAGGAGCTAACAGCTAGTGATCAATAAATACATTTTGAATTTTAAATTATAAAGAGCATATTTCAAAAAGTATTAGGAGGGGAGGAGTTTGTAGGAGCTAAAGGGCTAATGATCATTTCTTAAATTTTGAATTTCCAATTATAGAGCTTCTTAAAGTATCAGGAGAAGAGGAGTTAGTAGGAGCTAACAGCTAATGATCATTAAATACATCTTGAATTTTCAAGTATAAAGTGGACAATTTGAAAAGTATCAGGAGGATAGGATTTAGTAGGAGCTATTAGCTAGTGATCATTAAATACACCTTGAATTTTAAATTATAAAGAGCATAATTCGAAAAGTATCAGGAGAGGAGGAGTTTATAGGAGCTAAGGGCTAATAAACATTTATTATTTATATTCCAACTACAAAGTGGACATATCAAAAAGTATCAGGAGAAGAGGAGTTAGTAGGAGCTAACACCTAGTGATCATTAAATACACCTTGAATTTTAAATTATAAAGAGCATAATTCAAAAAGTATCAGGAGAGGAGGAGTTTATAGGAGCTAAAGGCTAATAAACATTTATTATTTAAATTCCAACTACAAAGTGGACATATCAAAAAGTATCAGGAGAAGAGGAGTTAGTAGGAGCTAACAGCTAGTGATTATTAAATATATCTTGAATTTTTAATTATATAGTGGACATTTAAAAAAAGTATCAGGAGAAGAGGAGTTTGTAGGAGCTAACAGCAGTCATCCTTTGGGACATCGGGAATTTCTGATTTTATAGTGGATATTTCGAAAAGTATCAGGAGAAGAGGAGTTAGTAGGAGCTAACAGCTAGCGATCATTAAATACATCTTGAATTTTCAAGTATAAAGTGGACATTTAAAAAAGTATCAGGAGAAGAGGAATTAGTAGGAGCTCACAGCTTGTCATCCTTTGGGATATCTGGAATTTCTGATTTTATAGTGGACATTTAAAAAAGTATCAGAAGCGGAGTTAGTAGGAGCTAAGGGCTAATGATCATTTCTTAAATTTTGAATTTCCAATTATAGAGTTGACGCTTTTAAAAGTATCAGGAGAAGAGGAGTTAGTAGGAGCTAACAGCTAATAAACATTTATTATTTAAATTCCAACTACAAAGTGGACATATCAAAAAGTATCAGGAGAAGATGAGTTAGAAGGAGCTAACAGCTAGTGATTATTAAATATATCTTGAATTTTCAATTATAAAGAGCACATTTCAAAAAGTATCAGGAGAGGAGGAGTTTGTAGGAGCTAACAGCTAATGATGAGTTTAATTTAAAAGTATGTTTGTTTTAGATTAGAAGCAGCATGATATTTAGTATTATTTAATTACACAGCAAAAAAGAAAACAAAGAAAAACCCTAGCACTTCTTGATTTCAGCCTAACTCCACAAATGTGATAATTTAGGATATTTTACACTCTTTTTATTTAAGTTGTTAAACAAAATAAACAACTATTACCTGTTTATTGTCCTTCAGTGCATAAAAATACAAATTTTTTGAGACTTGAACGAACCTGATTGGTGAATTTGCAGCCCTTTGAATATATGACTTTTCTCAAAATTTTGAGTTTTTGCTTTTATTTAAGTATTAAATATGTTTTCTGATGCAAACACTCTGTGAGTTCTTATACAAAAATCGACTAGACTTCAAGGGTTTAAAAAATAAATAACAAAAAAAGAATCTAATAAAGTTTGATTATAAAATAAATGTATTTTCTTGGACGGAGTTAATATCATTCTTATACATTCCAAAAGAAAACAACTTTTCTCTAAATATAAATTATCTTCTTCGATAAATGTGATTAGTTCAGTTTTGTAGATCTGAAATATATACAAAAATATCTACAATTTAGTAATAATAAAATAACTTATAATTATAGTATTATTAAGTACATCAATAATATAAAACAATAGAATAATCTGTTCAAAGAGCGAAAGACTAAAACTTTTGAACTTCAGTCCTTACTCAAGGAATCATAAACAGTTGAGATCAGTGGCATTTTCTCAACAAAATATTTTAACATAATAACAAAAACAAGGCACATTATTTCCTTCTAATTTTACAAGGCACAGGCAATTTAGAAATTAGAAAAATACAATGCATTCACAGAATGCAAATGGACAGATAAAGTAATTGCATATTGTCTTATAATTGGGTCAATAACTGTATAAATTGCCATTATTGATTTATTCACAAAAGAACAAAATACCACAGATAAGACATAAACAATTCAAAAGATCATAACTTAAACAATATTTTAAGTAAAATAACCAAGACAATATTCACAAAATATATTTACATATAAATTAAACGAAAATGTAACAATAAAAAATATATCACTTTAAGTACAAAGAACAAGGGCGACAGAAAGTAAAAGATAAACTACTTCACCAAATGTAAAGAATATTCAATTTGGTTATCTTAATACTTATATTGCGGATATCTTGGGAAAATCTAAGTTGCTCATTTGATAACTATAAAAGTGATACATAAAGGTAACTAACACAGGGGGAAAATGTTCACATACATAAAAACTATCAATAAACATGTTGACAGCAGGCAAAAATAAAATTAAATTAAGCTAATAATTGTACAAATAAATTTGTAATTGAGATTTACGTTTATTTTTAATTCAAATTCTCATTAGCTAGTTCCTAATATTGAATGTAAGAGGTAGGTCCTCACAGTATTACATCGAAGTGAAACAAGGTAGCAATATAACTCCAACCCATCTTGTTTAATTTTTCATAAACATCACAGTAAAAATAAAAATAACTTAAAAAATAGTCATTTTTTTACGATAATAATAATCAAATGAGAAAATACTTTAATAAAGAATTATCATTAATAATAATAGCATAAGATAAATTAAATTTGTTCAAATTAACATTCTAAAAACGTACCTATCATATTATTCTTATAGACTACATTGCCTGTGGTCAACATCTTTATTATATCTAACAATTTAAAACGTAGCCGGGTTTTATTAAACTAAAGATTAGCATTTAGATTTGTTCAGACAATATAATTTGACAAATAGAAGGGAGTATGTTAAAGAAAATAAACAGATATAGTGGATTCTTAAGCAAATACCACATTTCTTTGTTTCTTAAGTCCTATTAATTAATCAGCAAGTAATAATGTTCAGAAAAAAATATACCAGAATGTTAAGTCTGCATAACAAGAAAAGAATGAGCAAATAAAACTTTATTTGTTCTAAAATCGAAACACCAATAATTTATGAAATGTGGCAAACTACGAATACACAATCTGATTTTTCTTAGCCTAGAGAGAAAAAAAAAAAAAAAAAATATAATGAACTATATACAATACTCATTCCTAAGATTTGCTTTGGTAAATAGTATAGGGAACAACGTATCTATGCGATATCACTAAGCCAGCATGATTTAATCAAATCAAAGTTTTAAGTAAATAAATATTATTTGGCAAATAGTAAAGAACAAGAAGCTACAAATGTAAATATAAGAAAGCTAATAAAAAAAATAACAGCCAATAATATTGATTAGATTTAAATGGAATGTAAGTCAAATGAAACTCAAGAGTTTTTTTTTGTAGTACTACAAAACAGAAGAAATGATTTGGTGATGGAAGTAAGCAAAAATAAATGATTATTTCAGTTGTATCACAATGTAATGCCATTTCAAGTAATAAAAGAAAAAAAAATGCAAAGATTAGAATTATTCCAGAATCTTTCCAAAAAGGGAATTTGGGCACTGTCGAAATTTAATAAGTAAAATATTAACCATTTGCTAAAAAAATGATAAAATTAAAAATAAAAATTAATAATCTTTAGAAATGAAGTCATTACAACTAATTTGATTCTTTTTTTTTTTATTTCTAAGATTGAAAATTGTAAGTTGGCCATTGAGTTTATTATATTTTTTTCTTTATTTTTGTAAATAGTTCCACAGTTTACAATTAATGTAAAAAACGGGTCATGTTTTTCTCTTTGATTAAACTACTGACATAAAATTACTAAAAGTAAGTCATAGCCTTAATTTATATACTATATCTTCAGCTAAAAGTGTCGTATCAAAATTAAGATAATTTCAACATATTACTCAGTCTTTCCAAAGCACATTACAACTTGCTTTAAAATATAAGTGAATTCTATACATTCCTTTTGAAAATATTGAAAGTGAAAAAATAAATTCTTAGTAAAACAGACTGGAGTTAACCAGTTTTCATAATTCTTTGTTTTTTTCTTCAAAAATATTCTTTAAATTAGATAAGCCTTTCTTCCGGAGGAGGTTTCATAACGTTGTCCAGTTCTAGTCGAGGATTCGAAAACTCTTGACTTGATGGGGAATAAGTTCCTCTGGTAGCCCTCTTCTTCCGAGCCATCATTATAAATACAAAGAGTGAAATGAGGCCTGCGATAACAAGGATTCCTAAAATTGGCCCGATAACAAGTGCTATGTCTGCTACTTTAGTGCCAGCAAATTCAGGTACTCTTGTCTGTAAAATAATTAAAAATGGTTGTTTTTACTTAAATATTTCTCTAAAAACAAGTTGCATAATTCTAAAAATTATGGCTAATATTATTCTGATAAAATAATTAGGGTATAACAAAAGTACAGTAGAATTGATGTATATTGAAATTGACTGTTCCACCAGTAAAATTTATTATAAGGAAATTTCAATATATGGAAACACATATACATTTAGCGCGTTTTCTCCCTTCTATAGGGAGGAAACCCAGTTAAGAGGTTGAACTCATGATGCAATCTGGAAGTTTTAGTTGACACTTGATTTTGTACATTATCAGCCTGATAAATAAAGAACAAAGGGATTTACTTTCGCATGTCAAACTATTATCCAAATTACGAAGAAAAAAATGAAATGCATGTATTCATCGGAACGTACAAATCGTTTATGTATACATATGTACTAAAAGTTATTAAGCCTGGAAAATAAGTCATCTGGAACATGATCTATGAACTGTAATCCCCAACAAATTGTATCAAAAGCTGATGACATTTCCCGTTTTGATGATCTTGCAGGTTCTTCCTGTACAAGTTGTTCATTAATTTCTTCATCATCTTTCGGCTAAATCGAAAAATGTTAGATACATGGAATTTTTCTCCGATATAAAGAAACAGTTTTCCATGTAATTACTTAGGGAATTTAATACGTTGGCTTTGGCACAGAATTTCAGTGGTGTGATGTAGGCGCATATGTGTCGTAGGACACATGTGTCCTGTAGGGATTACGACTGCTGAGCGGTATGGGCCAAATGTATGCCATAAACATCTATACATTTATATACATCTCACGAAGTCAACACATTTTTTTTTAAGGTTATTGCTCAATTTTTTTGTTACTGAAGGTTATATGATTACTATTTCCAAGCAGGAGTAGGATTAGATAACAAACAAATGAGTACTTAAAATGCAAAATACATACCTATGTTATATTCTCAAACTTTACAAATATTTTATACAAAAATCGTAAGAATCAAGTTAAATATATTGTTTGAACAAGTTTCAACTTTAAACAAGGCCTAACGAATAAGTGAAACAATTCAAAAATTATAATTCAAATATTTTTTTTTAAAAAACCTGTTTAAATATTCGATTGGGCTTCATGTTCCATATTAAAACAATTTAGGCAGTAACCCGGATTCCCTTCTACCCTAGACGTATACACTTTTTTTGAATTTTTTTTTCAGGTTGGGTATGGGACACTGGTGTCCCGTATGCCGATTTTCATTGATTAGTGTACCTCACAAGTCATAATATGTCTCGTTCTTTCTAATAATTTGTTTAATTTCCGTGCATCTATTGGACTATGATTTTTTTTTTGACATATATGTCCTGTACTGAAGCCAACGTGTTAAAGAAAATTCAATATATGGAGATTTTCGGGGGTCTCGATCCCCTCGAGATGGTGGGTTCGATCCCCTCCAGCGGCAGGAATTTTCTCATCTCAGGGCTCGCTGAGAAAATTCCTGGCTGCACCCTGGATGTCGGCGTTAATGGCCCAGATGTCGATGCACCATGTTGGTTGGGCTTTATAGATTACTTGGGCTTTATAGATTACTTGGGATTATTATAGTCATCAAGAAATAGTATCACACCAACCAGTAAAAAAAGGTTAAGTAAATGTTTATCTTACCTCTGAACAATTCTTTCCAGTAAAATCCTGTGCACAAAGGCATAGATAATCAGGTTTAACTTCGCACTTTGGCTCACATCTACCATTGGAACAAGGTGACTCAGGCTAAAGAAAATACATTATTAGAAGATAACATCAGTACAAGAAGGGATGCTTGTTTTTAATAAAAGAAAAAAAAAAAGAAAAACAGTAAAGTAAGCTGTATGGTAACTAAATATGTGATGGGTAACATCCCTTAAACTAACTCACTTTTAATTATAAGTCCTACTTTGGAAGAGAGTACCTCAACTCCTAGTTTGGTGAGTATAAGCTCTAATGTACTTTAGTAACACATTTAAATTATCAGACGTAGATAGTTAGCAGTTGGGATGATAAGAAATCAAGGAATAGTTCGGATACGGACAAGAAAAACAGTCAGATTTTCAGAAAATCTAAATTTCGGATGTTTTCAAATTGTCTGCTATGCAGACATACATGCACACCTCTGAGCCGATCTTCTGTTTCCTTTATTTTGAATAAAAACGTTGTTGACATTTGTCTGTACAAACTTCATTTTTTTTTGTATTATGTGATTCCGCTGGATTATCATTGCGTTCTCTTTTACTATTATTATTTATCTCTTTTATTATTTATTTCCAAATTTGTATTACATCCAAAGTCTTAAGGGGCCCTCACACTGGCAAAAAATGCTCTCAAAATTTTGAGCACAAATATTGAGCTCAATATTTTTGTACAAAATATTGAATGGTCTTGGACCCCTCACACTGCACAAAAATATTGCACAAATATTTATAATTGTATAACGACCGTTATCTTTTTTAAGACAGTTCAACCACTTGGGTCATTGTTTCCTATGTTTTAGCAAGCACGTAAGATTTTTCTTCTAGTGTCTTGGTTCATGGGTTGTATTCGGCCTTCCTGACCGTCCCTAGGCCAACCCAGCCTTTAATTAATTTATTAATGGGTACCATGGAGCTAATGACTCTAGCAGTCGAAGCATCAAGGGGAAAATCAGGCGGCCGGAGCATAGTACTGACCATACTATCTCCCTAGTGTGCTTTATTGTCAAGAATCAGGTACCTCTACAGTATCTGCCCTCAGGGCCCTCGTGGCCTGTTACGGGACTGATTTGATATGTGCAATTGAAAATGCATTGACAAAAAATTCAGAAGAATGTATTATTTGAATCAAAATATTTAATCAAATCAATATATTTTTAATAGACAGGATAAAATAAAGATGAAAAAAGGATATAAAATACTTAAAAATGTATATTAAACGCACACACGCACAATGACACACAAACAATTGTGCAATATTTTGTCAGCACTCTCATGCTACAAAATATTGACAGGTCCGCAAAAAATTTCTAAACGTTCAGAAAAGGTTAAGGAGAAAAACTCGCAATATTTTTGCCAGTGTGAGGGCCCCTTAAATAATCTATTTCCACTGGTCTTGATTCTATGATGATCTTAGATTCCTTTTATTTCCATTTATTTTTTAAATCATTCAAGATCATCAGATATGCTAAATGTTTCAGGGTTCAAATTTATCTTTATTATTTAGGAGCTCAGTTTTTTTTTATATATATTGTAATGATATATTACATTCATGAGAACCTTTTTAAATTGAAAATATCCGTTGAGATCTTGAAAAGCCCGTGCAAACTATAATCCCCAATTTCCGAGAACATTGCATCATATACGATCTAAATTTGTAGTATTTCTGGACCGTACTGACATATGATAGTTATAAAATAAATGAACATACAAGCAGCAATAAATTACAGGATATA
Organism: Gonocerus acuteangulatus; assembly: GCA_946811695.1. Taxonomy (NCBI): domain Eukaryota; kingdom Metazoa; phylum Arthropoda; class Insecta; order Hemiptera; family Coreidae; genus Gonocerus; species Gonocerus acuteangulatus. Next base: position 42,496,760 of record OX328127.1, on the reverse strand, counting down.
TTACAGGATAATAACTAATACCTAAAGTAAAATATAAATCAACAAGATACAGAATGTAGTGGGAGAAAGCATATACTGCTTCCCGCTAAAAACCCTCATTCTACTCTCTTGTGTGGCGTCTTCCCGAGCTCTTTCACATGGTAGCTTAGTGCGTAAATATTTCTTATGTTTAAAGGCTTTGAATATAAAAGTTTATAGTCCAGTGTAAATGAAAATAGTGATATCGAAAGCTTATCCATAGTTGGCCCTGCTAAAGAAGAAACTATTACTTGGTGTGAATACTGAAGTGAAGAATTTTGACTTTTTTGGAAGACACAACTCAATAAAAGGTAAGAGTTATTTCTTGCGGATATGTGTTGATTTATTGTATTGTTTGGTGAGACATTTAAATTGATGATTGTATGTCAGAACTGTTTAAGAATACGTACTTATTTTCTTTTTAGTCACTCGGAACCTTTCATTCCCTGAGGTTAAGGTAAACATTGAATAGTCATGACCACATCAATTAATTCATTTTAAAAAAAATATTAATAATTATAAAATTAGAAATTAATTAATTAATTAGAAAATTAAATTCTCTCTATATAATAAATATAATTTATCATAATGTCCAACGGCGCGTTATATAATTAAAATATGTTAATTATTTCTCCCAATATATAATTTAATCATTGTAATATATATATTATTAGTTATTCTGCACTTTTAATTTGATGCTCTATTAAATTTGTGAGATAATCATAACCTGTGAAAATAAGGGCGTATTTCAGTGAGTATTGAGGAAGTACTTCTGTTTTTTTCGAAACCCTTCCTTTTCGGGGATTTGCCGCATCACGTAGGGTAAAAACCCGCACTGCACGTTCAGGGTTTTGCCACGTGCAGGTTTTTGCCCCCACCTACCCTATACGTACACATTTTTCAAATTTCTTCGCTGGGTATCAAATGTGTTGGTGAGATGGCTTCTTTCTCCAGCTTCTTCTGGCTGCCATTCATCCTTGCTAGGTGATAATGGAATGAGGCTCTCCTTTGTCTGGTCCCTCTTTGTACGATTTGGTCTCAGATTGTATTAGTCCAAGAGTTGGAAGTCTGTGGGCCAATGGATAAACCCGATATCCCAAGTACCTCCAACCCAATTTCCAAGATGTACAAAGGGGGCCCAGACCAAGGATCATATAGCCTCATTCCCTTACCAACTAGCAAAGATGAATGAAAGCCATAAGAAGCTCCTTTGTCTGGTCCCTCTTTGTACGATTTGGTCTCAGATTGTATTAGTCCAAGAGTTGGAAGTCTGTGGGCCAATGGATAAACCCGATATCCCAAGTACCTCCAACCCAATTTCCAAGATGTACAAAGGGGGCCCAGACCAAGGATCATATAGCCTCATTCCCTTACCAACTAGCAAAGATGAATGAAAGCCATAAGAAGCTGGAGAGGAACCTGGTGAAATATTGCACAGAGGAGAGGAGCAAAACCACTAGAGAAAGAAGCGGTTGTACCAACACATATATACCCTGTTTGGTCGTTAGAGTGGTTATAGAACCCCTGCTGGCTATGGAGTGGTTATAGAAAACTAGCTAGTTATAGAACACAAGCTGGATTCTATCAATATAATTTGTTGTTGAGTACTTACTAAACAGGGATCTGACAAGTTGCAAGTAGGTCCACACCAACCAGCGTTGCACCTGCATACAAATGATCCCTCTGTGTTGTGACATTCTCCATGAGGCCCGCAGTCAGCCATTCCTTTCAAACACTCATCAATGTCCATTGTGCACGTAGTACCAGTATATCCAGTCCCAGAGCAATCACAGATATAAGAGCCAATCCCTAGGATAAAAAAAAAGGGTTATAAGAACAGAAAACAAAAAACTAATGATACACAGATACTCTGTTATTTTATTTTATTTTTTTTATCCACATAAACACTTACTTTATTCATCTTTAAAATTAAAAACAAAGTAGAGAAATTGTTCAAAAAATAAATGAAATTTACTCTTAAAATTCGCTACATAAACATAAAAATCCTATTATACTAGACTTCTGACATTGACGACAAAAGAGGAGATAGTCTATTACATCACTTTAAAATAATTCAGTGATTTTTTCTAAAAAAATAAAGTGCACTGATGACATATACCATCTTGTGTATAACACAATTTAATTAATTTAAATCTTATAGAGTATTATATGACAATAATATTGTTTGTTTCAGACAAAGCTTTGGATATTTTTGATGAACTACCTTGCTATGCTCTGATACAAAGCCTGGTGCCATAATTGGCAACACACACAGGCTTAAAATGGGAGGATCAATTTTTTTTAAAAAGGATATGATCTATTGCAGGATTAAAAAAAAAGCTTTGGAAAATTTATTTGTATCCTATTGGGTTAGGTCCGCCAGTAAATATACTGTTGTAATGGCTCTAGGTGGAGAGCATTATCACTGGCAATGACAATTTTTATCATGGGAATTTTCCTGTAAGAGAGTTTTGTTAAGCAGACTCTTCTGTGTCAAATTCCATCAAAATCATACAATTTCATAATGGAGATAAGCATTATAAAATAATATATTTGTTATTGATATAAAATTAAATAACTAGCTTAGAACAAGTTAAGTGTTTCAGCAATTTACTCCACTGTGGATGAAAAGTTAATTTAAAAAAGAAAAAGAAAGAGGCTTAAGGAAAAAAGAAAGAGGCTAATCCTTTTAATTCTTAATGAATTTGTGAAGGATTAGAGTACTAAACATCTAATGTAAAGGACAAGAAAAATCTGAAAAAAATCGCCCCTGAATATTAAAATCCATGAACTTCAAAATATAGGCAGTATCTCGACAATAATTTCAAGATGAAAAAATAGAATGAGACAATTTATAAAATTTTATTTTAAATTTATAGAATTTATAAATAAGCAGTCATAGGGTCACCTAACACATTTGAGGAAAACATTTTTTTGCAAAGAATTTAATTTGTTATTAATTATTTGAGGTCTTTACTCAGCCCTTCAGAACCTATGCATGTTACGATTTTTCAAAATAAGTAGCGACCGGACAGCAAACAAGGCATCATACATCTTCCTCAGAAATTACATACTTCAAACTTCTTTTGGAAAATGGTGTCAAGTATTTTAAAAATATTTATTCATGAGTATTAAGTAATTCTTATCAAATAAAAATCAAGAAGAAGGACTTAATTCAGCAATTTAATATTGTTATTGAAATCATTTAGCAAATTATTATTTTTTTTTAATTCAGAATAGGGGTGGTGGCTTTTCTTTCCAAAAAAGAAAAGGCATCACCTCTATCCTGGCTAGAAGAGGGAGGTAACTCATAGATAGCATGTCTTAAAAAAAAGAAAAAAAAAAAACAATAAATAAATAAAAAGGGCTGATTGAACATCATGGAACATAATGGATAAAATTATTAGTCAAAAGTTCAAGACCACTTGTTCAGCCCAAAACTGTTATAAAGCACATTAAACAAAACAAAACACAAATTCAATATAAAACATTATATTAGCACTTACCGTCAATACACTTCCCGTGATGTTGGCATGGCGAACTAGCACATTCATCAATGTTAGTTTCACAAAGCTTGCCAGTAAAACCTGGATTACATTCACAAATTGGTTTCTGAAAAAAAAAAAAAAAAAAATCAACAAACAATTAAGATCACAAGAGAATATTGAAATTTATCTTTTGACTGCATAACTTACCACCCAAATTTAATGGAAGGCCAAGCTGCCGCTTGGCCTTACAAGGCATTAGGAATAAAACTCTCTACTCCCCCCCCCCAAAAAAACAAAACAAAAAAAAAACAGTAAAAATCTCTCCGAGTGCAACTAGAATTCAATCTCAGTACAGGAGATTGTACCATTGTATTAGAACTGTCTCGTACAAATGTAATTTTGATGTAAATGAAAAAGGGCTAGAAAGATTATTGCAGGATAAAATTTGTATTTGTGGTCTATGTATGGGTATATTGTTATTCCTAATCAAAACTTTACAAGAAAATAAAATATAATTGATTTATGTAAATTGCAACGCCCAATTATACATAACAAAAATTTTTTACACGGTTTATCTAGAGGTTATCACCCTTTTCTAGTCAGGAAGGGCTACCGCCTTAACTTTTTTCTATACAAAAGCCATCATCTCTAGTGGAAATCAAACCCAAGACCTAATGCACGGAGGGCTTATGCTTTATCACTTTCGCTGTGGCAGCTGTAAAAATGAATCCCCTCCATTTACGAGCCTTGAATCCAATGGGTAAAGTAATAGAGGAGTGTCCTTCCGAAGGGACACTCGTAAGCGTGTAGGATCGCTAGTGTCCTTCTGGAAGGACACCCGCAGTGAAAGTGTTAAGCTAACACTCATGGTCACAGGACCTCGAAGAACAAAGGAACAAACCATCCAAAACAATGGATATGAACACAGGGGAACGGAATATATAGAAGAAGAGAACTTTCAAAGGCTATAATAAATTAATGTGTGGGTGATAAAAAGAAAAGAAAAAAAAAAACAGTGTGGCAGTAGGGGTTATTAGTGACTGGAAATCACCATTTGTGGCAATATAGATGAGAGAGGAAAAATGTAAACAGGGAGAGTCTGATGGAAGATTTGTTAACAAAAACACATGTTTACACACACACACGCACATACATCTACGTTAATTATATATCATTGATGAGCATTGGGGAGTCTGGTTCAGTCCGTGCCATGGTACACATCGCCTCTGTGATAAACTCGAAATTAGTCAAGTATTAGTGACGCGAATGCGGTGAAACTTAATGGAAGTGAGATCAACCCATTAAAGAATATATCCTGAAAGTTTGGAGAAGATAGAGCGTCGTGGTGAAGAGATACAAGGTATTATATCTATTCTACTATTATAGTCGGTCGGGGCAGCACAGCGAGGTGTCGTTAGTTCAGTCTATATCCTCCCTTCCACTTCCTGCAGCAGCGAGCAAGGGCAGCCCCCACTACATATCCTCTAATCCCTAGCAGCCAGTCATTACGAAAACTAGACAAGAAGGTTCTAGAGATTACACACCTATTTATTAAATACGTAACCTTCAGTAATCAACATGAGAGTTAGCAATGAAGACATAATGAGGGCTATCAAGGATATGAATGAAAACCTTGCAAAAAATAATGCAATAAATGCTGAACTTATTAAAGAATTTAATTCTACAAAAAAAACTTGTGCTTCCCTCGTAGAAAAAACCGATAGGCTGGAACAGGAAGTAAATTTCTTGAAACGCCAGCTCAGAAAAAATAACTTCGTTATTAATATCCCACCTTCAGAAAATGAAAATTCGTTAGCAAAGGTTAAAGAAGTTTTAAAGGAAGTAAATATAAGCCTTCCTGATTACGCTGTGAATAATTGTTATAGATTAGGAAAGGGGCCTATATTAGTGTCATTAAATAGCTACATTCTTAAACAGGAAATATTTAATTTAAACAGAAAGCAGTACTAAAGAGTAAAAACATTTCCATTAATCATGATAAAACTCTAGAGGAAAGACAAGAAGGCAAAAAAATACACTCATTAATGTTACTACTTGCAGATGACATTATATTACTCAGTAATAACTGGCATAGCGCACAAAGAAACCTAAGGATCCTACAGCAGTACTGTGTCAATAATTCCCTCACCTTGAATGTTAGTAAGTCGAAAGTCCTTGTATTCCATAAATCACCAAGGTTGAAGAAGCTCAATCCCCTTTACTGGCACAACGAAAAGTTGGGATATACAAAGACTTACACCTACTTAGGAGTTCCTTTTTCATCTTCAGGAAAATTTCACAAAGCTTCTGCGCATTCCATACAAAGATCTTCCGTTGCCACATCTAAAGTTCTGGATATTCTGAGAAGAGGTAGAAGTGACTCTTGGGATACAAAGATGGCGTTATTTGACTCAATGGTTTCCTCAACTCTCCTATATGCATCTGAAGTATGGAGCCTTAGGTATCTCGACGCCTTCGGAGCAGCTCAGATGAAGTTCATGAAATACTTGTACGGTTGGCCAAAGAACACTCCCAACTATACAGTTCGACTTGAGACAGGAAGAAGCTCTCTGAATGTAAAGGCAATGAAGAGAATAATGAATTACTGGACTAAGTTGTCATTGATGTCGGAGGAGAGGCTGCCTAAGCAATGTTTTAATAAACTAAGGTTGCTTGATGCAGAGAGTCCTGACTTAGGGTATAACTGGGTCTCACAAGTCCCAGTTAGCTCAACAATATGGATGCTCTGAAGAGTTCAATGCTTTACACCCTAATGGAATGTTGCAGCATATGGATGATATTCTTGAAAAGATCCTCAACCACAATTTCTCAATGGACATCAATAGAACTTTAAATTCAAGTAGGAATCCCATTTACAGAGTGCTATGTAGCTTTAATCCTTTCCAGCCAGAAACCTACTTGACATTCAAAATACATCTTAGAAAACTAAGATGCATTAGCCGGCTAAGGGTTGGAAACCCTTAAGTATACAGCTATACCAAGGAAGTCAACATTTTTCCCTTAAAGCTAATGATCTCTGCCCGTTTTGCAAACAGTACATAAATAACAATAGTTTATACCACCTCCTCCTACACTGTTCAGCACTTGAAGAAACCAGAGAAGATATTTTAAATCCATCCACTTCTGCATCCTCTCACCTTCAGGCTATTCAAAATATGTTAAATATAACCACCATAGAGGAATTGAATCGGCTTTATAAATTCATTGAGACTGTCTGTAACAAGTTTCCCTTTCTTAATGTGAATGAGTAGGTCCACAGTATGAACAAGTTTCCATATTTTAGTTTCAGTTTTAATTTTTGTTTTTTTTTTGTTTTGTTTTTTTGTTCTAATTTGAAGCGCACATTAATTGGCACATTTTGACAATACTGTTAAATGTAAGGTAATATTAACAATTGTAAAAAATTATAAAAATAATCTTAGTAAGCTTTAGTATAAATGTATGATTGAATGTAATATGTATGTATTATGTATGATTGAATATGTATGATGAAATATAAATAACATATGTAATAAAATAAATATATGAATGATGCAAATTATTAATGTAAATTATATATGAATGATGTAAATTATTATAATATATTAAGTTTAGAGCTATACAAAATTTAAATTGTCGTTTGCTGTTAAATAGTTATAGTATTATAGCATTTACCAGACTCAAAATGGTAAGAAACAAAGCGTGTAATATTGATATTATTTGTACAAGATATATCTTACACAAATAAATAAATAAATATCTATCTATCTATCTATCATTGATGAGCAATTTAACATTTCTGTGTACCAATTACTCACTCATTTCTGTTTAAGCACCTACACACATGATATAAGCGAACAAAAAATACATATTCTTATAAGGTATTACAAAAACAATTAAAGACAAAACAGAAGAAAAACATTGAAATAAGTAAATGAAGTCAAGACATTTTTATAATTAACTAGCTGTAACCCGGTGTGCCATGCTACACCTACTTTATATTAAATAGGTGTTACCGGGTGTGGCATGCTACACATGTTTCATATTAAATACCTGTTACCCAGCATGTCATGGTACTCCTACTTTATATTATATATTAAAATGAATGATTATATGACACTTGTTCAAATTATGAGAAAGTAAGTTTATAAGTTGAGAGCTCAGTTAAAAAAATTATTTTTCAAATTTTCACTGAATGTGGGGTGGAAAATAAATTAACCCTTATTTTAAAAAGTATACTGGAATCATGTAATTGTAGTACCACTTCAAAGAAAATCCTAACCAAACTACCTGTGTATAATTTTTTAAAGAAAATAATGTGTGGTCCATATATAAATATATATTAAAAAATAGCAACAAAATGAAGCATTTAATTAAGGTTATACTTACTTAGTTATAAGTTTTAATCTAGTATAACTGAAACTATTCTTTATTTGTATTGTTTTTGTTTTTTTAAATATAATATTAATATGTTATGTTCTATACCTTTTCATGTAATAATCTGTAACTAAGGTTTTTCTTTCTATGATTGAAAAAGTAATTGATGCAGGATTTATGTTAATTGAGCCAAAAGGAAAGTATTAAAAACTTTTTGTTCCAAATAAACTTTCACATTTTGTTGTTGACATTTTCCATTATATTAAAGCTTCTCTTTCAAATCTTAAGGTTTATGAGCTCTTCTTTAAGGATAGCCCTTTTGTCATAGGAAATAGGGGTATCTAAGAAAAACAAATTTAGATATTTTTGTTGCAGCTATAGACAACAATGAATTAAAGCTATTTGGGAATTTCAATAAGGACTTATACTAAATAAATTAAAGGGGGATTAATTTGATTTGGCGAGGGGTCGAGGTTAGCTCAGTGGTAGAGCACTGGACTAATAAACTGGAGCACCTGAGATCGAATCTCGAGCAAACAATAAAGATTTTTTCTTCTAATGTCTTCGTTCTTGGGTTGAATTTGGCCTCACTGGCAGTCCCTAGGTCAACCCAGCCTTTAATAAATTTACCAATGGATACCCTGGGTGCTAATGGCTTGAGGTGTCGAAGCAGCCTAGGGGAAAATCAGGCGGCTGGAGCATAGTACTGACCACACTATCTCCCTAGTGTGCTGTACAGTCATGAATCAGATTCCTCTATAGTATCTGCCACTTAGGGTCCTCGTGGCCATTTTTTTTTTTTTTTTTTTTTTTTGATTTTGCAACAATATTGTGCTCAAATTGCAAGCGTATTTAAATAATGGAGTAGTCAGAGGATATAAATATCTCAGACAAAAGAAAGCAGATATAAAAATATAATAAAACTGCTGGGTGTAAATATGTCAATAATAAAGAGGCTTGGCATATTTAGATTAATAGAAAATTGCATGGAAAATTCAATTCACCTGGGGGGGGGATAAATGAAAGAATTCATTTTAATAAGAAGGAAATGGTTTAAAGACAATTCCATAACAGCAAATTAAAATGATATAAACTTAAATATTAAAAGTGAAATTAAGTTAGGCTTGCGATGGACAAAATGTTATGAAACAATAAAAATGATATAAAACTTTATATTATATATTAAAATGAATGATTATATGACACTTGTTCAAATTATGAGAAAGTAAGTTTATAAGTTGAGAGCTCAGTTAAAAAATTGTTTTTTCAAATTTTCACTGAATGTGGGGTGGAAAATAAATTAAACCTTATTTTAAAAAGTATACTGGAATCATGTAATTGTAGTACCACTTTAAAGAAAATCCTAACCAAACTACGTGTTTATAATTTTTTAAAGAAAATAATGTGTGGTCCATATATAAATATATATTAAAAAACAGCAACAAAATGAAGCATTTAATTAAGGTCATTCTTACTTAGTTATAAGTTTTAATCTAGTATAACTGAAACTATTCTTTATTTGTATTGTTTTCGTTTTTTTTAAATATAATATTAATAATGATGATTAGGTAGTTAGCCGTCGAGGTGATAAGCAAAGATGGAATGGTTGGGATTCGGCTAAATAAGCCTCAATATGATTTTGTTTTAAAAAATCTATATTTCGGACGTTTTGTCTACTGATTGGTAGCCTTCGTCAGCTAAAATTACAAAAAAAGAAATTAATACAGAAACCAAAAAAAGTTTATAATTGTGATAGGTAACAGAACTAAAAATACAATTAACTTATAAAAGAACATATCGTCTTAAATTCTTAGAATGAAAAAGTAAATAGGTACAATAATTGATTTTAATAGTAATTAGTAACATTAATTGATTTTACAAAGAAATATGAAACTACATACCAATGACAAATATGGTAGCTAGGTTAGTATCTTATTTCTTTGTAAAATTAATTAATGTTACTATTAGCTACTATATTTGTCATTGGTATGTAGTTTCATATTTCTTTGTAAAATCAATTAATGTTACTAATTACTATTAAAATCAATTATTGTACCTATTTACTTTTTCATTCTACTCATTCTAAGAATTTAAGACGATATGTTCTTTTATATCTTAATTGTATTTTTAGTTCTGTTACCTATCACAATTATAAACTTTTTTTGGTTTCTGTATTAATTTCTTTTTTTGTCATTTTAGCTGACAAAGGCTACCAATCAGTAGCCAAAACATCCGAAATATAGATTTTTTAAAACAAAATCATATTGAGGTTTATTTAGCCGAATCCCAACCATTCCATCTTTACTTATAATATTAATATGTTATGTTCTATACCTTTTCATGTAATAATCTGTAACTAAGGTTTTTCTTTCTATGATTGAAAAAGTAATTGATGCAGGATTTATGTTAATTGAGCCAAAAGGAAAGTATTAAAAACTTTTTGTTCCAAATAAACTTTCACATTTTGTTGTTGACATTTTCCGTTATATTAAAGCTTCTCTTTCAATTCCTAAGGTTTATGAGCTCTTCTTTAAGGATAGCCCTTTTGTCATAGGAAATAGGGGTATCTAAGAAAAACAAATTTAGATATTTTTGTTGCAGCTATAGACAACAATGAATTAAGGGTCCTCGTGGCCTTTTTTTTTTTTTTTTTTTTTGATTTTGCAACAATATTGTGCTCAAATTGCAAGCGTATTTAAATAATGGAGTAGTCAGAGGATATAAATATCTCAGACAAAAGAAAGCAGATATAAAAATGTAATAAAACTGCTGGGTGTATATATGTCAATAATAAAGAGGCTTGGCATATTTAGATTAGTAGAAAATTGCATGGAAAATTCAATTCACCTGGGGGGGGGGGGGGATAAATGAAAGAATTCATTTTAATAAGAAGGAAATGGTTTAAAGACAATTCCATGACAGCAAATTAAAATGATATAAATTTAAATATTAAAAGTGAAATTAAGTTAGGCTTGCGATGGACAAAACGTTATGAAACAATAAAAATGATATAAAACTCCATGGTTGCTGCCTTCTCCTTAATGGAACATATTTTTTTAAAGGTTCTAAGATTGAGGGCTTGGAGGAATAATTTATGATAATAAAGTAAATATTTTTGGTACAAATCTAGAAGAGAATGTAATTGATTCCTTGTAGGAGTTATTCATAATGGGTATTACTACCATATTTTTTAAAATTAAATTTGCCTTTTGACCCTTTTTATAATTAAAATTGTTGAGATAAGAAATTATTTAAAAGTAGTAAAAGTGTGGGAGATTCATAAAAGCATGTCAAGTTCATATTAATTTATTACATACACAAACAGCAAGATGTACATCACTTCACATTATAAATTGTATAACCGACAAAAATGTTCCTCCCTAAGGCAGGAAGTATGAACAATATGTGAAATATAAAATACCAAATTTAACATATTTCTGAATTTCTCAAATGTTTCTTTACACAATGAGTTTTTGAGCATGTCTCCAATATATTCATTTGACTCAAATGTTAGACAACTCCATTTTTTTCAATTGAAAAAAAATGGAGTTGTCCAACTTTGATACCAATCTCCTCAAATATACACTTCCGAATTGATTTTACCATTTAAGAATGCAGTCTCTATGTCCAACTGGTCAACATTTTGCATTTACAACTTTCTTATTTTCAACTAAATCCCAAGTATTATTTTGTTTAAAACTATACATTTGTATTTATCCAAGGCTTTCATCTAAAAATAAATCAAGTCCGGTTCCCTTTCTTCATTAAAATTTTTCATCAGTTCCCACTAACCTAACTATTAACTAATCATCATCAACATGCATAGTGACTATGATTTTATTATTCAAAAGTACTCCCAAGCTTCACTATAACGGATTAAAATGCAAATATTCACCTTCTTACCCCATTTAAGTCGTTATTTGTTCTGGTTTCTTAAGAACAACTTTACTACCATATAAACGTAACTTAGAAACATCTGGTTTCTTTCCAAATATATTTTATAGGATGTTTTATTCTCAATGGTTTTAGCTAAAGTGCGATTTTTCAAATAAGTTGCTCCACAAACAATTTTTGGCCAAAACTTTTTTACAACAATAAATTCTGCCAGTAAACAATGACATATATTCATAATTGTTCTAAAAAATTGGTCAGCAGTTCCCTTTAATTTGTGAATATATGAGGGCATGGATTAATTTAGGTACTCTTATTCTTTGTAAAAGCATAAATCATACTATTTAAATATTCCTTACCATTGTCACATCTCATAATTTTAATTCTCTTATTGGTTAATTTTCCAAGCAATTAAACACTTCTATATTCTATATTAACACCATGTATGGCATAACTAAAAGTTTGATACAGACACTTTTGCAAACTTTGTGAAGTTTGATTAACGCACGTTTGAAAACTTAAAAAGTTTGCAGACACTTAAAAAAGTTTCATGAAACTTAAAAAGTTAGATGTATGAATGTTAGATATAAACACTAAGGCTAAAAAAAGAAAAAATGTTCAAGCTTAAAACATACGTTTTATAGCAAAAGAAAAATGGCTTCTAAGCCCAGTGTTGTCCTACAGAAATAAATTTATGTTATACGATATATTTACTTTTTATTACTTTAAGATAGACTTAAAAGGCTAAAAGGTAGACTTAAAAAATGTTCAAACTTAAAAAAGTTCAAAGTTAAAAAAGTTTGATACACACGTTTGCAAACATAATGTAATTTAAATTGTAATTTCTAATTAAACAAACAAAGGTTAAAACTGAAATGTTTTAGAACAAAGTTTTAACGAAATGTTTCAAAAAAGATTTGTTAAAAACTTAAACCGTTTAAATGTATTTTCAAGCTTAATTCTGTCGCAAAACGGAATAACATCTAGGAGCCCAGTGTTGTCTTACTACTTGTTATATACTTCTTAAACAGAAATATGATTTTTCTCCAAATTCTGAGAATATAAGGCTATTTTGAGAATAGGTAAAACTTTAAAAGAAGTTAAAATAAAACTCTAAAAATAAGTATAACTTAAAAAAAAGTAAAACAAAAACAAAAAGAAAGTAAAACTTAAAAAAAAAAAGAGTTTTGTTGGCTTGCTAAGTTCCATCTATATTGCCGTTCTTCTTTGAAGAAGTTGCAACACTGGAAGAAAATGGCTATTTCGGAGAATTTACTCCTTCATAAATGACATTTTCGAAGGCGTAACTCCCGAACTGTGAATCCTAGAAGATTTTGAGCTAGACTACGAGATTTCCCGGATCAAGACGTATCTATGTGCGAAGTTTGGTCAATATCAGACAAACGGTGTGGATTTGTATAAGGAACAAACAAACAGACAAACAGAAAAACAGACAAACAGACAGACACGTGATTTTTATATATATAGATATCCAGTAATTTATTTAAAATAAAAGTACTTTTATTCAATAAATTTATTAAGTTTTGAGAATATTTGAATGAATATAAAAGCAACTTACCATAGCACTGCTGACACATTTTCCAGAATTCTGACAGGGTGTGACCTCACAAAACGCAGAGCTGCACTTTGGTCCTACAAACCCTTCTTGGCAGTAGCAAGTGAAGTTGTCATTAGTCTGCGTATCTGCAAATTTGACGACTCAATGAAATAATATCAATTATAATATAAAAATATCTGTTTGATTTAGGTTATGGCATTACCTTTAATTACAAAAATGAGAACAACAATGAATTGAAGAAGGTAAAGCAAACAAATGATAGAGGTAATTAATAAAATCTTGCTCTTATCTATGTATTTGAGATAACACATATTTTTATCACAAACATTTGAATTATTCAATAATACTTGTTAAGATAATAAATAAAATTACAGTTTTACTTTTTTTTTTCTTTGCCTTTGTAAGCATTGAATCATGGAAGATATTTTTAAAAACATTTTCCTATTGAGTTTTAATTACTTTTGTAAGGAAGTAATTGATTAATATATATACAACTAGAAAACATACAAAGAATAAAACATTATGAGGAATGTTAAAAGTCAATATAATAATGAGACAGCAAAAACTTCTAATTTTTCAAGTCTATAATATAAAATGATACATGACTGAACTCATGATATATGAGTTATTATTCTCTTTCAAATCCCCATTTAGGGACTAAAAGCACCTTCTTCATATATAGATGTACAAATTTCAGAAAAAAATTTAAAAAAAAAAAATAAAAAAATAAATAACTTCAAATATGCATTCCTCAATATTGATAAATTATTCATTCCTCTGTTTTTATCATATGTTAATTTAAATTGAAACATATGTTACTGAAATAATAATGAAAACAAAATAACAGCTATGTAAGTATATGTCGTCGTTCAAATTTCACAACCGCGTAAGTCGATGATTCGTAAGTTGTTTTTAGTGAAATTGAGTTACTGGTAACTTTAGAATCCTTATTATCTCCCGGACATAATGGTAATCGATTTTTTTTAAAACAATAGAATGCGCTAAAATTGACTATTACTTCCGCGTAAAACAAGAATGTTTTAATATAAAATTGATTACAATGAAGAATAATTTAAACAAGAGATTCAACATTCAAGTATTGTTTGCCATACCTATTTAATGTTTCAGATAATAAATAGAAGTAATGCTTACTGAAAATGTCTTTGCATTCTGCTCCATTATGGCAAGGTTTGTTATCACAAGTAACTTGTTTAACTTGGTCACACGTGTCACCAACGTATTCAGGAGGGCAATTACATATAAAACGAGCAAGCTCATCTATACAAGTTCCGTTGTTCTGGCAAGGATTTGAGGCACATTCATCGAAGTCATGATCACATCTAAAAAAAATAAAATAAAAATTTATAAAAGAGTGTTTCAATAACAAAAAGAAATGTTTACATTATATATTGATTAAGATGATCAAGTAACAAACACATCTGGTTGACAGGAACTCATTTATCTTAGAACTTTCCTTAATGTATTTTTATTTATTTTATTTTATTTAATGCTTAGGTTTCTTCATAACACATACAAGTTAATTAATTAGAGTGCACATTCAGTTAATATAGTGTCAGTAAAAAAATAAAGATAAAATATTTTATATTTAAGGAATAACTATTATATGATTATGATCATGTTATGCTAAACTCTAAACAAACGACATATAAAAATGTATGTACGTATGTATATGTATATGTATATATATATATATATATATATATATATATATATATATATATATATATATATATATATATTTTGGGATGTAAAATAAGTTTGTAGCGTTTTCAATATTTCAATTTAATTCTCTCTGTGCTTATAAAATCATGTTTACTTGGTCAATAATGTTTACCATATTCTAAAAGAGGATTGATTAGTTAAGGTTCTTTTATGCCTAGGTTTTAACCGAGATTCCTTATCTTTAAATGGTATTTTGCTTGCTCAAAATGGAAGAGAAAAAAAAATCGTTTTCACCATTTAATGATTTTTTATTTCCAAAAAGGAAAATCCACTGCACAGACGGTTAAAAAATTTTGCAGTGTGTATGGTTATGACGCCTTAGGAGAAAGCACTGTCCATAAGTGATTTGCTCGGTTCAGAACCGGAAATTTTGACGCGGAAGACACAAAGCGCTCAGGTCGTCCTTCAACAGTTGATGATGACTGAATTCAAGCACTTGTCACAGAAAACCCTCACTCCACGACATGGGATATCGCAGAAACGCTTAACATACCTCATACAAGTGCCTCGAATCATTTGGAGCCACATCTACAGGCCGACTTCTCGCACTGCTTTAGGCACTTTTCTAACCAGGGAAGGATGGATGCCCTTCCTTTTTTTTTAGAAAGAAGAGCCACCATCTCCCCTAGACATGGAGTGTTAACACTCAATGCCAAAGGACCTCCACAAATTTGATTTAAAAGTTTTCAAAATAAAAACAAAACTACTTACAACTGTCCAACCCATCCTGGCTGACATTCACAAGTGTACTTTGCCAATCCATCAACACAGGTAGAATTGTTCTTGCAGTCATTTTCACGGCATTCATCGATATTCTGAGAGCAATCGTCTCCTTCGAATCCTTGGACGCACTTGCAGGAATATGATTCTGTAGAATTCTCACAGCTGTGGAGTTAAATATCCTATATAACTGATGTTTAATAACAATGAAAAAAAAAAAAAAAAAAAAAAAGAAGAAAAAGTTAAAATATTGTAAACCTACCTTCCCTCATTCTTGCATTCTTCATCAAAGCAAAGAATGCAGCCAAGTTCTTGACCAAGACTACTACCAGGAAGCAGTTCAAAGTGGTGTCTCTCTGATGTGTTTGCAGTAGTCAATTCATCAGATGTAAAATAAGAAAGAAGAAGTCCACCAATACGAACCTCTCCGATGCAGCCCTAATAAAATAATTTAATTCATAAAAAAATAAAAAAAAAAATGATGAATTAAGTTAAATAAATATAATGTTATACCAAAATTTTAAAGCATAATAAAGGATAATGTATTACCTGGAATAAAGAAGATGTGCTATCTTTACTAGGCGGAGAAGAATGAACTACATCCAAAGAATTGGTCTGATCTGCTGCTCCTGTTGTGTATTTGAGTCTATCATCAGCTACATCCCCTGAACCTGGACGTCATAATTTCAACTTACTTTGCATTAAAACTCACAATTCATAATTTTTTTTTTTTTTTTTTTTTTTTTTTTTGTGAAAACAAATCTTACATAACAAGTTATTATTATTAAACGGGTGCCCACATAGAGGGAGCTGCACCGAGGCCAACAATGCCTTACATGCATAACAAGTTACACTACCTTCTTTTTTTTTATTTGGCTGGATAAATTGCTTATACTTCTAAAAATATTTTAAATGTATATTCTCAAAATTATTTTTTTCAATTATGCTGAATTTTGTTAAGCTTTACAACACATATTCTTTTATCTAGGACTTGCCACAGAGAAAAGAAAAATTATTTACTTTTTTTTTGCTGAAATAACAGCTATTTTTTTTTTTTTTAACAAATTTTTATATACATTTTGAGTTACAAATGTACATTGTATGCCCATGGCCAATCAAAAACAAAAAAAAAAAAAATCCTATTTCAAGGCTTTGATAATATTATTAAAAATATGTCCTGTAGATTTTAACAAAGCCGGTTTATTTGACATATGGATGAGAATGATTTGGCTAAAGCCCAAAACACTAAGCCCAACTTATCAAACATTCTGTCATCATTCTTTTAATTTTTTTTTAACTTTAATATTTTCATTATCATTCAATAATCACATATTTTTAATCTAGCCTTTCTTTTAAAATTGGCAATGACCCTAAAGGAATGAAGGAAATAGAACAAATAAAAAAAAGAAATCAGAATTTTGAAATAGCTCGAATGAAAAAAATCATTTTATAGGTTAGGAAGCGTTGATCGTCGGGGTTTCGGTCAGTGTTCTTATTCAATAAAACACATTTTATTTGCTAAAATGTATATTTATTGCCGCCAACGTTTCGGCTTGCTATACAAGCCATCTTCAGGGCTGTAAAAACATATATGGTATAACAATGGTAAGGACAAAAAAAAAAAAAAAAAGGCTAGAAACATTAACATAAATATGAGTACCTATATGCTTGAAAATATAAATATAATATATATATATATATATATATATTTATATATATATATATATATATATATATATATATATATATATATATATATATATATATAGTATAATAGCAATATAAATAAATATACATGTATATGGTATCCAAGCGAATACAGTACAAATGTCATAGTAACATACCTATTGAGAAGATTGAGAACTGTCCCGTTTCAAGAAGAGAACATTTCTGAAGACTGAAAGGATGGGTCAGGGCTAGACAGTAGAGGATGGGGGGGGGGGAGGGGGTGGAGAGAAGTGGAGCTGGGAGTAAGGACGGAGGGTAAAGACCGCGGTAAAGATAAAGGACTTGCCGATGGATATTGCAGGTACAGGGAAGGATTGGGCCAGGGCTAGACAGGAGAGGATGGGGGTGAGGGGGGGGGGGGGAAGTCGACCTGGGAGTAAGGACAGAGGGACGGCGGTAAAGATAAAGGACTTGCCGATGGGCATTGCAGGTACAAGGAAGGATCAGACGGTGTGTGGGAATAGGGCAACGAACCGGGTGGGATTACCTAACGGGAGGTTTTGAGGATATGGAAAATGTTGGAATAGGTTGAGGAGATGACTTCTTTGTCAATTTTGTCATTGTCGGGATTGTTTTCTAGATGGATATATATGGATTCAGAAAGGAGACGCTTCTCAAGGTTGGGTTTAGTGGAGAGGATGGAGAAGTTTTGGAAATCAAATTTATGTCAGTCTGTGATAGCGTGTCTAGAAAGTGCAGTTTTAATGTCTCTGTTCTTAATGTTGTATTTGTGTGTTGTGAGTCTGCTATGAATGCGGTTCTTCGTCTGTCCAATGTCCAGTTTATTTTTAGTGGATAGACCTAGATTTAGGTTGGGAAATGTGCTTCTTAGGGATTTTTGGATTTTTTCAGAGAGGTTAGGGATGTACGGAAGGGATCTGAATAGGGGGGGCGACACTATCTTGCGAGGTGGAGGGGGGTTTAGGATTTTTAGGACCCCCTCCACCTCGCAAGATAGTGTCGCCCCCCTATTCAGATCCCTTCCCTCTCTGAAAAAATCCAAAAATCCCTCAGAAGCACATTTCCCAACCTAAATCTAGGTCTATCCACTAAAAATAAACTGAAAACCCTATATACCACACTCAAAGACCCCATCCCACAAGGAAATAGATCCAACGTCGTTTACCGAATTCCTTGCTCTACACCACACTGCAACAGCACTTACATTGGACAGACGAAGAACCGCATTCATAGCAGACTCACAACACACAAATACAACATTAAGAACAGAGACATTAAAACCGCACTTTCTAGACACGCTATCACGGACGGACATAAATTTGATTTCCAAAACTTCTCCATCCTCTCCACTGAACCCAACCTTGAGAAGCGTCTCCTTTCTGAATCCATATATATCCATCTAGAAAACAATCCCGTCAATGACAAAATTGACAAAGAAGTCATCTCCTCAACCTATTCCAACATTTTCCATATCCTCAAAACCTCCCGTTAGGTAATCCCACCCGGTTCGTTGCCCTATTCCCACACACCATCTGATCCTTCCTTGTACCTGCAATACCCATCGGCAAGTCCTTTATCTTTACCGCCGTCCCTCTGTCCTTACTCCCAGGTCGACTCCCCCCCCCCTCACCCCCATCCTCTCCTGTCTAGCCCTGGCCCAATCCTTCCCTGTACCTGCAATATCCATCGGCAAGTCCTTTATCTTTACCGCAGTCTTTACCCTCCGTCCTTACTCCCAGCTCCACTTCTCTCCACCCCCTCCCCCCCATCCTCTACTGTCTAGCCCTGACCCATCCTTCCAGTCTTCAGAAATGTTCTCTTCTTGAAACGGGACAGTTCTCAATCTTCTCAATAGGTATGTTACTATGACATTTGTACTGTATTCGCTTGGATACCATATACATGTATATTTATTTATATTGCTATTATTATACTATATATATATATATATATATATATATATATATATATATATAAAACATATATGGTATAACAATGGTAAGGACAAAAAAAAAAAAAAAAAAAGGCTAGAAACATTAACATAAATATGAGTACCTATATGCTTGAAAATATAAATATAAATATATATATATATATATACATATATATATATATATATATTTATATTTATATTTTCAAGCATATAGGTACTCATATTTATGTTAATGTTTCTAGCCTTTTTTTTTTTTTTTTTGTCCTTACCATTGTTATACCATATATGTTTTTACATCCCTGAGAAGATGGCTTGTATAGCAAGCCGAAACGTTGGCAGCAATAAATATACATTTTAGCAAATAAAATGTGTTTTATTGAATAAGAACACTGACCGAAACCCCGACGATCAACGCTTCCTACTTCCGAACGGTCGACCATATCTTCTCAATTTTATAGGTTAGGATAACAAAATTGAAAATTTGTTTAAAAATCGTTATTTTTACACATATCATTAACAAAACTAAAATGTACCTCCAATAGCTATTTTTGAAGTAGATAAGAGAGATAGCCAAGCATCTTGTGAAAAATTTGCATTAAAATAGAGTGGAACCTCTTCTGTCCCTCCGCTGATACCTCCAGTTACCACAGTTTCACCAATTTTCATCCAGATTGTTGTCCAATCTCCATCTCTAGTTTCTTTTGCGATTTCTCTATGATCGATTCCATGTCCCATATTCCAATCAAAATAAACCTGCAAATGTTTGTACAAATTTTATAATTTAAATGACTAATCATACTTGTTAAAGCTTAGAACTGACCACACTATCTACCTCGTGGCTGTTCAACCAAGATTCACTGCTGTACAGCAACTGGACCCTACCAGCGTGTTCCTAGTTATTAAGGTAATACCCTGGACCCTACCAGGGTGTTACCTTAATAACTAGGAACAACTTGACAAAGTGTTTCACTTGTAAGACAAAAATATTATATTACAGTATAACAATAAATTGTAACAACCAAGGCAATTGTACAGCCATTTTAACACGTATCGTGCCAACACACCAATAAACATTTATGTCAAAATTCTAAATAATATACGTTAATATACAATAACACAACATTTATATACAAATTAAGTATTTTTTTTTCGTATTTACATACATTTAAAATAAAAATATAGACTTTAGGACAGTGGCCAAGCAGTCCTTAAAGGCTGGAAATACCCGCTGCAGGACGTTCCCATGGCATGGAGAGAATATTTCTTCTCCAAAGCTGAGGGGTTCACGGGACCTTTTCTCAGTCACTCGAGTGATGACTTGATTGGCTCCCGGCGGGCTCTCAGGCCGCTTGAGCACGATATATGTTAAGAGAATGTTTTTCAATTATTTAAAAAAAAAAAATAATCTAAGAAAGAGTAATACTTTCAGTATTTGGAATTCTCTAATTTTCCAATTTAAAAGGGGGTCTTGTATGGAGAGGTCTTATTCTGAGCAATCCACCAAAAAATATATGAAAATTGTAAACAAATAAGGGAAAGCTGAGCATGGGCACCTGGTTAAATTAAAAAGAAGAACTAAATTCATTAGTTCATTAATAAACATTAATATACAAATATCAACCTTATTGCAGATGCAGAGTCCATTAGTTTTGTTCACATTTAATTTTTCACCCATTTTGGTTTTAAAGCATTAACCCTTAGCTTACGGCGGGTAGTGTGGGCTGGCCAACCCTGTAGTACGGCGATGTCTCTATCTGGCCGGGCCCTAGTTACAAAGCTATTCTCGCCCTCCTCTCTACGTGTGTGAAGACGTTCGTATAATTCCCTCCCTTAAAATTCCTAATCGTAGGAAAACTTTAATCTATTATTTATTTACATTTTCTTTTAGCTCTAAATATTAGGTTTGAACTATATAATTAGATGCTCCAATAAATATTTTGTATAGTCTATACTTTTTAGTACGAAAAATATTATTTTTTTATGATATAGGTACTAATCAATGAAGCTAAATAAATAAATAGCCTCTTAATACCAAACAGGTGAAGAATAACCCTTCAAAAATTTTTCAAACTTTACATTTATTTCTCCATCACAACGTTTCGGACACACAGGTCCATCCTCAGGCAATCATGTCCTGTTCATTACTACAGTTACACTAAAACAGTCATGCAATAAATAAACATGATTCCTGTAAGGAACCAAGTCAAATTACACCTACATCAATTAAACACTCATTATCACAGCCATATTAGACTTTATAATGAGTGTTTAATTGATGTAGGTGTAATTTGACTTGGTTCCTTACAGGAATCATGTTTATTTATTGCATGACTGTTTTAGTGTAACTGTAGTAATGAACAGGACATGATTGCCTGAGGATGGACCTGTGTGTCCGAAACGTTGTGATGGAGAAATAAATGTAAAGTTTGAACAATTTTTGAAGGGTTATTCTTCACCTGTTTGGTATTATTAATTAATACCCTTCATTTAGTAATCGTAATAAATAGCCTCTTTTTTACTAAAACAAAGAAAAATCCATCAGCCTTTTCGATTTGGATCTAACACTAGCGATGTTAATTTTTACGAGCCCGACTCAGGTATCCATAATCCGTAGCTCTCTTGACACAAATAGTTAATTTTTCCGACAACTTGTGGTGAAAGAAATAGCTAAAGCTGTCCTCAGTCCTTGTTTAATAGCCCCAACGTCAAACGCCTGGAAAAGTTAGCCGTAGGGCGCTGGTAAAAAAGTGAGGAGTGTCGGACTGCTGTACAAGTCCTTCGTTCCTGGGGCACAGCAAACTTCGACTTCTACAGAAGTCTTTAGTAAGGAAAGGTTAACTCAAAAATTCATCCCCTCTCCAAGCAAATCTTCTATTTTATTAACTGTTGATATTACAAAGGTAGAGACTGTCAGAGTTCGGTCATAAGAGTTAATAAAACCACCTTTTTTATACAAAAATTAGTTATATACGTTTTGTCATAACTCAAGCCGAAAAGTTGGCAAATATAACCCATTTGTTTAGAACAAATGTAGTTTTATTGGCTGGCATGAATGGACCTCTACTATCTCCCCTGTCAATATCTTCTATTTGGTGTCCATTGTAACAGCACTCGATCTAACACAACTGGCATTCCCTTTTTTTTTTAACCCTCCAACGCCCAAGGTCCCCTACAGGGGACCACTTTTTCACATTAGTTTTCCAAGAAGTTGGGATAATTACTTCTATGGTTAAATAAGAACCATGGATTGATTTACATAACTGAAAATTTATAACCCTCCAGTGTTACAGATAACAATGATAATTGGATTCGAAGTTACAGCAACAATCATAATAACAACCGGTTAGAATCTTCATTGCATTTTCCATTGTTATGGCTAAAAAATGGTTAAGTTTTATACTTCTTTCTGTATAAATCATTTACTGAACATTTTTTTTTATCAAATAAAATAAAGTTTGAGAGAATTTGATTAAATCCCTGTTCATAAGTATACTTTGAATTCAGTGGTCCCCCTTAGGGGACCTTGAGCACAGGGGCTTCATCAATTCTGATTTGTTTATTGGTGGCAATAAAATATCTACCTTCAAATATTTGAAATAATTGACTTTATTTCACAAAATAAAATGAGATAACGTCAGTTTCTCAAAATAATTATAATTATTAGAAGTTTTAAACGATAAAAAAAAACACATACAACAAAGAATTAACGGTCTGTAAAAAAAACTATGTCTAATAAATCTAGAGTAACTAAAGGCACGAAAAAGCTTATAAGTGCAGAATTGAATGGCTTGAAGAGGAATGTAAATCTTCAAATAGAGCCAGGAATGGAGGTTATACAGAAAGATTATTCAGAAATTGCAGTAACTTATCTTCAATTGAATGTGTTTGAAAGGATGTTTGGAGAAGAAAGTATAAATATTATTGTTGAAAACTACTACTCATACTCATTAGATGTACTACTTTAGACAGGCTACATGACGGCCAAAAATATAAGGATGTTCTGGGAACGTTTTGAATCCGACAGATTGGTATATAAAAACACATTGGTTTATAAGATAAATATAAGATGCAACGGATTTTTCGAAACTCAAAAATAGCTGTAAGCAGCATCTTGCCATGGCAAGCCCATAAGGTTTGGTTATAAAATGTTGTCTTATCAGAGCGGCTACAATGCCCTTGCTGAATTGTTACGGCTTCGGAGGATCTGTAGTAGTTGTCTTCCCGGTTACCCCAAGAATTTGGGCCTTACAACCTTTATTTGGACAGTTTTTTACAGCTCGTAATGTTATGATAAAACTCGTTTATAGCCTGTATAACACTCAACTTTAGTGCTTAATAAATACTGTTCTAGGCCTGACCTTGAGTGATTTTTAATTTTTTCTTCTAAATTAGGTCAAAATGAATAAGGATACGAAGTTTCATGAAGATCGGGCTCTGGGCAGCTCTCGCTCATTATTACCCAATTGACTTCATATTAACCCATTTAAGCAAAAAAAAAAAAAAAAAAAAAAAAAAATTAGAAAAATAAATAGAATAGTCATGGGCATTGGAGGGTTAAGAGCAGTGTTTGCTCCTTACGAGCCCACTTGCAAGTATAGCTTTAACAAAATTTCACCAAAACAAAATTTTACTAGAAAATCTTGATCCCAGGTACCCGTCCTCCATCAATTGTGACAAGTAGGCATAGTCTATTTGAAGACCATCAAAAATGGTTGTGAAAAATAAAATTTTATGATGTCCTACTATAGTCTTAAATAAATATTCCATAAGTTTTATTTAACTCTTTTCATGGACTCATTTAAAATGATATAATTGAATTATCATACACCTTACTATTCTGATTAATGGATGTTAATATTTGTTAAGTATGTTGTACATTTATATTTAAGTTATGTGTAGTGCCTCCTTGTAGGAAGAGAGGTTACTACAATGGTTATGGTCGTAATGTAGTTGTTTATGTGAACAAGTGACTGTACTAAACTGTGTAATGTGCTTATAGAATAAAAAACTCTTCACTCCAAGGACTAATATTATTTATAACATGGTAGCAGTCAGTGGTTGTCAGTTAACAGTCAAATTGTTTAGTGTATAAATTGAAGTACTGCTTATTTCTGAAGATATGGCGTTTGTTAAACACGATGAAGTCACCCAGTTTTTGATGGATCCGACTACAAAAATTGGAAAATTCGTATTTTAAAGTTCCTTCAGCTTAAACAATGCCGAATTGTTGTGGAAAGAATTAAGACTGAAACTGATGCAAATGAGAATTGGGAGAAAATGGACATAAAGGCAACTAACTACATTTACAGTTCCATTTCTAACAAACAATTGGAATATATTAGTGAACTCGAGTCGGCTTATGAAATTATCAAGAAATTTGACGATATGTATTTGAGTGAATCTACTGCATTACAGATTGTTTGCAGAAATAATTTAGAAAGAATAAAGTTAAAGAACTATTCTGATATTAACGTTTTCTTTGACGATTTTGAGAATATGACCAATGAGTTGAAAAACGCTGGTGCAAGTGTGGTCATGTGTACAAATCAAGAATTGTAGTGAAAGGTTTCCAACAAAATGTTGAAAATGTTGATACATATTCCCCAGTGACAAAAATGCAAACCTTGAAATTATTGTTATCTTATTGTTGCAAAAATAGTTTGTTTGTAGATCAGATATGTGGTGTGTAGAGCTTTCCTAAATGGTAAAATAAGCAACCTCTTGGTTATCAGGATGGTTCAGATAAGGTCTATAAATTAAAGAAGGCCCTTTATGGTCTAAAAGAAAGTCCTAGATCTTTGAATGAGTGTTTAAATAATTTCATTGAAACTCTTGGTTTTCAAAGGTGCAAATATGACTACTGTTTATATGTAAAGATTGAAAATAGTTCACCGTTTTATATTTTATTATTTGTAGTTGATCTTTTAATTTGCTCAAAAGACAAAGGTTTAATTAATAAAATAAAAATTAAATTGTCAAACCAGTTTAAAATGAAAGATATGGGTAATGTTAAAAACTATATTGGAATTGACATTGATTATGAAAATTTCAATTGCTTATCTTTAAGCCAGAAAACGTATATAGAATCTTTAGCTAAACTTTATAAAATTGAAAATTCTAAAATGCTTAAAACCCCTATGGAAGTTAATCTTAAATTAGAGCCTGCAAGCATAAATGAAAATGTGAAATATAGAAATCTAATAGGTGCTCTTCTATACATAAGTTCTGGTACAAGACCTGACATATCCTTTTGTGTAAATTATTTGAGTAGGTTTCAAAACTGTTATGATGATACTCATTTTAAATATGCCCTGAGAGTTTTAAAATATTTGTATTGGACTAGAGACCTGAAATTGAAGTATTACCCAAATATTAAGGCTGATGTTTTGGATTGTTATGTGGATGCCGATTGGGCAGGCGATATCACAGACAGAAAGTCTACTACTGGATTTGTTGTTAGGCTATTTGGAAATGTTGTTTATTGGAAATCCAAAAAGCAGAATAGTGTTGCTAAAGCATCTACTTATGCTGAATATATTGCTTTGTCAGAAGCTGTGACTGAGTTGAATTTAATGCGTAATATTTTAAATGATGTTTTTATTAGTATTTGTATACCTATTAAAATCTATGAGGATAATTCTGGAGCTTTGGTCATAGCTAAAAAATGGAAATTTTACAAAGAATTCTAAACATAATAGAAATACACTATCATTTTGTTCATGAGAATTTAAAAAATGGTATTATTGATATTTTTAAGATAAATTCTGAAGATAATATTGCTGACATCTTCACTAAACCTCTTGGGTGTAATAAGTTTATGAAATTCAGAGGAATGCTATCATTGGAAATGTAGGTTCTTGTATTGTGCTTAAATGGTCAAACTTGTTGTATAGTGAAATATAAATGTAAGGAGGCGTGTTAAGTATGTTGTACATTTATATTTAAGTTATGTGTAGTGCCTCCTTGTAGGAAGAGAGGTTACTACAATGGTTATAGTCGTAATGTAGTTGTCTATGTGAACAAGTGACTGTTTAAGTACTAAACTGTGTAATGTGCTTATGGAATAAAAAACTCTTCACTCCAATGACTAATATTATTTATAACAATAATCATACCTGATCTTGATAAACAGATATTGAAAGATAGTTTTCTTGAGGATCAGGCCCAATGTAGAGCAAATTTCCTCCTGTTCTGCTCCTATATGTGACGGTGAGTTCTGTAAGCTGCACCTCATCTTTACCAGGAACAAGGCGGTACTTCAAACCAGGGGATGACTAAATAACCAATAGAAAAGGTAAACTATTTAATATACTACAAAGAATAATAATTGGAGAATCTCCATATTTTATAAAAAGTATCAAAGAAGACTTAAGAGAAGTTTTCTCTATTTTTATTGTGTGAATATTGAATATAAAAAAATAAAAATTATTTATTTAACAAAAAATCAATTGTACTTATTAGCAAGAAAAATATGTATAAGATTGGAATCTGACATCTATTACTTTTGGAATACTCATATGGTTATCATAAAGGCATACAAAACATGAGGAAGGACTTGAAAGTGGACAAAATACAAGTTTGGTAATTTCACTAAACACAACATTTTCAATAATTATTATCTTCTTTATTCCATGGAAAGCTGTAGAAATTTAATTCAGAAACATTTGAGGCAAGAAACACGAAGTTATTTAATGGAAATCTTGGAAACCATTGAAGTAATTTGAATATTTGAAGGTCTATATCAGAGGGGCCAACCTACGGCTCGCAAGCCACATGCGGCTGTTTGAAGGACTATTTGTGGCTTTCGATAAATGTATCCGAGTTCCCTTTTCATTTTTGTGCTATTATATTAAAAAAATTAATATCTTTCCGATTGTGTTTCAAAATGTCTTAACTTTCTGACAACAAATGCAGAAGACTAAGTGCAATGTTGTAACAAATTTAATTTCCGTCCAAGTTAAGAATGACACAACTCATCAAAAACTGTGCGAACGAACATAAACAGTGGCCTTACCGTCGACTCGAGACCATTTTTGAATTTATGAACTCTTATTGCAACGGACGGGGGGTGAGGTTAGCTCAGTGGTAGAGCACTGGACTAATAAGTTGGAGGACCTGAGTTCAAATCCCGAGCAAGCACTAAAGATTTTTTCTTCTAGTGTCTTGGCTTATGGGTTGAATTCGGCCTCCCTGACCGTCCCTAGGCCAACCCAGCATTTAATTAATTTAATAATGGATACCTTGGGTGCTAATGACACTAGCAGTCGAAGCAGCCAAGGGGAAAATCAGGCGGCCGGAGCATAGTACTGACCATACTATCTCCCTAGTGTGCCTTATGGTCATGAATCAGATACCTCTATAGTATCTGCCCCTCAGGGCCCTTGTGGCCTGTTACGGGGCTGATTTTTTTTTTTTTTTTTTTTTATTGCAACGGACAGTTGACATTGTCCTCTGGAGGAAACAATTTGTATCACTCATGCTAAAGAATTATCAAAAGAAGTAAAATAAATGTGTTTAATTTTTAATATTTAAATTCAATACATATATTTCGTACTTTTATTTATGTTTCCAATAAATATAATTTCTGTAAAAAAAAAAATGTTTTGATACCTTTTTAGCATACCTTTTAAATACGTATTTAATTGCAGCTTGCGAAAAATTTTAAATTTTGGAAAATGGCTCGGACTATCAAGGAGCTTGGCCACCCCTGGTCTATATGAAAACATCAGTTTTGAAAATTTAGAATTTTAAGACAAAATAATTAATTACAAAAAATTAATAAAAATAAACATAGTAATGAAGGCCAATAAAATAGATGAGGTAATACAAAAATTAATTTAAATAAAAAGAAGAGAAAGAACTGAACAAAAATAAAATTATATATTTTTAGTGTAAGAATTTAAATATTGTGCCAAGTTAAGACTATCTTTGGTCAAAAGAAATAAAAGGTCAGTGGGTATGCATATTAATTCTCTTGGTATGTCTCATGGTTGGCACTTTGTTACACTGTTTACAAGTAAGTTCTTGTTTGGTAAAATGAATGACGTCAAATTCTTTCCTATCAAATTTTATTTTTTGCGCTAAGTGCTTTAAGAAGCTCCTCCTACATTCTTCAGAGCTTATAACAAACAGCTTCACGGCTGAGAGCTGACTGGCCAGTTGAGATCTCAACTATCTAAATATGTTGCTATTTAAAAACAAAAACCCTGATTGTAATTTTTTTTTTCTTTTTGAATCATTAGAACTTATACAAAATGGGGCTTTCATCAGAATAGCAAAATTAGTGTATTTTACATATAGAACCAAATAAATAAACAAAAATAGTTACCAAAGCAGGATCATGTAGAGTAATGTTGGCAACACATTCGTAGCCATAATTAAGGTTTCGGCATTCAGAGCCTGCAGGACAGTCCTGAACCTGACAAAACTCCATCTCCTGACATTGCTTTCCTTTAAAGCCAACTGGACATACACACCTATAAAAATAAAATTGGAAACATTTCATAACTATTGATGAGCTGGAAAATTATAGACACTGAAGTAAAAACATTATACTAAAATATAAGTCGTTTTTGTATTCACCACATTTAAATATAAATAACGACAAAATAAAAATTAATTTTCTAGAAATTAGTATTTAAGAATTTTTTATTTAAGTATATAAATCTGAATGAATTTATTTTATTTTGTAAAGACGTAGACCCTAATCTGCTGAGACGGAGAAGACCAAATTTACATAACGTGCGTATACAATTTTCAGCAGCAAAGGAAGAACTATCCAAGAGGTTTTAGATAAAATAAGGAATGTAAGCAAGTAAAACAAAAGATTAAAATGGAAACAAAAATAGCCTTATTTAAAACAGTATTCCTGCCTGTTCTACTGAGAGTTGACCATCCTCGACAAGCACGTGATCATGGTAACTGCCATAGAAATGAGGCATCTTAGTTAAGTCCTAGGTAAGATAAGAATGAATTTTAAGAGAAATGATAGGGTAGGAGAAGACCTAGTGCAAGTCCAGCTAAACAAGTTGTAGAAGAGCGTCAACTCAGGAGGTTTTGGTTATGTATACTGTATGAGTGATAGACAAAAACCTAAATGAGAATCAAATCCAGTAGGAAGGTGACCTAGAGGCAACACGATGATGGTGAAGAAAGGAAAGACAAAGACAGGGATTAAAGGACAAAATGGGCTGAGACTGTTTCCCACGCTGATGGCACTAAGGCGGTAGCAAAAGAAGAAGTTTTTCAACCTCAATTACATTGTGAAAAATGGTGAGATTTTGGATGGATAGATTTTTTTTTTTTTAATTTTAAACCTCAGATTCATATGCAGGATACACAATACACAATACAATAAAGAGGGACCTGGGCCCTTCGCCCTTGTTCACTGCGGCCCTATTGGATCTATTGTGATTTGTGTCCCTATCTTACTCCCTTTCCAAATATGCAGGATCCATATGCAGGATAAAGAAGACAAACATTTTTAATTCAAGCAAAAATCAATATTGGTATAACACTCTTTGGTTGTGTTAATGATCTCAGCAGGATGTCGGTGCTAATGGACCAGACGTTGGTGCGCAATAAAAAAAAAAAAATTACTGTTTGGTATGATATTTATGACCAAATTTTATAAACATTTAAATGTCAGAATTATTGAGAACCTGTTTCTTTATTCCTAAATAAATTATATTTGTTTTACTACTTACTCAAAATCATTCCATGTAACAGTACAGGTGCCACTATGAAAGCAAGGCTCTGATCTACAATTATCATCACTGACAATGCCTTGAAGTACAAGTGAATCATCAAATTGTACTTGGCCCAAAGATAATGGTGGCTGGAAATCTTGAGAAGGTGGTAATGGAAAAAACTCAACAACCATTGTCCTCGTTCCGTTACTCATCTAAAATTAATTTAAAACAAAAAAATAGATCATCATTAAAAATGTAGAGTGACATTAAAGAAAAGATGTATGGATGGCTAGGTTTGCCTATCTCCTACTGGCTTTATTATTTATTGGAGAAAATGTTTTAAGTTTCTTATATTTATCATTCATTTTTCATTAGTCAGAAAAAAGAACCACAAAAAATGCGCGATGGACATGTACGAAAAAGAAGACTGTATGTTATAAAGTACCGAACAATACATAGGTTTGTCAGGTGGACCTAAAGCATATTTATGTTCCTGAATTTGAGCAGAAGGCTCTAAACGAAATTAATTATTATTTCATATTCATGATTTTTATATTCTTATTTATATACATATTTTATGTTTTATTGACATATTTCATAGTTTATATTCATGTTTTGTATAATTAGAAGTGTTTCATTTCTATAGGATAACCTGGTATATAACAAATGTAATATATTTTAACATAAAGTGTATTATGATCCCACTAACAGTGCCTAGTAATAGTATCGTCATGAAACATGATCCTTTTCTTTAAAAGAATCAGGAATTTGGCACTTATACCAATAACAGCAGAGTGTTTTTAAGTATGGCCGGGTTAAGACGTAAAAACTCCTATACATAGATTGATTATTCAATTTAAAATTTTATTTCATATCGAACATGACATGATTTTATTTCATCGAAAACAAGGGTTTCTTATGTCCCCCGCAAAAAAAAGTGTTGTTTTGTTATCAAGTCTGTAGTTTTCTACTATTTCTTTCAAATAGCAATGTAATCACTAGAGCCCGGAAGTTAGGCATTTATTTTTGGGTGAAATAGGCAGGCAAAAAGGCACTTTAAATACTGAAAATAAGCAGTACTGTAATTAAAACAAGGGAAAGTCCGACTCGCAGGAACTGCATCATCTTAGCGTGGTTCCGTTCTTATCTCTAGACTCATTTAAAATGATTAAAGTAGAAGCTGTTATTATTTTGGGTCCACATTTCTAGAAAGCATGAAGATTAGATAGTTAGCCGTCGAGATGATAAGTAAAGATGGAATGGTTGGGATTCGGCTAAAGAAACCTCAATACGATTTTTGTTAAAAAATCTATATTTAGGACGTTTCAGCTACTCATTGGTAGCCTTTGTCAGCACTGAAAGTGCCGGGAGGCAGAGGAGGACCAAAGTTGACAGTTCCATATTTACTTTCAAGAAAGGTCTTATTTAGGATCTTACCTGGATAGGCCAACCCGCCCTAGGAAGGACCCCGCTAGGCAGTTGAAAAGCTATATCTTGGAAATCCATATCTCTAAGATTAAATTGTTTTTCTTATTTTTCTTAACCTGATTTATTATCAAATACATTATCCAACTATAAGCAGTTAAAAAATAAGAAGGAATAAAAACAGACAAAAAGAACAGTTCGAATAAGCGAAATCAATTACTTTAATGTTTTAAGCACTTATTTCTCCGAATGACATCGTCAAATCAAAACTTTCATCAGAACCTTTTTTGTAGAGCATTTAGTAAGCTTTCTAATGGTATTCTTCCGTTTACCAAGATTCTTAACCTTTTTCGAGATATTAAGGAAGGTATACAAAGTTACCAAAACTTTTTGTCTGTTAATAAAATATGTTATTCTAACCCTTCCTTAAGTCCAAACGTAACACAAATTTCAACATATTAGTTTTAATGAAAGTAGAACATGTAGAAAATGTTTCGACTGAATCCCATGATTCTAAGTACCCAAACCAAAAACGGTATTCAAAAACTATTTTTCCAATTTTCTCGAAAACGGTTAAAGCTATCGCTTTGAAAATGGTTTCATTCGTTTTCCTAGCCCAAGAAGCCTATAAAACGAGTACTTACAAGCTTATGAACTAAAAAACGTAAGCGTTACAATTTTTTTTTGCGCGAATTTCGCCCCAAACGCCATCTTCCAGTGGGCGGATTCTGCTGGTTAACAAACTTGACCTTTTAAATTGGATGACGGATTTTTGTACCAAATTTCATCACAATCGGACCATTAGGGAAGCCAGAAATGAGCGAACAGACAAATATATATATATACACAAACATATATATATATATATATATATATATATATATATATATATATATATATATATATATATATATAACTTATGTGTTGGTAGACTGAAAGGGCGTTTTTAAAAAGGAATAATAAGTCACAGGGGACAAGAGAACGCACAGACTCCCTGATAACAACTAACTTTATTTCCTCCGGCTGAGGCTATATATAGCCTCAGCCTGTTTGTTTACATCTACAGTGTCTACTACTCCCCTAACAACCCCCCTCCAGTTTCTGGACATTCCCCCAGAAACTTAAATAACTCCAAAGGAGGTGGGGGTGGTATTATTTAAGCATGATAATATATACTAATGGCACTAAACTAAAGTAAATAAACATATATATATATAAAAAAAAACATATATATATAAAAGAAAAATTCTTATACTACTACGGAACGAAACGTAATTTAACTCTGAAATAATTCAAACAGTAAACAATAGGAACAAGATATTTACATAAAATAACATATTTACATACCTACTATAAAATAACATATTTACATAACTAAGAACACAACACAGAATTCTGCACTGCACTTGCTTATGCTTTATCAGTTTGATTAGTGTTTGGATTCGCTGGTATCCGTAGCTGTTCCAGATGTACTGTCCGTAGTCTAGGTGGAGTCTCCTGTGACCGAATGGTTACCAGATTATGCTCTTTCAGCCCGATGATCGTGTAGGGTCCGTCGTAACGCAGGTCCTGTTTGCCTCGGTTCGTTGATAGTTTACGGAACACGATATCTCCTATCTTGAGATGTGCTCCTGGGTCCTTCACTTGTAGGTTGTGTTTCTGCACCCTGGTCCTCTTCTCTCGCTGGAGTCTTGTTCTGGTTTCCCGGATTATTCGCCTTTGATTTTCTTGGCGTTGCACCACCGCGGTTACGATACCTGTCTCACCAGCTGATTCTCGTACGTCTCGTCCTACTCTTAACGTACCAAAAAGCACCTCGAATGGGGTAAAACCTGTGACGCTATGCACAGAGTGGTTGTAGGCCGTGACTGCTATGTCCATCGCCTCCTCCCCAGAGATTCCTCGATCCGCTTGAACGATCCTCAGGTGCTCACTGAGAGTGTTGTGTACTCGCTCGATATTCCCATGACTTTGGGGGTGTCCAGGTGTAGTGATGTGGTGATGCGTACCCCATCGACGTAAGAGGTCCTTGACTTCACTATTGCGGAATTCACGCCCGCCGTCAGTTACTAGAAGTTCTGGGGTTCCATAGGTTTGACTCCAGCGCAGGAAGCTCCTGACCACTTCGTTCGCTGTCTTCGCAACTATAGGGTTTGCCATGACGACTTTGCTAAAGTTGTCGACTATGGTAACCCAAGACTGGTTCTGCCATGTGAAGACGTCTGCTTGAAGCGCGATCAGCGGAGTAAGGGGGGTCTCTGTTTCCTCCTGGCGCGCCTGGGGTGGATGTCTGTCGTATTTCGTCCGATTACATACGGTACACTCAGCGACCACGGTACGGACTAACTGTTCCATTCCTTTCCAGTGATATTTCCGCTTCAGTCCCGCCAGCGTCTCGGTGACTCCTCTGTGGTTGGACTTTCCTTGGTGCTGTGCGACTACTAAGTCTCTTTGCATGGAAGGGTCCGTGATCACTTCGCCCAGCCGTGTGCACCAGACAAATTTCCTGTCCGTTCCAATGCGTTCCTGCTCCCAGAGTCGTGCTATTTTGGTCCAGACGGTTGCGTTGCCGACGTATAAGTACGTTGTGGATCCCGGTACTGAGGCATCTTCTAACAGTCGGCAAATGACATCTTCTGTAGCCGAGATTGGAGCCCGAACCGTACACCTAAGACCGCTTTTTGTTTTTCGACTGTATGTAATCTGTGGTGAACCTTGTGTCGTTGATACCCAGACGATGTGGCGGTTTTTTCCGACCACGATATCATCCGTCTCTGTCATCGTGTGTTCTCTTTCGTCTGCAGAGGCGGTCGCTTCGCTGTCCTGCCGAGTACTTTGCTCCCCATCCGGATTCCAGTCTGCAAAAAACTGTCGCAACGTCTGACTCCCTCCTTCTCCAGTTGTAGTTACCACGTTGACGTGTTGGAGCCTGGAAAGCCAGTCGGCTACCACGTTGTCCTTCCCCGGTTTGTAGCGGACCTCGAAGTTGTATTGGTTAAGATTTTCCTTCCATCTCTGGATCCGGGCCGAATCTTCTTTAAGAGTTTTAACCCACTGCAATGGCTTGTGGTCAGTGTGCACCGTAAATCGTCGTCCGTAGAGGTATGGCCGGAAGTGGTCTATCGCCCAGACAACTCCAAGTAGTTCCCGTTCTAAAGCGCTGTATCTCTCTTCCGCTCCTGTGAGGCGTCTGCTTGCATAGGCTATTGGCCGTTCTCCCGCGGGCCATACTTGCGTCAGAACTGCTCCTAGGGCAAAGTTACTGGCATCTGTGGTCACGATGAACTCCTTGGTGAAATCCGGGAACGCTAGCACAGGGTCGGACTTGAGCATTTCTATGCATTCTTCGATGTTTCTCACCATCTTTGAGGTGACTCGTACTGTCCGTCCCTTCTTTAAGAGGTCGTTGATTTCCACTAACCCTCGAGCCATGCTAGGTACAAAGCGTCTGTAATAGTTAAGCGCTCCTAGAACTCTCCTGATCCCTTTTATGTCTGTAGGTACCTTAATTCCAGAGAGGGCCTCAATCTTTTTTGGATCTGGCCGGATTCCTTCTCCTGAGACGACGTGCCCTAGGAAGGTCACCTCGGATAGTCCTATACGGGTCTTCTCTCTCGACAGCTTCAGCCCAAACTCGCGTAGTCGCGCAAACACTTCCCTGAGATGCTTCTCATGCTCTTCCGCTGAACCGCTGAACACGAGGAGGTCATCCATGTACCCTTGGCAAAAATTTGGATCGAGTCCGCTGAGGAGCTCATCCATCAGACGTTGGAATGTGGCTGGCGCGTTTTTTAGTCCGAATGGCATCCTGGTAAATTGGAAATGACCTCGTTCGAACGAAAACGCCGTTTTCTCTTCGTCCCGAGGGTTCATTCTGATTTGGTGGTAGCCTGCTTTAAGGTCGAGGGTACTGAAGTACCGCGCTCCACTAAGGCGATCCAGTATATCTTCTAGACGGGGCATGGGATATTTCTCCTCCTGCGTGGCTTCATTCAGCTTTCTATAGTCGACGACCACTCGGTATTTTCCCGGCGAACCTGCCTTTGGGACTGCCCACAGTGGGCTGTTAAATCCTGAAGTACTGGGCACTATTATACCTTGTCTGAGAAGGTCTTGGAGTTCTTCCGCTATAGCTTCTTTTAACACTTGTGGGTACCTTCTCTCTTTGACGTACACCTTGTGGTCTTCTTTCAGACGAATTTCATGGCAGGTCCTCCCCGTTGCGCTGAGTGGCTGGCCTTCGCGATGGTAGATGTCTTGGAACTCCTTTATTACCGCTTGTAGGTTTCCTTCTTCGGGCGCTACAGCTCCGACACTCAGACATTCCCCCTTTCCATCTGTTGGGCATCTGTAACGTTTTTCTCCCACCTGCAGCTTCCAGGTCTTCTAAGAGATCTTCATTTTTCCCCTCAGGATATTTAGTGCATCGCAACCTAATATTCCGTCATATTCCCTAGGCATTTCCGGCACCACATGCGCTGTCACCACTTTCTCCGGTACTCCCCAGATTTCTGCCGGGAGTTCGATTTCTCCTGCTACCTCGCAATTCCCCCCGAGCGTCTGGAGCTTACAGCTGCAGGCTTGTATTCGTTGTCTCATCCAGTCCCGGTTTTTACGCGCCACCGCTTTTCTGCATATCAGGGTGCACGTACTGCCTGAGTCCACTAGCCAGCTCACTCCCTCCTCCTCAATTATCGGCAACCCATATTGTCTCGCTGGGGTTTTCCTTGGGTCACCGCTCCTCTTACACCGTCCTCATGTTTGCTTCCCGCGAACGTGAGTGTTTCGCAGGATAGCCGCATATGACGTTAAGGTTTGGGGTCTTCTCGGTATTTGCTCTTCTTCCGAATCGCTGCTATCGTCGGAGTCTAATCCGGATCTTCCCATCGCTTGCCTCGAACTCGCGCGATGAACTCGGTGGAAGTTTACCTCCATTGGTTCTCCCAGATCCTTCTTCGGCTTTTTCATATAGGGGCAGTGCCTTGCTACGTGTCCGAGGTTGTCACATTCAAAGCATTTGATCTCGGGGCAGCGCGCGGCAACATGTCCTGTTCTTCCGCACTCGTAACACCGTTTTGGCTGCTCCCGTCGTTCTCCTTCGCGACGTCGTATTGGTTCCCGTCGTGATGTTTCCCTGCGCTCCTCATCGCGGGGCGTTCTCCAGGTTCTTCTCCGCATCCTGTTGTCTCTCTCAGTACTTCGGGGGTACTCCCTTTGGGGTCGTCGAGTTACCACTTTGACCCATGGTTCTTCTTCCTGTGCCGCTGAGTGGAGCTCCGCTTCCTTCTCGCCTTCATCCACCATGGCTTGCGCCGCCTGTAGGAATTCTGTGTCTGCTGATATGACGCGGCCAGTTTCCTTGGCCAATTGCACTTTGAGTACTCGCGGCATCACCAGGGCTGTCGCTACCGATTCGGGGTTATTAGGCCGTTCACTAAGTTTGTCGATGATCTTGTTATGCCACGCAATCAATCTTGCTGCGTAGCTTCCTACGGACTGTTTAGGGCCTCTTGTTTCTCGCAGCATCTGCAGAAAGTCTTCTTCTGGTGACCACCTTCCTCCCCCGTAGGCCTTCTTTAGCCGTTCCTTCAGTGTATGCCAGGGCGTGTTGGTGTCGCTCTGGATCTGGTTCAGTACTTGCCTCCGAACTCTACCGATGAGCGCTGCCCTCAACGTTGCTGCATCCACGGGGTCGAGCCAGCCCGCCTTCTCCTTGCTATCGATTGCGGCTGTGAGACGTTCCCCATCCTTGAGGAAGTGCGCAAGTTCGCCAACATCTCCCGAGAATTTGTCAACCTGACTAATCGCTGAGCGCATATCTTGCGCTGCTGCTGCTTTAAACTTGAGCAACTCCAGCGTAGCGGGTAAGGGTATCTGAACTTCCTCTTCTTGATGTTCATTTTGATCCGTAGTCATGGCTGTGCCACCACCCGTAGCCATTCTGTTCTGATTAAGTCTATCCTGAACAGTAAGACGGTTCCGCCTCTCCTTCATACACTCCCGTAACGCGACTCACTCTGAACTATTCGGGTTTCGGCACCACTTATGTGTTGGTAGACTGAAAGGGCGTTTTTAAAAAGGAATAATAAGTCACAGGGGACAAGAGAACGCACAGACTCCCTGATAACAACTAACTTTATTTCCTCCGGCTGAGGCTATATATAGCCTCAGCCTGTTTGTTTACATCTACAGTGTCTACTACTCCCCTAACATATATATATATATATATATATATATATATATATATATATATATATACACAAATTTGAACCACTGTTATTTTCGGTCTCTAGGGGTTCTGAAACGCGAAATTTTCTAGTCGGCACTTCCGGATTGTTTCATTATATCAACCTCATAAGCGGGGTTCCTCCCTATGGGGGAGGGAGGAACCGCACTAATAGGCATTTATTAGGAGTGAAGGCAAAGAGGAACCTTACTCATTAATGATGAAAAAATGTATTTTAAATACTCATTCATTTCTTTATTACCAACTAGCTGTTACCCGGCGTGCCATGCTACGCCTTCTTTCTGCTTCCATAAAATCAAAAATAAATTAGGAACCCCGTTCATTGTTTCGAACCCGTGACCTCCGAACTGTGAGTCATAAACGATTTTAACATAGCATATGGCTCTCCCCGAATCAAGACCTACATGTGTGCCAAGTTTGATCAAAATCGGTCGAAATGTGTGGATTTGTATAAGGAACAAACATACAGGCAGACAGCTGGTAGACGTTTTTGACCTAGCCTATGACATTCACCGTATCAAGGCCTACCTGTGTGCCACGTTTGGTCAAAAGGTGTGGATTTGTATTAGGAACAATCATACAGACAGTCAGCTGGTAGACGTTTTTGACTTAGCCTACGGCACTTCTCGGATTAAGATCTACTTATGTCCCAAATTTGGTTAAAGTCGGTCTAACGGTGTGGATTTGTATAAGGAACAAACATACAGACAGACAGCTGGTAGACGTTTTTGACTTAGCCTACGTGACTTCCCAGATCAAGACCTACCAGTATTCCAAGTTTGGTCAAAATGTGTGGATCTGTATAAGGAACAAACAGTCAGACACGTGATTTTTATATAAATATATATATATAAATAGATTTATCACAGAATTAGTGTACTTACTCTCAAGGGAATTACTTCCCTTGTTACAAGCAACAACAAGATGCTTTTTCAAAGTATCAACTGTTATAGACCTTCTCAGAAAAAATGTTTTTCATTATGGCAAAACCTCCTCTGCATTCCCTTGTCATTTCGAAGTCCAGAATACTAGGTACGGTTACACATTGTCACAGCTAAAGGGATGTGAGGAAGGAGACGTACTTCTCTCATTCTCTCTCTTTCCTCCTATTCATTATGCTTGTGCATTCGTTCTACTAAGGAAGGTTCTGTTATTTACAGAGGTTAAATTCATGGGTTGGGAAAATAAGCTTTCGAATAGATATTTGTGACAGCAATTTGTAATTTCAGCAACCTTTTTTGTCTTCGATGAACGGAAATTCAATATGTGCTTTTTGAAATGTTTAAATCGCAGAAAAAAATTGCATAACAAGCAAAAAAGGCAAAAATAGGCAACGGAAGCCAAAATAGGCAAAATAAAAATTGTCGCTACACTTCCTAAATGCACGAAAACATATTTATTTCTATCTGATTCTTCAATATATCCATTCAGATAAAAAAGGCATTTTGCCTAACTTCCGGGCTCTAGTAATCACGTTGCTAAGGCACATTTTTCCGCGTGAAACAGGGTTTGCACCTCTGAGGTGTAGCGCCACTATAGATGTCCCAAAAAGGGGCGCCACTACTGGAAATATATAACTAGTGTTATTATGCCTTTGTCTGTTATTTATTAATTTGGCTTTATTTTAAAACTGAATTTGTCCAGCTTTTTTTTAATTTAAAAATACGTCATATAGAGATTCAAATATTATATGGTTTGTTATAAAATTTTAATCATTATTTATTTGACATCCTGATATTCTTCATTTTAATTTTTTTTGTACAATTCAGAAATTGCGCAGGATTTTTAATCTGTACTTCTTTTTAATTTTTATTTTGAATAATTTATGTGGTGTGGAAGCACATCAATTCCAAGTTCCACATCGATTGCAAGTTTGTTATTATCGTTGTAGTTTGCCTTTATCATAATAATTGCAGGTACAAAGAAGATGTAGTTAAATATATTCTATTTAAAATACATTGCAATACATTTTTTTTCTAATTTATTATCTGTGAGCTATTAGATTTTATTTTTTTTTTTTTTAAGAATTCATATTAATAAAATAAAATTGAAATGCTTTGTTCTATTCACTAGAAGCACTTACAATAGAGCTGAGTCTGTGAGAATGTCGCTTTGTGAGAAGTAAAGTAAGTCATTGTGGTGGTACCTCCAGAGTTGGGCAAACGTTAGCGCGCGCTAAAAGCTGATACCCCTCCGCTAATTTAGCGAAACTGTAGAAAGCCAGCGCTAATCTATTTATGAAATATCGTAATTGCTATAGTTACAAGTTGTAACTATAGCTTAAGCTATTAGCAATTACGATATTTCATAAATAGATTAGCGGTTAGCGCACTGCCGCCGCTAACCGCTAATTATTAGCGCTGGCTTTCTACAGTTTCGCTAAATTAGCGGAGAGGTATCAGCTTTTAGCGCGCGCTAACGTTTGCCCAACTCTGGGTACCTCTAATTGAAAGAAATAGTTTATGTCATCTACTTGTTAAATAAGCTGTTTACTCAATTAAAATTAAATAATATAAAAGTTAAAAGGAGTTACAGATCTAACATAACTATTTAAGTTCTTACAAAGAAAATATGAATAAAATTATTATAATTTTAGCTCACCTGAACATCTTGAATGATGCCTTTAAAGTTTCTTTCTTCATTCAAAGGTTTAGTACTTCCTAACTGAAGAATCTGTAGATCTAATTGACCAGTAACTGTGATGGTTTTACGGAAAAATTCAGTTCCATTAATTTTTATTTGAATCAATGTAACATTCCGAACAACCTGAAATAATTGAATTTCATTTTCATTAATATAACAAGCTGCTTCTTTTGGTAGGATTACTATCAGGATCAATATATTCATGAGATTATTTTTATAAAATTAAAGCAGGATGATTTAATTATATATATTTTTTTAAATATATTAAATTTGTGTAGATTTAAATATTAGCAAGAACCAATTAAAAGATATTTTACCCGAGAGATGAAAACTCTACAACAACAGATGAATAGTACACTCCTGAAGTAGTACTCATTTTTGCTTTTAGTTATTAAAAATAAAAATCAGTCCCGTAATAGGCCACACGGGCACAGTGGGGCCACTGTATATGATTCTTGACCACATGGTACAGGAGATAGTCAGTACATGCACAGGAGATGGTACAAGTGGGTCACTACTGTGCTCCAGCCACCTGATTTTCCCCTTTGCAGGCACCATTCATTTTATTTAAATTTTAACGTCTATTTATAATGAACTCAGAATTTTAGGACGGGTTATCTATAAGTTACTACTCTTTTCTAGGCAGGATAGGACTGATACCTTTTCTTTTTTTCAAAGAAAAGCCAACACCCCTAGTGGGAATCAAACCCACAAACCTTGGCACGGAGTGCACACACCTTAGCATTCACGACCAGGCACCATTAATAAATTAATTGAAGGCTGAGTGGGCCTAGGGACAGTCTGGTACCCCGAATCCAACCCTTGAACAATGACACTAGAAGATAAAATCTTTAGTGCGTGCCCAAGTATAAGAATTTTGTTTAAATTCTTATACAATTATGACATTATTATCATTCTTATACAAGTAAATTTATTATTCATGTTATTGAGTGATATACAAATTGAAAAAAACATTCAGACAACATAAATCATTTATGGTTCTTACTCCGTTTAGTAACAAACATTCAAGACTATGTACTTTCTAACATGAGAAAATATGCACCCTGAATGGTATGGATTCAGAAATTGATTATAATAATTAGAAAAGAATACAAAACTTAGTTTCGTAACCAAAATAGTGAAAAATGATCCCATATAAATTTTCTGGGTCGAAAAATCGGACCTAAATCTACTGAACAATTAATTGAAATGTTTAAAAATTGTATAGTATTACCTGGATGAGTTGGTTATATCCTGTGTCAATTCTGACACCTGCAACACTGTACGATTCTGGTGTACCATTGAACTGTATGCTAACTTGTAATTCGCCTCCAGAAAGTCTAGCCGCTATGATAGTTTCTTCTGATTTTGGCACTGTGTCAGGTTTCTGAAGAAGGAAACAGATTTTTCAAATTATGTTTGGGGTTGAATTAAAAAACTGTAAGAATGAACAAAGAAAGAACTTACTGAGCCAAGATAAAAAATCCCTCCTG
Organism: Gonocerus acuteangulatus; assembly: GCA_946811695.1. Lineage (NCBI taxonomy): Eukaryota > Metazoa > Arthropoda > Insecta > Hemiptera > Coreidae > Gonocerus > Gonocerus acuteangulatus. Next base: position 42,454,823 of record OX328127.1, on the reverse strand, counting down.
AAGCCTGACGAGTCCTAATGAACATTGAGATATCCATGATGCCTCGTACTGCACGACGGGAAGCTGCATCAACCGTCACGGTCACTATGCTGTCAGTAATGTTCTCATGGCCAAACGTAGCAGCAGTGTAATCTAGTCATTTAAAAATAGGTTTTATCAAATATTCTGACGTTTATAAATGTGAATTATGTTGAGGGAATAAATTTTACTTAAAATTAAAATGCCTTGTAATGTAATTTATCTAATAATTTAGAACATAAATATTTAAATCTAGCAAAAGACCAACAAAATTTATTTTATTTAATTTTTTTATATGCGATAATTATTAACGGAAGTAAATGATTAATGAAAAAACATTTTTGGTAAAACTAATAGAATTCTTGCTGTTGGCATTAGAAAAGGGTGGCAACCTGTAGATAGCCCGGCGCTAATGGCCAAGTTGTAGATGCGCCGTAAAAAAAAAAAAAAAAAAAAAAAAAAAAAAAAAAAAAAAAAAACTAATAGAATTAATTTCCAACCCTAGCCTTATGAGTTAATTGTTCTAAAAACTATGGATTTGAAAATTTTCACTGACGGTGTACACCATTGTGAGTATTATACAGTGGTTTAAGAAATAGGAGTTTTCAGTATATATATTTTTACTGAAAACATCTGCATGTTTTTAATATATTTTTACAAATGCCTGTTTATTTTTTTTTTTTTTTTTTAAATATTCGAAAAATTCATGTAATTAATAATGTAAGAATTAATTTCTTAAAAGGCTCAACAGTTAGCAAATAACTTAATTATCAGTTTTAAGGATCAAACAAATTAATTGTTATTTCTTCTATTCTAGCCAGAATTAATCTAAATTCAGTAATCATAGAAAAAAAACTGTGAATTTTGATTGGAATAATACAAATTATTTATTGAAGATGACATATTTCACTAGTCAATTTTACAAATACAATTTTACTCATATTTTTGCTATACAAATGTTGTCTTCTTTTGAACAACACATGAATTTAAACCTAAAGTAAATTATCATTTGTGTTTAATTTATCTTTTAACAAGATAGAAAAGTTAGGAATAGGTTATTGATAGGAATCTCATGTTTGTTCTAATAAGAGGAATTACAGTACCCCCATGGGATGGGAATCAAACTTAATGCGAGCTCATAGTCTTAGAATAATAAACTAAAATAACATTCTAAATATAAGTATAATAATAAGTTTAATAAAAAAATTATATTAATGATGGAAAAACGATAATAAGCAATATTGTACAATATTAAGCAATAACGTACTGTACTGGCAGGTGTTTCCCAAATAAGGCCTTTCACAAGAGCAGCTGAAGTTATTCCAGAGATCTGTACAGTGTCCTCCACTATGGCAAGGGTTAGGAGAACATTGGGGATCACGCTGGCACCCCATTTTCACTCCTTTTAAAGATATTGATGTTGAATTAGGAGGTACAGGAAGTACAACCTAAAATCAACAAACAATTTTTTTTTTATTTATTTATAAAACAAAATGCTTAGGATTTGTTAAATAAATGTCCTTCCAAAATTAAAAGTTCTTAAGAAAAACTTACCCATTGGCCATTAATCATAACATCCTGAACGCAGCCTCTGAAAGTTGAAGGCCCATGAGGGAGTTTCCGAAGATAAGACATTGCACCTCCAAGATAAGTTGTTCCAAAACTAGTATGAGATGCATTAGCTCCTTCGTTCAAATTTATAGGGTAGATAGTTTGCTCCTGATTTGCAGCAAGTACCAAATGTGTGGAATTAATAGTAACAAATATCTAAAAAAAATAAAAAAAAAAAAACACGATAAAATAAATTACACAATAAACATGATAAAAGGGGGAAATAACTTAACTATGTAAGAGACTGATCAGCAAGGACGGGATTTGGAGATATAGACATTGGGGAAATATTTTAGAGAAGCGGAAATTCCTTTTTAAAACTATAATTTACACAGAGGATACAAAACATAAATATCATAAACCATTGCTACGATGAGAGAAAAGGTTGAGTGAGAGAGACGGATAGGTAGAGTTATCAAATATGATCATTTGGGGAGATTATAGAGAATTTGGAACTGGCCTACCTCTGAACAGCATCTGGGCCGAAGTCTCAGGAACGGATGCAAACTCTCTCTGGTCGGAGGTAAGCCAGCTCTTTTTAAACCCTCTGTACCCCACTCCTGCTTTTGCAGGTGATTGAACTAGAAACTCTTGTCAGGTCTTAGATCTTCCAGGAATCTTACGAATCAGCCACGTGCAGTGCCAACATCCCAGACGCAACGTTTGCGGATTCGTGGTTCTCACATCTCTAGAGATGGACAGCCAACCTTTTCTCTCATCCTTATTCACTTAACAAGGCCAAAGGGAAAACGGGGCCTTACAACTAATTCAACTTTAATGTACATAAAAAATGTATGCAACTTTTTTTACATACATTTAATTTTACCCGTATTTCAATAATAATGATGACAACCACTGACGGCCTATCATGTTGAATACACCGGTTCTCACGTAATCACCGAAGTAAAGCAATATACTCTGGGTTTGGTCAATACTTGGATTGGTGGCCGCCTGAGAAAACCACAGGCGATTAGCAGTGTAAAGGGCGGCAAGCTAAGATAGCTTGTCAGTTGATTCACCGAAAAGAAAACTTCTCTGTAAGAAGCTGATTTATAGTCAAACTAAACTAAGGAGCTCATAATTAGAATAACGTGTAAAATATACACGTAACAAGTATGGTAACTATGTTCCCTTTGAGGTAAGTGCTATTTGATCGATAAAAGCCTCCGTAAGCAGTATATGAGTAGTTTCCTTGTTCTGGCAGATTCAGTATCATAAGATACCAGGCCCGCAAACCTAACTGGAGATAACGTAATGAGGTCCGAAACCAAATACAAAGGGCATAGAACAAGGCCCGGAGTAGTGGGGATAGAAATAAAGCCAAGCTATCTGCAGACGCATATACCACGATGCCAGGCCAGCAGAACACATCTCTCTGACGCATATGCCACGACGCCAGGCTTGCAGAACACATCTCTCTGGTGCTGGCCACCATGCCAACACGTTTGGGCCCATTGTCTGAGAAAATGTCTGAAGGTTAACAGACTTTGGGAGAAAAATATTAATTCTGGAGCAGATATGTGGTGAAATTGTTCAAGTTCTTATAGTAATAAAAGTGATATAGTTATCAAAATTGAGAATTACATTTCCAATTTTCTCTCAGAACAAACTAGCTTCTGTGTGATGTTAGTAGGATATGCTAACTGTTCACCTGCCACAAGCACCAAAAAGAATAACTATAGATCAATATACATAAATAATTAAATATGCATTCACTTTAGCAATGTGTTTCTAACAATAATACTTACTTGTTGCCAATTACTGTCATTAAGGCCAGATCCAATAAAAACCCCTTCCCATTTGTTAAGTAGACTAGAATGAAGATTTAATCTACCATTGACCAATTCCAGAATATAAAATGTAGATCCTGTACCAAGAGCTAGAAGTCCATCTGCAAGAGTAGTTTTAAATCGTAACTTAATATCGTAGCCTTCTTCTCGAGATGTTGTAACAATCCCATAGGAATCACCATCATAAAACATAGTTGTCATCTAAAACAATATAACATATTTTTCACTTTAAATACATTTTGGGTAGTAAAAACTCAAGAATATTTTCTCAAAATTTTTTATAAAAAATTTGATTTTGCATGAAGCTCTAAATAGAGAAAGGGATTGACTGTTGTGGCATCAATCAAAAGATATAAAGAATGTGGAGTAAGGTCATGAATGAATAAAGACAAAATTTTGTAAAATTGTCTTTTATTCAACACTAAAAACTTAATATCATTTTTACTTATATTAAGCCACTGAATACAGAGTTGGGTAAACGTTAGCGGTCGCTAATATCTAATACCTTCTCGCTAATCTAGCGGTACTGATAAGAGCCTGCGCTAATGATTAGCGCAAAGCGACAGCAGTGCGCTAATCGCTAATTTATTCATGAAATGTTTAAATATCGTGATAGCTAAAACCTTTAGCTATAGTTACAACATTTTGTCATCTCAACGTTCACTTCCGGTCTGTTCTGAGCCGGGGGCATGCACCGCATATAACTTCAGGTAAAACTGAAGTTTTGTGTCCTACAAACCGATTTCTTTCAAATTTTGTACAATAACGTATTTTGATGCACTAAATACGAATCCGTTAAAAAAAAAAGTTCGCATACTTAAAGTTAGGTAAAACTGCAGTTAAGTGTCCTCCAAACCGATTTCTTTCAAATTTTGTACAATAACATATTTTGATGCATTAAATACAAATCCGTTAAAAAAAAAAGTTCACTTTCAACTAGGAAAGAAGTTATTAAGCACTAACGTTCACTGTTAGGAAGTTTCTAAAAGTAGGCTTAAACAGCGTATTTGTAACATTTGGAAACAGAGAACTCTCATTTGAAATGTTCATAAACCATTTGTTCAAAAATATTGGCAATTTTAAGGGCATCCTCACCCGTCGTCACCTGTCACTTATAGGCATAAGTGCTATGCGTTTCCGCTTGCTACGCTCATTCAAGAAGGTATCAAAACCCTAGTCAATCCAACTCGCTAAAATAAATAAAATTCTATTAATTTTAGCGAGTTGGATTGACTAGGGTTTTGATATCTTCTTGAGCAAGCGTAGCGAGAGGAAACGCATAGCATGTATGCCTAAAAGTCATCCTAGACATTCTTATGTTCCGAAGGAGACATCCTTCTTAGCTTTCTTCTTCTTCTTGAGATGTGATGTTCGGGGGATACAAATCCCCGGTCGCACAGAAAAATGCCTTTAAGCGCTATTCGTATTTATCAGCAGGCGCAAATTAGAACGAACTAATAATTATAAAGGCATTAGCTAATTATTTGGGGATTATATCTGTTACATAATACTTTTCGTGAACGAAACAAGAAATGTGAAGAGTGTTTCATTATTTTAAAAAAAAATGGTTGTGAATAAATAACTGCTGGTGAATTTAAATAATTGATGGTAAATTTCAATTAAACTTCTTTATTACGAACTTTTCCATATCCGCGCATGCAAAGTTAGTTGTTTACATTAGCTCTCCTAACCCCCATAGCAGCGAACTTTAGTGCTTAATAACTTCTTTCCTAGTTGAATGCGAACTTTTTTTTTAGCGGATTCGTATTTAGTGCATCAAAATACGTTATTGCACAAAATTTGAAAGAAATCGGTTTGGAGGACACTAAACTTCGGTTTTACCTAAAGTTATACGCGGTACATGCCCCCGGGCTCAGAGCACACCGGAAGTGAACTTTGAGATGACAAAATGTTGTAACTATAGCTAAAGGTATTAGCTATCAGGATGATCAAACATTTCATGAATAAATTAGCGATTAGCGCTCTGCCGTCGCTATGCGCTAATCGTTAGCGCAGGCTCTTATCAGTACCACTAAATTAGCGAGAAGGTATTAGATATTAGCGACCGCTAACATTTGCCCAACTCTGACTGAATATTACACAATATGATATACACCATCGGTAGCTACTTAAGAAAATAAACAGGGGAAAATAGATTTAAAGGACCATAAAAGAAAAAAAGTTCATAATGAAGATTTACCTTCTCACAAGTAGGTCCCTGGAAACCATTTGGGCAGGTGCAATTGAATAAATGGATGGTCTCATTTTCTAAGTATGGCTTGCAAGTTCCACCATTTAAGCACTTGTTCTTGACACACCCAGTCAATTCAACTGAGCAATTTTTTCCTCCATAGTTATTTTCACACTGACAGAAGTAATTAGCGAGGCCATCATGACAGGTACCATGGACGCAAGGACTGATTAAAAGGTAAACAAATACTATATTAACCATATATTTTAACTTAATTAATTTTGTGCACTATACTTTAATATATTTTGGTTTTTTGAGGTTTGGCTCCTCTCCTTAGTTGGGGTTGCTGTTCAGTGTGAGATATTTTCTGAAATTGTCCCTAGTTTCTTTGGACTATCCATGTTTCATTTCTGAGAAGCGTCCAGTGAACCGTTACACACCAAACAGCAACATCAATGAGGAGAGAAGCCTGCAAAGAAAATTACGAAAAATCTATAAACACATTTTAATAGGAGTCATTTTTAGTTAGATTTATGAAGATTTGAAAATGGTTTTCAAATGACATCTCAAGTTGAGTGAAACTTCAATAGCTGCATTCCTTCAGGGCCTATTAAAACAAACAAAAAATAATAATAATATGGTGAAATATACATGAAATAACTGACCTATATCTCTCGCATTCATCTATTTCACTTTCACAGTGAGTCCCTTCATAACCGTCTTCACAATCACATTTGTAGCTGTTAATTAGATCAGAACAACTTCCATGATATCCACACGGAGAACTCTCACACTCATTGATGTTTTTCTCGCAGTTGTTTCCAATTACACCAGGAGGACAAATGCATTCATAACTGCAAATACATTAAGAACGTCAAACAATACTGATTTATCAACATTTTTTTAAGGTCTAAAATATAAACAGAATTACCCTGCAGCTCTCTGATAGTCAAACTCTAATGAAAATAATGATGAAATATTTTTGTATTCTGGGTTGTAGTAATTAGCTGGGTTAGATCTTTCTTTGCATGTTCCGCCGTATTGACAAGGATTGCTATCACATTCATTTATATCAATTTCACAATTTACACCTAGAAAATCAAATACAATAAGTAATGGTCAAAATCAAATATAAATTTAAGTTCTTAGTAATGGGCATTTGTAAGAGCTATAATAATGCTTTCACAATTACTTTATTTGGAAGTAAACATAATTCAAAGTTGTAGAAGGCTCAATTGAAATTTTTTTCCATAAAGAAAAAGTTAAAATGTAATTTTTAGTACATTCTTGTGCATTGCATAATGAGAGAGGATTTATTTTATTTAATGTCAATTAACATAGATTTCCTTGCAATAGTGTCCATAAGAAAAATAAATTAACAAAGGGAAATAAATAAAATTCAATCTATCTCAAAGAAGAGTAATATATAAAAAAAATTATGAATAAAAGTTGAAACGTATATTAAATTCAATTCTTTTAAAATAGATGTGATGATGGTCTTTTATTTATAATAAAAAAAAAAAAAAAAAAAAAAAAAAAAAAAAATATTAATATTTTTAAACCATTATTGTACTAAATTACTAGAATATTATTATTTTAATTTATTTACTAACTATTCCATTAAATTATATAAATTTTAATAATTTCAATATCATTTTATTATTATACATTTTTTATTAAACATTTCTTTGAAAATTATCAATGATCTATAAGAAGAGAGGCAAAAGGAACAAACCAATAAAGAGATAGAAAAGCACCTTATTTATTTGAAGCCAGAAATTACATTCATTTAACAATTCGAATGTAGGTAGCCCCCCACAAGGAATCAAAAGTATTAAATCACTAGATAAATCAGTGAAATGACTATACTGGATGGAATATAGGAAGTGCATTTCATTTTAATATGTTAGAAAATAGTATTCTGAACATTGATTAGTATAACTGCGTTCAAAATAAATGGTAAGTTATCTTTTATAAAGTTGAGGGTTTAAATGCTTACTTAGATATGAGCCAACAAACAATAAATACAAATATAAGAAATCATAGGAAGATACCTGAACATTTAATTAGAAAAAGAAAAAGGAACAACATCAGTTTTAACTCTAATCAGAACAACACAAACATGTCTTCATATGCATGGATATTTGAAATCCTTTAAAAGTGTATAATATGAATGGAGGATCTAGAACAATACACTATGACACCTCAAGGACCATTTGCAGCTGGTTCGTTAGGTACCTTATGTATTTATACAAGTGATCCGTTTAGGTGAGCAATTAGAAGCCAATTCATGGATTGTCATTTCTCTAAAAGCAATTTCTAAGGCTCAAAAGATGGATTCATGGATATCTCAATAAATATAAGTGACTTCTTGAAAGGTAAGTAAAACAATAGCATACGAATTGGAGAATGTAACAAGCTTACACAAATGTTGTATAAATTGTGTAAACATTATTATAAAATATAAAACTGTTTCAATATGAAAATGCAATTTGTAAAAGCAACAAGCTTCTTTGAAAGCGTGAAAAACTATTGCTTTTGAAGATTTTTTTAATCTGAACAGTTAAACATATAAATTCTATATTCAGGTAAAATCCCTTAAGAATTTAATTTAATTTTTCATTTTGCTTAAAGTATAAAAGGAGAGAAAAAATAAAGTATAAAACTATAGTTTTAATTTGTGACATTGAAATACGTTTTCTTCTGTCTCAGGCCAGTTTTCTTCTTTTTTTAAATTATATTTTTAAGAATCCATAGTTTGTTACTATGGTAAACCTTACACTCATAAGTATATATTTAAAAGATTGTTAGCCCATTGATGCTGATAAGCTTGGATGCTATATTCATTTTTTCCAGCCCCATTCATTTTCAAAATTTATTCGTAATAAAATCATCCAAAATTGTTCAGTTTGATTTTTTTTAGTGTAAATACCTGTGTAGCCGGGATAGCAGTTGCATTTGTATTCTTTCACAAGGTCTTGACATTTTGCTCCATTAACACATGGGTTGCTGAGACATTCATTAATGTTTATTTCACAGTGAGATCCTGAAATATAAATTATGAATTATTAAATTAAATTTGAAAAATATTTTAAAATTTAAAATACCATATATATATCAAGACAAAATTGCTGCAGATGGCAAGACATGAACACTAAAGATTGATCCAAAACTACTGGAGGTGGCATCTTACCCTTTCGAAAAAAGGAATGACATTAACCCCATTCTGTGAAAAACATAGTAACCTACAGAAAGCCCATTCCCAAAAAACCTGTATCACTAAAAAAAATGGACGTTATAACCAAAATAAAAGAAAATGGAACAAAATTCCATAATTACTTTGATATTAATATTTATTATTTGTAAATCAACCCAAAAAAGCTGTGCGTTCTTTATTGTTGTGTGTTCTTTATTGATTATTTTTCAAAATTTCAGAATCAGTGGAGGTGTTTGACCTGCTTTGCATCCTATTTACTAGAAATTACTATTTTAATATTGCTACTTTCTAAAATAGCAAGGAGTATTAAGAGTATTTCCTAAGCCGATACACTTAAAAATTCTATTTTTCAGTAAAATTTATCGTTTCATTTACTGGCAAAAAAAAAATATGCAAAAATGATTTTTAGGGCAAATTAAATTTCAGTAAAATATAGGTATTAGTAGAAGATAACATTAATTTTCACCTTCATATCCAGTGTCTGAGCAGTCACAAGTATAACTGTTTAGTCCATCAATACAAACACCATTATTCTGACAAGGTGACGACTAAAAGGAACAAATATTGAAAATATTATAACAAACAATGAAAATATACAATTTAAGGTGAAACAAAAACTTGAAAGCAACTCACCGCACAATCATCTATGTTTTGCTCACAGAGTCTTCCAGTAAGGCCTTCCGGGCAGAGGCAAGTGTAAGTGGCTATTTGATCAACACAGCTAGCTCCACTCACGCAAGGATTTGATTCACATTCATTGATGTTTACATTACAATCCTTTCCTAAAATGTATTTGAGATATGAATATATCTGATGATTAAATGTTAAGCATCTACCAACATTGACTAAACCTCTGTATAGCACACTGAACATTATTCACCATCAATGACTTAAGTTTTCAAATATTTATGTTGTAGAAAAATTAATTCCCCAGGCTGGAAATAAAACTCAAAATCTCTGGTTTATGGTTGAGTTACTAATTAAGCTACTGGATTTCATATCACAGAGCATGGCAAAACATTTCATCAAGCCAATATCTAATAATGCCTGATAACATTGTCTGACAGGATAAATACGAGACTGTGCCATCTAAGCATTGATGAATTGACTTGTCCTGCAGTCCTTGGCACAATTAGCAATGCACTCGAGCCAAAAGAGATTCTGGGTTCAAATCCAGGCTAGCGAGATAATTTTTCTAAAAAATGAAGATTTGAAAATAATTAAAAAATTAACACTGAAAATAATGCTGCTGAAACTGTTTTAATGTTGAAACAGGTTACAAAGAGAACATTATTAGAAAAACTCAAGTGTACAAGTGGTTTTCTGGTACATTTAAAAATGACAAAATGTCAACTTATGTCAAATCTCATTCTGGACATCTATAAACTGCCCAAATCAGTGAAAATGTTGAAAAACTTCAAGAGCTTGTGCTAACAGACCCTTGATTGACATTGATCAACTGTTGAAGAGTAGTGAGTCATTTTGGAACTGGTTTAGCAAATTTTAATGACATATTTGGGAATAAAAAGGTATGTTCCTCGGCTCTCACTGAAAATCAAAAAGGAAACAGTAGATCATTGAGAAGAACTGAGATTACAAAGGTGAGGATAATGTATATGAATATATGGTTACATAAAATAATTTTTATAGAGATTTTTTATATTTTAATTTCAGAATAAATGTTGGCAGTTTCAAGTAATCTAATGAGTGTATGTATGGGCTACCTTCTTCAAGTAGTTTGTGGATATTTCAAGTCACATCTATGGGATTCTGTAAGAATACGTTTAATTTACATTACAAAGTCAGCATTAGATTTGTTTTTTCGTTTCATCAGGAGAGATAATTGAGAATTCGTAAAGAAAATTTAAATTTACAAAAATATAATTGACAAATAAAACTAATAATATGAGAAAGTGAATTACCTGTAAAACCTGGAGTACAAATGCAAGCAAAGCCATTGACTTTATTTAAGCATGTAGCACCATTGAAGCATGGATGAGAAAGGCATTCGTCAAAATCAATTTCACAGTGATCTCCAGAAAATCCAGGCGTGCAAAAACATTGGTAAGAACCTGAAAAGGTTAAATTAAGTTTATATTTTCCAAAGAATATTCTAATTTTAATTGTAATTAAAATGCAATTTAGCTCACCTTCATTATTTCGACAGATACCATTGTTACACAAATCCGGAATCTCACACTCATTTATATCCAATTCACATAGATCTCCTGTAATGAAATGATAAGCATGTTTTAAAGAATAAAATCAACCAATAAGTGAAATAATATACAAAGGTGATTGTACATAAATAATAAAAATGATAAGCTTTATTGCCATCATCTTGGGGCAAATCCCTCTCCATTCAAGGAGTCCTTAAGACAACATTTTGTCATAAATAAATTCATTGACAACGCAATATAAATCAAACATAGTGACAGAGCATAAAAATGTTGCCATAGGGTTTTTCCGTAATACATTCTGTCCTTCTCCTGATTTTGCTAAGTTCAATAATATTCCAATCAATCGTATATGGGCATTCTCAAACTCAAGCATGTTGTCTTCCCCAATAGCATCCAAACATTATATGTGGCTGTTTTCGAACACAAACAGTTTCTAGTTGAGGGTTTGTTTTTCTGAAATGGTTCAAGTAATTGCTATTTCTTGGCCTGTGTTGTGTATGGCCACAAGTTTAGTTCCATTTTGCTCAGTTGTTCTTTCCATAGGGTATTAAAAAGTATAAAGTACATTCCGTTTTGATTGTGAACTCTTATAATATTTTCACAAATTTTGTAATAACTTTAGAGAAGTATTTAGTAAAATGAAAAGGCAAAAGTATTTACATGCTTGCATTGGGACAATGTCTATTTTTTTTTTTTTTTTTCAGCCTGTTCATTCATGTTATGAACAGAAAATGTGTATATAAATAGAAACCTGATAGAACTTACCCTTATAACCAGGTGGACAAATACAAGTTTGATTTTTCGAGCCCTCGATACAGGTTCCTCCATTTTTACAAGGATTTGTAGTACATTTCAGAGCCTCTGAAGGGTCTTGACATTTAAATGAATTAATCCCATCAACACAAACTTTGCCTTCAGGGCAATGCTCATTCAAGCAATCATTTATGTTACTTTCACAATGTGTACCCTCAAAACCTGAAATGGGACAAAATTAAATATTTAAATTTAAGTTTTGTACCTCTTTTTTTCGAAAATTTAAATGCAATTTTTGAAAACCACTTACCAGTATTTGCACATTCACAATAATAGCTTTTAATGCCATTCACACCAGTTGTTGCGACACAAGTGCCATTGTTTCGGCAGGGATGAATAGTACAAGGATCTTGAGGTAGTTCACAGTTTGGTCCCATGAATTCCGACGTACAGTTGCAATGGTAGCCGGCAGGACCATTGAAGCAAGTTCCTCCATTCTGGCACGGCACTGAAGCACATTCGTCAACAATGTTTTCACAAAGCGGCCCTAACAAAAGAAAGAATATAAGTAATTCGAGTCTAAAAGATTAAAATATACATAGTGCAGAAATAAAGAAAGTTGAATATTGTTCACAAACATAGATTCTACAAATCCTATAGATTCTGTAAATAAATGCTACAAACACAGAAAGTCATTAAGTAATATAATTAATAATTTGAAATAATATTAATGAATATTAAAAATTAGTACAACATTTGATTCTTCAGTATGGTTAAAATGACAGATGGTGCAAAAAAAAAAAAAAAAAAAAGAAAAAAAAAATGCAAATATTTCATAAAACCTACAATGAAAGAACAATAATGTGTTTAGTAAGTTTATATATTTAAATGTTTATTTTTTAACTTTTGCCAGCTTAAGAGGTATTCAATCTTATTTTATTTTTTGTTAAGAAATGTCGACACAGGCCATTATCAATCTATAAAAAATATGAAAACTGTTAAGTTTTAATTACAAGAAAACAAGATAACTTAGTTTTTTCATGTTTTTTATATAGATTGATTGAAATGTCTCAACAAAAAATAAAATAAGATTTGAACACCCCTAAGGTGGCAAAATTTCATAGAACCCTCAGTCTTCAACCATAAAACATAATATAAAAAATGTATTTTATTATTAAATTCATAACGATTCAAAACAACTACTACTGTTTTTTTTTCCACCCAAATAGAGAGAGGACTATACCTGTAAAAAACATTGGGCAGGTGCAGTAAGAACCATTTTCAGCATGTGTACAAATGCCTCCGTTAAAGCAAGGCTCTGAGTTGCAGTTGGTTGACAACTCATCACAATCATGACCCTTCCAGCCGCGCTTGCAGGCACAGAAATACCCACCAGGCTATTCCCGAGAGCAAAATCATGCAGTGTTAGTAGTAAAATGATCGAAGCTTTTAAGGAAAAAGGATTCCAAGAAAAATATCAACAAAAAGAGAACATTTTTATTTTTATATCAATATACAGTAATCCAAATTTCTCATTTAATATATGAGCAAGCCACAAGTTCAGTAAAAATAGAATTAACACATAATTTCATTTATTTAAATGGGCTATACATGTTTCGCATCCTTCAGGTGCCTCTTCAAGATAAAAAAAAAATACTACAGCACTAATACAACCTAACTCTACAAAGGCAAATCATCTCCTACAATGACCATGTCAAGAGCGAGATTATTAAGTACATTGCCAATCTTACGGAACAATTAGGTAGCGTAGACAAATGCGCCGAATTACCGGGATATGTTACACTCCGGTAAGAACTAAAATTTCGTTACTTGGTTTCTAAATTCATGACTTTTTAGTGATTTCCGTCCCCTATTTTCAATTTCGTGAGATTTTCATGACTTTTTCGTGCAGTAAGCACCCTGTAAAATCAATAATTAAGTATTATAAAATAAACTCTTCTTTTCTTTTTTTTTTTCATTTTTAACAGTTATCAATTGTTTGTTCAAAGCTCAAGTGCACAAAAAAAAATTATTTTCTAGGGTCTTCGTTCGTGAGTTGGATTCGAGGTGCCAGACCATTCCTAGGCCCACTCAGCCTTTTATCAGCAGATTTTATGATATTTTAAATGATTAATTTTCTTCCGGATGACTGTTTATTATTTTTTGGACTCCATCAATTGTATACAGCTAATTAATGTCATATGTAGTAATCTCACTAATGGCTTGGACATCGTAAAAAAAAAAGGTTCGCGTCTCTACAATTTGGCTGTATTAGTGGTGTAATAAGTTTTTTTTTAGCTACTGAAGAGGCAATTAAAAAGGCGTGAAACATATAGATCTGTTACATATAAATGAATTGGTGAGTCAGATCTATTTTTATAGACCTCCTGCTTTATTCATATTTATACATGAGGACTTTATTTTTAGAATTCAGTCTGGATACTCAATACGTTGATTCGCCTGATTTTCTCGCCAATTTAAAATTATCAATTATTTAAGAAAATGAATAAATTAAATATATTAAAAAGTTCCAATTTTTCAAGAAGTTTTTCCTCTAGTTCATATTAAATCTTCTATAAGTACTAAAATGTAATCACAAGAAAAAAAAAAAAACTTTCACGAGCCCAAGAAATCCTTTTCCCAGTTCAGTTCCGTAAATTTTATCAAGAATCAGACATTTCATGAAATTATATAACGCAAAGACAATAAGCATGCATTCCTATTGCATAAAAGCATAAAACAAAAAAAGGACACTATAATACAAAATCTAAAACATAACCAAACTAATATTTTAACACTAAAGCATTCATTCATTAATTCCTACTGTTCTCAAACAAATTTCTATAAAATTAATGCTAATCTGGGAATATTCTACAGATCATTTTCGAGGAGATTCTCAATTTGCAATAATAATATGACAACAAACATAGAAGTTGGAGTAGAGGAATCAGACAGTCAGAAAAAGTGTTTATCGTAAAATGAAATGAAATGTTTTATTCTTATTCCGGGACACTAGTCCCATAGGAATAATTTTTAAATTATAAAATAATAATGAATTTAATACATAAACTTATAAATACTACCGGTATATAATGTACAGCTTCAATATAAACTAGGGATTGGGTAAAACTTGTAGGGATAGAAGATGGTGGAATAGTCGGGATTTAAAGGTTTCTAGGTTGGTAGAATGGAGGATAAACAGAGGCAAGGAATTCCATAGCGAGGTGGCATGGGTGAAGAATGATTTTTCGAATATTGCTGTCCGGTGGGAAGGAATATAAAGATCGGAAGGACGAGATCGGGTGTTACGGGAGTGAACAGAGGATTTAAATTTAAGGAGTTGAAAAATATAAGAAGGTCTATGGGATTGAATTACTTGGTAAAGGACTTAGCCAAGGAAGTACTGTCGACGGTAAAGAGGGAATAGCCAATTTAGCTCCTGGTAGAAATGTGATATGTGGGAGTCTCTGGGGATCCCAAGGATAAAACGAATGAAACAGTTCATGAGGCGTTTGAGTTTTGCCTTGAGATCGCCAGAAAGTCCACAGTACACCAAACAACCATAGTCAAACTGGTGGAATAATAGGGAGGTTTTGAGGAGTTGACGGGTCTTTGTTGGCAGGAGATGGCGGGAGAGGTTGAGCTGTCTCAGGATAAATATGGATCGACGGGAAATTTGGGAAATATGATTTTTCCAGGAAAGGTTCTGATCAAATATGATTCCAAGATTTAACTGATTTACAATATTTTATAGGGGTGCTGTTGAGGTAAAGGGCTGCAAAAGGGAAAGTGGAACTTATGAGGGATTGGGAGCCTATAACAATGGCTTTGGATTTATCTGGATTCAGGGAAAGCTTGAGGTATTATTGTTTTGAGATAGTTTTTACATTGAATATTACTATCTTCAAATCTATGAAAGATGCAATAGACAATTTCATATGTAACGCACTACTTTAAAACAACCAACCAAGAAGTGTGTAACTCTAATGAAGCGCTTTTACTCAACAACATCAGTAAATAGGATGCACTAAGGGAGAAATTGAAAACTATTATATTGCATTGAATTATATACAGTGTTTATTTGACATTATATTTAATTGAATTGTAATGAATATTAATCTTAGTTAGAGTAATTAATTTGAGATAATAATTAAATTACGTAGTGTTTTATAATCAAAAATTGGTCAGCGGGTAGGGATGGTGTCATAGTTGAGGAGAAATATAAGACCAGTGAGTGTATATTTCACAATATTTTCTCTCAATATCTTGAGGGGGAGAGGGCATGGTTGAAGTAGTACAGAACTTGAATTATGTACTCAGTTAGAGGGACTCAAATAGACACTCAGGTTGTGATTTTGACTGTACAACACACCAGCAAGATACGGAACCCCAATTTCAAATATTAAACGATGACGAGAGAAGATAATATAGTTAGTGGATGAAATATCAAAGAAATCGGGGTCCCAGATCGCCCTTAGGCCTCATCCAGTGTTTATATGTATTTGCAAAGAAAACCAGGTGTCCAGAGCATAGTGCTGGCCATACTATCTTTCTGGTATGCTGTACAGTAAAAAATTACAACTCGTACAATATCTGCCCGTCTGGGCTCTCTTGTTGTGGCTGGTTTAGACAAAAACACATTGTGACAACATATGTCGTAAATAAATAAACTTTTCGTTATTTGCAGCTACAACTTGTTTTGAGATTATTGTAATCAAATAATTATCTGAGGATAATCACAGGGGTATTGTTTATAAATTCATAATTATATTTAATATTTATTCTAGTACTACAGAGATACAATCTGTAGTCAATAAAGAAATTAACTCATTAAGGCTAAGGCACTTTATCTCACCTAGGTAGTCTATCTAGGAGATTATTTATAATGCAAGGAAAAAATACCGAAAATCTTATGATTTTCTGCTGGCTTGCCACAAGCAAGATGTGGAGCCCACACAGCTACATTTAATATTTGTGCCGTTTTTTTTTTTTTCTCTAATCGATTGATGAGCTTTGGACATATCACATTATGAGATATTTTTGTTAAGTATTTTTATATGGTTTTCTGTCTTGAAGGGAAAAAACTGAATCATTTTAAGAGTGTATGTGTGAGTCTTCAAATGAGATAACTCAAGTCACAAAATATTGAACTGGGAGGGGGGGGGGAGGCAAATTATAAATCAACTTACACGAAAATCAAATAGTATCTATATGTCTTATAAAAGGCCAATAAGCAGGACACTAAAAAAAAAAAACACATGTAAAGGAATCACAAACAGAACAGAACGTCACTCACAAAATCAAGGCATGCTGCAGCATGAAGGCAGGGAGACGCATCACAGGAGATTGGGATAGTACAGCGAGGGCCAGTATAACCCGAGTTACAAAGGCAAAAGAAACCTCCAGTAGAACGCATGTACGTTCCACCATTGGCACATGGGTCACACCAGTCAATTACTTCCTCACATCGTTCACCTAAAGAAATTTAAATTTCCTACTTGGAGCCAAGAGAAATGTACAAGTGAATTTGTGAAGGAGGCTGATGAGCAAGGTAATCAGTTAAATAAATTCAACTGGAATGATAGATTTATTTATACAACAAAAAAATAATACAATGTTATGGCGCAAATATTAATGCATTGTTAGGGCTATAACCTCTCACTTCCCCCTCCATGCACGTTTTGAATTAGGACTAATAAAATACACTTTTATTGAGGATTGTAGATGGTGCCTTTAGCTAATATAAGATAGCAGAGAGCAGTTGGAACCATTCTTTCAAAAAGTGTGGATACACCATGAGTTAATGTGCAAAATAGTGCTTTCTCTGGACTGCTAACTTTAGAGAGCTACTTGAAATAATTTTCTTTCCATGTTCTTATGTTTAGTTAAGAATAATTTCGCAATTCTCGTGAAAGCGGAGATCTCAAGTTACTTTTTGTAGTACACCTTTAGTCACACACGGTTTTATGTTGTATATGATAGTAATCATCTTTCTTAGATGGAGTTGGTGTAAATATTGGTCTCCATTAATAGAGAGCCCATACTTACACCACCTCTTTTTTAAACAACAAAACTTAATTCAATATTTTATAAGGGCGCTAATGGCCAAGATGTTGATGCACCGTAAAAAAAAATTCTTGAGAAAGCCAAATATATTATGAAATAAAGC
Organism: Gonocerus acuteangulatus; assembly: GCA_946811695.1. Taxonomy (NCBI): domain Eukaryota; kingdom Metazoa; phylum Arthropoda; class Insecta; order Hemiptera; family Coreidae; genus Gonocerus; species Gonocerus acuteangulatus. The sequence goes on along the minus strand of OX328127.1, from coordinate 42,436,894 downwards.
AGCATGGGTTCAAAACAATTTGTTCACAGAATAATTCACTCACTCCATTGAGAAAGCATGTCCTACTGAACAAGAGCCTGTTCATCTCAGATGATCATTATTCCAAGTAGATGTAAATGTCTTGGCCAGCAATAATAATGTAACAATTTTCTCCTTTTCCACCCACAAGTTTCAGCCCCTAGATAAGACTTTTAGGGATCTTGAGAAAAGAAATTTTCTAGTCGGCACTTCCAGATCGGAAATGAGGTAAACCTCATTCCTTTTTTAGAGCATTTCCCCCCTATGAAGGGAGGAAAGAAACACTCTAAAAAAGGAATGGTTATTCATCTATTCTCAATGATGTATATTTCAATTAGAATTATTATACAAGAAAAATTTATCGAGTTTAAAATTTAATAGTCAGCACCTCGTTTCACTACTTGAGCATTAATGGGTTCTTTTGTATAACCAACACTGCTGCATCTAATTCTGTATGTGCCAGTAACCTCTAGAACTCCGTCTTTCTGCAGTCTAGCCATCATTTTGAAACGTGTTTATTTCTTGAGCTACTCTGCTCTGGTTCAAATAAAGTCAACAAACAATCACAGCCTGTTGTCTTTGAGGACGTGTTTTAAAAGTCCGATGTTCAGTGCCGTTCTTGCAGTAACATTCCATTCTCAACTGCGAGTGATCTTTCCCTGCAAGCTGCTTAGGTAAGGCACTTCCATATTTAGTCTTTGTGTTTCACGATGAGTAGTCCAGTAAGAGTTCTGAGCTCCAATACTATCACTTTATTTGTTTTAAACCACTGTATAATGCACAGGTTGATGTAGGCAGTCAGTGACTTAATTTTAAAATCTTAGTTTTTTTGATAAATTAACTTGTCAGTTTGGGATTTGAATCCTGAATCTCCTGTTTTATGCTCTTTGCAAATTATGCTTCCGGGCTTCAAATCACAGTGACAGGTTAATTCATCTCATAAAGCAAAATGAGTCACTTTAATACTTTCACCGTCTATACAGTCAACTTCATTAAACTTTCTTGAAGAGCATTTTCTTTTTTTTTATAAAAAGGAAAGAAAATGAAGAAGAAAAACAAGAGCACACCCATGCTAGTAAAGACTCACAACATGCAGTCTTCGAAAAAGATTGCTGATGAAAAACGAAAAGATTCATTTAACTTGATTTTTAAAGGGAATCCATATTATACCTGTAAAGGGTGGATGACAACTACATGCAGATCCTTCAGCAGTATTCACACAAGTCCCGCCATTAGCACAAGGATACATATTGGAACAAACTTCATTTCTTGTACAGTTGGGCGGGATTCCTAAATAAAAGAAAATAATAATCAAATTAAACAAATAAATAAATAATTCTAGTACATTTTATTGGCCTTAGTCCAGGACGAATCTGTAAAAACGCTATACTGGGATGTTGAGGAGGGCAAGCTAATTTTTGCAGGAATATCTTCAGAACAACTCATGTAACAATAACTGATGTATGCGTAAATCGAAAAATTCCTGGCACATTTTTATGTTTTTGAATTTAAAAAAATTAATTTTTTTTGTACTTCTTTTGCTCATAACTCCAAAAGTATCCATGCTAGTGACTTTCAAAAGACTCCTAATTAAATTTCCTAGAATGTCCCATTATTTAGAAATGTTAATACTTATTTGCTGCTTTGCAAAACAACAGTAAGTATCAAAAAAGGGTAAAAAATAGACATTTTTTGGAGCCTAGAAATGCATTTAGGATGTCCATATTCCAGCAGTATAGTGACAATTATGTGGTAAAATAACCTACCTAATTTTGTTTAAATCAGTTTGATAATTTTTGCTTAATACATTTTTCAACTCTGGTATTAGCAACAAAATTAACGTTTTTCAAATTGTTCCAAAATAATAAAAAAACATCCAACTCAAAACAGCTGAAGAAGCGAAATATGAAAAGGTTGTTCTATATACTGTCGACAATCAATTAAAAAAAAATAAATAGATAAAAAGAAAAAAAAGAGAAGAAAAGAGAAAATCATTGGTCTTCTGCCTATTATATTTGTTTTTATTAAATAATCTAAGGGGTTAGGTCCGCCAGTAAATATACTGTTGTCATACCTGTCGGTGGAGACCGTCGTCACTGGCATCTGTGCGAGTACTGTGGGCGAGCGCTTTCGACGTAAATACGTCATTATCAAGCCACTGTTAAGTTAGTCAGTTTGTTTTTATTGCTTACTAAAAGAGTCAATCAAGTCAAGTATTGAACTAAAATAATTCTAATACATAAAAATTCACTTAATAATGATGGTAATAATATTCAGATAGAATTGAAAATTCCTTTTATATTTTGTTACACTCATTAAATTAAATTTAAATTTTAATGTCCATATTATTAACTTCGAATTTTGGGATGGGTTATTTATAGGTCACCACCCTTTTCTTGCCAGGATAGGGCTGATACCTTTTCTTTTTTCTAAAGAAAAGCCACCACCCCATAGTGGGAATCGAACCCACGACCTTTGGCACGCAGTGTTTAGTGCTCACGCCTTAATACTCTCGGCCATCGAGCCTCCGACATTCATAATGAAAACCACTTTGGCATAAATTTTGTCTATACATTAAAAAAATAAAACTCATACAAATTTAATTAATAATTCAATATTTCAAAAAAAAAAAAAAAAAAAAAAATTAAAACTTACCAGAATAACCATTCCGACATATACACTGATAAGATAAATTAGTAGACTCAATGCACATGGAATTCGGAAAATTGCAAGGATTCGATGCACATTCACTGAGTTTCTAGGAAATAATAATTTAAATTAGTAAAATCATATAATAAATTAGTCACTAATTTATTAAATTAATAAATAAAATCCTACCAATTCACAATTTTGCCCACCGAAGCCCGATGCACACTGACATGTGTAACCTCCGTAGTTATCGAAGCATATTCCATTATTCAGACAAGGATTGTTTTCACACTCGTTGATGTTGACTTCACATAAAATTCCAGTATATCTGAATAAGTAAATAAAAAAAAAATAAATAAAAAAAAAATATATATATATATATATAATAACAATAAGCTTATGAAATATTATAGATTTATACATATATAATTATTTTTAAAAATATCAAAGTACCCTGTACTGCCACAGCTGCAGGTGAAACCATTGATTCCATCAATACAAGTTCCTCCATGCTGACAAGGGCTTGAAAGGCACTCATTAACATTAATTTCGCAGTCTTTTCCTTCAAATCCTAAAACACAACTTTTCTCAATTCTGTAATTTTAACAGGAAGTTTTTTTACAAAAATAAATTATAATAATTTTTTAAATATACAAATGATGAAAATATTTCAAACTCCTATGATGAGAAAATCTGAAAGTATAAATAAGAAGAAATAGTTTATTGTGGAGATTTCCAAGATGGAAGGTTATTTATTTATTTATTCATTTGTGAGGACGCGACTATGGCAATTCATCACAAAATACTAATATATAAATACAATATTGTAAATTCCTGAGGTTAATAGTATACACTACAAAGAGGCATGGTACTAAACTCTATGACAATTTTCAGATAAGTGTCAGATTAAAATTGTCCTGAAAACTTAATGATTTTCTATTATAAGGTGAATTATAGAAGAAATTTTTATTAATTGATTGAAATAAAATTTACTGATAATGCACTGTACGTTTTACGAGAAATATTTTGCAACATAGTTTTAAGAGGTAGACTGGTTAATGTATATAGGTTTTATTTTTAGGGAAAAGGTGGGTATAATAAAACAATTTTCTTTTAGTAAGCCATTCAGATTTTATTTACAAATAGAGACTAGATGGAAGGTTAGTATTCCTGAATTAGTAGAGTTCAGAATGAAATATGTTTCAATATAATCAGTTAGCACTTTACCAAATGAAAATGTAAGAAAAAATTGCTGAAGAGATGTTTTGAAAGTTCTTTAATATTTTTCATAATCTATTTACATTTTAATATGACCAAGACAGAAGAAGAAATAGATATATACATATATATATATATATATATATATATATATATATATATATATATATTTTATTTTTTTTACGGCGCATCTACAACTTGGCCATTAGCGCCAAGAAGAAATATTATTTTGATATTTAAACTTTCTCATTTAATGTAAGGCATAAAATAAGAATAAAATAAAATTATTATATTCTGAAGGGTACAAATAATTATTCTTCACAAGAAATCAAATGTACTGGATTATTCATTTTACCTGGTTTACAGACACAGGCATACGATCCTCCTCCTCCTGTAATGTGACAAGTTCCATTATTCTGACAGGGGAAATGATTTTCGCAAATTTGAGAGGTGATCTCAAGATCACAGGTTCGGCCTGAAATGGAAAGAAAGTACATTAACACAAGTAGAATCAGGGTAAGCAATTCTTACAGCATTTATTCATTTTCATTAAGAACAGAAGGGCACTAAGATAAAATTTATTTTGTTTTTAGTTTTCGTATTACTTCCAACACCTTGGAAGGTAAAATTTATCATGTATTCTATAATAAATTTTTCAACTATTATATATATATATATATATATATATATATATATATATATATATATATATATATATTTAAAGATATAGTACCTTTTAGCAGTAGCTATTGAGGTAGCACTTATTTTTTCACAGCAGTGCAAACATGTATTTCAGGTACAACATATAAAAGCAAATTGCAGGAACTGCATAATTTTAGAGTGTTATCTCTAGCGCGATTTCAAAAGTTTAGTGTAGAAACTATAAATAGTTTGCTTTCATGTTAATTTCTATTTTTACTGTAGTGTTAAATTTATAAGATCATTCTCTAGTCTAGCAAATTTAAATATCTCCTGAATTGAAATCATCAAGAACGATGATTTTGGAGATAAAATGGCCAGTGTACAAATTGTAGCAATAAAACAATCCGTTTGTTTCTTGACGAACACAAAATACAATCGGAAGCCAAGGAATAGTACGGATGCAGTTAAGAGAAAATGACAGAATTTCGAAAATATCTATATCTTGAGAAGAAGGCTGCCAAAGAATATGCTAAATGTTCAATATATATATATATATATATATATATATATATATATATATATATATATATATATATATATGTATATATATGTATGTATGTATATATATATGTATATATATATATATATATATATATATATGTATATATATGTGTATATATATGTATATATATATGTATATATATATATATATATATATGTATATATATATATATATGTATATATATATAAATTTGATGTTTTATCTTAGCCGAATCCCATCTATTCCTTGACGCAACTTAACCCTTATCACCTCAACTAATAACTATTTGCATCTCATTAAAAAATTACAATCCCAAAAATAATCCAACCTCTTCTCACTTTGGATGAATAATTAAATTAACTCATTTTACTGTTAACCCAATCCAAAAATCCACAAGAATTGTGATAAACACCTGAAGAATTCAAGGTGAAATTCCGGTGAAATACTGTGTATCCTAAATTTGACAAAGTTGGAGAAACAATCAGTTACATCAAAAATAAAATATTATTTTTAATAAAATTTTAGTTGAAAATTACCTGCATAACCTGGTTGACAATGACAAGTAAAGTCTCCAGTAATATCATCAAAGCACTGGCCATTGTTCTTGCAAGGTATTCTTTCGCATGGAGAACCTGAACAGAAATTTTGATTAATTAATAATACTTAAGTTTACCTAACTGGCCAAATTTGACTCATTATTTAATATAATTACCTTGAAGTTATGTTCAAAGTTTTTAAATTAATTAAATTCAATATTTTACCATCTAAATTTTAAATATTTACATGCTAGTTACTTTTTATTAATGAAAAAAAAAAAAAAAAGGTGTACTGAAGGTAATGAATGTATTTTTTTTTTATTATGTCTGTTCACTTTCTGAGCATTGAAGAAATGCAATTTATTTACTATGGGCAATTGTATGTGAAACTGACAACCTAGCTACACAAATAATTAACTTATAAAGGTATTTTTTTATTTATTTATTTATGTACATTTTAACAACAACCTTGCTCCGCTCACAGCATTACAAGGTATAAATAATTCTTTAAAATTAGACAAATAGTATTATAAAAGTATATAAAGAAATTACGGATAGTAAGTTATATTACGGATAGTAAGTTAAATAACAAAGTTACCAAATAAATTATTGAACATTTAACAAAGTAACAAATGCATAGAAATAAAAGTAATAAAAATAAATGTGAAATATTTGAAAGATCTTAATTGTTTTAGTAAATTAATTATTAAAAAAAATGATAAATAATATGTAATAAGTTAACCCGAAATTAATGATGTTTTCGTTTTTTTTTTCAATTTCAATTACCAATGTTTGAAAAGATTTATAATGTTCTTTTAAAACTAGCCCGTGTAATGCTGTGACCGTGCTTTTTATACATCTTTTTCTTAATTCTTCATATTGCGGGCAATCCATTAGAACATGTTCAGCCGTCTCAATCTGACCACAGCCCCAGTCTGGAAGACCTCGTATGCCGAACGCATGTAGGTAGCTAGCAAAGTCTCCATGGCCTGTTAAATACTTAGTCAGTATCGGAGACAGTTCAAGCCATCTGCAATTTTGCCTTTCCCTCACTGTTCGAAAGTACTTCCTTGTTACTGCCCCTTTTTCCGATTTCTGCCACATTTTTTCCCATTCCCATTTGCAGTTTCTTTTAAAGATTTTCTTCGCTAATGTGAAAGGATACTTCTTGTAAGCAGCATCGTTGACTGGTAAGAGACTTGCAGCCTTGGCCAAACGATCAGCTTCTTCATTTCCACCTATGCCGCTATGTCCTGGTATCCACTCCATGGAGAGATCTAGACCTGACTCCTTCAGCTCTTTCACTAGACTTCGTATCTCATAAATAAGAGCATTATTATTCTTGTTCCGGAGCAGTGACTGGGTTACCACCTGACTGTCTGTGTAAACTACTGCAGTAGTCCCAGGAGAATACTCTGTTTCTTCCTTGAGCCACATCAAGCTCTGTAGAACAGCAAAGAGTTCAGCTTGATTATTGCTGCATAAGGTACCCAACCTGAACATCCTCATGCCTTTTAGTACTCCTTCTTTGTAAACGACGAACGCACTACCGATTTTTTCTCCCTCCTTGCTGCCGTCCGTGAATACTTGCCAGGCTGGGAACTTTGCTGAGGGAGGACGAAGCAATGCATTGTCATCTGCTGGGTGGAAATCATGCTTAGAATCAAGTGGCTTTTCAAAATCATTTAGACTCACGCCCCACGAATGTAGTTGGTCAAGCATCTTGGTTTCTCCTATACCCTTTTTGAAATAATAAAGAGATCTTACTTGATCCAAGTAATTTTCTATAGGTATTAAGTCGGCTAGAATAAGTGCTGCCTCATAGGAAACTGTTCTGTAGCTCCTTGCAATTCGAATTGCCATTTGTCTTTGAGCTCGAATCAGTTTTTTCCTATTGTATTTCCTTTTTAATCCTGCCGCCCAAACAGGAAATCCATAAGCCAGGACTGGTACCACAACTGCTTTGTAAATATCCGTTAACTGACTAGGCCCAATACCCCATTTCTTTTTAGCTAATATTGTAACCAAATTTAGTAATTGCAGACTCCTATTACATAAGTTATCTATGTGAGTTGAGAAATTTAGATTTTCATCTATAGTGAATCCTAAGTATTTAATTTCAGGGACACATTGCAGCAACTCCCCATAAAGCAAAATGTGCGGCTTACGTGGACGTCTTCGTCTTGTAAAGTGGATTGCACTTGACTTCTCGACATTAAACTGAAGTTTTATTTGGTCTGCTGTGTGGACAATCCTTCTGATTGATTCATTTGCACACATTTCTGTATCATAGCTATCAATTCCATGACATATAAGTAGAAGGTCATCTGCAAACCCAATGAGTCTGGAATCATCCGGTAATTCAGTATTCAAACCTCTGTTATAAAGAATATTCCAAAATCCTGGACCGCAAGTTGAACCTTGTGGACATCCCTTAGTTAATGTTTTAGACTTTGTGCATCCATTTGAGGATATTTTTGCTATTCTGTCTTGAAAATAACTTTTTGTTTGCAAAAATAAATTTCTGGGACAGTTAAAGGCTCTAAGCTCATCTAGAATAGCTGGCCACCAGGCGGAATCAAAAGCACCCTTAACATCTAAAGATACTAAAGTTACTTCTCTGTGTCTGGATAAACTATCTAGGAGATGATTCAACACCTCCATTGCAGCGTCTGTAGTAGAGCGGCCTTTCACGAAACCATACTGGTTTACATTTAAAACATTGTTTAGTGAGAGGAAATAATTTATACGATTTATTAATAGTTTTTCTAATAATTTGCCAAAAATTGGTAATAAACTTATTGGTCGATAAGATGACACAATTTTAGGATTTCGTTTCGGTTTTAAGATAAGATTTACTTTAGATACCTTCCAACAATTAGGGAATACGCTTTCTTCAAGAAGTTTATTGAAAAGATGATGAATTACATGAGGAATAGATTTACAAGATTCTAGCATCATCTCTACTGTAATACCATCTTCTCCTGGAGCTTTCTTCTTGCTGAAGGATCGTGCTGCTTCCAATATTTCTTCTATTGTGAATGGTACATCATCTTCTGTGGTTACGTCATCATTCACTCGATGTCTGATTCTTCGATGCTCTTCAGAATCTTCCAGAGGGTTGTCATCGGGGAATAGCGTACTCAGCATCAACTCCAGTGTTTCTTGATTGCTTTCTGTGTACGAACCATCATCTATTTTAACCGAAATTATTTCAGGCCTGCTTTTTGATTTTCCGGATAGCTGTTTATATACAACACCCCAAGGGTTTTCTTTTAATTCTTCCTCACAAAATTTATTCCAGGAATTCACCTTGGCTTCTTGAATCTTAGTTTTATAAGCTCTCGCTTTATTATAGTAGGCATATTTTCGCTTCAGTCTTAACTCTGCTGAATCTGTTCTTTGGTACAACCTTCGAAAGCGATTTACTTCTTTTCGTAAGGCAGTTAACTCTTCAGACCACCAGCTTACATTCCTTTTAGAATTGGTTGATTCCTTTATTACTCGGCTAGAATTTAACGAGGCAGTATTGATGGTTTCGATTAATTTTCTATTTAAATCCTCTAAATTTGTACAGCTTTCAAATTCATTCCTAGACGAAACTAAAGTTCTCTGAAAAGAATTCCAATTTGGCTTTGTATAGTGACATTTCTTAAATGTATTCTTCTTTATTTGACGGTTAATTAAATTCATAGAAAGTTTGAAGTTTATATATCTGTGATCCGATAAGCTTTCTTCATCGTCTAAAATTGTCCATTATGCGATCATTTTGAGAAGAGATAAAGACACAGCTGTCAAATCTATGTTACTTTGGCCACACATACTCTCATATGTTGTCGGCCCATTAATATTATTATTCAAAATAGAAAGGTTACTTGAAACTAAGAATGCTTCCATAGCTTTCCCTCGAGAATCTGTCTTAGTGTCAAACCATAATTTTGATCTGCAATTAGTGTCAGAGCAAAATAAAATGTTACTATGTCGACTCTTTACATAAGTTAATATTTTTTCAATTAAATTTAAATCATTGTTTAAATTTGCATCTCTCTCCAAATAACAGCTAACAGCATACAATTTAAACCCATTGTATTCAATTTTGATGAGACTTATTGTTTCAGATGACAGTTCGGAAATAAAGAAACATTTTAAATGTTTTCTTCTTGCGACTATGGCTGCTTTTGGTCGATTCGGCCCTACATAATAAATCTTTAAGTCTTTAGGAAATCTTATTATTTTATTATTGATAACATATGGTTCTTGAATGTATACTAAATCTACATCAAGCCTGTATATAACCTCCATCAAACAAGCTGTAGCTATTTTTGATCTTCTAAGGTTAATTTGAATGCAATTTAACATGTGTATTCAGTATTTGCTTTTCTATCATTTACAAACTTCATAAAACATGGACATAAAGGACTTAAAGAAGTATGATTTACATTAAGGCTTTCTATTTTCTCATACTTGCTCATTCTAATACAGTTTATGCATTTATATTTCTCTCTATTATCTTTATTAGGGCATTCTTGTAACCTATGGTTATCAGAGCAAATAGGACAATAGGTTTCCTGAGATTTGCAGTTATCTGCTCTGTGTGAATATCTACAGCATTTAAAGCAGCGAGTTACAGAAACATAATCCTCTACTGGACAGATATGCCAATCAACCTTTAATTCGCCGTTTAAATTGTGCAAAATCTGGTTCCTGATCTTAGGAGAAACCTCGACGATAGCCTTTTTCCAAGAGATTTTCCTTTTACTGTCCCGACTTGTTAATATAGTTTTTAGTTCAAATATTTCCCCTGTAAAATTAATTTCTGAATTTTGTTCTTTAATAGTATCAATAAGAGATGAATCTTCCGTATCATGAGGAATATTCCTGATTATTAACCTAGGTTTTAGCTTTCTTTTCCCTATAACACTATACTGATCACCTATTTTAGCTTGGACCTCATTTGTTAGGATCTCTAGGTCTTTTTCTGATTTACCTTCAACCAGGAGTCTTCCTTCTGATAACGGTTTCAGTTTTTTTATCCCTAAATGAAGTGATCTAGGAGAAACCTCTTTTCTCAAAACATTTTTTATTGCATTACTGTCTTGGTTAGGATCTTTGGGTTTAATGATAATAAAGTGCGAACTTACCGTTTCGGGGATATTTTTGTTTTTAGCTGCTTGTGCATAACTCATTTCTAAAGTACTTCTTTCTACCTTTTCAATCTTATTTTCCAATTCTTTGAATTTTCCTTCACTATTGACACTAACCTCAAGTTTTGATTTCAATTCGGCAATTTTACTGTCATAAGAAAGTTGAATTTTTTGTAATTTCCAAAGACAATCTAAAACAACCGTTTTTGAGTCTTTTTTTATTCCTCTACTTTCACTTATTGTAGTTTTTATCAATTTAATTAACTCCGAGAACTTTTTAGTGTTTTTCTCGTCCATGTTGCACATATGATTCTATCACTTATAAAGGTAATAGCTTTTATTATGTCAATCAATGAGCTAATTCCAAAAAACAGAGCAATAACTATAACATTTTACTTAACAGTTTGGAGGAACTAAATAATGATGTCTAACAAGTAGTAATGCACAATACCATGAGAATAGTTCAAACATTTTTAAACGGGTCTCTCCATTATCCGATGGGTGGCTACCATATCCGATTTCTGTCATATCCTAAGGAGATGTGGGTTGGAGAACCATCTGTAGCAGGTTGAGTTTTTTTTTAAATCTAGGTGCTCGCTATAAAAATTTACTGATCCACCTTGAATGTTAAGGAAAGACGGATATCAATAAATAGCACGATGCTAATGGCCTAGATGCTGATGCGCGTTTTTGAATAATCCTAATTTTTATCTCAACCCGGATAATTTTTAGCATTATAGAAGTAGAGTCATTCTAAGATTTGTCCTTAGACATGTAATATAACTTGGAATTGTTTTTCTACAAATGTAGGAATGCACTGTTATACGTATAAATAGGCAAAAGTAGCCGAATTATGACAGAATTAATGTATTCTAACATTCTAACAATTCAGAAGTTTTTATTTAAATTTTCAACGTCCGATTATAAATATCACAGATTTTTTTCATGTGTTATCTACAAGTTACCACCCTTTCCTATCTAGGATAGAAATCAGAAGTTTCTTTACAAACAAAACAGATTTTAACCATTTGATGCTACTGACTTACACCACTTGCATTTTCAACCCCTAATATATTTTAAATAAATAAAAGTACTCTCAGAATCATTAACTATTTACAGTGTCCCTTGAAGAAGCTGATCTCAGCAAGTGCTTTCATAGCTTATTTTTTTCCTGTACCTGAAAATTTTCTGTTGAATAAACCCGTTACATAATTACTTACTAAAAGGCCTCTGTCAACACCTTCCCTATAGTAGGACACACTCGATGAGATTCTAATTTAGGAAATAGTTATTTTAAGCATCTTCCACTAGTCCAAACAGTAATTTCCAGGCCATTTGCAAGAAGCTGCTTATCTATTTGATTGTCCAAAGAATTAGAATGAATTAATGTCTATATCAGTTTTGGCTTTGGTCACCAGCCATGTTGGTGTGATTAATTTTCTTCAGTATTGCATCAACTTTCATCAGACCTCTCAGCTCTTTTTCCTCTTTGCAGGAAATCTGTTATACCTGATTAGGACCAGGACAAGCCAGTGTTGTGCTTTGCCTGATCAAATAGCATTTGTTTTCTTTTCATTGCCTTTATGAAACAAAGTTTAAAAAAGCTCAAAGTAAAGAAAATAATAAAACCTAGGTGCTAATGACCTTGGCAGTAGAAGCACCTATAATCAATAAATAAATAATAATAAAACCTAAGGATTGAAGAGCCAACCACCACAAATCAGGCTTAACAGATATTCAACAAGGAGGGAAAAGAACAATCTGATAAACCATGACGTAATATAGAAGAAAATTAATCATTCACAGATTCAACCAACCTAGCGAGGAAATTAAAAAAAAAAAAAAAAAAAATCATGAATACTTAATTTAATATCTGCGAGGAGCTGCAAGTTGGAAAGGGAGTAAGACAGGGACGCAAATCACAATAGATCCAATAAGGGTCGCAGTGAACAAGGGTGAAAGGCCCAAGTCCCTTTTCATTGTATTGTATTGTAATTTAATATCATACTGTGGTTCAGAAGTCATTTAAAAAGAACACTGTTCGCGAAAGCCGCTCAACGAAACATACTCCGTGAGGTGCTGCCACCTAGCGGTGTGCCCGGGAACTATTTGCCCGCGGCAGTACGAAGCTGCACGAAAAGACAGGTTCGGAAGATATAGTCGCCTGGACCAAGCAGACAAAGTGTGGAGCATCTTTTTTTTTCTCTCCCCAAGTTTTACACACCAATGATGGAGGAGTAACCATCTAAGCCACCCAGGCCGAGCGAAGGGAGCAGGAATGGTGTTGGCCAGCCCACCAGGATTGGAGAAACAAGAAAATGCAGCACATTACAGGGCTTATACATTATGCTTAAACACATAATCGTCAAGACACCAGGTACCTCTCTTAATTTATCATTTATGAAGATCCAGCAAAACCATTCAACAGTTCAACCATCGGCAGCACTCATCATTTATCATAATCCAAAATTTAACTAACCCAATAACAATAAATATGTTCCTGCTTTTGGCTTTACACCCCCATCTAATTAATTATATTTTCCAAAATAAATCCTGATTTTAAATTCAACCTATGTACAAATCTCTGCAGTCCTTCACCGTCAGTGGTCTACTCTAAACCATATAAAAAATGGTAGAGTGACCATAATCGCAAACAATGGTCCTCCGGGCAGAGATCTGTACCAGTATATCATAAACATGGTCCTCCGGGCAGAGATCTGTACCAGTAAATCATAAAAAATGGTCCTCCGGGCAGAGATCTGTATCAGTTACATAATTTTGGTAAAAATAGTCTTATATTCAGGCAATAAAAAATATATTGATATGGATTTATGAATTAATTGCTATCAAATATTATTATTTTCAAATCACATCAAGTCTATACCATTTTGTATTAATTATCATGAACTAATCAGTTTAAAAATTCTCTTCATGATCCAAATCAGACTTGATCATTTCAAATGAGTTGCTTAGACTATTTTAATGTTTAAATAATTTCTATAAATGTTTGAAGACATATTTAACTCAAGTAATTGACATTAGCCCAACATGAGAACTTACATTCAATTATATTATTAAATTATTCATATTATTGTCTCATGTTCATCTCTCAATTACCTTATAGATTTTATTCTTTATATTTTTAATTGAATCACAATATGTTCTTCAATCATTTATTAATGATCTGGGTAGACAATAAGATTCTCATAAATATCATTTATATCTTTATTTTCTAGATATGTATCACACAGGTATTATTATTATTTCACATAAAGTCAATTCATTTGTTATTCCACACATAAACACCTATTTAAAACACAATTCTTCTTCCACTGTGACTGATCCTCATGGTTTTCTCAAACTAGGGAGGCTTCGCTCAGCTAGCTGTTTCTCCACCTAGACTCAGTCCATAGAGGTAGTGGTTGCCAAGTAAAGTTACAGTGGCCCCGCTCTCGTGACGTCACACTCTCCTTGGTTTCTTTTCGTGACAGTCACCTTATGTATGATGTGTTTTAAATGCTTTTGATTATTTTAATGGTTTTATTGACTTAAGCTTAGCCTGTTGTATTAATGTAATCCAATTATCTTACTCTATTTTAATGTTCCGTCTGCTCAGCCCGTTCTCTTCTCAAGTTTTATTTATTTTGTTGTTCTTATTGGTACCTGAACATTTTCTATCTCTATTTATATCCTTGCTTCTTCCTTTTGCTCTATTGTTCTCATTCTTTTATTTGTTTGGCTAACTCCTTGCTCCGCTCCTGCTCGATCTGGTTGGCTGCTTTGTTTTTGTTTGAATATGCCTGAAGATCATGACGCTCAAAAGCGTCAAGCGACGAAATCCACTGATTATATTAATCAAGCCAACGCACTTGAACGCAAAATGCGCCTTTTAAAGCGCAACATCATTGGAATTGGCGACATCCCATTGAACGACATCGCAGATGACGACATACGTAGCTTCGAGGCGAGATATCTCGTCGCGAAGGAAGAGTGGGAGGAATTCTGCTGCACATGGGACAAACGCGACTCACTACATCTGCTTTTGGGAGAAAGCGATATTTTCCCTAATAAAGATTGGGATGCGGTATACAGCAAGCTACGGTCTGAAATTATCGCTGCTAAAGCCATTCTACTCTCCCTCAAGGACCGCGACTCTTTAAGGAAAGCTGAAAAAACCGAATTGCCAACAATGACCTCCCGCGGTCCCGAGCTCGATAAGATCCCAATTCCCACTTTTTCAGGTGACCTTCTGCAATGGACCCACTTCAGAGACACGTTCCGCTCCATGATACACGATCGCAAATCACTCACCAAAATTGAGAAATTTCATTATCTGATAGCAGCTCTCAAAGGAGAATCCGCGTCATTAGTTTCCAATTTCACCATCGCGGATGAGTCCTACGATCAAGCTTGGGAGAAGGTAACAAAGACCTATGACAACCCTCGAGTTTTAGCTCGTCTTCTAGTTCATCGCATCGTGGATTGTGAAGTTACCTCTGCCAAATCGGAACAGCAGAAATATGATAGGTTTCTTACAGGCGTTGCTGATAGTATCGAGGCCTTTAACGCTCTCAAACTCGAGAATCCTTGCGAATTCATATTGTCCACATTAGCCCTGCGCGCTCTTGACGCTGAAACGAGGAAACAATTCGAATTATCTCGAGAGTCCAGCAAGGACCTTCCGAAAACTGAGGACGTAATAACATTCATTCGCCAAAGGAAACTCGCCCTCAAGATGTCGGAGGATGTATCAGGAACAGGCTCAAGTAGTAGGTCCTCCTCGAACTCTAGCGTTAGCTGCCCCAACAGAAACTCCCCGCGGTATAAGGCGGTTTCATTTCACACCAGCAGCGATTCCTCGGATTCTCAAAGTTCTAAGTCCCGAGAAACCAGTCCTAAGCCCGTTCAATGCCTTTTCTGCCAAGGCGCCCACACCTGTGCGAAGTGCGAAAGATTTAAGAAACTTCCTGTAGAGCAACGGGCATCGATAATACGTTCTTGGAAGGTGTGTTTCAACTGTTTAAAAAAAGGGCACAGAGTAGGAAACTGCCGTTCCAAATTTCGCTGCATCTACTGCAGGAATAAACATCATTCGCTGATCCATCGAGATGATCGTGGAGTCACCAAGGATGAGGAACCGGCTCATGACAAAAGACAATCTCCAGTTGCAGACACTCAAGACAAGTCCTTCATCGGTTTTGGCTCAGCCCAGAAATCATGCTCAAGGAGCACCGTACTCCTCGGAACCGTGCGCACTCTGATTAGAGGTTCAAGAGGTGATTTCCACACCGCACACGCTCTCCTCGACTCAGGCAGTCAAAACACCTTTATGACTTCCTCTCTTGCAAAGAAGATAGGTGCTAAGATTTTCCCTTCCAAAGTGTCCATCACAAGCCTCGCAGGATCAACCCTACCAGCACACCTAGTGAAAGGATCCACACACTGCGTTTTACGCCCACTCGTTGGAGACAAAGAATTAAAGGTGACACCGTTGGTCATCGACCACATTACATCTAATTTGCCAAGCATCAGTCTGCCAACATCGCTTTCCAGCAAGCTTCTAGACATGCCATTGGCCGATCACCAATTTGGAGAATCTAAATCTATCGATATACTCTTAGGAGGAGATGTCTTCCATCAAATAATCTCCGGCGCATCCAAGCCCTCTGACATCGAAGGTTTGTCTTTGTTGCCCACCACATTCGGACTCGTTGTCACCGGCACATTGAATAATCACCCCTCTACTTCTCATCACTCATTCTTTATCGAAAGGCATCATTCAATTGAGGATGACATGAAGTTGTTTTGGGAGATTGAAGAGCCCAAACCTGTTGACCGAACCGACCCCGAAGATGCCTATTGCGAGGAATTTTACTCGAAGACACTTTCTCGAGATGACGAGGGACGATTTATAGTGAGACTGCCCTTCAAGGAAGGCGTCCCGATCGGCGACAACAGAGATATTGCATACCGCCGTTTCTACGCTCTGGAAACTAGATTCCGAAAGGATCCCGCGTTTTTTCATAAATATTCCGAATTCATGCAGGAATACAGGGACCTCGGACACATGTCTCCCGCAACAACTAAGTCCTCGTATCTCATCCCTCACCATGGCGTTTGGCAGGAGGGCCCCCACGGCGACATGAAGCTGAGGGTAGTTTTCGATGCGTCATGCCCTTCGTCATCAGGTTACAGTCTCAATGACGCACTCCTATCGGGACCCAAGCTACAAGAAGATTTGTGCAACGTTCTGATCCGTTTTCGCCTCTATGCCATTCCTCTATGTGCGGACATGGTTAAGATGTATCGCCAAGTTGTTGTTCACGAAGAAGACAGAAAATTCCAGCACATCCTGTGGCGCGATTCACCCAACAAGGCAATTCAGGTAATGGAGCTCAATACCGTAACATATGGGCTTAAGTCAAGCGCATATCAAGCACTTCGAACCGTAAGGCGACTTGTAGAAATCCATGGGTCAGAATTTCCCTTAGCCGCAAGTCGCGTTTTAGAGAACTGCTACGTTGACGACCTGTGCAGCGGAGCTGACACCCTAGAAGAAGCTCTTCTACTTCAAAACCAGTTACGCTGTTTATTCGCAAAAGGCGGATTTACCCTAAGCAAGTGGGCTTCGACCGAACCGATGCTTCTTCCTGCCAAAGAACAACACAGCGAATCTGTAGCCATCAGAATCGACGACTCCACCAAAATATTAGGTCTACTTTGGCGCTCATCTAATGATTCCTTTTCCTATTCGGTCAAACCCCCTCATCCTTGTCCGGTCACTAAACGGCACATGCTGTCGTCAAAATCGCGTATCTTTGACCCACTTGGACTGCTTGCTCCTGTGGTCTTCATCGCCAAGTCATTGCTCCAAGAGGTCTGGAAAGCGAAGACCGACTGGGACGAAGAACTCCCACACGATCTCGAAGTCGCCTGGATGGAACTTACAACCGATTGGCTAGTCCTGTCTTCTATCTCGATTCCACGATACGTCACTGAACCCCTAGCTGTTCGCCGCTTAGTTGGCTTCTGTGATGCATCATCCAAGGGATACAGCGCTGCCTTATACTTGCACTCCATGAGCTCAGCTGGCGAAGTCAAGGTCTCGTTTGTCAAAGGCAAAACCAAAGTATCTCCTTTAAAGTTCACATCAATGCCACAACAGTTGCACAAGGATGCCTCGATGAAAAAGCGGACAGATTATGTCCACATTTCACCTTTTTTCGATGAACAGGGGATCCTCAGGGTGGGCGGCAGATTGAAGAATTCACCCAGGAAGATTTCAACCCATCATCAAATCGGGAGACCTAGTGATCCTTGTGGAAAGAAGACCACTTCTAGGACAATGGCCCGTAGGAAGAGTCACATTCACCTACCCTGGTCGCGACGGAATCATTCGCGTTGTGGATGTCCTAACCCCCACCGGCAAGACTTTAACTAAGGCAGTTAAGTCCCTTATTCCTTTATTCCACGCTGAAACGGAAGATCGTTCAGCTAGTTGAATATCCAAGTTTGGCTTTTGTTTTGTTATTCTTCTTCATTATGGAATCTGTTTAATTTGTCCTTATTTTAAACTTTTTTCTGGGGAAGTAGTTTCAATTTGTATTTGGTACACACCTATTTAACGCCACATATTAGAAGTTTTTATTCTCATTATTGTAATTTTGTTTACATACTTTTCTCACCTCTGTGAAACTGTATTTGTAGGTTGAACTATTTATCAACAAACTTGTATTTACCATTGTATTATTTTGTATTTTTCTTTTGAATTGTAAATTAGCTTAAACTAATTTAGGTGGGCGGTTTGTTCGCGAAAGCCGCTCAACGAAACATACTCCGTGAGGTGCTGCCACCTAGCGGTGTGCCCGGGAACTATTTGCCCGCGGCAGTACGAAGCTGCACGAAAAGACAGGTTCGGAAGATATAGTCGCCTGGACCAAGCAGACAAAGTGTGGAGCATCTTTTTTTTTCTCTCCCCAAGTTTTACACACCAATGATGGAGGAGTAACCATCTAAGCCACCCAGGCCGAGCGAAGGGAGCAGGAATGGTGTTGGCCAGCCCACCAGGATTGGAGAAACAAGAAAATGCAGCACATTACAGGGCTTATACATTATGCTTAAACACATAATCGTCAAGACACCAGGTACCTCTCTTAATTTATCATTTATGAAGATCCAGCAAAACCATTCAACAGTTCAACCATCGGCAGCACTCATCATTTATCATAATCCAAAATTTAACTAACCCAATAACAATAAATATGTTCCTGCTTTTGGCTTTACACCCCCATCTAATTAATTATATTTTCCAAAATAAATCCTGATTTTAAATTCAACCTATGTACAAATCTCTGCAGTCCTTCACCGTCAGTGGTCTACTCTAAACCATATAAAAAATGGTAGAGTGACCATAATCGCAAACAAACACTGAATTGGTTTTAAATAAATATCCTAATTGGGCCATTTTAGGTTTTCAGCACATGGCGCTTTAAGCTTAAAACATAAATGAATATTCATACTTAATGAAAAATAAACAAAAGGAAGAACATAAATTAAACATGCAAAAGAGAAAATAGTTTTTATAATAGATTTGCTTTAGTACCAATAAAAAAAACTGGATAAGAATAAAACAGATTACATCAAATCTAAATAATATCTAATTTATTATGTGCATAATCAGTATATCTAGAGACTACTGGCTAACTAATCAAATCACTAATGTGAAAACCAAATCTACATTTGGTATCATTTATAATAGAAAATACAAGAAAACAAAAAAATAAAATAAAATACAAAGATAAAGAAAATTTTTAGTAATGACAGATGCTCACCGTTATCAATTTGACAGTTGGTCCCTGAATATCGAGGAGTGCACTGGCAATAGTAGCGGTCCGGTAGGCGGATGCAGCGCCCGTGCCTCATGCAGGGCTCATTTGCACAGTGGTCGACCAATTCACCTTCAACATGCACCACCACAAATCTACCACATCTAGCTTTTATATTGTACTCTAAGAACTAATTTCTCATTCAGACATATAGTGTTAGCATTACAATACAAGTGAAGAGTGAAAGGAGGCCAAGAAGAACAAAAGTGGCTTACTAATTTAAATTAATAAAAGTCCGACTTATCTTAGCCATGTTTCTTATAAGCCTTAAACCTGGTAAGATTTGGAAAGTTTAGGATGGAAGAAAATTAACACTAAATTAAATCAAAAGTTCCCGCAACGTTTCTACAACTGAGATGGTCCAATCAAAAATTACTTCTGAATATTTTTTTGTATAAAACTTAAAGGCACTCAAAAAGTCATCTTCCACAATTTCGCAAATGTTTTCGCAATACAGTAGAATCTCCCTTATCCCCCGCTCACTCTAATCCGGCGGTCTCCTAGAGGAATGAGTACGGATCTCGGAACCCGTTTTAGCTGGACCAGCTGGAGGGTTCCAAGAAAACCTTCCCTTCCTAGCTAAAGAAACATTTGTTTCGTGGTATTTCCCTAAACAGAAGTCAAAGAAGGCATATATGTTTCGTTTTAGAGGGAGGAACTAGTAAGGCACCTACGGCCGGAACGCCTGATTTTAGCCAGTCTAGTTCAAACATTCATTGTGAGTGGAGTGCAAGTTTTACAAATAATTTTAAGATATGTACCATTTTAAATATGCTATATCAAAAATAGTACAAACTATTATATCCTCAAATAATGTTTTCCAAATATTTAAGTGACCGTTTCTAGGTGAATTCTCTAATCCGACTGTACTCCGGTCCCAACGACACCGGATTAGGGAGAGTCTACTGTATTTAGTAAAATATGAGGACAGTTGCTTCTCTAATAATAATTTCATTTTTTTAATGCGAGTACGATCTCTAGTGCAAATGTTATCAAAATTTACAAATTTTAATTTTGATGAATGTTGGACTTGTGACAAAAGTTTCAAATTAATGTGACGTTTTGAGTGCACGAAACAATAAATCTAGTTGTTCCTGCATTTCTCAAAAACAGTTTCATTCAATTACCCACGTCAAAATACCTATAAATAATGTAACATTTTTTAGAAGCAAACTTTGCTTCGATGTTTTGATAGGTCTATTCTGCTGATTAATTAATTTGACCTTTTGTTTAAGACAAAGCATTTTAGCCCCAAAATGTTAACATAATCAGATCATTTTTGCTGAAAGTTTAGCGCGAACAGACAAGTATGCACATATAAAAACAAAAATTTGAACAACCAGTTTTTTTATACCTATGAGCTATAGAACGTCAACATTTATAATCAAAACTTCCGGATGCACCATCATGTTGATGTAAGAGAATTTGCTTTTCTATATGGGAAAGACAAACATGCTAAATAGATGCTTATTTGTAATTTATTAACATTAATCTAATTTACAATTTATTTAAAAAATGTATTGCATCAATTGTTAAGCTTGGCCTCTTAATGAACTGAGTAATAGTGAAATCAATACATACAGTAACTAAAATTAATTATATCTACACTATATTTTGTCCTCGCCCACAAAGCAAGTGCACCATGTTTTTTGGTATTCATTTAATTTAATGGGTGAATAATGAACTAAAAATAATCCTGAAAATGTTCACAATCGTGTAAATGTAACATTCCTTGGGTTCCAAAGTGGAAATAATTTCTTTTTGCATGAAAACTCATTTATCAAAATTAGTTAAAATGTCCTAGAAACACTTAATATTGCTAAAATTTCAAAATGACTAGAAGACTGCCCAAATGTTTCGGGGTGCTATAAACACAGTATACTTAGCAATCTTTCAAAAATTCATTTCAGTTGGTTAATAAGTTCTTGTATTAACTTGTAAATTACCGAAAAATAAATGTTGATGATTTTAATATTAAACAAATCTTCATAATATTTTAAATGGAAAGAATTATGATGATAAGTTTAAACAAATTTTGTGAAATGATTTTTGAAAGATTGATAAGCAGCTGGTTAGCTCTTGTATATGTGATTATGCTAAATCATTTTTAGGAAATAAAACGATTCCAATAATTTTATTTTCTCAAAATATTGGAAAATATTTTGGAAATAAAACTAAACTACTCTTCTATCTACTTATAAAGGTGAAGTGTATAAGAAAGAAAAGAAGATTAGCGTTAACAGTCTTCCAAGGTTGCCAAGCTTTAAAAATAACAAATAAAAAAAAAAAAAAAAAAAAAGAGAAAAGTTAAAAATGTATACTTTACTGGCGTATAAACAATCAGAAGTTGTTATTCGGAATGAATATTAGATACTTAGTGCATAAAAAATTTGTATTTTAACAATGGAAGAAAATTTAATACACAATTCTTCTTCTTTATTATGGAAAATCGTCACAAATAGCAGAGGTTGATTTGTTTGAGATGAATTTTTGTGTTATAATAGATTTCTTTAGAACTAGTTCACCTCTCCTTTATTAATTTATTTTATACCTCCTCATTTCATTTCTAGTTCCTCAAGTCCTTACTTCATACCAAATAAAGTGGTTTATTTCAGTTTTTGGATTATTTTTCTGACTACAGGTGTCCAAGTTATTGGGAGAGTTTTCGGAAAAAGAAACGACTGATAAGTGCAAGAAGATCTCCACTCACAAAGATTAGTGATCTGCTTTATAGTTCTTGTGTACCAGAAGTACTGGAAAGGCACAGTTATCAGCCTTTCCTTTCTTAACTCATTCTCCGTCTTCACGGACGAGTAGTTATGTGTGTGAAATGTTGGGTTTTTAATATGAAAGGGTGATCTGTTCCTGTGTCGTATATGGCTACATGGTGTATTGCAACCATACACCATCTGTCTATTTTTATAATCTTTTCAGCTGAACTGACTGGCAGTTTCTTCTTCATTTTTGGCAGTAACCAGCTGTTTGTTAAGAACATTTACACTATGTTTTCCAAGTTTCCATGAGAATTTTAGAGATACTTCTGCTGTAGAGGGCAGGGCTAAACACTGTTCAGAGAATAGTTCAGTTTGTGAACATGAAGGGATGTTTTTAGCACTTTCCTCCGAAGGAAAGTAGCTATTGAGGTTGCACTCATGACGGAATTTTTGAAAAATTTCTTCGAATCTTTATCAATCGTACCTAGTAGACACCGAAAATGACCCCCGTTAATATATATATATATATATATATATATAT
The DNA here is from genome assembly GCA_946811695.1 of Gonocerus acuteangulatus. Lineage (NCBI taxonomy): Eukaryota > Metazoa > Arthropoda > Insecta > Hemiptera > Coreidae > Gonocerus > Gonocerus acuteangulatus. The sequence goes on along the minus strand of OX328127.1, from coordinate 42,414,006 downwards.
ATATATATATATATATATATATATATATATATATACGTAAATATAGTTATATATGTGTCCGTTAACCCGATACAGGCCAGAGTTTAAATCAGTCCATGTGGAGGTTTTACTCCAGAGCCAAAGTAGTTATTTGCCAATACCAGCCATAATATTTGTTATATTTTAACTAAACTCGGTATTCGTTATGATCAACTGAAGAGAAAAACTTTTTATAAAAATAAACTAAATCGGTTGACTAGAAGGGGGGTTTACTCCGGACAGAAATTACTAATTTCCTTATACCGGTCGTAATGTCTGTTGTATTGTTACAAAACTCTGTATACATCCTGGGTATCTAATAAGAAAGAAGTGATATGAAAATGAACTAAATCGGTCTATCCAAAGAGGGGGGGGGTGTTACTTTGTACTATGTTTGAATTTAATTCTTCCACCAAACGTAGGTTCGCGAAACTCATCAAGATCAATAGATCAAAATGTGAAGCTTTGTGTATTTAGTACGTAGTGTAGTACCCCACATACACAAAACTCTGGAAGTAAATTAATTACAAAATTAATAATTGAAACAGCTGCTCATAAAAAATGCAAAAGAGTAGAACAAAGAATGTTATTATCTTATTTATCTATATAGGTTATTTTAAGCAAATTATTCATGAATGCACTCAACACTACCCAATTCTGAGGAAAGTGCTTAGTTATGCAGCTCCTGCGTGACAGACCCTTTTGTGTTAATTTTGTTGAATTTTTTATTTATCTTCCATAAACCATAAGGAATGAAAAATATTTAATAATTAAGTTTATCTTTGTTTAAGGAGTAAAAGTACCTAGTAAAAGGGAAAACGTACACAACTTCTGCTTACATTTTTTATATTAAAAAAAAAAAAAAAAAAAAAAAAAAAAAAATATTCTGAGATAAAAATTGAACGAATCTTGTTCAATCTTAATGGTTGATGATTATGTTGTATATGGAGCAACCCAATTTAGTTTCTGAAATAAAGTTTTTTTTTCTCTTCTTTATATTGACAAATAATACGAATCTATCAATGATGAAAGATAAATTTCAATCGGTGCTTTTTTTAAACAAAAATATGCAGTGTAAAAACAGGTAAAGAATAAATGTTTATTTATTTTAATGTGGTTAACAAATAAGTATTAAATGGATCTTTTAAGTGAGAAATTCCTAATACGATAGAAGACGAGGATTGCTATGGTTATAAAAAAAATAGTTCAATATAATTACTAATATATAAAATTGAAAAAAATATAACTAATAAAAGAGAAACTCCAAATAAAACTTGAAATTTTGGGAAGTAATTGAGCTAGAATGAACTCTAACTGACGTAAGTGCAACACTGAAGCATGCTTTGAAGTGAAGGTGCAAGTGCACATGCTTTATATTAGGTAGTACAAATGCAATTGTAAATGATATTTTATTTTGGATTATTTTGCTATTAATAATTTAAATTTTTGGGATTAAAATGTATGAATAATTTTAAAAATTGAAGTAGAACATTTATTGGTTGTTCTCTATTCAAATCTATCAAATTAAAGGATCCCAATAAGTTACGATTGATAAATTCCTTTTTGCGAGAAGAATGAGACATAATCATTTATAAATAATAAAAAAATAAATTATTTATTTTTAGTTAAAATTTTTGAGAAGTGAACTTAATATCACACAAAATATACATGCTCCAGTAGGTATTCCAAAATTCAAAAGCTAAACTGACTTTTGTGAATTTGGATTGGCAATATATTAAGCCAACAGAAATGTATTCTGTAAATGGGGGAACAGTGTCAAACTGTGTCTATCTGGTATCTGAAACGTCTCAGACAGTCAGAGTCTTGGGAGTTGGGAATCCTTAAGATTTAATTACACTAAGACCTATCCTACTTCATATATATTTAATTGGTACGCTATTATATTTGAGACGGCAAGTGGAGTAAATAAAAATTGCTTTCTTACAAAAGCCAATTTATCAATAAAATTGATGAAACATAAGTCTTACATGCTCGTTTAGGTAGTGGGCAGGGGCCCCATTCAATATTGTAGGCCTGCATTTGACTGGTGTTGAATACAATACTTGGACCTTCAAGAATACATCCGATGAAGCCCTTTCCGACGGTAAGTACATCAGTCCCAGAGTATAATTCTGAATGGGTGAGAATTTCCAAATTGTATGTGGAATTGGCTATCACCTGAAGATTATCAAAACATATCAGATTTAATAAACATTCAGAAAGACAAAAAAGAAGCAATTATTTGAGGCGATTACTTTCAAAATGGGTTAAGTACATTTTGCCATCAAATTAATTCATTTTCTAAAATCTATTTTTTTCCCGTCACAGCAAAAACTATTTTGATGGAAATTCATTAAATCTCATCAAAAATAAGGAAATGAATATTAGTTTGACCTCGTAAATATTAATTTCCTAAAGAAATTATACTAGCTTAGACGTTCTTTGAATCCCCTGAATAGTTTTAGGATTTGGACACATCCTTTTTTTGAAAGTTGATGCCTCATTTGTAAAGATAGGATGCTAATGAGCTTAGGCCAGTTGAACAAGGTGATCAGAAAAAAATGTTATAGGGAAATTCAAGATTATTTATTTATTTTTCTATTTCCTCCCTATAGAGAGGGAGTTTATTCTGCATGTCCCATGCTTTGCAAAGATTATTTATTTATTTTTCTATTTCCTCCCTATAGTAACCCTATAGAGAGAGAGTTTATTCTGCATGTCCCATGCTTTGCAAAGATTATTTATTTATTTTTCTATTTCCTCCCTATAGTAACCCTATAGAGAGGGAGTTTATTCTGAATGTCCCATGCTTTGCAAAGATTATTTATTTATTTTTCTATTTCCTCCCTATAGTAACCCTATAGAGAGGGAGTTTATTCTGCATGTCCCATGCTTTGCAAAGATTATTTATTTATTTTTCTATTTCCTCCCTATAGTAACCCTATAGAGAGAGAGTTTATTCTGCATGTCCCATGCTTTGCAAAGATTATTTATTTATTTTTCTATTTCCTCCCTATAGTAACCCTATAGAGAGAGAGTTTATTCTGCATGTCCCAGGCATTGCAAAGATTATTTATTTAATTTTCTATTTCCTACCTACAGTAACCCTATAGAGGTGGAGTTTATTCTGTATGTCCCATGCTTTGCAAAGATTATTTATTTATTTATTGCTGAGCATACGCTACCAAGGCAATTGGCTCTACATAATTTTTCCAAGCATCTAATCATAAAAACTCAAAATTCAATATAAAATCGGTAGGATTAAAAGGTGGATAATGATCCTTCAACATTTTTTTTTTTTTAATCCAATTTAATGCAACGTTTTGGACTTCATTGTCCTTCTTCAGGCGTAATACTCTAAATTCACAGGTTTTAAGTAATATTAGTTACCAATTACCAAAAATTATTGCATTAAAATATTAGACAATATTAATAACATGTCACAACTTTAAAGCAATTATAAGTAAATCTAGGGCATACAGTAGGGTCCAAGATTCAAGTCCGAAACGTTGCATTAAATTGGATAAAATATTTGGAAGGTTCACTATCCATCTCATCTGAATATAGCCTTCCACCATCTTCATAACTTTATTTATTCAAGATTAAAGTTTCATAAAATTGAAAAAGTCAAACGAGTCTAAATATTTTATATGTTTAATAAACTAACGCACGCACGCACGCATGCACGCACACACACACACACACATACACACACACACACACACACACACACACACACACACACACACACACACACACACACACACACATATATATGGCAAGGAGAGATGAGCAATTATTATTTATTAATAATAAAAACAACAAAAAACACTGGTATTATAGCATAAAAATAGATATTATCACCTGTTGATGGCCTGATGTAGAAATGGTTAAATTTCCCATCCTATACAAAATATTTACTGTGTGCCATTCGTTGTCTAGTAAATTGGCTGATATCCTGGATTCATATTTTTGTTGAGGAGTGACTACTGTGAATACTAGCCCTTCTGGCCGAACGTCCAGGCTAATGGAGTGGAAAAGAGATGACCTGAACAAATGAAATTGTATTTTTAAGCAAAATCATGAAAATAAAAAAAATAAAAATATTATAAAAGTAACTTCAATTTACTAATGCGAACGTGGAGGTTGCTGAGATTAGGTCATGAGAGTTATTAAAACTACATATTTTAGGGTCTCCCCATGGTCTAGAGGCTGACGCCTTAGATTCTCGGATGGTGGCGGGAGATGGTGGATTCGAGTCCCACCGACAGCAGGAATTTTCTCATCTTAAAGCTCGTTGAAAAAATTCCTCGCTTCACCATGGATGTCGGCACTAATGGCCCAGATGTAGGTGCACCGTAAAAAGAAAAAAAATACATATTTTATAATAAATAAAAATTCCTTATTTCTTTATGACACTGCTATTATTGACGAAATACTGAAATCACCAGCTTGATGAGCTAATTGCCTTAAGTTGTGGCGTTCATGAATAAATTTATAATAAATAAGAAAAAAAAAAAAAAGAATTATATTTGTCAATGTTTTGTTTTGAGTTTCAAGCCTTCATCCCTGAGAGATGTAGTGATTTCCATATAGAACAGTTCTTCTCCTTGAGATAGCCCTGATGAAGGCATAAAACTCCAGCCGAAATGTTGGAAAATGTGATTCAATTTTTAAATAAAAATGTAGTGTTATTAACTCTCAGTGCCGAACCTTCTCCATCTGCACCATGGGTGTATAAAGAAAATAATTTTGGAGGGGCTGGGAAAATTGGGGGGGGGCTGAGACCATTTCCGGTGTATGGAATACTAACAATTTAGAACTTGGAAGAGTATTAGCCAACTAAAACGCTATTACACCCAAAATAGAATATTTGTTATGAACTAAATGATCTTATTTAATTTATTTTTAAGGATTTTATGAAATTTTTACCAATCAACTCAAAATTTCGGGGGGGGGGGCTGCAGCCCCCTCAGCCCCTCTTTATATACACCCATGACCTGCACCTTCGCATTCTTAACACACCTCCCTATGGAGAGAGGCAGGAACCGCGCTAAAATGTAAAAAACTCAGTAGAGTTTGTTAATGTTGCATCTAGTTTAATGACAAGCACTACAATTCTCCCTATGAGCCAAGTAGATATTGAGTCTGCTATAAGTTCCGACAATCCATGGGTTAGTGTTAAAGACATAGTTTTTATTAAGCAAATGCATGTGATAAAATGCAATTCATAAATCAAAAATTCAACTATGGAAAACAAACTGAAACCTGCAAGTTAACAGATCAAAAACTTAATATTTCAAAATTTAATGTTAGTGACTGATGTGTAATTACAAATGATAAAAAATGAAGTTGTATTTCTTTTTATATCGCCCAGGAAACCCTTCACTGAAGTAATGAATGTTTTGTACATGTACAGTGACTCACAGTCAAAATGATGCAAGCCAAGATTTCTATTACTATTTACTCCAAATTTGTTAAAATTTAAATACCAACCCACATGAGGGCATAATGGTTCATTGTTATTAAATTTATATAATCAAATAAACTCTGCAACACTTATAAATATAGAAGAAAAAAAAATCTTCATTAAAACTCGTAGGAATTGTAGGTCACAGTGAAAAAGACGCAATGTTTACTTCTGTTTAGAAAATAAGTATTCATCAATACTTGGGTACATGAATTTACAAATATTTGACTTCTTTTTCATTCTTTCAATGAATACAAAAATATGAATTCAAGTATTCAGTATTGTTCTAGCTTTTACTTAAAATGTGTGCACATACAACTATTCCTGAACGAGAAATAGTGATTAACAATTTTAAAATGGTCAAAACATAACTAGAAATCGCCTTTATTATCAATAGAAGTTATGATACCATTCAAAATATTATTGAGCATTTTAAAAAGGAAAACAGAATAATAAAAAAAGCTAGAGTGAGTGAAAAACAAGTTTTACTGGTAACAGGGTACATTGGATTTTGTGCCCAATGAAAAATAATTCAAAATTAAGTGCTCCAAATGTTGGCTAAATTAGCTGAAAATATTGTGGTATGTGCTGAAACCATAGTAAGGGTCTGAAAAAACCAATAGAATAGTAGAGTAGTAAGGCAAAAACTCTATATCAACGACATAAATATCAAGCTACAAATTACTTTTGCCAAGAATTACTTAAAAAACAGATGGACTTCTGGAAAACTGTTTTGTTTAAGGAGTCACCATTTAATTTGCTTAGCTCAGATTGAAGAATTTTCTTGTGGAGAAAGACAATGAAGAGCTATCTGAAAGAAATCTTCGCACAGCCATCAAACATGGCATGTTATGGTTTGGGGGTGTATGGCTGGCCCGGGGGTAGAAAATCTTCATTTTATTGAGGGAACATTGATAAACATTTATATTGTGACATCCTGGATCAAAATTTTACAGCTAAGTTTGGAATAGTAAATAATTTTGCTTTTTACAGCGATAACGACCCCAACTATTCTTCTGATCTTGCAAAAGAATGGTGTTAATATAATTGTCCCAAAACTATAAAAACCCACCAACGATCACCAAAGCTCAACGTCATAGAGAATGTGTCAAGTAAATTAAAAAAAAAAGTGAGGAAACATGAGATATCAAAACGAGAAAAACTCAAAAAGAAGCTCAAGAAGAATGGGAGAAGATATGTCCATATTACAAAGAGAAGCTTGTCCAGTTCATGTCTAAACGTTTGAAAAGGGTAATAAAAATTAAAAGATTACCTACAAAGTAGTAAAATTTAAAATATTTTTGAATTTTTTCATTTTGCATCATTTTCATTGTGACCTTAGAAATGTACTTTTGTAATGAAGTTTTTGTTTAATTTTTTTCATTTCATCTCAAATAAACTTTTTACTATTCTAAATTCTAGCCTGATGAGCCTACTTTATTTTTATGAACAATGGTTGTTGAGAATAAATTTTAGCTTAGGTCTAAAATAGTTTTTATTTAAACTAAATCCCGTGCATCATTTTGACTGTGAGCCACTGTATGTAGTTCTCATTCTGAATAGTAATTTTAGTATTTGGGATCTCATAAGCCATGCTCACATCATATTTATGATCATCAAAAATAATACAAAGTGACAAAATTAGTTTTTCATTGCTTGTATCTTTATAGTGAATCATTACAGGGTGAATTTTGCATGAATCTGAGGTCCATTGGTAGTTTTCACTGAAATCCATTGAGATAACAGCTGTATTTGGGGAGGCTACATTCTTCAAATTTTTGAAGAAGGTGATTTATGAATGTAGCTATGAATGTGGTATGAATTATTTTCAAGTTTTTCTATTAATTTATCAATAAACTCATCAACTGTGTTGGAACACCAGAACATTTCAATTTGATCAACCGAAATCCATTGACTGTACTCCACAAAATCTGTTGGTAGTTTTGGGTAACAGTGGTTATTTTTTATAAATTTTAAAATTAAATCACTGTATCCACTGTAAAAAAATAAATAAAAAGTAATATATTGTAAGCTAAAATTTTAATTGAACAATTTTTTGTCTGTGAAAAAAACCATAAATTTATTTTTTCGTGTGATAGTGTATACCTTTCAGAATAGTAATAAAGTTAAAAATAAAGTAGGTATCATTTATTTTCTAACCAATGAAAATTTGTAGATGCTTTGCCCAATCGATGAAAAATTTCAAATACTTTAGCAGAGTGTAAAAAGTAAACTATTTGATATTGAGCAAAACTATTTTATATTCTTACTTATATCCATGAAAGGAATGAACATGCCAAGTTTCATTAAAATCTGAGATCATGGGTGTCAAATCCTATTTTTTTGGGTTGATTTGACAAGGAATGACCCAAATGTTTAAATATCATGTCACATATAGATTGTATTAAAATTATTAAAGTTCTGTACAGATCCTCCATGGGTTAATGTTGAAGACATAGTTTTTATTAAGCAAATGCATGTGATAAAATGTAATTTGCAAATAAAAAAAAATCAACTATGGAAAACAAGCTATCATTTGGATAAACATACAAAGGTTATAACTGAAATGTTTTGTTCCCAGAGAAAAACTTATCGCAAAAAAAAAGAAGAAAGTTTTGTTGGCTTGCTAATCTCCACCTAGACAACACTGAAAAGAAAATGGCGACTGAAAAGTTAACAGATCAAAATCTTAATATTTCAAATTACTTATTAATATATATTAGTCCAAATTCTAAGAATATAAGGCTTTAATTTAGATAAATACAAAACGTTTGCAAGCATAAAACTAAAAAGTTTTGGCAGTTAGATGAACACATCAATTTAAAAAAAAATTTGGTTAATGGCTTCTATGAGCCCAGTGTTGTCCTACTACAACGAAAATTGATCTCATATAGATATTATTTGTATAAATTCTGAGAATATAAGGCTATAATTTAGATAGACATAAAAAGGTTAAAACTGAAAAGTTTTGTTCGCAAAAAAAAAACTTTTCGCACAAAAAAGAAGAAAGTTTTGTTGGCTTGCTAATCTCCACCTAGGCAACACTGGAAAGAAAATGGCGATGACAATTCACTCTTCTGTAACTGACAGTTTTGAAACTGTTACCTCCGAACTTTATATCCTAGACGATTTTGACCTTGCATATGAGACTTCCTGGATCTAGACCAAGACGGTTTGGATTTGTGTAAGGGAAAATGAGTCAGACAGACAAACACACACGCAGGAGTTAATTAAATTTCTCTAATCAATTGGCATACTTCAACTGAACTCAGGGCTTAAGAACTCATAAAATATGATTTAAGTTTCGTAAGAGGCTGACTAAAGAATGAATATCACTAATAAAAGTCCAGCTCTCAGGAACTGCGTCATGTTAGCGTGCTTCCGTTTTTATCCCTAGTGTCATTTAGAAAGCTTAGAATAGAAACAGTAAATGGTTTATCTTAATATTTCGTGAAAATATTAAAACCTAAAAAAAATGTAAATTGAACTCTCAAAGCAAAGCAAGATCTTAGGCGCCGCAACAAGAATCTTAAGCAACTGACAGTATCCTAAGCAGAAATTTAAGCACTGATTTCTCCGAATGAGACTGCTCAATCAAAAATCGCATAAGAGCCCTATTTGTAGGAAATTTATTTATTTATTTAAATTTTAACGTCCATTTATTATTAAATACGAATTTTACGACGGGTTATCTATAGGTTACCACCCTTTTCTAGTCAGGCTAGGGCTGATGCCTTTTCTTTTTTCTAAAGAAAGGCCACCACCCCTAGTGGGAATCGAACCCACGACTCTTGGCAAAGAGTGTTAAGTGCTCACGCCTTAACCCTCACGGCCATCGGGCCTCCAAAAGGAAATTTAATAACCTTTCGAATAGATGCTTTACATTTACTATGATTTTCCAAGCAGTTTCGAGATATACATATAATGGAGAATCCCAAGAAAAATCTATTTTTTTTTTCCATTTTCCTCGACAAAGATTATAGATATGCCCTCAGAAATGGTTTCATTAGATTCCCCCCGTCCCATGACATATAAAACATGTACCTGGAAGCCTGGTAATGCAAAAGTATAAGTTATAGATTTTTTTGGCAAGAATTTCAACCAAAAACCATGTTCCGGTGGACGAATTAAACTGGTTAACGAACTTGACCTTGAAAGTATTTTTGTACTAAATTTCATTAAAATCGATCCATTTTTGAGCCAGCAAGAGAGCGAAAATTGCGCTATGAGGTCAACCTCATACGCGGAGGGAAAAACGTGCTTAAACACGGCTCGGAAGTTGACAGGCCGACAGGCAGGCAGATCGCAAGTGGACAGACACGGTTAAGAGACCGCGCTATTTTGGTGTCGCAGTTTCGTCCCACTTTTGCGTGACGTTTTCGGGCAGATAGGTCATGACTGAAGCATGTTCCACGCTATTATAAATGACACCACAACAATTACAAGAGTAACACACACAGCTATTTGAAATCCAAGCTACCAAAATAAACCCAAGAACGGAAAACCGTGTAGTTGATCGCAGAAAAACTTTGACGTAACCTATCCATAGTTTAAATGAGTACAGAAAACTAGGCTTGAAGGGAGGGTCTAGATGTATTTTGGATATAGAGTATTGTAGATATAATTATGACAGCAGAATTTCCCTAATACTTTTACTTTTTGCAATCACCTAACTAATAGCATTTGCGTGCGTTTTATTTGTCCTCGTTTTTCTGCAAGGACAAAGGGTAGTAAGTCCTGTTCGTCAACCGAATAATGTCAAAAATGGAGCCTGTTTACTTTGAGCAAGTACTTTCTCTTCATTTGATTTTCCTAGGGTACAACGACCCACACAAATTCTACTAATAAGGTGATTGCAAACAGTAAGAGGATTAAGGCGTCTGGAAGAGGACAGCTGACAAAGCGAAGGTATACAACAAAATCGGCTTACCTCTGGGACTGCGTGAAGAGCTGGCCACCCTTACAAGTGCGGAAGCTGAGGCCTATATGCCTGGTCAGCACAAGGGGGGTGAAGATGTTAACGTAAGAACTGCTGTTGAAGAAACCCTCCCGTGGGTGTGGCTGTCCGCTTGCCAATCCGGTAAGCCATACCACGCCACCTGAAACAATAAACCAAAAATCAGCAAAATATAATAATATACTTAATAGATGATACAATAAACTGGAATTTTAACACTATATTTACGCAAGATGGTAATAAAAGTATATATTTCTTCTAATGCCAACAATCAGGAAGAGGAATTCAATAAAATTGGTCAGCAATATTATGAACAAACTCTTATTCATAAAATTTCACCCATAAATTTCTTTCAGGAGCGCCTCTAATTTTGAGGGGATGGAGTTCGAAACGATGACCACATGATTTCCTTTCGATTTCAGGTTTAGAGAATTCATCCTGAAATATCAAGATTGATTAATTTTAGCAAATAAATGGAATTTATAAATGAAAGTTCATTGTTTGTGAATGGCTTTATGATAACGCAAATAAATGCAGAAACAGGTCCGAAATTTTGGTTTAATATAAAACTTGCTTTTTCTTTCATATCTCATTAATATATGGCAAAAATAGACTTAAAAAATGTTCTTCACTGTTGAATGAAAAAAACAATTTGAGGTTTTATGTAGTTTTATTGTGCTGAAATAAAGGCACTATATCAGATTAAATGCTCGCTCCGTACTTTAGGTACTCCATCTGGCGAACCTAATATATTTTTGAAAGCTGCAGACAATCATGTTTGTTATTGTCAACATGTCTAGAATAAACAGTCGAAGTTTCATTCATGAGTACGTAATTCGAATAATTAATAAGTAGTAATTTATTTTTCTAACGTGTTTACAAGATCCGCTGATGTACACCAATTTAGATATACCACTTTATGCAGCTGACTTGCGAAATTCTTATTGTTATTAAATATCTAATCATTCTACAAGTTTTCATGTATAAGAAAATCAGTCGAAAAATTATTTCGTTTAGAGCCTTCTGCTTAAATTCAGGAACATAAATATGCTCTATAACATACTCTATAGTCATCTTTTTCTTATATGGCCACTGGGCATGCGCGAACGCCACTGGCATGCGCAAACGCCAGTTGACACTTTTTGTGACGCATACAGTCTTCTTTTCGTACATGACCACTGCGCATGCGAGAACACTAGCGGACGCTTTTTTGTAACGTTTTTTTTTCCAGTTTAGTCACCGCTAAAGCATATTTATGCTATAAATAATTTTCTAAATATTTTCCGTATACGCCCATACCTCGGTCTCGCCAGCTGAATTTCCATTAGGCCATTAGCAATGCTCAAGCAACAAGTTTTATTACAAGTCAAGCCTGAGGAAATTATTACGCTCATTTCATCGCTGTCTCCTTGACTATAAAATATATAGGCAAAATGAACAAATAAATAAATATATTTAGTACGTAGTTTTTCCAAAATAGCCTCATGATGCCTGGAAGCTAGCAGACAAGACTGTTGTACACCTGCCATCACCACCTGTTGCCTAGTCCAACCATAACATCTGTCACCAGGGAGGCTCAGAAACGAAGGGACCACTCTGGAGTTTCTCACTAAATTACACACTCTAACCTTCATCAGAGAAAATAAGACAATGATATATTTCTAAAAATATGATTTAACTATTATTACTGTACTCTCAATAATTCCATTTTAGTAGACACCTCCCTACAGCGGACTCCTCTATTAACGGACATTTTCTCGCAGTCCCGAATTTTTCTATAGGTAAAATAAACCTCTATATTGCGGACACCTCTGTACAAAAAAGGACACGGACAGAAAAATCTGATTTTTTACCTCCTTACTACGGACAATTACAGCTAATGTTATTTATAGAAGCGTTCCCATCGGTGTAGGTTTCCAGTAAAATGCGTTAACCATAACAAACTCTTTGTAAGAATAAGATATATATAGAGAATAGTGACTAGTAATATCTTCCTAGGAACTTCACAACAGGAACCCCTTCCTTTTCAGCAGAAGCATATGATTTTCCCGCTGGCAGATTACTATTGTTTTGCCTACGCGGTATCACGGTTCCGGGAATATTCCATAACTCTCATTTCGTTCACATTCCTTCCGCAGAACTTCCTTCTCGTCACTTTTCATTTGGTTTTTAGCTATTGTTGAGTGAGTATCGTGTTTTCTCTTCAATATGTCTAATCGGAAATCTCTGACACTTAAAGAAAAAATTAACGTGATAACATTTTCCAATTGCGATAAATGTTGTGTGCGTAAAGTTGCCGAGTTTTTTAAGATAGGGAAAACACAAGCAGCAGAAATATTGAAAAAGAAAGATGAAAGTTTGAAGAAACGGACGGAAAATTGTGACAAAAATGATGTCCGAGAACTAAGAACTTCTTTATGCTTTAAACTTTTTAGAATAAAAACTTTTTAGCACTTTCCTCCGAAGGAAAGTAGCTATTGAGGTTGGACTCATGACGGAATTTTTGAAAAATTTCTTCAAATCTTTATCGATCCTACCTAGTAGACACCGAAAATGACCCCCGTTAAAATTTATATATATCTATATATATATGCATATATATATATATATATATATATATATATATATATATATATATATATATATATATGTCTGTTAACACGATAGCGGCCAGAGTTTTTGTTTTTTCGTCACGAAACTTGGTATATAGCATTCAATTAGCAAACGATTGAACGAGTTCGTTAACCACCAAAGTTGGTCCACCTGAAGGGGGGGTTTACCCCGAACCCAAAACACTAATTTGACTATGTCAGCCGTAATATTTGTTATATTTCAACGAAACTTGGTATTCGTAGTGGTAATATAGAGAGAAAAGTGAGATATAAAAATTAACTAAATCGGTTCATTAGAAGGGGGGGGGGGGTTTACTCCAGACCCACAATACCAATTCGCTACTACCAGCCGTGCTTTTTGGTATATTTCGATGAAACTCGGTATTCGTAGTGGTAATCCACAGGTAAATAACTGTTGTAAAAATAAACTAAATCGGTTCATTAGGAGGGGGGGTTTACTCTGGACCCACAATACCAATTCGCCACTACCAGCCGTGATTTTTGGTATATTTCGACGAAACTCGGTATTCGTAGTGGTAATCTACAGGTAAATATGTGTTGTAAAAATAAACTAAATCGGTTCATTAGAAGGGGGGGTTTACTCTTGACCCAAATTCTTAATATACTCATACCGGTCGTAATTTCTGCTGTATTGTAACGAAACACGGTATACGTCGTGGGTAACTCATGAGAGAGAAGTGTTGTAAAAATGAGCTGAATCGGTCAATCGGAAAGCGGGGGTTTAATTTGTAATATATTTCAATAGAAAAGCCCGTCAGACGTAGGTTCACAAAGCCGCCGCAAGGAGCGCTTTCTACCACTAGAGTGACTGTATCCTGTTCCTGCGTTAGATCAAAATACGATAATATGAGGTTTTTTGTATTTATTACGTAGTGTAATAGGTACCATGTGTAAACATAACTCTGGAAGCAAATTATTAATTGATCAGTTACTCATTACAAATTTAAAAGAGAACTATTCATGTTTTTATTTTATTTATGTAGGATATTTTAAGCAAATTGTTCTGGAAAGCAATCTACACTACCCAAATTCTGAGGAAAGTGCTTAGTTATGCAGCTCCTGCGTGACGGACTTTTTTAAGTTTATATTTGTTGAACTTCTTTCTATATACTTAAAAAAAAACCTTGCTATGGGTAATTATTAAATGGTTAATTAAAACATGAATTAAAAATTCGGTACGTATCCATCTCGACCAACCCCTCTGTATAGCGGACACCTCTCTATAGCGGACAACTTAGGTTCTCCCAGAGGTGTCCGCTATAGAGAGGTTTCACTGTATATATATATATATATATATATATATATATATATATATATATACATATATATATATATATACACTAATTTTAACGGAGGTGATTTTTGGTATCTAGTTGTTATGATCGAGGATGATCCAAAAACCTTTTCATGAGCGGAACCTCAAGAGCTACCTCCTGTCATACAGGCTAGAAATAACGTTTGGGCTAAGTATGCTGACTATTCAGCTAGCGACAACACTTTTCAAAATGGTAATAATGACCTCAATAGTCGGAGCAACTATAATATGATTTTATAAATATATAAACAAAAACACTGTTCAACAGTGGTTTTTGTGGTTCAGATATGGCGATTTCAATCTAGAAGCTAGGTAGTTTCCTAAAACCGATATTTATATCCGGAAGAAGTATATTAGTCGTCAATTGAAGGGCGTGCAGCAATAAAGAGACAGTTCCTGTAGCTACATTTTTGGCAAATTAAAAAAGATTTTTGAAATTTAGTTTCCTGATATTTGTTCCATTTTGCTTTTTTTATCACACATAACATAGCCACCTACTTATGAAAGTAAGTCCATAAGGACCCTATCATACAAATTTTAGTGTGGTGGTGTGAAGTTTAATGATTTAAACTGCCTCCTTCTTGCAACACGTTCTATATTGAAAAAAAGTCCGACTCGCAGGAACTGCAGCATCTTAGCGCGGTTCCGTTCATGTCCCTAGTGCCATTTGATAAGCTTAGAAAAGAAATAAACTTATTTTTTTTATATATCTCGTGAAAATTGTCAAAATCCTCTCGAACATCTCGAATAAAAGTGATATTAAGGCGTCAGGGACAACGACAGTAGCTAACTTTTACACAGAAGCGGAAATTACAGAATCTTGGCTCTCATTCTAAAGCAAAGCTCTATAAATCAATACAAAATATGCCTAATAAAGCCTTTGTAGAGGATACAGAAGCATGGGCGTATATGAGGGGGGGGGCTGAGGGGGCTGCAGCCCCTCCCGAAATTTTGAATTGATGATAAAAACTTCTCGTAAAACCCTTAAAAATAAATTAAATAAGATCACTTAGTTCATAAAACATATTTTATTTTACGTGTAATAGCGTTTTAGTTGCCTAAAACTATTCCAAGCTCTAAATATTTAGTATTCCATACCCTGGAAATGGTCTCAGCCCCCCCCCCCCGAAATTGTTTTTATATACGCCCATGTACAGAAGGATCAAGAAGAAGTACACAAGATTGAGTAGAATACCCTGCCTAATATAGCCAATATAGAATAATATGCCGAATAAAACCTATCTAGTTAATACACAAGGACAAATAAAAGTCTTGACGAATAACAAGTCAAGAAAAAAAACTTTATTTAACAAAATAAAACAAAGTTTAGTTGCCCAACTACAATAGAATAATATACCTAATTAAGTCTATGGAGTAGATACAAATGGACCAAAAAAAAGTCTTGTGGAATATTGTTTTTTTTTTCTAATTAAATACTTTTTATCAATATTTAGTATATAACCTTTGTTGAAAACTATTGATTGCTAATTGATGAATCGGTTTACAACTAAGTAGTCTTTATGAATATTTAGTATATAACCTATGTTTGGATCTGTGTTTTTGGGGTGCTCTCCGCCTAGGCTTTGTATTTGTGTCGGCAGATACCTGGGGTATATTTACAGCTCTTGAGGATTAACTCTTAGCAGGTAAATTTCCTGCGGACCTTCTGCTTCTACGGGCATTGAACCGCCATATTCGCTCATAGTATCTAACCGTTGTGAAGTTTATTTTTTGGATTTAGGACTTAATATACATATGTAGACTAAATCATAGCATGAAGTAATCCTCCGTCGTCGGTTCTTAACTATGTAGACTCGCTAATGTTATCCAATCTTAGATACATCGTATTTAAAATCCACAGCAAAAACACGACATTTCATCAGAATCCCCTGCTGAATAAAACTTATATAGAATAATATGCAAAATAAAGCCTATCTAGTGGATAAAAATAGAGGAAAAAAGCCGTTCGTGGTGGTAGAAAATCTTAAAAGTATTTCGCTCAGAAATCTCCGAAATATTGTCACTAATTTTACGTATCCTGTTTTATATCCAAATAGATTTATATTCTATAATCAATAAGAAAAACCTACTAACAATAAAAAACTATGGGTAACAGATGAAAATAGGGAATACCAAGAATAATTCTAAAGAACGAAATCAACACCAGTACTGTAATCTAGATATTCATACGGCATCTTCGAATTCTAACAAACAAAATATTGATTCTAATTATACGTATCCTGTTTTATTGACAAATACATTTGACTACTATAAGCAATTAAAAACACTAGGGAATATGCCAAAGAACTCGGAATAGGAGCCTCGACAGTTTCAAGACATTTGAAAGAAATCGACAAATCCAAAACTGACATTTCATACGGTACAGCCTGATATATTTTTAACAATGAATTGCTTTTCTTATTTTAATTAATCTGTTTTATTGTCAAATACATTATCCTACTATAACCAATGAAAAAACAACAAGGAATAAAAACAAACAAGAAGAACCGTTCGAATAAACGAAATCAATTACTTCAAAGTTTAAGCACTTATTTCTCCGATTGACATAGCCTAATCAAAAATTGTTTCAGAATCTTTTTTGTAGAACATTTAGTAAGCTTTCGCATGGTAACCCTCCGTTTACCAATATTCCTAACCGTCTTCGAGATATCAGGGAATGTATACGAAGTTCCCAAAACATTTCATGTCTGTTAATAAAATATTTTATTCTAATCCTTCCTTAGCTCCAAACGTTACCGAAATTTTAACATATTAGTGTTGATGAAATTCAAACATGCAGAAAATGTTTCAACTGAATCCCATAATTTTAAGTATCAAAATCAAAGACAAAAAGAACAGTTCGAATAAGCGAAATCAATTACTTTGAAGTTTTAAGCACTTATTTCTCCGATTGACATCGCCTAATCAAAACTTTCATTAGAACCTTTTTTGTAGAGCATTTAGTAAGCTTTCCAATGGTATTCTTCTGTTTCCCAAGATTCTTAACCTTTTTCGAGATATTAAGGAAAGTATACAAAGTTACCAAAACTTTTTTATGTCTGTTAATAAAATATTTTATTCTAACCCTTCCTTCACTCCAAACGCAACCAACATTTCAACATATTAGTTTTAATGAAAGTAGAAGATGCAGTAAATGTTTCAACTGAATCCCATGATTCTAAGTACCCAAACCAAAAACGGCATTCAAAAATTATTTTTTCAGTTTTCTCGAAAACGGTTAAAGCTATCGCCTTGAAAATGGTTTCATTCGTTTTCCTAGCCCAAGAAGCCTATAAAACGAGTACTTACAAGCTTATGAACTCAAAAACGTAAGCGTTACGATTTTTTTTGCGTGAATTTCGCCCCAAACGCCATCTTCCAGTGGGCGGATTTTGCTGGTTAACGAACTTGACCTTTCAAATTGGACGGCAGATTTTTGTACCAAATTTCATCAAAATCGGACCATCAGGGAAGCCAGAAATGAGCGAACAGACAAATATATATATATATATATACATATATATGTATATATATATATATACATATATATATATATATATATATATATACATATATATATATATATACACACACAAATTTGAACCACCGTTATTTTCGGTCTCTAGGGGTTCTGAAACGCGAAATTTTCTTGTCGGCACTTCCGGATTGTTTCATTGTATCAACCTTATAAGCGGGGTTCCTCCCTATGGGGGAGGGAGGAACCGCGCTAAAAAAAAAAAAAAAAAAAAAAAAAAAAAAAAAAAAAAAAAAAAAAAAAAAAAGCATAATTTACGACTTTTTCAACTAAAATGAACGAAATTGGCTTTTAATCACATTTTTAATTCAGAAAGCTTACTTCACAATACTAACAAAAAACGCAAACACAAAAAAAATAAATAATAATAATAATCAAATAATGCAAAATTCAGTCGTCTTCTTGCTCTGTTTTTGTCAAATCATCATCAGTGCAGCTGAAGAAATTACACTATAATGAAAAATAGAACGGCATCTCATTTTCTCCGAGATATTTGTGTGCGATTCTCATTGCATTTCTCATTTGTTAAGACAACTGCGCAGATGGAAAGTCCAATAGTGGACCTCACACAGCGGCTTAGTTACCGTGATTCCATTATTCAAGTGACCAGAGCTGCTTCTTTATTGTACCAGAAGATAGAGATAATTTTAAAATCCATGATGTATTCTGATCTGAAAATCCCCAAAAAAGGAGCTGCCACCTTAGTGCTGCACGCCCGTCAATTGTGAAATCTTGACGTTAAATTGTAATCTTGGCCTTCTACTTTTCACCCGCATAAATAAATACGCGCTCTTTCCATTTTACCTATGAAGGCATGAAATTCAAGCCGAAACGTTTAGAACCCTTTTATTATTATTTTAAAATGTAGTTTTATTAACCATTGTGATCGAAAATATACTATTTCCACATTAGTTAATATCTCCAAGGTTAACCCTTTCTCTTCTCAAGGAACTATTTTAATTAAACAAATTTTTATTGAAATTAAAGATCTTCCCAACCGAAGAAAATCAGATATCTACGCCTTAAAAATCATCAAGAAAGAAGGCGGAAAAATAATGCAGATCAGAAAGGAATTCACTTGCCTTAGATATTCCACTTGCCCTGAGAAAAATAGGGTTAATCGAACATTAGTGAAATCGTGAGAAGACAATCATTGATGGAATCCTATCCACTTATGGCTTTTCACCAGTCACTGCTTTCTTATCACATGAAAATTTATGAAAGGAATACTTAGTAAATAATCAGAACAGAAAATGCATGAAATATATATATTTTTTTTTTAATTTCTTAATTAAAAGGCAGAATATGATTTATTTTATTATCCATAGCTAAACCTTCATTAAAAAAAATAATAATAAAAAACAAACAAACAAGACAAAGCTTTTCATCAGGAAAGTTCATTTTGTAATATGTGGCCCATAATATCAATTAAATCACTTTAAATGTGGCGGAAGGTCAATATATTCATGTATGCTCTCCATCTAAGTCAAAAAGTATTTGAAACCACAGTTGATGGTTTAGCTGTGAACGCATACAGATTCACAGAATATGTTTAGCTTTAGAATTTACATGTTTCGTGTTCATCTGGCGTCCCTCCAGGAGCTTTTAACTAAAACTATTCCTGGTAATCGAATATCCTTACGTTAAGTCTGTACTAGTGCGGGCTGGACTTCCTAAAATATGACAAACACGAAAGACTCTGGAACAAAAATCCATTCAGAGAATTTAACAACTTTAAGTTCATAGAAAAAAGTCCGACTTGCAGGAACTAGGCCATCTTAGCGCGTTAACTTTCTCATCCTTAGTTTCATTTGGAAAACTGGGAATAGCAAAAGTTAATACTTTGTTTTGATATTTCATGGAAAATTTAAAAAAATATATTCATGAAAATAAATTCCATGAAAAGCGAGATTGACGCGCTACAATGCACAGGAATCTGGCATTAGCCAAGCGGAAATAACTCTCTTCCGCTATTAACAACAACAAGTAATAAAAAAATTCTCGTGAAGAAGGGGAGGGTATTCATGAAAAAATTCAAAATAAAAAAAAATGCCAAAATCTCAGGCAAACAGAATTAAGTTATGTAGCAAGTTCCTTAAGAATCAATTCTTACTTTTCTCATAGTCCTGATGAAGTTTTGAAAATCAGTTGGCAAATAAAAAACACTTTTTATTTTAAGAAATGTATTTTTAGTCAACTATTATGACCTAACCACGACTATCTTCATTGTATTTACAATCAATGAATTGTTTTTCATGGTTATGTTAATTCCCTAATAAACCTACATCTGAAGTCATTATTTCGCTTTTTACATGCACTTCTTAAGTAGCACGATCTCATCACTTTTTGCGCAATCCGCAAACAAATTAAATCTTTTTCCATTTAGATTTAAAACGATTCTAAAGAGAAAAACAGAGCTAGTTAATTTCTCAAAGGCCATCACGATCTGGTTTAGTATTCCACACCTGCTCGGATGACATTTGCGGATAAACACGGAAATTCCTGGAGTCCTTGAGCATCTTAATCAACTATATGTGAGTAATAAAGAAAACAACCATTATGGAATTACCACTGCATAAATTATTTTTTTAGAAAAAAGATTTTTTTTTTATTCATAATTGCATGGAAAAATGCTAAGATTTACAATTGTTTGAAAACAAGGTTGAAGCACTCACAAATTAACAAATAATTTAAATTATTTATTTCATTTTTTTGAGTCCCGCAACTTTGGGGTTTGTCTGCCAAATATCAAATTCAGCAGAAATACCTTGCTGATATATTTTTGGTTCTAATTTGAAAATTGAACGCGGTTATTAACTGATAAAGTCTGTAATTAGTTATAGATTAATTGCATTATTTAATACAATTAGCTAGCTGTCTTTTTAGCGGGTTTCCTATTTCCCTCCATAAGTGAGAACCCCGTTTAAGATGCAGACCCAACGTCGCATTCCAGAAATGCCAGCTAGGACATTTCACGTTTCAGGACCCATAGAGCAAAATACCGTTTTCGAGAAAAGTGAATATTCCAGTATGGATTAAAAACGTATTAAGTAGAAGACTCAAATAGGGGGGAAAATTATAAAGAGACACAGCAGGCGTCTCTAGAGAATAAGATATTCTTCTTAAGAATAAGATATTCTTATTTTTTCTAAATATCTCGAAAACGGTTGGAAGATCGTGGTAATTGGAGGGTAACAATTCAAAAAGTGTCTAAGTGTTCTAAAAAAAACAGTTTAATTTTAGATGGGGCGATCTCTTCCGGAGAAATCGGAGCTTATAACTCGAAAATATTGATTTCATTCCTTTGAATGGATTTTATCTGTTATCCTCAGTAATTAATTGGTTGTTGTCTCTTACAATTGCATTTATCATTAAAATCAAATTTTCAGTAAAAAAAGGTAAGTCAATGAGAAACGTGTATGAAGAGCGTTCACGACTTGGAGATGTCATTGGAATAGGTGTTTAAATATTTCACGATATATTCAAACAAAATATTAACTGTTTCTAAACTAAACTTTCAAAATGACGCAAGAAGAAAAACGGAAACGCGCTAAGATCCAGCGATTCGGACGTTTCAGCTCAGTAAAGCTTGCCACATTTTCTAAATGAAAAAATTGTGTCTATCGAATAGATCATCTTCATTCACAGTACAAGTTGTATGTTTGTGTGTAAATGTATATTTTTTCATATATTTGGTCTGTCTCCAGGGGTGATACTGTTCTCCATCATTCTATATTTCGCAGGATACCTCTTGGGCTTCGTCAGGCTTACCTCATCCATCCTTGGTGGTTGAGATGGGAACCACCAAGGATGAATGATGATAGCCTGACAAAGCTGGAGATGAAACCGGCGAAATATTGCAGTATGGAGACCAGCAACACCGCTGCACAGTGTCACGAGTATATGGGGTAAAGAAATCAAAAATCGTATTGTTCTCTAGACTTGGGTAATTATTTTTTTCTGTTATTAAAAAAGTCGAACATAAGAGAAAAAAGAAGTTTTGACTTAAGAAAATAATTTATTATTGTATAAACTTACATAAAATGTATATGGGAACTTACATATGCTATTTACGAACTTATAACAATTATAAAAACAAATTTTACTAATAAAAAAACGTATTCCTTCTCAGAATCGCTTGATTGTAAGCAAATACTATCATTATTATTTAAAATTAAGTATGATAAAACTTTTACTACAATTTTGTTTTCGATTGTGGAGCTAACTTTACTTAGATTTTATTTATTTAAATTTAAATTGTTACGTATCTTACTTAAAGTTGACAAATATGGATCTGATGGGAGGAGAAGCATTTTCATTAAATCCATATTTGTATCAATACAAGAAGCAGTTAATGAAAGACACTGGCATATAATACCATGAATAATGCTTCAGATATAATTCTTAAGTCTCACCAATTTATTCAGTTAATTTCGGCATATTAACTGATTTACCATTAGAAACCATTTTCAAAATGCTGCCCTAATTGATTATTAATGTTATCTCCAGTCCAGTAATTTCGCTGCTTAATTTTGGATTGCCAAAAAATATGCGGGCGGTTTTACCGTCTTTAGTAGAGCCAAAAGAAAGCTTTGGCGTATCGATTAATAAGTCCATTTTCTCCTTGAAAAGTCTTTAGAAGTAAGCTTAGCGGAAAACTGTATTTCGTCCGGAGATTTCGTCGTTACTATTTCTGCAACTTGTCTCTTTCTTGTAGAGTATGATGCTTCCACGAAACTTACTTGCGGTCTTCCACGTGATGGAACTGGTTGATATTTATCTCGTCAACAAATTTTAAAATCGTCGTCGGAAAGTTTAATGTTTTTACTTAGCCAATCTTCCTATTTTGCTTCGAGTTCCCATGAAAACCTGTAACGGCGGTCCCAATTCAGTTGAATATCTAGGCAAAACAATCTCAATCAATTTCTTTTATTCTCCTTAACTTTGTCCTAACATTCAGATAAATTATATTCTTGCACGATTCTATCAAATAAAGCATCGTATCTGGTGTTTGGTTCATTACTGCGGCAGAAGTCTTAAAGATTTCATCGGTTATGAAATCTAAAAACCACAGTATCTCTGTAAGAAGCAGCCACAATGCATGTAAACTAGGTATCAAAATAATCGTGAAGCAATGTACTATTTATGGTTAAAGTATGAAAAAACCGTTATTTTACGTTTTTCCTTAAATCATTTCCAATGTTGAAATAATTATGAGAATTTCTTAAATATTTAAAACACTATAACTTCCCCATTTTTGCAGTGTTGGCCAACATTAGTCAATTAACAATTACCTTAGGACTGACACTTGAACATGTTAAAAGAAGAATGAAAATGTTCAAGTAATAAGATTGGAACAGCTAAAGTAAATATTTACTAACCGAACCAGTTTTAATATTTGCATTAGTATCAACAATTCAAGTTAATCCTTAGCTTTTAGTCTTTGTATTTAAATTCTTATTTTGATGTTTTCTTTCTTTTCTAATGTTCTAATTTTAATATTGACCATCAAAAAAGTTTTTTCGAACTTCAGTTTTCTTATTTTTGAACACTGCTCGTGACACTGTGCGCTGGAGAGAAAAACCGTCTCGCCGAACAAAAATTTCAACCCCAGCGAAGAATTTAAAATACAACAAACATATATACTTACATTTTACATGAGTTGAGCAATAGATAAAGAGTATAAAATATGGATAAGGTATTGTATAAGAACTGTTGTAAAATGTCAAGAAGTTTCTCTATAGTATGAGGGTTATAGCTAGGCGTACCGAATGGTAGAATGGGCGTGGATTCGCTACCGTCGAAGCGTTTTGCTCGTTCTGCGTTGCGACACGGTTACTCAGTGTCAAGAGGCGAAGGTCGGCAGAGATTTTACACGCACGGGGACATGCGGCAGCGTTCAGAGAGGGTACGACCGTCTGGAAGGTTGTAAAGTTCCTGTCAACCGTTGAATCATATGGTTTTATGGCCGCATGAATAACCGAGCTATGAGTACCCCAAACAGTAATCAGGGATCTAGTGCCGCATAATTTAGAAAAAGTCCGCTAAAAAAGGAGCTGTATAACTAGGCACATTCCTCGACGTACAAGAAGGTTCGGTACGGTACACTTCGTAAGAATGTGCTGAACATAACCTATATGCATACAAAATACATATGAATATATTTTTTGCTCTTTTATATTTGTAATGAAAAACTGACTGAATTATTATTATTTTTTATTTAACTGAGGAGTAATACGCAACTACTAATTGTCCTTTTTTTCTCTTTTAGCATAACTATGCTTTAGCGATGACTAAACTAAGAAAAAACCGTTACAAAAAAATGTCCGCTGGGGTTCGCGCATGCGCCATATACGAATAAGAAGTTTTTTAGAACAAATGATTATCCTCATGTTGCCATAATAACGAACGAGACACCGAATGTGAGCCTCGTGAAAATATATGTGTATAAATTAGTTTTTAAGAAGCATGAACAGTTTTGATTATTTTTCTTGCACTTTTTATCTGAAGATCCCGGGAACGTTTTCGAAATGGGCTTATCAGGAAGGCGATCTACTTTTCCAACGTTTTTTAAAAATAATTTCAGTAGTAAAATGAATCTGTGAAAATAAAGCAACTTTATAAAGCATTAAAAATGAGAATGACATTGGATCTTCTTTGTGTTTGAAATATTTGGTTCCTGAAAGTTTCAGGCTGAAACTAGTGTAAGTCAAAAAAAAGTCCGTCACGCAGGAGCTGCATAACTAAGCACTTTCCTCAGAATTTGGGTAGAGCAGACTGCTTTCCAGAACAATTTGCTTAAAATATCCTAAATAAATAAAATAAAAACATGAATAGTTCTTTTTTAAATTTGTAATGAGTAACTGATCAATTATTAATTTGCTTCCAGAGTTATGTTTACACATGGTACCTATTACTCTACGTAATAAATACAAAAAACCTCATATTATCGTATTTTGATCTAACGCAGGAACAGGATACAGTCACTCTAGTGGTAGAAAGCGCTCCTTGCGGCGGCTTTGTGAACCTACGTCTGACGGGCTTTTCTATTGAAATGTATTACAAATTAAACCCCCGCTTTCCGATTGACCGATTCAGCTCATTTTTACAACACTTCTTTCTCATGAGGTACCCACGACGTATACCGCGTTTCGTTACAATACAGCAGAAATTACGACCGGTATGAGTATATTAGGAATTTGGGTCCGGAGTAAACCCCCCTTCTAATGAACCGATTTAGTTTATTTTTACAACACATATTAACCTGTAGATTACCACTACGAATACCGAGTTTCGTCGAAATATACCAAAAATCACGGCTGGTAGTGGCGAATTGGTATTGTGTGTCCGGAGTAAACCCCCCCCCCCTCCTAATGAACCGATTTAGTTTATTTTTACAACACATATTTACCTGTGGATTACCACTACGAATACCGAGTTTCGTCGAAATATACCAAAAATCACGGCTGGTAGTGGCGAATTGGTATTATGGGTCCGGAGTAAACCCCCCCCCCTTCTAATGAACCGATTTAGTTCATTTTTATATCTCACTTTTCTCTCTATATTACCACTACGAATACCAAGTTTCGTTGAAATATAACAAATATTACGGCTGACATAGTCAAATTAGTGTTTTGGGTTCGGGGTAAACCCCCCCTTCAGGTGGACCAACTTTGGTGGTTAACGAACTCGTTCAATCGTTTGCTAATTGAATGCTATATACCAAGTTTCGTGACGAAAAAACAAAAACTCTGGCCGCTATCGTGTTAACAGACATATATATATATATATATATATATATATATATATATATATATATATATATATATAAATTTTAACGGGGGTCATTTTCGGTGTCTACTAGGTAGGATCGATAAAGATTTGAAGAAATTTTTCAAAAATTCCGTCATGAGTCCAACCTCAATAGCTACTTTCCTTTGGAGGAAAGTGTTAATTAAGCAATGGATTTTGTTATATCCGCGATGAATATCCTGTCGTATTCTGCTAATGGGCACATTGGTGCCATTTTAGTTTTCGCTTATGTTTGAGATTCAGATCCAGTAGATCATTAAATTGTTTTTATCTTAAACTGAATTTATAAATATGGTATAATGTTTTCATGCAAAAATAGAAAGACGTTTAGCAGCAAAATATTAAGACTTTATATTCTAACATTTTTAAATTACACTAGAAATAATGATTTCATTTAAACAAGCTGACGCAGTTCCCGCGAATCGGATGTTTTGGTTATTATTTGCGGATGTATGGGTTATTACAATACTTGGGCCAATCCTTAGCATTTTTATTGAATGTTATACACTGAGTTACCGGAGCATACAGTGACCTTTTACACATACATGCCTGGAAGCATGCACGTACGCACGCACACACACGTATAAAAACGCGTTTGAATTTTTTTAACGAAGGTAATTTCTGCCGGAGCTGTAGGGGATTTGTGAAAATGTTTTATAAATTCTTTCACGAGTTCAACGTCATAAATTGTCTATATTTCTTCACAATTACTTTAAAAAAAAAATCAATTTAGATTATTTTTAATTTTATAATATGGTTCTGTAAGAGACGAAAAACGAATGGACACAAGTCAGAAGTATCAAATATAGAGGATTCCGGAATCATCTGTTGCATTATCTAGGATCTAGGTTCGCTTCTCACCAAGGAAGTAGTAGAACGATGCATTCAGGAATTCACATAACAGTGCGGACGTAACACTTACCGTTGGCACATAACTGATAAGATAGTGCGTCACACGCATCTCATAAAACGACTGAGCCCAGACTGTTTTAATAAAGCACTTATGTATTAAAAGTTCTTGGTGATATGCTACATTGGTTTCAACAACGTAACGCATCGAATGTGATCTGTACATGCTCAAAAATTAGAAAAATAAAGAGGCTTTTCTTTTTTCGAATATAAAGCCACCACCGCTAGCGGGAATCGAACCCACGACCTTAGTTACAGAGTGCACACGCCTTAGCACTCACGGCTACCGGGAATCCATAAGTGAATATAATCCACAGTTACTTTTGAAATATTTATCAATGTCTGAAATAAATACTGCAAATAGGAAAGGGCTTAACATTTCATCCTGAAACAACCCTTCGGTTACCTTAATTTTTGATGATCTGACCGGTCACATCATGACTTGAACTGTACCTTGGCCGTACAATGAGTTTAAAATTCTAATTATTTTTGGACTTAAACAAAGCTCATTAAGTTTTGACCATAATAATCTATGGCTAATAGAATCAAGTGATCTCTGAAAACAGCAATAACTGGTCTTTTCGGAAGCCTTTAATGCAACTGCAAGAGGACAAAAAGAGTAAAAATGTGATCCAGACATCCTCTTCCACTTCTGAATCCCGCCTGGCATTCTGGCAAAATATTTACTTCATTATCCCACAATATAAATCTAGTCAATATCTGTGTAAATATTTTAAGGCAACAGTTTGCTAAAGCTATACTCCGATAATTAGCCGAGTCATTTCAGTCTCCTTTCTTGTAGAGCATCGTCAAACATAGATTGGACCAAGAACTTGGCACTTCTTCAGTCGCCAGAATATTATTAAAGAAGCTTTCTAAATATGACAGCCAGTTTTGAGGTAGATTTTGGAAAAACTCGTATTAACACCATCCGGACCTGGAGATGTACTATTTTTACGTGCATTAAGGCTTGCTACTATTTCATCCTGCGATATACTAGTGTTTATAAGAGGGTGGCATACACCGAAAAAAGTTATATCCTGAATAAATAATGGCTTATACAATGTAGAAGAGTAATATTCCCATTGCTCTAATGTAAATTTATTTTCACTAATTTTTTTCCCCTTAACAACACCCCAAAAAGTTTTACTATTTCACCTATGGAGAAACGGGCGGGAATGAAAGGGCTCATATAAGACTACACCAAGAGCGTTTTTTGGGAAGATGGCTTCCTATCCAGTTATTTATACCTACCGAGGCTTAAGTGAAAGTAGATCACCACACCGCAGAGATTGTGGTTTGCCAAGAAATGGTCCTGAAACTGACGAAAGAATTTAAGAGCATTCGAGCCTGATCCCACGGTCAGATTAAGACGACTTACGCTGAGGAATGGACCCAAATAGGCAGCTACTGCGGAAAGAGCCAGTCAGTTTTAGTCATAAATTGCAAAAAAACAAATTAAAATAACAAATGTTAGAAATTAAATAGGCGTCCTTAAGTAAAATACAAGAAATAGCAATTCAAATACCCGATTTCAATAATACTTGCCCTCAACCCAACGTCAAAGGTTATCATCGTCCTTCGATCTGTTTATGTACTTCTATTTCCGTTTACACATCGTAAAGGTTCAACCGAAGTAGCCTTTGTATCATTAAAAGTTGAAAAATTAGGATAATACTAATTTTCAAAATCTCTACGAACTTCACGACAACCCAATAATTTATAATGTTTGTGTAATAATGAAATAGTTTATTCTAATGAACATTTGCGACTTTTCTTCTTTATGGTTTCATGTTTTGTTATCTTCTTATTAGCTTTTGGAACAATTGAAGCCAGTGACCATTCACCGTTTACGGCCTGTCGCCAAATCATTTCCACTTTACTGCACATCTTTAAACCTCAATAAACTATTGTTTTTTCATGTCCCCTTCTTTTATAATATGGGAACAGATAAATAACTGTAATTATTAGATTTCTTTCAACAGAAATGTACACTTCGAAAAATTAAAAATGCCAAAATTCCTTTACAACTAATTTTGTTTTTCGCGCTAAGCGCTTTAGCAGCTCATGCTACCATCTTCATAGCTTATAACGAGTTCAGCTTCAGGCTGACACCTTGGGTGAGAGGGCTTTAGCACCGCCAGCTCTCAGCCGTGAAACTAAACTCGTTACAGGAGCTGCTGAAAAAAATTAAATTAGTTGTGAAGGAATTTTGACGTTTTTAATTTTTTCGAAAATGGAATTAATTTTTCTCTAAGAAATTTAATAGTTTCTGTGTATATCCCACGCACCAGCATGGCCTTAGGCCTTAAAAAAATCTATGTGCGTTTCCTCTAACCTAACTAAGCCTACGTTTCATGTTACTCACTTCTACGTAAAGAGGATAGGTTGCAATGAAATTGTGGAAATATAAAAGGCCTGTAAAGTTGAAAATGGCATGTAGGAGAGGACCAAAAGCGATAATTCCTATCTCCACGGTTGAAAGACTCTCAGCCAGGTGGCAGGACATCCGCTAGCTTTTTCCTATCCATCGGGCTAAGACTACTCTCTATTCCTAGGGACATGGTCTTTGCCTCGGCTAATGACAACCCATCAGTCCTGTCTTATCCTAATATGGAATTTATAAATAGGTTACCTAAAAGCACTTGATAAAGATCTTACAATTTTTGAAAGAAAACCCCGAAAACACTTTTCAAAATATAGGCTACCTACATAAGGGAAAAACCATGCCCCATGATATAAAAGTTGAATTAATCCTAAAGAAACGAGCTTCAAACGTGGGCGCTAGGAAACGACTCATTCCTTAATGAAGATCCGAAGAAGTGTAATGTCTGCACAGCTCACTGGACTGAAGTCCTAAATCTGTGAGGAAACGACATAAAGAATTTAGGAAAGAATCATAGTCTTTGAGACTCACAAAATCTTGCTTGTAGTAGACCAATCTGAGTGGTAGCTGGCAACAGCACTCTAATAAAACCAATAATAGGGTATTTCTAAAAAAAAAAAAAAGTATTTGATCTCCTGATATGGTTAGTATTCACAGAATGTTCAAAATAAACTAGATAAACACAAAATAAATAGTTTTGTTATTTTATAGTTGCGTGCGAAAGGGTCGTGGATTCGATTCCCACTAGGGTTGGTGGCTTTTCTTCAGAAAAAAGAAAATGCTTCAGCCCTTTCCTGGCTAGAAAAGGTTGGTAACCTCTAGATAACCCGTTCTAAAATTCGTAGTTAATATGGTAATAAATGGACGTTAAAATTTAATAAATAAATATTTTATAGTTGTAATGTACAGCTGGCTCAATTGTTCATTTTTTCTTTAATTTTGTTCTCGTGTAAACTTTAAATTCTAATGGACCACTTTCGGTTTTATCCTCATATTTACTAAGTTTCGCTGCAACAACGAAGGATTCTATTATCGGAACCTACTCTTAGCAATATTAGAGTCGTTCAGTTCCAAAGTGACTGTTGTCCACAAAAATCGAAAATGAGATTTACACATCCCTGGCTTCAGATTTTTAAGGCCTCTCTGATGGTATGCTTATTATGTTCCAAAAAACATTCTAGTCCTATTCAAAAGCCAGTGTAAAATGTTTACTCAGTTCCAAAGTGCAGGTTGTCCATTGCAACTGTGTTTATACATGGATTGAGGATGTTAGAGGTAAAAGCTCCAATGAGATTGTCTCCGTTGTTCATAGTTTACAAAACTCAGATTTACCAATTATTGACGCTGTTAAACTAGTAGCTGATGGAGCAGGTGGGCAAAATAAAAACACAACATGGTTGTGCGAAAAAAGGACACAATTATCTCAATTAGAGTATTTAGATATATACTCAGAAGTAGCCGGGTACAAAAGGAAGCCAATACATAGTGTCTTGACCAGTCCTGCTGTTACAAATGAATTCTTATCCATGCCCTACTCTTCCAAAAGTGTTCATGTCAATCTGTCTGTTCCAAAGTGACTGCTGTCCAACTTGCTTTTGCAAATAACTAATAATGTATTATATAAATAGTAAAAAAAGTCTTAAAAACAGATCCATGAAGATGTTCCGAAAATTCTAAGTTTAAAAAGTTTTTCTTGATTTACCAAAAATTTTGCAAAGTTGACATCAGTCACTTTGGAACTGAGCGACTCATATGATATATGAGACGTTATCCGAAGCTTTGGCTCCTTTGGATGAACTGACTTGTCATCCTGATTTGAGCCACGTTAATTTAAGTGATAAATACAGGAGGGAAATACCCGGGGGGAGGATCTGAGGCCAAATCCCTCCCAAGGGAGTAAATTATTCCCAAAAATAAGGATTAAAAAAAAAATAATAAAGAACATATGATTCCGTCCACAACGGAACCAATAAGGAACAGGAATGAAATAACATTTATGCATACATTGTCTCGCATATTTGTAAGTCTTAGAAAGGAATTTTATCAGCATAGCTTATCAGCTAGTAAATACTAAGCGGTACCTAGGTCAGAACGTGATGGCCTCCGGGAGATGCACAACTCGGGAAGTTGCAACGGACAGAGGGAGAAACGTGATGACCAAGCGGGTTACGGGGTTAGGGTTCCATTCCAAGCAACAACTGACCGGTTCCCAGCCTTCGGGAGGTCGAGGAAGGGCAAAGAGTTGGAAAAATACTAGCTAACAGTAAATTCTGACTGAAGCAGCCACCTGTTGATTATGATTATTGTCCCCAGTTAGAATTGAATTTTGGACGAGTGGGTCAAACGATCATTATGTATAAAACCACCAGAAAAAAAAATATGAAGCAGAGACTACAAGATTAATGGATAACTGGTTAATAACCGTAATACATTTCCTACAAAAACGGTTCCGGCATAAATTTCAGTAAGAAAATATAAGTCGAAGATAATTTTGCAGGACATTTGGTTTCGTTCCATTCTATGCTATCCAAGAAACACCAGAATTTAGTATTATATGGTAAAACGCTGAAATTACATAGTAACTACTAGTCGAGCGTTTTTGAATTACCCTACCAGAACCTCGAATGACACAAGAGCCTCTAAGAAAAAAAAAACTATTTACAACCTTTGTATCTAATATGTAAGAGTCCTCTAAAATAGCGTACAAGAGGCCTCTACCTCTATGAAAGGACTCCATCTCCACGCGGAATTCTTGGCTGCATTGTATAGGACTATTGTTAGAAGGCAGCAGCGACTATAGCGAGAAGGTGTGGCTGAATGCCTCCCGTGTAGTCATCAACTCCTTTTTCATCACCT
Organism: Gonocerus acuteangulatus; assembly: GCA_946811695.1. NCBI lineage: Eukaryota > Metazoa > Arthropoda > Insecta > Hemiptera > Coreidae > Gonocerus > Gonocerus acuteangulatus. Next base: position 42,382,115 of record OX328127.1, on the reverse strand, counting down.
TGTAATTATCCATTACGCCAAACCATTTTATGGAGCTTTTGTGAATAATATCGAAATTACAGTAGAGCCACATCCAACTTCCGCCCGGACCATGGTCCTTTTCTGTAGCATTTTAATAAAAGGGAAGGGGGGAGGGGGGTTCAAGACTTCAAAAGAGAAAGCGGTGTAATACTAAAAAATAATTTTAACCGACTAACTAACGTTCTATACGTATTTTTGATAAGGGCATCTGCTGCTGTTGATATCCCACTATCAAAGGTCATATGACGGTGGGATATCAACAGGTTGCCACCCTACTTAAACATCCTTGGTGGATCAGGTACTTTATTCAGAGACCAAACCCTTGATATAACTCAACCTGCCACAAGCGGAGAACCTACAGATTTTCCAATTTGTCAGTCCTGCTGTTTCTGCTTATTTTAGAACAATAAACTTTTGAATCAGGGTAACCTGTTCTACTACTATTAACAGTGTAACAACTGATTCCATTACCTCCTAATGTAGTATATAAGTGAATGTCAGTCCGCCCTTTCAGCTTCCAATCTTGCTTCTTGCCAAGTTTTCCTACCCGACCCAAGTCCTTTTTCACTGATATAGGCCTCGTCTTTCTAGGTCTTCCTATTTTCTTACTCCCTGGGAGTTAAGCGTCACTGTAAAGAGTCTTTCTTCAATGGATCTATCAGGTTTACCAAAAGTGTGTTCATTTCTTTTTCCTTATTCCATCACTTTCCAGGTTTCACTGTCACGGATCTAGCTCTATTAGTAAAGCTAAAAATCTGGCAGTGTCGATTAAAACATCGCCGGATGGTTTGTTGTTTTAAACCAAATGCAGAATACGGATAGATTTCCAGTGAATTATCAGAAGCTGGAGTCCTACCGGTACTAAAAATAACTGGAAGAATCCAGTTTGCAATGTCTCCAAGCAAAAATACCCCTACTCAAATATGCAGTTTCTTCAATTTGATCAAAATCTGTTTTTTTTTTTTTTCTTTTTTTAATGACTTAAAAGTCAAGACGAAATTCCACGCTAATTATTTCTAAACAAGCATGAGATCAGAATAATAAAAGAAGTTGATGTAAAGCTACAAATAAAAAATACTTTTATATTATGACATTATAGTTTTTTCAAGGACATTTTCTCCAATCGTTCAAAAACAAAGGATCCTAGATGGGAGGAGTCCACGGATGGGAGGATAGTTATGTAGGTTGCTATGCCACGAGGAATTCTTGGTCCCTTCCCCTCCCGATAGGCTTACAAGTCCAGCTTTCCCGGGGTAACGGGCCGATCGGGTTTTCTCCAGCATGTGGAACGGCGAAAAGGGAAAACTCCCACTTGAAGGACTTTCGCTCTGGTTCGTCATCGGCTGTGTAGAATCTGAAACCAAAAGTCTAATCATTGAGAGGAGATCGTTGACCGTAGATGATGCAAGGTAGGGATTGTCGGGGTTAGGTCACTGCTACTTAATAAAACTACATTTTATCATAAAAATGGATTTAAACCTTATCATAAAAACGTCGGCACAATAAAACCATTTTTATGATAAAATGTAGTTTTATTAAGTAGCAGTGACCGAACCCCGACAATCCCTACCTTGCAAAAGTCTAATCGTTTCCTAGTTACGGATAATGCTTTCTCGATCAGCATTTAGCGATATTGATCTCATAGTAAAATAAGAAAGAAAGGGGTTCGACAGTTAAAGTTTCTTAACCCTTTCGGCACTATAAGGTAGACCTCCAGCCTACTGTGGAAGGGGAAATTATTTAGGCTGACCCGGTCCCTGTGGACTCAATACACCTGACTACCGTGGGGGAGCACTGTCTAGGGCCACCAGTGGTTCTTGTGAGATTATTACAATTTTACACTTAATTATATTAATCATCATAGAAAAATAGGACAAAATACGTGAATCACAAAAAGCTTAATACTAATATTTGTTGAACGAGGGATATTTATTTTATTGAAAAAAAAAAAAAAAAAACACGTTACAACGGTGTGTAGTGAATATATGGGCCCAATAGTGTAGAGGAATCGCACCACCATGGATCAATTTGATTTTCGTACGCCATATCGAAAAGAATGATTCGAACAATTATGTCAGCTACTGTAGGCCTGTGTTGTCCGTTATTTTAATTGATTGCATTCAACGAGTTAAATGTGTTGTTTAGATAAAACATATGAGGCGTTGCGGATAAGAAGGGCGAACTCAACAACAAGTTCACACTAAGGCCTAGCAAACCTCCGGCCATGCCACTTCTTGTTCTTTTGTTTGCGGTCGGACGATAGAAACAAAGCTGATTGATCTATGTAAATCTTATGTTATGATGTTGCCATTCTAGCGGAAGGTTCTACCTCAGTTCCATTTAGCTGTATCTAGTTTTTAGGCTCCAGAAGAGACGCCTAAACACTGTGGAGATTTTGGGTCACTATTTATTTCAACATGTAAAAATACAAGATTAATAAATTTAAGAGTGCTACTTGCATATAAAGTAACCAAACGACCATCAAAAACATTGAATTATTGGTCATGGATGTACAAAGAACGAACAAAGGAATTGGATCGTGTTCTGAGACTAGCGGCCACGAAGCCACAATAATCCAGCTAGCGGATCGTGTGGCCGATGCACCGTTCTACAGATTACAACTAAATAATCGGTCATTACTGCCAAAAGTAGACATTATTTTTTTTATAATAAATACAATTAAAGGCAATCATGTAGTTACGATATAATATATATACACTTTTTTCTTTTACTTTTTACGGCAGTGAGGTCGCTCTTCCCGCAAAAATTCTGTATTTTGAACAAGGTCTTTCAACACTTATGTACCATCATCCGGTGCTGGCTATACATGTTCGTTTATGTTGTTACAAAATAGTGTTTTATTTTTACCTTCTGGAATTAAGGAGCCCCACTACCTTTAGAAAAGCCCGTGTTTTTTTGTAGTACAACTCCAATTTTTTCTGTTTGTACACATTTTTGTACAACAATTTATTACATTTTTGAAATCAGCATTAAATTTACTTTAAGGCCAATGCACATTTAATGTTTAACATTATCTATTTTAAACCTTAATAACAATTCAAAAAGTAGAAATTAATAAAAGCTTCTAGTCAGTGACAACTTTTCGAAAATCACTACTCATCCAAAAAAAACTCCTCTAGACTGCCGAATCTCACAAAAGTTGTAAAATGTCATCAGCTTTCCAACGATATACTTAGAATGGAGATCATTTCTCAATTTCATGATGTAATTGGAATTATAGAGTAAGACTTACATAAAAGTTGGATAAAAAAAATAAATAAAATAAGAAATACACCACTAATTCTAAACGTTCTTACAACTGGCCTTTTTCCCAGAACATAACTGACGACACCTGGTCACACCGCTGATGTAGTCCTTGCAATCTCATCATGGTTAGCTCTCATTTCCACAAATGATTCGCAAATCCTTGCTAACAGGTGGTTTATGTCCTAAATGGGTTCTGTGAACAATTACGATTTAGGCCAACCCCACGCCTAAAAATCAAGCGTCGTCAGATCAGGATTTTCGGCCATCCCATGATAATTTTGCAGAGATAAATTGTTGAAAAAGCCAAGATTTAAAAGTTAATTCCATTCGGCCTGTACCCCCATAACAGCCTTTATACTGTACATATTCTGTAAACACACCCTCTAGACCACCAGAAAAGAGGCACCAATCTGTCTGCCTAGACTGGCCCCCTCAGAGAAAGCTGTGCCACTCCCCTTCTTACGTAACAGCAACTCCTGGTCAGCCGTCGGCCTGGAACAAATTCCTGCGAATTTTGCACAATAAGTGGGATAATAATAACTTTTCCTTTTAGCAAACTGAAAAGTTATATCAAGAAAAATAGAAATAAAAACACTTCGCTGAACTAAAGGACACTACACTAAAACAGTCGGATTCACAAAAATTGTCATCGCGTCATCTTAGCGTATTTTCATGAATAAATGGAAAGGTCAGTAGAGTAATTATTTATATTTTGCTATTTTTTTAAAATGTCTTGCCTCAACTTTATAGCATGGTTTTAATATTAAGCAAAAATAAATATTCAAGTAAAGCGAGTTTTTTGACCGAAGGAAACGAGATAATCTCACAAACGAGATATGCAAACTGGGAAAGCATTTTTGTTTGGTTGTAAAATAGCTTTCCGAGTACAACAACCTTCTACTCGGAAAGCTATTTCACAACCAAACAAAACATGCTTTCCTAGTTTACATATCTCGATTTCAGGCATTCAGAATTTAAAATCTTTGGTTGGATGAATGCCAAACATCTAGAAAACGTTTTAACTGAATCCACAGATTCTAAGTACCCACGCCGGAAATTAGTTAGGAAAACTAGTTTTATTGACCTTTCTCGAAAACGGTTAAAGCTTTCGCCTTAAAAATGATTTCATCCGTTTCCCTACGTTAGAAAACCTATGAACAGAGTACCTGGAAGCCTAAAAACGAAAATACGTAAGCCCTACGATTACTTTTCTGCAAATGTTACCGAATAAACAGCGTTCCGTTGGAAAAGACGCCTAAAGCATATTTTGTGATACCTGCCAACACTCATAAACAATACTTACAGCCTTCAGTTGAGAGTTCGTTCGGAAGTTAATATACTCTTTCAAAGCAAACAAATGGTGCTTTCTCCTTTACGAACGACGAGTTATAGTACATCGTTTCTCAGGACAGTGACATTTCTGGATAGCGAATCAAATCTAACACATGGATGGACATCTTTGTTCGCGGAAAATACTCCCACAAAGGAACGGATATCGATATATCATTGGGAAAGGAAAACGTTTCCTTTTGTGATGTCAACAAGTAAGAAATTTCATGCAGTTTTTTTTTCTTTTCCCCACCAATACAAAGAATAAACTAAATCAAATCAAATTAATATTAATAAAACATATAATGTTGCCACACCACCTATGTCATGAATTTTTGCGCGAAATCAAAAAGTAGTTCATCCTTTGTAACAGACTAATTATGTCCAACAAGCATTATGTTCTTCATTAGAGCTGTCTCTATTCATAAAGAAGTTTACAATCTTGTACATGGCGATCGAATCCCTATTCTATCTCTCCGTCACATATACAATTCCTGTTTTCTACAATATTAAATCTGTCGTTGCGGATTACGTGCATGAGGTCGTAGGGTGTGATTCTCACTAGGGATAGTATCTTTTCTTTCGAGAAATGATAAGGCATTCGCCCTATCCTGACAAGAAAATGTTTGTAAACTAAAGATAATACGTCCTAACATCTGTGTTATTATAAGTGGACGTTAAATTCTTAAATGAATAATAAATCTCCATCAGTAGGTTCAAGTTGATCGATGTCCAGTTAATACTTCAGTTAGTCTGATGTAGTTAACTTGCAAATCAAAATTGTCAATAAATGGGAAGAGGTGTATTGAATTTGTCCATTTTTCATTCCATCCTGTTAAACTATGTTGCCTAAGAAGATGTTTACTTTTGACATAGGTGCTCTATACGTAATGTATAATGTATCTTGATGCGTTTTTCGCGAGTCTGTAAGCATTTTTATTTCCCGGATATCCTTTAATCTACAGTAGGGTCTCACACAAACTTGAGTTGTTGGCGATCGACTTTAATATTACCCCCCCCCCCCCCATACACGAGCATTCTTTCCCTACGTTCTTTCCTTTCAGTGTAATCCTTACGGAAAGGCCGAGAGGATTATATTCCTTTCGTGGCCACTAAAGGCAAGACTTTCCTGCAATCTTTCCTCTCAAGTTATCCCGCCGTTCCATCCGTAAGGAAAGGCGAGAGGAATATAATCCTCTCGTACCCACTAACGAAAAATAGCAATCCGTGAGGATTGTTGGCTAAAATCTATCTGGCAGGAAAGAGTGTTCGTGTATGGGGGCTTTCCTCTCGCCTTCAGAAGGATTGCTGTCCTTTGAAGGGAAAGCGTGTCCTCTCATCCAATCCCGCAGGATTAAAGATGGACCGAAGGAAAGTGGTAGCAATTGCTGCCATGTCAGTTGGTGTATATATATATTTATATTATATATATATATATATATATATATATATATATATATATATATATATATAGTTATATTACATTCCATCAGTCATCAGTTATTGATTTCAAATTGTTAAAACTAATTTTGTGTTTTAAAATCATTTCATTTATTTTAAAAATTGTAATCTACAACAACAAATGTTTGTAGAGAACTTTTATGAAAAAAGTTATTTGGATAAAATTTTTAAAATACCTATAAAATAATTTCATGTTCAATAAAAACTACAAGTAAAATAAAAAAAAATATAAGTTTAACTTAAACTTTTTAAAAATAAAAGGTAACGTGAATTTTCGAACCCTGGTATAAATAATCTTAAGAAGACGTTTTATAATACTTTTGGGATATTCCAAACCAAATCATCCAGGCAAAATGCATTTCGACACCCAAGGTTGTCAAATTTTCATGAAACTTGGTGAGTATATTGTAGTAATGGACATGAGTAAAAGTACCAACTTTTATGTTGTTATGTTCATTAGTTTTTGAAATGCAGCACTTCAAAAATTCTTAAAAATGTGCAAAATATCATTGATAGTACATCTGGCAACAATCTATACTTTTACAACTTTTCCTATAACACTGTTAATTTTAATGGAAGTGAGTTAATTTTTTTTTTTAAATTGTTCAGCATTCAATCGTGAATGGAAATATATTGCTATAAATCAGATTTAAAGCCAAAGAAATATTTGACGCAGTGTCTCCATAACTATAAGCAAAGTTAAAAAGCTGATAGCTAAGTAGTAAGGACTGACACGCAATCCTGCAGGATACAGTGGAATCTGAGAGGCTGCAAGTATGTGTGGTGCAGGATTGTCGTAAAGATAATTGTAGGAGGTCTGCTCCAAAATGTCAAAGGAAAAGCTCGTCGTATATTTTGACGACCGTTTTTTTTCGTGACCTTTGGCTTAGGAAACCTCGATAGGGTCATCGGGTCCTTTTCTTCCTTAATAGCATACACGCACTAACACTGCAAGAATGGGTAGCCATACACGAGCATTCTTTCCTGCAGGCGGATTAGAGTAGACCTTATTTTTATGTGTAGCACACAGGAAGAAGGCCAGCGGAGTCAGTTCAGGTGATCTAGGTGGCCAAGAAATAGGGCCATCCCTACGAATCCAACGGCAAAACGGGGTATTCACGAGGAATGTTCTCTTCAGTGGTGAAGCCACATTTAGATCACCTGAACTCACTCCGCTGGTCTTCTTCCTATGGGGTACACTTAAAAATATTGTCTACTCTAATCCGCCTAGTACACAAGCCAAATGCAAGGAAGGATTGCTGAAGCCTCCAGAGCTATATTGAAGGAACAAGTATTGAGAGCAGTTAACAGAATACATTCCAGACTTCAAAGGTGTCTGGATGTTGAAGGTGGCATCTTTGAAGACACTTTTTAAGAAATAAAAATACAGTAAAATGGATGCTTTGAAACTACAAGATAATAGCTTTCTTTATAATTTATTATTTAATCTATTAATGAAATAGGGTTATCAAACTTATTATTTTTTTTTATTTTTTTTTTTTTTTACGGCGCGTCTACTTCTAGGTCATTAGCGCCAACATCCAGGGTGCAGCGAGGAATTTTCCCAGCGAGCCTTGAGATGAGAAAATTCCTGCCGGAGGTGGGAATCGAACCCACCATCTCCCGCTTATGAATCCAGAGCGCTAGCCACTAGACTACGGGAGACCCCCACTTATTATTGAACGTGATTATTGAACGTCTCAAACGAAATATCAGACTAATACTTAAAAAAAAAAATGCCTCATATTCAAATTTATTTCTGTTATTAGGAAAAATAATCCTTTTAGAGGATCGGCCATATTTTTTTCAGAACGTTGAGAAACAAATACCTCAAAGTCATGCATCACACATTCATAACCGACCTCTGTGAGTGCCTACAAAAATCGTTTTAATTTAAAACAATAAAATTCGTCAAATGACGAAAGTCATTTGATTTTAAAGATATCGAAATGCGGTTTGCAGCAAAGGTTTTGTTTTTTAATTTCCTTCAAAATAATGTTCATAATAATAAGGGTCATCTGCAAACCTCAACATTTCATCTAGCGCCGAGCGTACATGCGCAGTCAACATGATAAATATTTGACATATTTAGAAAGCTTAGGTCAAGCTGTACAACTTTTTCCTTTGACATTAGTTTCTCAGATGAACTGTTTGGCCACAAAATTAGTTTGAGCCGTCTTATTTGGGACACCCTGTATGTATATATGATGTTATTTTTCGTCGCTGGGATAGTATTTTTGGATGGAACGGCATTTTTCTCCAGCGGTGGTACTTCTCCTCACTTCTTCCTGGAATATTTCGATGGGTTCATCTCCGTCTTCTTCAGCCAGGTACTTGTTGTTTCTTCCTGGGTGGTAGCCAAGGGAATGGCGTTATTTGGCTACCACCGAGGAAGAAACAACAAGTACCTGGCTGAAGAAGACGGAGATGAACCCATCGAAATATTCCAGGAAGAAGTGAGGAGGAGTACCACCGCTGGAGAAAAATGCCGTTCCATCCAAAAAAAATACACACACATATATATATATATATATATATATATATATATATATATATATATATATACACCAACTGACGTGGCAGCAATTGCTACCACTTTCTTTCGGTCCATCTTTAATCCTGCGGGATTGGATGAGAGGACACGCTTTCCCTTCAAAGGACAGCAATCCTTCTGAACGCGAGAGGAAAGCCCCCATACACGAACACTCTTTCCTGCCGGATAGATTTTAGTCAACAATCCTCACGGATTGCTATTTCTCGTTAGTGGGCACGAGAGGATTATATTCCTTTCGCCGTACCTTACGGATGGAACGGCGCGCCGTTCCATCCAAGTATCCGCCGCGGCGGGATAACTTGAGAGGAAAGATTGCAGGAAAGTCTTGACGTTAGTGGCCACGAGAGGAATATAATCCTCTCGGCCTTTCCGTAAGGATTACACTGAAAGGAAAGAACGTAGGGAAAAAATGCTCGTGTATGGGGGGGGGGACATGAACATAAAAATCATAGAATCTCATGTTTAATGTTGGGTGATACCTCGCATGCGCCATTCACAAATAAAAACTATAATAAATACGAGAGAACACCGGAATTGCATTGATAGACATTAATTTTCTAAAATCAACCAAATCCCAATCCCGTTTTGATATATTTGATACAAGGACTCCATACCAATACGGATATCATCAGGTTGCTGCCAGGCTTTGTCCGGATTTGGAATCATTACGAGATAGGATTGGAGGCTTCATGAAAATTAGCATGGCAAACGCGCAATATAAAAAGCTTACAAGATAATATGCTGAACCATCATTAAACCAGGCGTAAATTTTAAGGATTTGCTTGAGAAATCCTAGTGTCTACTAAGCCGAAATCAATTGACATCGCATATTATTATTATTATTATTATTACATAGGTGTCTGGGTGCTTTTACGGAAATTTCCGTACTTCAAAGTGTTAGCGTACCTGTATTATGAAATGAACCATAGGTCTCGTGAAAAGTAAATTGATTTCTTAATTTCTAAGATTTAAAAATTTCAGTAATATGCTTGAATGCTATAGGTTATACGCATCATATGTTCAAATGAGATTTTATTGCTTATTGTTCTGTAAGTACACAATATTGCATGTAACGAAGCTGGGAAAACTTAATGAACATTTAAAGAGAAAGAGGTATACTTTCGACCCTAATAACTTATTTGGTCATAAACGGCCGTAATTTCTGTTGCATTATAATGAAACTCGGTATCATGAGTAACTAAAGAGAAAGCTATTTTGTAAAACTAAACTAAATCCGCTAAACTAAAACTGAATTAAACCGGCTCGGGCTTAGGTTGCTTCTACCACTAGGAGCGCTGAATATGGGCGCAGTATCCGCTTTATGATTATCATTGCAAATATAAACAAGCAAAAATATTCATTTTTTGTTTTTAATTTATAAAGGTTATTCAGGAATGCAGACTGCGCTACCCATCTTCTCAGGAATATGTTTAATTATGTAGCTCCTGCGTGAAGGACTTTTTTCCGGATACTTAAGATTTAGGAAGAATGAGTAAGCACATTACATTAATTTTTTATTGGATCATGGTAATAATTCGCATCGTTATATAAAAGTTATTGTTAGACTTTTAAAAGGGCAAAGATATAAGCAAATCAAATTAAAAGGAGTACACACCTTGACTGTAAGAATATTTAAGCGTCAAATCATACTTATAATAATTACCCGTCAAACCAACAGGATAGCTACCTTCTTTAAGAAACAACAAGAGGACTGTTATCGACGATTACCGATCATTATCGACTATTAGAGTACTAAAGATAACAATAAATCTATTATCTACAAGGCAGTAAATACCGGCGGTATTTAGTAATAGATTTTCCCAAAGAGGATAACAAAACGAGAGGACGCAAGAGGAGTAGACAAAAAGAGAGATGCTGCACGATAGCGTGACGAAACCTCCAGCCGAAGAGATAGGAGTGTGGAAGGAGAGTGTGAAGCAAGACGAGGGTTGACAATCCAACAAGGCCGTTGTCACTAGCAACAACAGCTTAGCAAAACCATACTCAACCAGTATCGATCCATATGCTCCAACCTATCGATAGTAGTAGCCGACAAGAGTTTTTATTATTTCATCAGAGAAGAACAGGTATTTTTCGAACATTTCTTCCAATCCTCATGAACATCCAACCATGCATCAAAACTCCCCCTCCCGAAAATTTATATATAACTAGCTGTTACCCAGTGTGCCATGCTACACCTACTTTCTGTCTATGACTCTCCCCGTATCAAGATCTACTTACGGTATAGATAAGATATAGATACCCAGTTACGAAAATCGGTCAAACGATGTGAATTTGTTTTAGTTCATAATGATACCCGGCAGAGGGCAGCACAACAGCACTTCATCTAACAGCCGACAGGCCAGTAGTTGTCGATTCAAAATGGCCGTCACAATCTGAATGGTTCAGTGTAGCCAATTTTTCTTGAACAAAACTTTTGACCTTTTGACCAAATTTTGAAATTTGACTATTTTGACCTCGCCTAGGAGATTTCTCGTATCAAGACCTACCTGTGAGCCAAGTTTGGTCAAAATCGGTCAAACGGTGTAGATTTGTATAATGAACAAACAAATAAATAAAAAACAGAAAAACAGACAGACACGTGATTTTTATATATATAGATATACTAGCTGTTCCCCAGCGTGCTAAAGTAGACACTTCTGCTAAAGTAGACAGAAATCCATGAGAAAGTAAAGACTTAGATAAATGAAGGCTTCAAGTAAGGTTTATGACAGGCTAGATTTGCTGCACACGCAATAAGCGACCTGGTTCAGCGCTATTTCTATGTTCTGCTTTGGTGACCATCACTCATCTCCCTAATGGGTCCGTGAAGCTGTCTCCGCGAAAGAAATATAAAGAACAGGAATCTACTTTCCGCCATAAAAGGTAAATATTCCATCCTATTACCCCCTTTCACATTTTCTTTATGGTATGCACTACTTTTTTTTTTTTTAAGCAAGAAGCCACTTTCTTTATGGATGCACATTTGGTGAACACTTCCTGTATTTGATGTGGCGGCTTAACCAGACACTTTCTTCAGCAGTAGAAAGTCATAGCATTATCATATGTGACCTATAAGGACAAAACCAACTTTTATTTCCTTTGTAACGTGTTACTTCCTTCCTCGTAGGAATTATTTTGAAAGATTCATGTGATATAGACGAAGAAACAAATTTCCCCAAACAAAGAAATATTTATGTACAGAAGAAAAAAATATATATTTTAATATTAATATGCTCGTCTAAAACTCGTGCAATATTTGAGAATTACAGTTGACAGAATAACTGCAAATTCTCCAGACTGCAAGATTGTTCGTAGTTCTACAATGAACAACACTCTACTTTAAACTCAATAAAAACTGATTATGTCTCGTTTAGGACCACTGAAGGATTTGGGACATCAGGCAAGGAAAATAGTGTTTAAAATTTATCAATACTTAGCTAAAGGGAAGGCTAAAAACATTTTAAGCTATAGCCTGTTTAACTAGATGGATCAGTTGGAGGGAAAAGAAAGAAAATTCTCTCTGTTATAACCTTATCACTAGGAGGTTTAAAAAGTTTTTATTCTTAGCTTTGGCTAAGTATTGATAAATATTAGAACTATTTTCTTTGTCTGACCTCTCAAAACCTTCCCTAGTCATAAAAAATACATAATCAGTTTTTATTATTATTTTATTTATTATGTTTCACGTATCGTGTTGTTCCTCGAAATGGGAGTTAGCAAATAGTGGAACCGTCGGGAATATGTCCCTCAAATGTTAGCGCATGCGGAATTGAACGTTTCCGTGAACAAGCTACAGACATACACTAGGACAAAGATGTGTGATGTTCATATTTATAATAATTACATACTGAATTTAAAAAATGTAACTATTTATATCTATATATCTGAATTGAACAACGCAAACATTTAAAAAACACCTTTAATTATTTGTTAGTAAGCGATAAATGTCATGATTCCAGTGAGTATTCGTTCACTAAGGTGCAGTAAATGTTTATAGGAATGAGATTAAAGAAGTAATAAACACATACAAAAGCAGAACATCAAAATATTGAAATAATAAATAAAGAAATTAGGAATAGCTTCCTACTACACAGTTATTCTACCCATAACTAAAATATTAGTTTTGTTATTCTGAAAATCAGATAGCATCTTCCTCTTCCGGTTTCCTTTTCCTCCGGTTACTGTAGGTTATCTGATAGTTTGTTGTGCAAGCACTAATTAATAAATCCATTTATTTGGCGTTCCGGAAAATTTAGAAATCGTTCCTCAGATTTAATGACTTACTTATTGTAAGATATTCCCACTGACGCAATTATTCAAGGTAAATAACATTCATTATTCCAAATTGAAAAGTCAAAGGCTCGAAATTGGAGTCAAAGGTTCCAAATTGAATAGTTCCTGTTACGCCTTCTTCTTACGAGGGTAGATGATCGAAATTTCTGCTGTGGAACGGGAATCTGTTGCCAGAAATATTTCAACAGATAAACCTTTGAATCCCCTTCTAAACTCCATGATTCATGAGTTTTGGCGCCTTCCTATTGATTTTTTCCCAGGACTTTGGCCGCTATTATCAGTATCCGGGAATCGCATTTTCAGTCCTTCATAAAATGCACAGATACAAACATTCTTCATTATTTAACTAATATGTCTTGATTATTGTGGATGGACTTCAAAATTCCATCATAGTTGATAATTTGTATTGATGAGACCAGCAGCAATATTTTCCCGTATACAGTTAAGTCACGCTAATCCGAACAGGACTAGAGATAAAAATAATTTTTATAAAATGGTAGAATTGGAAAGAGTAAAGAAAATAATTTTTTTTTTTTTTTTTTTTTTTCAAATGATATATTACATCTCGGCTGGAAAACGTACTAATTTTCTCACGTACATAGAATTCATGTTCTATAAGGCATTTAAACAAAACATAATAAGCAAACCATTATCTAAGAGTAAAGTCAGTGATCTTTTGACGCAACCAACTGGAATGGCTTGAAGAAGCAATGTTTTGCCAATGCCGCATAAACATAACGTCTACTGAGGTTGCATCGGCGCCTTAGCACTTTCAGGACCGATGGGTTCGAAACAAATTTCCATCAGGCCCCCAGGCCTTCCTTCTGTATAGGCATTTCGCCAAACAAGTGAAGAAACTTCTGAAATGATGTACTTTTAGTGGATTAATTAGAATCTTGTTAAGTGTCAAATACGCCAAGAGAACGGGCCTGCTGAAGGATTTTTGTTGGTGGATTCAGTATCATACGATACAAGACCCGCAAACCTAACGGGGAATAATGTAATGAGGCCCCAATCCAAATACGAAGAGTATAGGACAAGGGACTAATGGGGATAGAAATAAAGCCAAGCTATCTGCTGACGAAACTGGGTTCGCAGAAAACATCTCTCGGACGCATACCCACGACGCTGGGCCTGAACGTATTAAAGCGCAGTGCAATACGTGATTAGGTTTAAGTTGCTCTGTACTAGAATACCTTATTTCATGCCTTTGAATTTTGAAGCCTCAGACATACGCCTCATAAAGTCAAAATATTACAAAATCACGCCTATTCCAAACAGGTTTCGGTTGCAATTAGTTCGGATTGGCGGAACTCTACTGTACATGACATTTCGAAGCCTTCTAGTATCTTCTCATTCTGAGGACTGATTGTCCTCCATTATAGCAGAACCGAGTATAGTCACATTTGAATATTCGACTTCTGGTCTTTCGGAAAACCTTACCGTATTCAAGATTTTTTTTTGGTTTGCTCAACACGACTTTACCTGTGTTAAAAACGGTTCCCAGATATTTTATTGAATGGCTTGGTCGATCCGTCTCCTGTCGACACTCAGGTGTGCGTTCACATTCATGAAATTTGCATATTTTGTTCTAAAAGTGATTAATTTGTTGATCATCAATCTAGGCGGGTCTAGCAACTACTCCTATAGGGAATGGAACCGACTCCAGACGCAAACATATCATCAACATATAAGTTAAAAGTATAGAATATAAAAGGATAATTAAGGGTCACAGGAATAACGGAAATCCTCTAGGGTGTTTATGTTCCTATGAACCTAACGTGTTTTATTACATAGGTAATAAAAGCGAGGGCGAAGACCTGGGACATGCAACAAATTAAACGCCGCCATATCCATTGCAGTATATTTCCACGATAAAATGGTCTATTTAAGAGAGTAGACTGGCTTTGAAATAACTATCGACTGAGGGAACGTGAAAGGCAAGAATCATTAACAGCTGTATATTATTAATTTTAAACGGACGTTCATTACGTTTATTCCTGCGAAGTAGATTTAATTATCTATAAGAGAGCAAGTTATAACCTGAGGTAAAAAAAGTCCTGCTGGCAGGAACTGCGTCACCCACATAATGCTTATCCCTCCACCCGTGTAATAGTATAATGCTTATATATCAACTGTGATTTGATATTGCGATTCAATGTGGGATTGCATCATGGGTTCCATGTCATAGGCGTATTTTTCGGAGATACATAACACGCTCAAATAGTCCAATATTTTATTCCTTTGTGCAAGACAAATGAGAACTCGATGCCTTAGGTCGTGGGGTCGACTCCCACTAGGAGTGGTGGCTTTCTTTGAGAAAAGGTAAGGGATCGGCCCTACATTGGCTAGGGGAGATCACCTAAAGATAGGCCTGAAAACGGCTGTAAGATGTAAAAAGTAATGAATTTGTGTTTTTAAGAATCTTTTACTTTTCTACAGTAGACATTTTTTACTCCCGCGAAAGAATGTGAATACCCAAAGAAGTAAGAAGTATTTTAAATGTAATCTGTGAGCAAAGGCTGGAACTACTTGCACAGCGGCCAGCCCCTCTACTATTTGTCTGGTGAATTAAGTAGCAAAAAATCCCTTTTTTATTCTAAAGAAGTGGGTAGACTAACAATTTAGAGTTACAAATTCCCCATTCTCGTTCATTCTTTTTTTTTTTTTTTTAAACAATATCAATACATACATAAAATACATATTTAATTATTAGTGCACCTACAGATCACTTCACTAGTATGGTAATCTATAATTCAAGATTTAAAACAAAACAAACAAACAACAACTTATTTATACAGGAGATTATATAGGTATGTTTTCCCGTCCACTGATTCTCGTTACTAGTGAGGCTTAAAACCTGCCATTTTGCTTCTAATTTGTACTATTTTTATCCCCCCCCCACCCCCGAATTCCTCACATATTAATGTGTCCCGGTTTCACTCACCAAAAATATGGCAAGCCTACCTGAAGATAACCCCTCCTAAAATTCTATGTCAATAATGATTACCGGATAATGCAATCCGGAGCAGACGTCTGTTTTTCATGTTTTGTAATGTTCCCACGCTTATTGATCGTCATTACCAACGCAAATTGGACTGGAAGACAGCTTTATGTCCCACCGAGGCGCCATGATGCAACGGAATGTTCTTGGCATTTTATTCCCGTGACAAATTAATTCTATTGCATAAATAAGAAAACCTTAAAAAATGGGTCTTTTTCTCCCATTTTTATTCGGAATGTAAACGAGACGAAAGGACATTAAAAAGAATTTCTGTTGCAATGCATTTTCAAAAGGAACGTAAAACTAGCTTTCCGCATAGTAAAACGGATCGTTAATGATATGTTTGTTTATTTAAGGATTTTGCTTTTAAATGTATTGAAGGAAAGAGTATTGCAAATTTGTTACGTAAAAAAGTCTATTTGTAATTGTGATTGTTGTTTTAAATGATATGACAAAATACATTAAATATATGAGTTTAATACTAATAATAATTGAGGAACCTGGAGAAGTTCTATATGAGAGGATTGACTGTTGGGGTTGTCACTATGGAAACAGCCGGGTTTCTGTTACAAAAGTTACATAAAAACATACTTAGTTTGAAAACACTTTTTCTTTTTTTTTTTCAATGAAGAGATAATAGACAAGCTTCAAAGAGAAAAAGTTACCAAAACGAGAGTGTTTTTTTTTTCTTGTGAAAATAGTATTTCGTTCAAAAAAACTAATTTCTCATAAAAAAAAAAAAAAAAGTTTTTGTTTTAAAACTTGGAGATGTCGGGCTTCGATTCTATAAAGTTAAATAAAAACATTTAAACAATTTGTTTTGTAAAAACATAAAAAAAGCATCATACTTAATATAATTTAAGTATCATACTTAAAACAATAGTTTACTATACAAAATCGATTAGTAATGATTTCTACTCTAGCAGTCCTGAGGACAGGAGCAGCAACGCTGTTACGCGTTTTTGTAGTGTTTTTTTTTTTCAGTTTAGTCATCGCTAAAGCATATTTTGGATAAAAACATAAAAACGTCTAATCGCTTACCAGGTTTCCGGCAACGATCTGCGTTCAACTACGCAACCAGCTACCTACACAGTTAACCTCAAACGCCAAAAGTTACACATTATCAAAGGAGATAAAGGTTTTGGTAAATAGTAAATTAGGGAGAATATCAAAACTGTCTAATCATAAAACGTAGAAAATATGAAAGAATTTAGTAGGGATTTGAGAGCTAACAAAACAAAATTCATGAGACAAGGTAGTAGTTGATTGATTAAAAAAGAAAATACCAGATGTCTATGAGCTAATCAACGATATTATAAAAAGTAATTTATTATATGTTATGCGTCAGATCAAAACGTGAAGTTGTTCGAAAGGTATGATAGTCACATTTGATTGATAGTCTTCGATTGTAATATCGACGTGACCAAAATAGCACATCGTTTCTTCGAAGAACCATCCCTGGAAGGCCAACAACATTTCCTATTCAACATTTACATTTGAAATCACGCTGTTAGCAGCAGTTTTGTCAGCGAAGTTTTAATGAACATGAGGGAAAAAATTAAAATTCCATTAGCGAGCCGCGTGGAGAAAATTGTAGGTCTATCATGCGCGCAATAATAATAATATGCACAACTATTTATTTGTTAAAATTTTAACGTCCATTATAATTAACTCGGTACTTTAGAACGGTATATCTATAAATCACCACCCTAGCCAGGGGATAGGGCTGATGCATTTTCTTTTTTCCAAAGAAAAGCCACCAATGGTGCCAATGGCCATAGCAGTCGATGCATAAAAAAAAAGAAAAGAAAAAAAAAAAAAAAAGAGCTTACTGTTTTACGCTATTTTTACGAGTTAAGACGAATTAAACCAATTTCAAGATGTATAATTAACCGTTGTTCGGAAAAGTAGAAAACAGATCCATCCAGAGTGTAATGAATTAATTTGGGATAATGGAAATATTTATTACAAAAATGAAAACATTTTATCATCAGACAAGAGCAGTTTTGACTTATTGTATATTTACTTATATATTTCGAAACACACAAGGGGATCATGGAAGGTGTCTTTTCGTACTAATAGTAAAGGTTCAGGCGTAAGTTGTGATAGGACCCCCCCCCCCCTGGAAAGCCACCACCCCTTGTGTGAATCGAACCCACGACTCTTGGGACGGAGTGTTACGTACTAACGCCTTAACACTCACGGCCACCACTTAACGCGTCGAAATACATAAAAATATATGCACGGTGTTCCCTCAACAATACAGGTCAATCAATATTATAAAGGCCTATCTTACCGAGTTTCCGTTTAATGCTTATATCTAATGTGACATAAAATAAACTATTAAAATC
The DNA here is from genome assembly GCA_946811695.1 of Gonocerus acuteangulatus. Classification (NCBI taxonomy): domain Eukaryota; kingdom Metazoa; phylum Arthropoda; class Insecta; order Hemiptera; family Coreidae; genus Gonocerus; species Gonocerus acuteangulatus. The sequence continues at coordinate 42,363,832 of OX328127.1, read as the reverse complement.
TCGAGTTTAGAATAACCATAACTTTCGGGGCTTAAAGCACTAGGTTTTCCAGGGGGGGGGGGGGTCCTATCACAACTTACGCCTGAACCTTTACTATTACTAGTACGAAAAGACACCTTCCATGATCCCCTTGTGTGTTTCGAAATATATAAGTAAATATACAATAAGTCAAAACTGTTCTTGTCTTATGATAAAATGTTTTTATTTTTGTAATAAATATTTCCATTATCCCAAATTAATACATTACACTCTGGATGGATCTGTTTTCTACTTTTCCGAACAACGGTTAATTATACATCTTGAAATTGGTTTAATTCGCCTTACCTCGTAAAAATATCTGTACAAAGTGTACGAGGAAGCCTAATAGCGTAAAACAGTAAGCTCTATGATATGATTTTTTGTTTGAATTTTGCCGTAAAAACAAAGTGTTCCGGATTTTACCGTTCGTTTTAGACAATAATGTTTTGTACCAGATTTCATCTATATCTGACCATATATTATGAAAATGCTTGCTGCACAACTGGCAGTCCTTTATATGGCTTTGTAAATGTTCATTTGTCTTATAAAATAGAGACAATTTCAGACTGACTGTTCTTTATCTTCTAAAATGTCTTGTATGTATTTAGTAGTTTTGGGTGTCGCATATGTTGCATGTTGAATGATGGATGTTTCCCCTTAAGTAGTTGTGAGTCAGTGCTGTGAGCCCTATTCTCAGTCTTGTCAATAAATTTTGTTCTCTTCTCGAGTATCGTTGTACTGTTGTCCAAATGTATTAACCCAATTTGTTTTTTATAAAGAGAGTACGTTGAGTTCCTAACCATGTGAGGTTCCAATTTTTTAAAATATCTTTAAGTATTCTTACACATAAGTATGAGTTTGTCGTTACGTGAGAGTTATTCCAGAATGACGTTGCAGAACTTTTCATTTAAAATGTGTGAGTGGTATTTCTTCAAAAACACAAGTTTCGCCAAATCCTTAGATCCAGTTGGATATATAAATATGTTTTTTAAACAATCTAGCCAACGCAGAAGAAAATTAATTCAACAAATCACTGCAGGAGATTCTACCAGCCAGAAGATGTTTTTATTTTTTGTTCCCAGCATCTACTAACAAGTAATTTGGCTCCTGACTACTTACTGGTTGTCATCCTTTCTAAACAAACATCGCTACAAGAAATCTACCCGTCACAAGAAATCGCCAATCCGTCCCCACTAAGAGCCCCAAACTCAGAGACCATGGATTTATTCACTCGACCACCAAGAGACCCTCTTATTATATTATTATCAATCTCCTAATGAGAAATACCTCCAGCTAACAAGGCACAATACTTAGTGATTATGCAATACCTTCTTACTCAATAAGGCGCAACAGGGTCTATTACTACGACCCTATTAAATAATAGCAATCCATCCAGGACTGAGGTATAACAGGAAGCAAATTTATAAACTTTCCTCATATTATGATGGTAACTCTGTTCACTGATGGTAATTATAATTCCAGAGTAAAATCTAATGATGGCTTATGCTTGATTATCATTAATTACTCGTTGAAATAATTAGAAATTTATTTCAATCTAAAAATAATAACATAAATAAGAGTTTAAACCACCCTTATAATGAGAAACAGGCACTTCTGCAGTATCGGACCCTCCGGGCCCTCGTGGCCTGTTATCACACGGATTCTTCATTTTTTTTTTTAATTTGTTATTGCCATTGAAAATATGATAAAAATGAGTAACCTTTCCTATTATTATTTTATAAAATAATAATAAATAAGTAATATTTGGTCTCAAAACCTCTCCAGCTTAATTCCAGCTCATTATATTAAATGGTGTATTATTCCCTTCATTGCGAGAATACAAATTTTGTTTTCAGCCGGTATAGGTTTTGTTGAATGACTAATGTTCTTTAGTAAGCGCAATGAATGTGATAGTAACAATTTCAAGCATGAAGGGTTTAATGGCATGGGGTTATTACCCAGACGGTCACCCATACAAAGTACCGTCCACGTTCGACGCGTGCTTAACTTCGCTGAACGAATGGAAACCAGCCTACTTAATGTGGTATGACCGTTGTCTATATATTTTTACGATTCCTTAGGGCAAAAGTTTCATAAGAAATATGACTTAAGAAATTAGAATATTTAAGCAGACGGGGATGACTAAAAAATCCCAGTTTTTTTTTAATACGGTTTCCTGCATCCATGCAACAAGAAACTAAAAGCATATGTAACAAGCTCCCGATGGGTATAATTTTTAAATGAAGGATAAATTAACTTGCAAATAGTCTCGATTAATCTTTCTTTCCAGTTGTAATGATTGAGCAATACAGTATTATTCTATTTTCATTGCTCAACTTCTTGCTTATTACCTCTTATGAATAGCTTCACCTCATGATTTAAATATCTGTACTCAGAGTTTAGACATTTTAGCAATTCATTGTTCTTTTATAGTTATAATTTTCTTCTCAATGGGCTATTTGCTCCGAAACATTCTAATTTAACATAGTTGCATTTCTTGGCGATAGTGATATCACAAGAAAGGGTTAGGATGAAGGTCATGTTTTTGATCCTGCCTAAACGAAACATTAGTACAGGCCAAATAGGTCTAACTGGAGTATTGAGTATGGAGCTTGGTTCCAGAGGACGGCTTTAGGATAATATAACACCTCTGTAAACTTGGCATCCCACTTTCGAAAAAAAATATGACAATAGACTCAAAAAATTGCAAATCGGTTGCAGTTGTTTGTAATGAAAAAAATTTCGTTTGTAGTTAAACCATTTTTGAGGAACGGGGGGGGGCAAAAAAATACCCCGCACCCGACTTCAACCGATTGGAACCAAACCATTTTTATTCGACGTCAAATCGTTTGTAGAGAAAGAAATTTCGTTTGTAGTTAATCAGAAAAAAAGTTACAGACGTTTTTTGAATTATCAAAATGTCAACTTTTTCATTTTTGGGGGTGCGAGTTTTTTATTAACCTAATGCATTCGAAATCGTTTGTAGTTGATAGTATTGAAAGAATTTTCGTTTGTAGTTGCACAGAAAAAAAGTTACAGCCGTTTTTTGAATTTTCAAAATCGCAACTTTTTCATTTTTAGGGGTGCGTGTTTTTTTTTATGGTCCCAATGCATTCGAAATCGTTTGTAGTTGCACAGAACAAAAGTTACAGCCGTTTTTTCAATTTTCAAAATCGCAACTTTTTCATTTTTAGGGGCGCGAGTTTTTTTTTTTTTTTTTTTTTTTTTTTTTTTAAATAAATGAGTACATTAGAAAGTACATTAAAACGTAAGCGAGAAAAGCAGGCAATAATGCCAGACAATGTTTGTCCTCAGAATGAATCTATCCACGCAGTCTTTTTATTGATTTCGAAACTTTGAATTAATTAAGAAAAATCATCAATAAATATTTGGTCGAAGCATGACATGACATGAAGTGCTTTCAACATATTTGTCTACGAGAATGATAGTAAATAGAGATAAACTGTTATCTATAATGTACCATACGATATCCCAATACTTATATTTTGTAAATGAACACGGTTGCGTAGACAAGAGGGGTTTGTCCGAAAGATATGCAAAAAAAGAGAACACTCTGAATAGCTTGCTCATTCAAGATGTATTGTTTTTAGAGGATTATGTTTTGTTTGAAATACAAAATGAATCAATATGTGATTTCCTCAGTAAGGGTTTCCACATACTTCAGTTTTACTCTCCGAAAAACTAGCCAACTAATTTTGGTCCATTAGTCATTAATTTCGATCGCGTTTTCCGAGTTGATAGCCACTGTGCGTCGGTCCAACCGCCACTAGTGCGAAAAAATAGACTATGAGTAGATTTTTTTAGTCTTTGTGCTCATTTTGATGTCGAAAATTGAATGATCCTGGGATTCTTAAAATATTCTACACCAATGGTCTCGAATGTTGATGAGTGAGCTCCATTTCAAGAGCAAAGGTTTCGTTCGTGCAAAGAAAGTTGGCACGACAGTTTTAATTGTTATAATTTGTGTCATCAAAGAGACAATAATTGAAAACGGTCCTAAGACGGTTTTTGTACAGCGAATGTACTTATCATCCATCTAGAAGATTACTAGATGGAAACGAATTCATTAAAACTAATTGGAAAGGGGACTATCACAAAATGGCTTGTTAGATTGTCTTCACTTCCCAAACATAATTAAAAACTACCTTGACATTATTGTGCGATGTGGGGAAACCGTGACCATGGCCGACGACGTTACGAGAATATCTGACTAAGCTTGCCACGGGATAACAAAATTAAAATCTCAACAATAATCTTTCTGGGGTCTACCCGTGGTCTGGTGGCTAACGGCTTGGATTCTCATGCAGGAGATGGGGGCTCGAATCCCACCGGGACCAGATATTTTTCTCATTTCAGGGTCTGTTGAGAAATTTCCCGGCTGCACCAGAGGGATGTCGGCGTTACTAGTGTCCTACATGTCGGTGCGCAGTCATTCTTCTTGACGTTTTAGAGCTGTACAAAAGTCGACTCACAGAACATGAGTCACTCTACCCTATGATGCTTATATCAGGCTTGATTTGGAATGTTTGAATAGACTCTCGTATTTTCTCTTTGTTGGAACGGCACTAATACATCCAAAATTTCAAGTACAGTTTTCTCCGGTACAGTTGCATTCATTTTAGTTGAGTCAACGTGGAGGTCTTATTAGCTAGCAGCCAAGTCTCTGCATGTGTTACGCTAGAAAATGTTTTAGGATTAATATTTTTTGGTATATTCCTTACATTTCGTAAGCTATGGTTTTGAGTACTTTAATAAAATGTTGACAATTTACAAGAGAATCGTAAGGAATGTCTAAAGTAACGTTGCGTTCAATATGTTTTTAAAGGGGTCTCCCGTGGTCTAATGGCTAGCGCCTTGGATTCATAAGCGGGAGATGGTGGGTTCGATTCCCAACCTCCGGCAGGAATTTTATCATCCCACGGCTCGCTGGTAAAATTCCTCGCTGCACCCTGGATGTCGGCGCTAATGACCTAGTAGACCTAGTTGTAGATGCGCCGTTAAAAAAAAAAAAAAAAAAAAAAAAAAAAAAAAAAAAAATATATATATATATATATATATATGTTTTTAAAAATCGGGGGTCAAAAGTGCAAATGGCCAGGGCCATGTGTCGCGGCACAATTTATCCCGTTTATGACACAAATAAACCCGTATGATTCAACGTTCTCAGCGAACATTAAGAAACATTTAAGCTCCCCTACTACTATTCTACTGCGTAGGTGTATTATCACCTCGTTTAAACAGCCCAACAAGTGTTTAGTGTTGGACGGACCATACTGAACGCTACTTGTCCACCAAAGTGTGAATGAGTACTTGCCACTTGTCACAGAGTTAGCGACAAGCACTAATAACTACACTAGTGTATACTAGGCATAATGGGGGGTCTCCCGTGGTCTAGTGGCTAGCGCCTTGGACTCATAAGCGGGAGATGGTGGGTTCGATTCCCATCTGGTGGCAGGAATTTTCTCATTCACGGCTCGTTGGGAAAATTCCTCGCTGCACCCCGGATGTCGGCGCTAATGGCTTAGATGTTGTGCACCGTATTAAAAAAAAAAAAAAAAAAAAAAAAAATATGTTTTTAAAAATCGGGGGTCAAAAGTGCAAATGGCCAGGGCCATGTGTCGCGGCACAATTTATCCCGTTTATGACACAAATAAACCCGTATGATTCAACGTTCTCAGCGAACATTAAGAACGCGGGGGAGTTCTTTCCGTTTAGGATACTGTCAGTCCTTTTGTGGCGCCTTAAATCTTCCTTCTCTTTGATATCTTATTTTATATTTTTTATGAAAGATCAAAACCTACCAATAACTAGTTCTGTTCCTTTACTAATGGCATTAGGGATATGAACTGAACCGCGATAAAATGACGAAGTTCTTGGGAGTCGGACTTTTTAAAAATTTCAAGCCGAAATGTTGGCAAAATAAAACGTTATTCTCTTATATGAAATATAGTTTTAATTAGATAACAAGACCGATCCCTGACTATATCTACCTTCATTCGCAAGTTAATGATTGGAGTTCGTTAAAAGTGTCTTTTATAACAAATATTCGCTTCTTATTGGCATTTCTTTCTTCGTCAAGAATAATTTATTTTCTCTATGAGGAAAATATGAGAAAATACTTTATTTCCGCCATGATACTTGAGGTTTGGGTAACGATCCATGACAAGCCGCGCCAAAGAAATAAGATTGGGGGTTTTAACGGTTTTCCCGCTAGTGGTTTGAGATATTTACATGTACCTTACTAAACAAAGAATAATTGATGAGTATGTGTAAGAATGGAAAACCACATATCCGCGTATTACCCAAACTACGGAAAACAAAGATATAAAATGCATTCTTATTAATAATCTTCAAGCATTAAAAAATTTGGTATTTTCTTTATTTTTAATTTACTATTTTCATTTTTATCTAATAACGAGCAGAGTGATTACTAAGAATAAATGTAGATGATAAAAGAAACGTAAATATCAATATAATGGAGAAGGCAAACGGATTGAGCAGGCGGAAAATACGCCTCATAGATTCCCATAATGCAGTGCTACTACCATGGTAGGAAACCAAAACACACACAAAAAAAAACGCAATAAAAAAGCTATATATTAAAAGGCAAATTACATTTTTCAAAAAATGTCAGTAAAAATCAATTTTAGGTAAAGTGTCTTTAGAAATCTTACTAATAGTTTCTGATTGAATATTTATCCAAGTCATCTACGTCGTAATATCCTCTTTAAACTAATTCTTAATCTTGTGTTTTCAAAACATTCATAACTTATAGTTGCAACAGTGTTCTTGCAAAAGTGTGGTATTATAAACTAACGTATCTTCAAACATTTTTGGAACATGGGCTGGATACCACGTTTCTTGCAACATGTAAATTCTAACGATTCTATGCTTGTCCATTCCTAGATGGATAAACAATTTTTAAAACATTTTTGTAAGTATCTATTCAATTTATATAAATTCCAAATTCCTAAATCAGAACAGATATTTAAACATTTACGTTCATACACAGTTTTCCTAATTATTTATTTTATAGTTTTTACTCCGGTGCAGCAGATGTCAAAAGCGATGTATCAACTATTATATTTATAAGAAAGTGTACAACTGAATGTCTTTCAAAAATTTCACAATATTGTTGAAAAGGCCTGAGACATAATAATTCATGTGGATTTCTTTCTAGAATCCATTTTGCTTTCTCTAAATTTGGAGAAAGGCGTGAGGATGTGCTCCACACTGAAAGATTCGGTTATTGCATTGAAAACATTTTATGGGATGGAGCTCTTTTAGCAGGTAGAAATGAGTATATTTATAGGCATTGGTTTTTCCACACCTTTTATAAGAATTTGCAAGCTTACCATACACTCGAGTATATAATATTTGATAATAAATATTGTTAACAGTTCCATGAACCATTCTTAATCAAGAAGGAAATGTTTATAACTTTCCTGTTCCTTCAAGAAACTAAAGACTTGCGACTTATTTGTAAGAAGGAAAAAACGACCTTGTGCATTCCACTTTGATGAATAGCATCCAATGCGCCATTTCGATGTCTTACCGCAAGAAAAAACCAGAAGCAGTTTATCCTCAAATGACAAGTATTTATAGCAAAAGGCGACGAATTCCGAGAACAAAGAAAAAAAACTCGAAGAACCATCTTCAAGTTAAATGTTAATTATGATTCGTTTCAGGAAACATTTAGATTTTCAAGGCCATTATGATACTTCAGTCGCTGTAAGAGTTTTTTCTTAATGTTTTCGATTTTAATCTCGTAATAGATTAAAGCTCAACTTCTGATAAAATGTGGCACGATTAAAATAATTATTGAGAATATAAAACAAATTTTTTTAAAGTTTTGAGAATTCTAAGCTAGCCACAACTACTAAGGACTCACGTACATCACTATACAAAAGAATATATCAATTTCTATTCGATAAATACAAAGCTACGTATGCCCACTTTACAGGCACTTACTTAGCATAAGTGCTAGTTATCTAAGCATTTTTTTTTTTTTTTTATTGACAAGTATCAAGTATTAGTTACAAGAGAATAGAAATGGATTCTATTTACTAAACTACATTTAAGCTCCCCTACTACTATTCTACTGCGTAGGTGTATTATCACCTCGTTTAAACAGCCCAACAAGTGTTTAGTGTTGGACGGACCATACTGTACGCTACTTGTCCACCAAAGTGTGAATGAGTACTTGCCACTTGTCACAGAGTTAGCGACAAGCACTAATAACTACACTAGTGTATACTAGGCATAATGGCGGGTCTCCCGTGGTCTAGTGGCTAGCGCCTTGGACTCATAAGCGGGAGATGGTGGGTTCGATTTCCATCTGGTGGCAGGAATTTTCTCATCCCACGGCTCGTTGGGAAAATTCCTCGCTGCACCCCGGATGTCGGCGCTAATGGCTTAGATGTTGTGCACCGTATTAATAAAAAAACAAAAAAAAAAAAAAAAAAAAAAAAAAACTTGGGATTGCAAGTTCACAAAGTCAGCATAGATTGATTCTTGATAGAAGGATTCTTCTCTTTAGGTAGACAGTCCATATTTTTCCAAACTTAGACTAATACTATTTTATTCCTTAATTAGTAGACTAACAATTGGACCATGTTAATCGATTCACAGGAGCTCCGTCATCTGGAGCATTTCCATTCTTATCCCCCGTGTCATTTGGAAGGTTTGGAATAGAAACAGTTAATATTTTGTGTATTTCGTGAAATATTTAAACACCTGGAGAAAAAAATGGAATTAACTAAAATATTCTAAAATAGAGGATTGATTCGACATTGGCTAGATGCTTGACATTCATTCAAACAAGGATATACGAATTTGGATACGTTTGGAGCTGAGGAATTAATAAAAAAAAAAAAAAATAATAAATAAATAAAAAGGAACATGTATAAAGACAAGAACAGTTTTGAGATTTTCTAAAATATCTCGCATTTGGGAAATTGTACGTAGAAGGTTTTGTTCCATTGAACGGTTTTTTATCGATACTTTCCTAAGGTTTTAATTGGTTGGATGTCGTTGTTTATTAATTGGAATAACAATGAAATGAATATATCAAAAAGAAGATAAGTAAATGAGAAACGTGTTTGTATGATATATTGTTTGTAATAGAACTTTCCAACTTCCAGGAGGAGGAGTGAATTATTTACGTTACTGGAAGGTTTTTTTTTTATCATAATGAGTCCTAAAAGCTCACATTCTTCCAGATTTCATTGGATTGCGTTTAAATTCTTCACAAAATATTAACTATATCTAATCCAAGCTTTCCAAATGATACTATGGATAAGAACGTAAGAAAGTTTCTGAGCTGAACATTACTTTAAAGAGTCCATCTTTTAGAATTCCTTTCCTTTAGCATGTGCTATTATCGAAGAATAAAATGTAAAACAACTAAAAAAAAACATGCAAAACATACTGCGAACATCTTATTCCTGTCATTATGTCAGCTACTCACCTGAAACAAACACAAAACGAATAAGAATAAAGATTGAAGTATTATTACTTAAGAAATTCGCTACATGGATGGTTATCAACGATTACAGAGGAATAATAACATTTCTTGGATAAGTAGGAAAAATTCTAAATAGAAAACATTCTGGTTCTATTCAGGAAATGCATCATGTAAAGTATTCGTCAGCCCAAAAAAAACTTTATTTATTAGAAAAGTTATTTAATAGAAAATAACAAAAAATATTAAAAAGAAAGAATTATTGCTTCCCCCTTTATTTAGAGCATCTAAATCTAACAACGAGATAGGTTTTTACTTTCTGAATTATATCAAAGGAACAGGTGAAACCATAAGATGAAGGCCTAGTTGGGAATAAATTACACACCGGAGAAGTCAGAGAAGGAAATTGATGGTTTTTGTAGCCCGCAGACATCTTCTTCAGGAGAACATCCTGGGAAGAAAGTTGCTTGTAATGTCTGAACTCTTAATCTACAAGGCAAAAGCAGATGTCAGAAAACCCCTAATCTGATAGCCATACTATGCTGCAGCACACGTATATATAAATGATTAATTCGTTCGACGAAATAAAATTCTTCTTTGTTTTTAAGTTACCCATACAAGGGAACATCCCCAAGTGTCCGGAGCCGATTTTAATGAAACTTTCATCATACACGTGAAAATAATCTATACGTATTTTTTTATATCGTCCCAATCGACATTTTAAAAGAACAGGAATACGTTGCTGAATTCAAAGTTGTATTATACTTCTAATTTCCATCTCGTAATTCGGCGTATATCAGTATGATACATGCGCACACTGCACATTCAGCGAAGTGGCGTGGTGCGGCACATTACGAGCAACGCAGTTGTCTTACTTTTATAAAAAAAACATACATCAATTAAAAATATCATACATCGTTGAATTCAGCAACGTATTCCATACTCATTAGCACAATCGCTATGTTTCATAACACAATTGTTTCATAACACGCGCACAATTGTTTCATAACAGAAATGTTAAAAAAAAAAAATTATTATTTAAATAACTTGTTTACAAATTGTTTTGTATGCAAAATACCATAGATGTTTTCCTTATAACATTTTTTCTATCTACGATAATTTAAAAGTGACAATATTTGAGGTGTAATTTGGAACGTTAGTTTCGCCCTTTTAAAGTGCGGTTGGGACGATATAAAATAATACGTATTATTTTTACGTCATTAATGAATGTACAAAGTTTCATTATAATCGGCTCCGGATACTTCGGGGTGTTACCTTGTTAGCGATATCACCTTTAATTCTCCTCTTGTTAAGTTTTGTAAGCCGTATGTTATGTAGATGAGGTCATTACCAGTCAGCAGATGGTACACAAGACAAGGATGAGACACCAAAGCATATTACATTTTAATGCGTAGCATTGGAAAAGAGGCGTTTCTTAAATTTTGGTTGCATTGATGAAGATGAAATCAGGAGGTCGAAGGAAGTTTGGCATTATGATATTCATAAGGAACCTGAGGTAAGCCTGACCAGCTGTACAAGACTCGCACAACAGGACAACCGGCCGATGTGCACCCCACAAAGACCAGGGTTATGAGTCAGGTTTTAATCTAATTTAATCAAAGTAAAAGCCGCGAGCCCTACGGTTATTTCAGCGCGAATTATAAGAATAAAAAAAAGTTCCGGTTTGTGGTTCCTACTAGTTAACAACGAACTTTTTTCCACCGCGATCAATGGGTTAAGGATATGCCGGTATTACTCTAAAGCCGGGGTCTCCCCGGGGTCTAGTGGCTAATGCCTTAGTTTCCTATGCGGGTGATAGTAGGTTCGATTCCCATCGGCACATAGTGGTCAAAAATAGCCAAAAAGCGCTCAAAACTTGATTTTCTGAAGTATTTTCTCCGAACCCATTCGCCTTAAATATATGTTAAATACTTCGTGAGAGTGCCATTTCTTGAGTTTTAGGCCCCACCGTTGATTGCAAGACGGTGGATAATCATTGAAGTACTAGAAACGAAGAAAATTTCCCAAATCCTCATGTACCAAAATCGTTTCTTCAACTTTACTTTTTCAGACCGATAAGGTTGACGCATGTTTTTCTTGTTTTAATGGGATGTTCGAAGGGCAAAAAAAATATTTTAGTATTTTTCGAATCGCCTTCATGGACGGGGATACTGAAAAAGTAAAAAAAATACACGTATCAAATTTCTTTTTGTCATATAGCTTTTGCGTCTCTCTAATTTCGGGCTTAAATATTCCGTGGGCATGTATAGAAAGACCCCAGACTGAAATTAGCTGCGTAAGTCTGCCTATTTCAGTGCTAGAGGTGAACGAACTCGGTAAATTACTAACAGACAGACGCGCGTTATCTCTATGCAAACATTGGAATCAAATCGAAGACGGATTTTTTTTGCAGTACTCACTTTGACTGCAAAAAATGTCTGAAGTGATCCTACAGAAATGATCTCAAAGTTGGCTGAGATAGGAGCAGATGTATTTTTTTTTTTTTTTTTTTTTTTTAATAGATTTTGACCCCCTGAGTCCAGCCAAGTGCAGTTCAGAGGCGGGGGCGACCACAAAACAATTTGTAATGTGAGTGACTTATCAATACCTTCAATGTAGTTATAAGACTGGTAAGTGTGCACAATTTCAGGTTTCTGAATCAACAATATCAAATGTTATTGAGTTTTGAGCGATTTTTTACCACTGTGCGGCGGCAGGAATTTTCTCATCTCACGGCTCGTTGAGAAAATTCGTCGCTGCCCCTTGGATGTCGGCGCTAATGGCCGAGATGTCGATGCGCCGTAATAAAATAAAAATAATAACAATAAAAAATAAAATGAAAAAAAGAGAAAAAAACAAATTACATTACAGCCGGATTGCGCCATCGAAACAATAGTCTGGGGAAACATAGAGATATTCAAGAATACGAATCAACATCTGTATGGTGCCACTGATTATTTTATAATTAGGTGCAATTTATATATTATTCATTATGAAATTTCTAGGTCCTGGCAACCCTAGGAGAAATATTTCACATTAAATTAATTTTATTTGATATATCTATTCTTATACTCAAGGCTTTGCTCCTTCGACAGAGGGAGGTTGAGTATATTATAAATTATATTTATATATATTTATCATTCGAAAATATAATAATGCCTAATAATAATGAAATTGATTGACCCCAAGAAGTGCTTTTAATTTTAAAAAAACTGCAAATAAAAAATAGGTAAACAAATACCTTTTCAAAGTGTCAGTAGATATAAGGGTACAGCCATAAATTACTGAAGCTATGGGTATATTTACTGCAGTTTGACAGCTTCTCCATTAGGAGCGTAGCCATTAAAGAGCCGAGTTAAATAAAAAAACAAGTTATGTACTAGTAAATAGAATTATTTTCTTCAGAAGAGAAATACCCGGCCCATTTCTTGCTATGTAAGAAGTGCTTTATTCTTGGATAAACAAGGAATATTTTGTTCAGTAACGAGTATATTCTTGAAAACCATTCCACGAAAAAGTTGTTTACTTTCATTTGCATAACGAATTAGCAACTTTACTATCTGTATTGAAACGAGTTGTCTCAATAAGACAAGGAGAAACGACAAAATTTAGTAGGGAGACATTTTCGTTCTTTCTATAAATTAAAATGTTATAATTTATTCAATCGGTTAGCGAAAAAAATTCTATGAGGACCAGGTTGGGGATTCTAGTCGATTGGCGTTTAAGATGATTGCCGGTAGCGCAATGCAGTTTATTCCTACTTATGCATTCGGTGCAGCCGCTAGAGCTTAAAGCACTCTCATGCTTAACTCCATCATACAGTCATATTAGACATTAGTTCTCCTAATTTTATGGAAAACACGCAGTATTTTAAAAGTGTTTTTATCTCCGAAAGAGAGACAAAGGGAGAGGGATAGTGAGTGAGTGAGTGATGCAAATGGTATTGGATGAATGTAATGACACGTCTCTACTTCAGGTGGTCCCGTGTTGGCCCACCCATGGATCCTATAAAGGAGGAACTTAAAATAATGAAATAGTTTAAATTATCAAAACACTTCAAGTTCCCCCCCCCCCTTATAAGCTGCCCATATAAACGAAACGTTTTAGCATAATGTTCTTGGTTCGCGGGATGAAAAACAACTCGGAAAATAATGAACTTCAGAGGAAGGGGGAACCTTATTCCCATCGTCATTGTAGTTCGTATTAATGAAGAAATCAAGAGTACATATTTAAAACATATAGATAGTATTGGTTATGTCCCCTCCCTCCAAAAACAACAATAAAAAAATCGCCGTAAAGCTTTCTCGAAAGACTGATATAAGAACCAAACTCAAATGCCTTAGACCAGATTGTCGTCAAGGATTTCTAGCAGCCTCACAAGTTTCTCCCATTTGTCTCCGTTCAAGAGGCGAATCAGAGCAGTACACAAGGCCGTTCACTCGTTAAAATAAGTGTGTGTACGTTCCTTGTTCTAGCACACTAACCTACATTACAGTCGACTTCAAGGGATAGAAGGAAATGAAAGATCATATCTGCTAACAAAATTTCGAATGCATCAAAATCGAAAAGAAACCAAATAAATAATCTAGAAGATTAATACCGTCAATAAATATAAAAATACTGTTTTCATACCTTCTGGTAGAAGCTGTCGTCACTGGAGGACTGTGGGAGGGTGCATTCTTAATATTGCAATACTGCCTTTAACAACCTACTAATAATCTTAACAAGACCAAACATTGGTCATTCAGTAACTGACATGAATTTTGCAAATCAAGAAAAGAACTTTTCGTAGACTCTATGGTCTTATATGACAAATTTCGTATGCTATAGAAGAATGCAAAACATATCCAAATGCGTTCTTCTAGTAGATGTATTGGCAATATGTTTAGAGCGTGTTAATCATGAACTGGAATGAATTGCAAACCTTTAAACAGCAACAGTTCACTAAATGAAACAAAACCAACAGGGTGTCTACTACTTTTGTGAAAGCCAATTTCGTGACTTTTTCGTGACATTTTCGTGCCTTGAACGCAAATTTCGTGCCCATTAAAGAGTAAATAAAGTCCGACTCGTAGGAATTGCGTCATCATAGTGCGGTATCGTTCATTTCTCAAGTGCCATGAGTACAAGAATAGATGCAGTTATTGGTAGGTTTTAATGTTTTGTGACATCATAAAGAGAAGAAAGATTAAGGCGCCACTACACGAGACTGACAATATTTTAAACGAAAATGACTGCACCCTCTTTCTCCCAGGAATATATTAACTCCCAGGAATACACTAGTAACGATAAGTTTCTCATTTTCTTACCTTGTTTTACTAAAATCCTGTACTCATTTAACTGTTAAAAAACACAATTAAAAAAAAAACAACCAATTAAAACGTTAGGGAAAAAGAGACAAATACCCGTTCAAAAGAACAAAACTAACGAGTTCGGAGTTTCAAGCACTTATTTCTCCAATTAACATCGCTCCATCTAATCTTACAAGAAAATCTTTTTTGCAGAGAATTTAGTAAGCTTTCGAATGGATACATTTCACTTTCCACGATTTTATAACCGCTTTAATGATATTTAAGAAAATGTGCAAAGATTAACAATATACAAAACTGATATATATATATATATATATATATATATATATATATATATACATATATATATATACAGCTAGTGTCAAAAGTATTGGAACACCCATAAATATTTTACATTTTTGGCTTAAATAATGGTGCTTTAGGTAAACAGAAGGCATCAATAGCATGGTGATAAGCTATACTTGAAATATTCCCTAAAAATCAACATAAAAAAAACGGCATTTCTATTATTAATTAACATTTATCAATAAAATGCAATATTAAGTATTGGAACACCCGATTTCTTTACTAATACAGCTGGACTTTGGACGGGTTTAATTCCATCTTATCGGTGAACTTTGTCCTTTTTGGATGACTTGGTAACTTATATGTTTGAATCACTTTGTTTTAGATCAATTTTTTTAACATTAGCCAGAGAGAAAAATAAACCTTAGTTAAAATACAAAATCTTATTATTACGATTTAATGAGCGCAAATGTTTGTAAGAAATCGGAAAAATTGTTAACCTTAGCTAAGTCTACTTATCAAATATTTTTGATAAGTCAGACTTTTTGGTGCAGTAGACACCCTGACCAAGCAAACTATATTATGATTTTCACTTTGGATTCCAATTATTTAGCTTATTTATTTGAAATCTTGCTTGAAATAATTTATAGAAGTAAAAAACATTGATGGTTTTGGTCTATTATATGTGCAATGAATGCCTACTAATTATGAAACTGAATGACCATTGAGTGGAGGGTGAAGAGCTGACTCAATTTTTAATTTCGTTAGCAAAAACGCCCAAATATGTTTCTGATATTAGTTCTGAAGATAGACCTACTTATCGCAGGGCAGAAAGTGGTTGTATGTTGTAATCTCAGTCCAGTCAACGAATGACTAAAAACAGCTATAGATGGAAATTTTTGGAACAAATATTTGACTCCGTAACTTTGTTTAGGTTGGATAGGAGGTGAATATATCAAAAGTCCCCAGCCGTAGCCTTTTTTCCAGGGGGGGGGGGGTTAGAAGGTCCCATTTTTCGAGTTTTCACTTATATCTCGGAAACCCTGCGTCCTAGCGACATGGCTATTCTATAACAAATGAAAGCTGATTAAATTTCCAACAAGTTCTATTCAGTAAAGTTTTTCGAGATATCTTTAGTTTTCGAAATATCCGCTCTTGAAAGTCTGCCATTTTTGGAAAAAACCCTTTTGCCGCACATTTTACCCTCTTTTTGACCAGATAACTCTTCAACAATGCACCCAAAAAATAAATAACTGTTGTAGATATTGCATTCCCTTCAATAATATATATTACTTTGCCATTTTATGTATACGAAGGAATGCAGGAGAGGTTGCTTGTATGAATTGATGTTGCACTCATGAACCTCATGCATACGCGCGTATTTATGTCTTTTTTTAAAAAAAACATAACAAATCTCATAAAACGATTAGACGAGTTCGCTAAGCAGCAAAATAGATCTGTCTGGAGAGAGAGTTTACTAATGCCACTAACGTTAAAGTCTAACTAATAAGGAAAAATACATTTTTAATTGAAACAATTAATACGTTTAGTTTCAAAGAAAATGTAGAAGGTAAAAAATAAATCGTACTCTCTCAGACAATGAATAATTCTCGTTCATAAAATTCAGCATCAATGGAATACATAATAAATGTACTAAGCCAATGTCAGAAAAAATAAGCACAAGGTCAGAGAGAGGAAGGTGTGATAAGGAGACCATGGCTCCATTATCAGGAATAGGGGAGTGGACCAAGAATACATCATGCTGATATCCCGGCGGTTTCTTGATAATAGGCATAGGGCAACAGAGAAATAGTAACTAATTATTTTCTTATTTATTATTCATCTTACAATAATAATTTTTTAATCTATCACCAAAATAATAGTTTAGTGGCAAAATAATGAACTTAGGTCTTAGTCTCCTGTAGCACTGAAAATAGCCATTTTAGTAATACTCTTCAATTGCCATTACAACATGAATTGCCAAAAATGGCAAAAAATGGACTTGGCTCTGAACCCTCCATATGTGCCTCTGTGTGTGTGTATATATGTATGGGTGTACAAGAAAAATTAAAACGGAGGGAATTTTTTTTTGTCCAGCCTTGATGAAAATTTGATAAAAACTCAATCAAATAATTTTCATATGTGAAGCCTGAATATCAACATTCCATTGTAAGTGCGAAAAGGCATACCTGTAAGTCTAGCGCAATGTTCTAATAAAGTGGAAACTTTTACGGCAATTACTCGGCAAATCGCGAACCTGCAGTAATTTCCCGAAGGCTCGGAGGCGGACAAAGCCGAACAATAGGAGCGTTAGTTCCGCGTTTCAAGAACGGTCATTTTGCATAATGCACCGATTGCCAGCCGGTTTCACTCGCGAACCCATATTAGTGGGACGGGTAATAAAACACTTTAACAGGTCAAATAGAAAAGCAAGAACGTCTTGAATTGATACCCTTGATATGAGCACATCATGTAGTCGGTTCTAGTGGTTACCAGTGCTTAGAATGACGCTGGTTAGGAAACAAGGGTGTTTAGAATGGGAGGTAAACAATAGATAGCTTGGTACTGATGGTCATGAAAGTAAACGCTATATAAATACGTTATTGCCTGTTGGGAGTTTAAGTCTTTCTCGAGTGTATATTAGATGCACTGAGATTTCGAAGAGAAGAGATATATAAGGTGAAACAACGCACAGGAAATAGACAGCATCCAATTTTAAGAGGAAATTATTCACCCTATGACCTCACTCGTTCTTAAAGAAAGCTGATGACATCATTCTCATTTAGTGAACTTGTTTTACTGAAAATCACTTAAAAAACAACAACAACCAATTAAAAACTAGCAAAAACATGTTGAAATTTCGACTTCAAGCACTGATTTCTCCGACTGAAATGGCCTAAGTGAAAATTGGACGAGAATCGTTTTTGCAGGAATAATTTTTTGAATGGTTACTTTACTTACCACGATTTCTTAAGCGTTTTCGAGATAGTTAAGAAAATGTACGAAAACCTCTAATCTGCTATTTTCTGTTTTTTATTTTAATACTTACTTCCTTAACACCAAACCAAACCAAAATTTATATGATTTACTTTACGTATCTTTCAAAGCGTTTGGACATTTTTCCACGTTAGTTCGTATTTCTGGAGTAACCAAACGGAAAGTTCGGATAATCCGTTTCATTTTATCGCAAACTATAGAGGTATGGCTTTAAAAATGGTTTCCGAAGCTAAATTACCTATTGAACGAGTGCCTGAAAGCCTTAAAACGCAAAGCCGTAATCGCTACGATTTGTTCGACGTGAATTTCGCTAAAAACAGTCTTCCGGTTGGCGGATTCTGTTAGATAACGAACTCAACATTTCGCTTGAGACGAAGTATTATTGTGGAAATTTTATCGGAATAGGACCATTTTTAACGCTTCTAGTACGCGACCGACAAATTATATATATATATATATATATATATATATATATATATATATATATTCTTTTTTATCCTAGGAGGCATGGGGTCATTAAAGCAGTCTTCCTTTATTTATTACACCACTTTATTTATTGGGCCCTATAAATAAAGTGGTGTAATAAAGGAAGACTGCTTTAATGACCCCATGCCTCCTAGGATAAAAAAGAATTTTGATATTTTGGGCCATCTATAAGAATAAATAATATATATATATATATATATATATATATATATATATATATATATATATATATATATGTATATATATATATATGTATGTATATATATATATATATATATACGTGGGGTGATCAAAAAGTTCCAGGACTGATTTTTTATTAATTTATTTAAAAAATCTACAGGCTATTGGACGTCGTCCCCTTCAAAGTACTCTCGGTACTTACGTATTAGCGTCAATGCAGGTTAAAGAGCCACCTCTGTGAACTTGGCACCCCACTTTCGAAAAAAAATATGACAATAGACTCAAAAAATTGCAAATCGTTTGTAGTTATTTGTAGTGAAAAAAATTTCGTTTGTAGTTGCCCCGTTTTTGAGAACCGGGGGGTCAAAAAATACCCCGCACCCGACTTCAACCGATTGGAACCAAACCACTTTTATTCGACGTAAAATCGTTTGTAGTTGTTTGTAGTGAAAGAATTTTCGTTTGTAGTTGCCTAGAAAAAAAGTTACAGCCGCTTTTTGAATTTTCAAAATGGCGACTTTTTTAGTTTTAGGGGTGCGTGTTTTCTTACGGTCTCAATTCGTTCTAAATCGTTTGTAGTTGATAGTTTTGAAAGAATTTTCGTTTGTAGTTGCCTAGAAAAAAAGTTACAGCTGCTTTTTAATTTTCAAAATGGCGACTTCTTTAGTTTTAGGGGTGCGTGTTTTCTTATGGTCTCAATTCGTTCTAAATCGTTTGTACTTGATAGTTTTGAAAGAATTTTCGTTTGTAGTTGCCTAGAAAAAAAGTTACAGCCGCTTTATGAATTTCCAAAATGGCGACTTTTTTAGTTATAGGGGTGCGTGTTTTCTAATGGTCTCAATTCGTTCTAAATCGTTTGTAGTTGATAGTTTTGAAAGAATTTTCGTTTGTAGTTGCCTAGAAAAAAAGTTACAGCCATTTTATGAATTTTCAAAATGGCGACTTTTTTAGTTATAGGGGTGCGTGTTTTCTTATGGTCTCAATACATTCTAAATCGTTTGTAGTTGATAGTTTTGAAAGAATTTTCGTTTGTAGTTGCCTAAAAAAAAAGTTACAGCCGCTTTATGAATTTTCAAAATGGCGACTTTTTTAGGTTTTGGGGTGCGTGTTTTCTAATGGTCTCAATTCGTTCTAGTTCGTTGGTAGTTGATAGTTTTGAAAGAATTTTCGTTTGTAGTTGCCTAGAAAAAAAGTTACAGCCATTTTATGAATTTTCAAAATGGCGACTTTTTTAGTTATAGGGGTGCGTGTTTTCTTATGGTCTCAATACATTATAAATCGTTTGTAGTTGATAGTTTTGAAAGAATTTTCGTTTGTAGTTGCCTAAAAAAAAAGTTACAGCCGCTTTATGAATTTTCAAAATGGCGACTTTTTTAGGTTTTGGGGTGCGTGTTTTCTAATGGTCTCAATTCGTTCTAATTCGTTGGTAGTTGATAGTTTTGAAAGAATTTTCGTTTGTAGTTGCCTAGAAAAAAAGTTACACCCGCTTTATGAATTTTCAAAATGGCGACTTTTTTAGTTTAAGAGGTGCGTGTTTTCTTATGGTCTCAATTCGTTCTAAATCGTTTGTAGTTGATAGTTTTGAAAGAATTTTCGTTTGTAGTTGCCTAGAAAAAAAGTTACAGCCGCTTTATGAGTTTTCAAAATATCGACTTCTTTAGTTTTTGGGGTGCGTGTTTTCTCACAGTCTCAATTCGTTCTAAATCGTTTGTAGTTGATAGTTTTGAAAGAATTTTCGTTTGTAGTTGCCTAGAAAAAAAGTTACAGCCGCTTTTTGAATTTTCAAAATGGCGACTTTTTTAGTTTTAGAGGTGCGTGTTTTCTTACGGTCTCAATTCGTTCTAAATCGTTTGTAGTTGATAGTTTGAAAGAATTTTCGTTTGTAGTTGCCTAGAAAAAAAGTTGCAGCCACTTTATGAATTTTCAAAATGGCGACTTTTTTAGATTTAGGGGTGCGTGTTTTCTTATGGTCTCAATTCGTTTTAAATCGTTTGTAGTTGATAGTTTTGAAAGAATTTTCGTTTGTAGTTGCCTTGAAAAAAACGTTACAGCCGCTTTTTAGCACTTTCCTCTGGAGGAAAGTAGCTATTGAGGTTGCACTCATGACGGAATTTTTGAAAAATTTCTTCAAATCTTTATCGATCCTACCTAGTAGACACCGAAAACGACCCCCGTTAAAATTTATATATATATACATATATATATATATATATATATATATATATATATATATATATATATATATATATATATATATATATATTGCCCCACTCTTCCTTCGCTGTGCCTTAGGCTGCCCTATACCAGCGGTTCTTCCAATTTGTATCCAGCCGTAGTTTATATATATATATATATATATATATATATATATATATATATATATATATATATATATATATATATATATATATGTCTGTTAACACGATAGCGGCCAGAGTTTTTGTTTCTTCTTCACGAATCGTGGTATCTAGCGTTCAATTAGCAAACGATTGAACGAGTTCGTTAACCACCAAAATCGGTCTATAGGGGGAGGGGGGGGGGGGTTTACCCCGGGCCCAAAACACTAATTTGACCATGCCAGCCGTAGTTTTTGTTATATTTCAACGAAACTCGGTATTCGTTATGTTAATCTCAAGAGAGGAATACGTTATAAAAATATACTATATCGGTTCATTAGGAGGGGAGGTTTACTCTGGACCCACATTACCGATTTGGCTCTACTAGCCATAATTTTTGTTACATTTCAAAGAAACTCGGTACTCGTGGTGGTAATCAACAGGGAGAAATGGGTTGTAAAAATAAACTATCGGTTCATTAGGAGGGGGGGTTTATTCCGGACCCACATTACCGATTTGCCACTAACAGCCATAATTTTTGTTACATTTCAAAGAAACTCGGTACTCGTGGTGGTAATCAACAGGGAAAAATGGGTTGTAAAAATAAACTAAATCAGGTTATTCAGAGGGGGGATTTACCCCGGACCTAAAGTATTAATATACTCATACCGGTCGTAATTTCTCCCCTATTGTAACGAAACGCGGTATACGTCGTGGGTATCTCATGAGAAAGAAGTGTTGTAAAAATGAAGTAAATCGGTCAATTGGAAAAGAGAGTTTACTTAAAACTCTGTTTCATTAGAAATGTGAACCGCCAGACGTAGGTTCACAAAGCCGCCGCGAGGAGCGCTATCTCCCACTAGGGGACTGTATCCTGTTCCTGTGTTAGATCAAAAGGCGGAAAATGAAGTCTTTGTGTGTTTATGAAGTTGTAGTATTAATAATTGAACAGTTCTCATAAGAAATGTAAATGAGCAGAACTATTCATGTTTTTATTTTATTTATATAGGCTATTTACGGAAAATTATTCAATAATGTTTTCTACACTACAAAAATTCCGAGGAAAGTGCTTAGTTATGCAGCTCCTGCGTGACGGAGTAGTTGAATTTTCAATATCGCAACTTTTTCAGTTTTTTTTAACACCCTTAGGAATTTGATATTTTTTTTTATGGATATAGTGTCTTACCTTTTAATGATCCTGTTTGGCAGGTTGCATCCAAATTACTTGGAGACGGTTTTAGCAAAGATTATGTTTACTTATACATTAGTCAAAACAGAAATAAAATAGGCGACAAAATTAGCGGTCATAGAATCAGTTCAGTCGATAAAAAACGTAATCTGGAAACAGAAGATAGTTGCGACTCGAATTGGTCAACCGAATTTTGTCACACTGACCTAGAATCCCTGAAATCTCAAATTCATATTCCGTATGATGCGTGGATAAACATTGCTCCCGAAATGAGATTATATCAAGGACGGCCGTATAATGTCTTAAAGCCTGGTTGGGCTTCGATTATTTACGAAATTGTTTGGAATGAATTGAAATTGCCTTGTGCATTCCAATTCAAGAAAGCGGCAATTAACTATCTTCCTGGGGATATTTTTCTTAAAATTACAGGAAAATGTTCCGAATGCCAAACACCTCTTAACCTGTACAGTGTCAGCCCTCCAAATAATAATGGATTAAACATGGTGGTTTCGACGTTTGATACTCACGGTATTGCGCATTCGAAAAAAAGGCAATTGCGGGGAAATCTAAGGCGAGATGTTGGCGAACAATTGCGGGGAAAATCGTCATACATGTGGCGACGAGATGAAGCTGAACGTACGATGGAATTCGGAGACATTGAACCTGCGAATATCTCTTCTGAAAACGTTTTGCGTAAGGCAAAGCAACAGAGCAAAGATGCCGAATTAGGGGTTGGTAATTTTAAAAATCCCATTTTTCACTTCTGCAGCTAAAGTACGATTCAAAATACGCTTGCTGTTTGAAGGAACTTGCTCTAGATAAGTTTTATCTTATGTATTGGTCACCTGAGCAGATATTTTTGTATCAGCAATTGCATCGAAACCACATGACCGGCAGCATCAGTATTGATGCTATGGATCGATAAAGATTTAAAGAAATTTTTCAAAAATTCCGTCATGAGTGCAACCTCAATAGCTACTTTCCTCCAGAGGAAAGTGCTAAAAAGCGGCTGTTTTTTTCTAGGCAACTACAAACGAAAATTCTTTCAAAACTATCAACTACAAACGATTTAGAACGAATTGAGACCTTAAGAAAACACGCACCCCTAAAACAAAAAAGTCGCCATTTTGAAAATTCATAAAGTGGCTGTAACTTTTTTTCTAGGCAACTACAAACGAAAATTCTTTCAAAACTATCAACTACAAACGATTTAGAACGAATTGAGACCGCAAGAAAACACGCACCCCTAAAACTAAAAAAGTCGCCATTTTGAAAATTCATAAAGTGGCTGTAACTTTTTTTCTAGGCAACTACAAACGAAAATTCTTTCAAAACTATCAACTACAAACGATTTAGAATGTATTGAGACTATAAGAAAACACGCACCCCTAAAACTAAAAAAGTCGCCATTCTGAAAATTCTTAAAGTGGCTGTAACTTTTTTTCTAGGCAACTACAAACGAAAATTCTTTCAAAACTATCAACTACAAACGATTTAGAATGTATTGAGACCATAAGAAAACACGCACCCCTAAAACTAAAAAAGTCGCCATTTTGAAAATTCATAAAGCAGCTGTAACTTTTTTTCTTAGCAACTACAAACGAAAATTCTTTCAAAACTATCAACTACAAACGATTTAGAACGAATTGAGACCTTAAGAAAACACGCACCCCTAAAACAAAAAAGTCGCCATTTTGAAAATTCATAAAGTGGCTGTAACTTTTTTTCTAGGCAACTACAAACGAAAATTCTTTCAAAACTATCAACTACAAACGATTTAGAACGAATTGAGACCGCAAGAAAACACGCACCCCTAAAACTAAAAAAGTCGCCATTTTGAAAATTCATAAAGTGGCTGTAACTTTTTTTCTAGGCAACTACAAACGAAAATTCTTTCAAAACTATCAACTACAAACGATTTAGAATGTATTGAGACTATAAGAAAACACGCACCCCTAAAACTAAAAAAGTAGCCATTTTGAAAATTCAAAAAGCGGCTGTAACTTTTTTTCTAGGCAACTACAAACGAAAATTCTTTCACTACAAACAACTACAAACGATTTTACGTCGAATAAAAGTGGTTTGGTTCCAATCGGTTGAAGTCGGGTGCGGGGTATTTTTTGACCCCCCGGTTCTCAAAAACGGGGCAACTACAAACGAAATTTTTTTCACTACAAATAACTACAAACGATTTGCAATTTTTTGAGTCTATTGTCATATTTTTTTTCGAAAGTGGGGTGCCAAGTTCACAGAGGTTAAAGAGCCGGGTCTCAGAGAACTGGATCTACACCGTGTCAGAGATTTGGATCAAGGAGTCAAATCAGATTTCGCCAATATGGCGACGGGATTATCAATGATTTAGGTTAACTAGAGTTTTGATATATCCTTTAGCTAGCGAAAACGCGTAGCACTTATATTAATAGCATAATTGCTATGCGTTTCCGCTCGCTTCGCTCGCTCAAGATTATATCTAAACTTTAGTCAATCCAATTCGTTGATAATATAGATCAAGGATTGTTCTTCGCTGGATAATGGACTGATAAACAATTTGGCATCGCTTCGAAAAATTAGCTTTCATCCTAGCTATTCTGATGTCGCTATCTCGCACAGAAACTGAAATCGCGTAACAAAAAAAAACAACAACAATTGCGTGGGTAAATAAAGCACAAATGAATTGCGTCAAAAAGACAAAGGGAACAAGATGGCTACTATAAACACAACAGATGAAATCTCTGATAGTGATTGACCAATAGAAATGCGTTATCCATGATCCAGATCTCTGAACGAGACCCGCCTCTTTAACCTGCTTTGACGCTAATACGTAAGTACCGTACTCTCCTTGGGAAGCTATACATTTTTCCCAACGATGTTTCCACTGCGTGAAGGACTTTGAGAAATCATCTTGTGAAATGTTGTTTAGCTGCTCCAGCGATTTTTCTTGAATGTCATCTACGGACTCAAATCTCTTTCCCTTCATGGGTCTCTTGAGTTTTGGAAACAAGAAAAAGTCTGCAGGGGCAAGGTCAGGTGAATATGGAGGCTGGGGAATGATCGTCATTCCATTTTTGGTGCAGTAGTCGCGAATGAGCAGTGCGGAATGAACAGGCGCATTGTCATGATGCAGGAACCACTCACCTCTCCGCAAATTTTCTGTTAAAATTTGTTGACACGAACCAAATGAAATGTTCAATTCTTCAGCCATCTCACGAATGGTTAGTCGACGATTAGAACGCACGAGACTGTTCAATCTTGCAACATGATCGTCATCAGTCGAAGTTGATGGGCGCCCTGAACGAGAATCATCTTCACACGATGTCTGGCCTTCCTCGAACTTTTTGTACCACTCATGACACCTTGACCGACTCAGACATTCATCACCGAAAGCCACTTGCAACATTTGAAAAGTTTCAGTAAACGTTTTACCCAACTTCACACAAAACTTTACGCAAACGCGTTGCTCTTCCTTTTCATTCATTTCAAGAAATCGCCGAACACAAAAAACTTTTTTTACGAACACAGCAGTAACTTTACAATGAAGAAGGTTATCAACATTCTGAATAAACAGCTGAGTTCAGGAAGAGTCACGATAAACAATGCTGCCAACCGCACTGCTCTATGACACTCCATTGCCGCGCAATCTAAACAGTCCTGGAACTTTTTGATCACCCCTCGTATATATATATATATATATATACATTTTAAGGGGGTTATTATAAGGATCGATTTGAAGAAATATTTCAATCTTTCCTATCTATACGAGTATATTTGCGCCCACCGAAAAGCTTCGTTGGAAAAAGTCTTTGTTACCTTTGTCACCTCTCTCTGGAATTCCTTACCCCTGTCTAACCCCAACTCTTCAATACTTCATCCCTTTAACCCTAATCTTCCATCAACTCAAGTCCCACCTGGTTCCTAGAAGTACTAGAGACATGTTCCCCAAACTACTCCCATTGGAACGATTTGCATTAATTTCGTCTAATTTAAAATTAAACGTAGTGGATATTTGTCCCGAAATAAGAACAACAATTTTTCAATTAAAAAAAACAAAAAACAACAAACGTTTCGAGATAAACTTCCTTAAAGAGTGACACCTAGCAACCAGCTGAGAAAAAATGTGAAAATAGAATGTTTTATCTTAGTGATTTCCCACGAGTTACAACTTCCAGTTTGAATGCTCGCCGTTTCCTGTTATCACGCGGACTGAGGATAGCATGTTGCCAGTGTATTCTATTGATACTTATTTTGTAGAGGAATAAAACATTCTTGTATTTCATTGAACATTCAGTTTTCTTTCTCGTTTGGACCTTTTGTTATATACTATCAACCTTCAACTTCAACGAACTTAACAGTATGGGCCTTTAAGCGTAGCACAGAAATAATAAGAAAAAAGTCCGTCTCGCAGGACTGCATCATCTTAGCGCGGTTCCGTTCACATCCCTAGTCTAATTTGGAAAGATTAAAATAGAAGCAGTTATTATTTTGGTTCCACCAGTCTTTTTTTTTTTTAAATTAATTATTATAATGGCGTGTCAACCCTTAAGGTTACTAACGCCATTCCTGTGAGTAGTAAAGTCTTGAAAGGTCATGATTTACAATCTTACCTGGAAGGGTCCGCTACACTAGAAACAGACCCGCTAGTGACAAGGTCTTGGAATCTTGGAAATCTATATTTCTAACAATAAATTGTTTTTGTTATTTTACTTAACCAGTTTTATTGTCAAATACATTATCCAACTATCAGCAATTAAAAAATAACAAGAAATAAAACAGACAAAAAGAACCATTGGAATAAACGAAATCAATTAATTTAAAGCTTTAAGCACTTTTTTCTCCGATTGACATCGCCTAATTAAAACTTTCTTCAGAACCTTTTTTGTAGAGCATTTAGTAAGCTTCCGAATGGTAATCTTCCGCTTCACAAGATTTTCAACGGTTTTCGAGATACTAACGAAATTATACAAAGTTACCAAAACTTTTTTTGTCTGTTAATAAAATATTTTATTCTAACCCTTCCTTTACTCTAAACGTAACAAAAATTTCAACATATTAGTGTTGATGAAACTCGAACATGCAGAAAATGTTTCAACTGTATCCCATAATTCTAAGTAACAAAATCAAAGACAAAGAACCCTCCCTAGGGAGGACGCTAGGCAGTTGAAAAGCTATATATCTTGGAAATCCGTATCTCTAACATTAAATTGTTTTTCTTATTTTTCTTAACCTGTTTTATTTTCAAATACATTATCCAACAATAAGCAATTAAAAAATAACAAGGAATAAAAAACAGACAAAAAGAACAGTTCGAATAAGCGAAATCAATTACTTTAAAGTTTTAAGCTCTTATTTCTCCGATTGACATCGCCTAATCAAAACTTTCATTAGAACCTTTGTTTTTAGAGCATTTAATAAGCTTTCTAATGGTATTCTTCCGTTTACCAAGATTCTCAACCTTTTTCGAGATATTATGGAAAGTAAACAAAGTTACTAAAACTTTTTATGTCTGTTAATAAAATATTTTATTCTAACCCTTCCTTAACTCCAAACGTAACCAAAATTTCAACATATTAGTTTTGATGAAAGTAGAACATGCAGAAAATGTTTCAACTAAATCCCATGATTCTAAGTACCCAAACCAAAAACGGTATTCAAAAAATATTTTTCCAATTTTCTCGAAAACGGTTAAAGCTATCGCCTTGAAAATGGTTTCATTCGTTTTCCTAGCCCAAGAGTCATATAAAACGAGTACTTAGAAGCTTATAAACGCAAAAACGTAGGCGTTACGATTTTTTTTGCGCGAATTTCGCCCCAAACGTCATCTTCCAGTAGGCGGATTTTGCTGGTTAACGAACTTGACCTTTTAAATTGGACGAAGGATTTTTGTACCAAATTTCATCAAAATCGGACCATTCGTCTAGGAGCTAGAGAGCGAACAGACAAATATATATATATATATAAATATATACATATATATATATATATATATATATATATATATATATATATATATATAAGCAAATTTGAACCACCGTTATTTTCGGTCTCTAGGGGTTCTGAAACGCGAAATTTTCTAGTCGGCACTTCCGGATTGTTTCATTGTATCAACCCTATAAGCGGGGTTCCTCCCTATGGGGGAGGGAGGAACCGCGCTAAAAACAAAGAATTTTCGACGGAGATCCTACGTATGCTTTAGAACGGTTAGGTCCAAAACTTGTGGCGCGCGAAGTTCTACTCTCTCAATTAGCAAGCTTTCCCTAGGGATGGAATATTTAATGTGATCGTGAAACGTGCAAGCCCCCGAACCGGTTTTCGAAGATTCTCGCTGACCAGACAACTTGATAATTTTACTCCTGTCAGGGGCCCAAGGGAAATGTGAGATATCTTCCATTTGAGAATAACGGAGAACATAATTCTCAGGAAAGTTTTAGCTAAAATAAAAAACGCAGAAATGTAAAATAATAGGTAATAATGGCTGATCCAACTGAAGTCAAGAGGTGATCCCTATAGGACGAGATCATTTACTTGTTGCAAGCCCATGAACATTTTTTTGTTGTAAAAAAACAAAAAACAGATGTGTTAGTAGGTAAAAAAAAACCTACTTTATGTGTAAATAATAAGTACAAGCATGAACATATTCATACATTCTTAAGAAGAAAGTAATAAAATGAACCAAGATTTTTTTTCCCCGAACCCCCCACGAAAATAACCAAAAGAACAGAATTCCAGACCCGATGAATCGGGCCCTGGAGGCGGGTGGAGAATACGCGTTATAGACCATCCGGTAATCGAAGGGACTATGTTAGAAAAAATGGGAGTAAAGCCAAAATGAAATATGAAATTTGGAAAAGTAGAGGGACACGGGGAGGGACAGTTCCGGATGATGACGTTCCTTACCTTGCGCAGAGGCAATATCGTAACCAATGAAGGTCTACTGAGGTGCGATTATTGCTAGTTGAACCAAGATTTTTTTTTTTTTTTTTTTTTTTTTTTTTCAAACCTCCCACGAAAATAACCAAAGAAAGAGCTGGAGGACCGACGAGTTGGAACCTGGAGCTGGGAGTAGAAACGCTTTATTCTACCCGTAGGTAATGGAAGGGACGAAGCTAGAAAAACTGTATGTATAGCCAAAGTGAAATGAAATTTGGAAAAAGTGGAGGGACACGGGGAGGGACCGTTCCGGAAGTCAAGAACCAAGAATGAAGAATTTTAGGGCACCTAAAGGGTAGGCCAGCTGACCAAGCACAAAGCATAGCAACGATTTCAACTCAGTCGGCATAGCAACGTTTTTCGCTACATTCTTTGCACTATCTCTGACCCATTCTGTATGTACCCTTAAGCGTAATTCTCGGTACTTTAAACATTCATATTTATGCATACTCGAATGTTTTGAAATTCGACCAGCTTCTTAATCCTAGGAACTAATCAGGAGTAATACCAAAATGTGGCACGCCAAAGAGCTACTCCCGAAGGAACCAAGAACCAACCAGGTATCTTGAAACGGTAAATTCGACTTCCCGAAAGGGCAGGTATCGGAATTCCTCCTTGTTCTCACAAGAGTTCCTAGTTCATTCTAATGTGGGAGGCCAATATAATATGGCAATGGCGAAATTATGATTTTACCAGCGGTTACGCAGGATCAAAATTAAATAAAAATTGATAATTGAGTCAGCTGTCCATTATTTAATAAATACCAAAACCTTTTTTGTCTGTACTTATATAGGTAATTGTAGGGAAATTAGTAAGGAATACAAAGTACCCTCCCTACCACCTGTCTGAGATATGTGCTGAGTACTTCAGCTCCTCCATCAGAACTCAAACAGATATTTAACGTAACGTGCTTTGAAACCCATGAACCTAGGCTCGTAAGGTCCTGTAGAAATCTGTAGTAGAAAGAGCAGAGAGATTTGAAGAAAAGCAAATTATTTTATTATTGAAATGGTAAAGGAAAGAAGTGAATCTATCTACTTCTTAGTGGAAGTTATAATTGTCTCCGATTGTTGGAAAACGTATGGTAATTTATGTATTTGTATGTAGTTTGAAACATCTGACTGTAAATTATAACTTTAATTTGGTGTAGCTGAAAGGACACTTTCATCAGAGCTCAAACATCAATTTATGGAAAGTGACTTGCTTCCAGAATCGCCTACCTCGACTCTTAAGATCCTCTAGTCGAAAGAGCCGAGCGAGAGAGAGGGAAGTGCGAACGTTGACCTCCGACACCGTTCGGCAGTCATTGTATACCCCTCCACCACCTTACTACAAACCAGCTTAGACTTATCATTAGTACGTCTCTATTTCTCAGGTAGTCCTTTAAAATGGGTCTCATAAAGCACAGAGTTGGATTGGATGAAGATTTCATTCACACTCATTTCGGGAGATAAATTGTGATAGACAGACAATTGGGGAATGTCACCAGGAATACAAACTCGAAGTAGTTCTCTATCGGCTATCTATTGCACATATTCGACAAATGCACAAATTCCGAATGGCAAGACGCAGTTTGGGTTAACACTTACTGACAGACTGCCATAGGTCATGTAATTGTAACCTACCGAATGATATGCAGGAACATTTAGGCAAAGACATAAACATTATTCCGACCTACCTCAAAAATACAGGACTGTATTATCTTATTTGATGGTGCTAAAAACCATGGTAACTTAAAAAATGGTATCTTTCCTTTGATACTTCGTACTATAGATCCGTGAACTCTTCACCAAAAATATGCTAAACTTTTATATCATATTTTTATATACATACAACTACCTTTTCTAACGTAAGCTGATATCCTAGAATGTTGAGGTAAAGATGAAACCATTCATTGTTTAATCACT
This sequence comes from Gonocerus acuteangulatus, assembly GCA_946811695.1. Taxonomy (NCBI): domain Eukaryota; kingdom Metazoa; phylum Arthropoda; class Insecta; order Hemiptera; family Coreidae; genus Gonocerus; species Gonocerus acuteangulatus. The sequence continues at coordinate 42,332,714 of OX328127.1, read as the reverse complement.
AATTATTAATAATAAGAACAACACCGTTTTACTTTTGAAGAGTGTATGGAATCATGGAGGGTCATGAACATCCAACGAGAGGATGTAACTGCATTGATAAGTATGTATCACGTGATAAATACATTTTATAAGATTGTGGCTCTTTGTTCTCAATAATTTATTTTATGTATTAAAGTAAATGGAAATTAAATTTTTCAGTTAAAGGAATGAGAAGCTTCCCACCAAATAACGAACGGAATGGGTATCTCGTTTTAGATGACTCGAATTGTCTATTGAAAGATTTATCAATTGGAGATACTCAATGTATCGAGCAAATCGCCTTAGATGCGAATGATCTTAAATAAATAGAAACTCAATGCTACGAGTTCCAGGATTTTTATAGACACGCATATGCGGGAGGGATTCTGGCAGAATATTTCTATACTCTGACGACAAAGCTACTCGTTTGTAAACTTTTTCTCCTGTAAACCACAAGGAAACTTAATAAAATGGAGCACCAACATTTTCAGAATAGGTGAAATGCAATATCTCAGAGCAAAATTTTACACGAGGCGTTAAGGGTGTCGAAATTTCGCAATAATCAGAATATAAATTGTTGAAACTCTTTGAAAAGTAGCTGAATACCAATGTTTTTATAAAGATTAATATTGTTAAGCGGTAAGGGAATAGTTGGGATTCGGCTAAGAAACAACAATCAGATTTTCATAAAAATCTGAACGTTTCCGGCACGCTCTTTGGGAGCCTTCTTCAGCAATGAATGCCCGGGATGTGGAGGAAGGCCAAAGCTAGAACTTGTGATTAATATTATTGTTTGCGAAACCATAAATCCCATAAGTACTCATGTTAAATTTCAAACATAGTTTTCGTTCGCCAAACTGTGAGGTTTTCAAAATTCTTTTGCCACGGATGAGCCAAGAGGAGACTACATTTCGTTGGGCATACGGATATAAAATATATTAACGGTAGATCTGGTGTCTTTAATGAATGAGACGGAAAGACATCATGAATATGGGCGGTTCCAAACAATTGATGAACGAAACCCATAATTTATCTTTGTAGATTATCTCAATGCATACCAAACTACCAAAGTGGTTTAGCCTAAAAAGAATAAAACGCATTCTTGTGTCTCATTTTACCACGAGTTAATACCGACAAATTATTCCTTGGGAAAGATGCAAGAGAAAATAGAAAACGACCCTAATATTATGCAGGATAAAGTAGCGGATAAGAGGGCTGAAAACTAGCAAGAAGTCCGACCATGGGAAGTTTTCTTCATAATGGCCGAAGGAAGAGAGATCTTTTTAACTATGGATACTCTCCACTGGCCAGAGCTTTCCAGCCGGCAGTATTCAAAGAGTGGTACGTATGGAGAGGGAGAACGATGCTAGCAGGCGTCTGAAAGAATAAAGGATGAAGAAACTGGAGTAGTGAAGAAATGCAGTCTTGTAATCTCTTGTGGTATCGACGGGTCTTCACGGGGATTAATCTTTCTCCAAACCATACTATAAACACGAAATAGATAATGGTAATACACACTAATTACATTTTACTTCAGCAGCCATCTTAATTGTAATTTACCTTCAGCGTACATCATTTTAATTTGAGTGCTTTCCAAAGTAATATCGCTGTTGAGGTTACTATCTATCTGTACACAGGATGGGCACAAAGTAGTGTTTAAACATCAAGGTACTTACAGCAAATTCCATTCTGAGCAACAAAAAAGTTCCTATCAACATGGGTCCGAAAATGCTTTCTGGAGGCGCTGGACTTAAAAAAAAAAAAAAAAACTGCTAAAACCACGTTTTTCAGATTCCAAATCCCGATAACTGCTAAAAACGCGGGATTAGAGGAAAAACCTTTAAATTAAATTTTGTAGGTCACAGAATTTTGCACATTTTGGGTATCAAGGAATCTAATTTTGTCAGGATCTGGAAATTTTTTTCGTCTATCTTCAATAATTAGTGTTGAGTGTCCATCGTTGATCAAAAATGAGGAGTGCATTAACCAACAAAATCGATCCATTTGGAGTAGTGTAGTACCTCGGTTTGCAACGAAAACTTAGCTATTCCATAGGATGTTTTATTTCTGGTGTGAATTGTATAGCTTGGAACAGAAACGTTAGAAATATAACGCCTTCAACGAAACCAATATTTTCCAGCGCAACATAATGCAACATTTTTTTCAAGTGGGGCGGTAGAATTGAAATTTAAGTATATATGTATATTGTTATCTTTACCTTCCTAAGAATGTACTCAATTTACGAAGTTCCAGATTGAGGACTCTTTTAAATACAAAATACATTATGTTTACATTTCGATGTGTAGGAATGCAAGAATGGCATCATTAGGGTTGACAGATCCGAAGAAAAGTTTTGAAACAATTTTATTTTCAAAAACAACCAATCTTGTACATTTTATAAAACATAATTGAACAAACAATCTATTGTCTTTTAAAGAGTTATCCTTTGTCTGGAAAGGGGTTATTGACACCTTGGAATGGCTCGTCATCAGGGGAGGTCTGCCCACGAAGGTCAGGTGCTTGTGGTGAGGTAATAGAAAATAGCCATATTAAGCAGAGGGTAAAAAGCCCGGAATATGGAGGTTGCTGGAATCAAAAGGCGGAAGAAAATAATGACGATAATTTGGGACCTAAAAGGCAAGGTATATATATATATATATATATATATATATATATATATATATATATATATATATAAAATGTGTGTCTTATATGATAATTATAAGATGAAGACGCCCTGTTATTGGCCAGATTTTCCATCAACGCCAATGTAACCTTACAAATTATTTAATGTTCACAAATAGCACACATTATAAATAAAAAAAATGATAAAGGATACAATGTTTCCTAATTATTTTGATCATCGTAAAACCTTACTAAATATTAGTAAAGATCTAATAAGCGATACTCAAAAACCGCTTGATTTAAAATTAAAAAAATAATGTGATCTGAACTTCTGATTTCCGCGGGTGAATACGAATAAAACGAAACGACGAAAGCTCTATTAGAAAAAAAAAATTCTCATTTTACTTATCCCGTTTTACTGACAAATTCATATTACCGCTAAAAACAATTAAATAAACAATAATCAATGGAAAAATAAACACCAAGAACCGTTCAAAGGAATGAAATCTTCCAATCGAAATGTAAACACACAGTATTGACGCAGTCAGGGATGCTAAAAGATTTAGCTCCATGGGCTTGTATATAATTTTAAATGGCGAGACCAGAAATAGTTTTGGTGATCTGCTCTAGAAGAGGCGACAGCCATGAGGCGAGAAACGTGTAGAGCAAGGAATAAACGATTTGTAGATGAAGTAATTGTATTAGCACGGTTCCTCTCTCTCTTCATAGGGAGGGACTCCGCTTATAAGGTTAATCTCATGAAACAATCCGGAAGGGCCGACTAGAAAATTTCGCGTTTCAGAACCCCTAGAGACCGAAAATAACGGTGGTTCAAACTTATATATATATATATATATATATATATATATATACATATATATATATATATATATTTGTCTGTTCGCTCTCTAGCTCCTAGACGAATGGTCCGATTTTGATGAAATTTAGTACAAAAATCCGTCGTCCAATTTGTATGACTTGTATATTTTTATAGTAGACTAGCTGTTACCCAGTGTGCCATGCTACACCTACTTTCTGCCTATGACTCTCCCCGTATCAAGATCTACCTGTATACCCAGTTACGTCAAAATCGGTCAAACGGTGTGAATTTGTTTATATCTGTCTAGTAATTCGTGAAACAGCCAACAGAGGCCAGCACCACAGCAATTCATAAAACAGCCGACAAAGGCTAGCAGCACAGCCTGCGATAGCTCTTATCAAAGAAAGGCCAGCGCTCCTTAGTCATACAGTGACTGTTGATATGAAATTGCAATAAACTGCATTACATGGTTATACAATGATGTAAAGTCATCAATGAGTTCGAGTTATTCTAATTATCAAGAACATCAACAAATAAATTTGAGGCATTATTCAAAATGGCCGTCAGAATCTGAATGGTTCAGTGTAGCCAATTTTTCTTGAACAAAACGTTTGACCTTTTGACCAAATTTTGAAATTTGACTATTTTAACCTAGCCAAGGAGATTTCCCGTATCCCGTAGACCTACGTGTGTGCCAAGTTTGGTCAAAATCGGTCAAACGGTGTAGATTTGTATAAGGAACAAACAGACAGACACGCGTTTGATATATATATACACACAAAGTAATTTTAATTATAAATGTATATGAAATCACATATTTTTTCGAAAAATGCTAACTCCTTCAGTGGACAATTGTATTTATTTGCTTGTTGAAGCAAAAATATAATGTGAATACAAGTTTCATTCCCTATTACATTTTGATTGATTTGTTGTATATTTTAAATAAAGAACCACATCCACTGTTTTTCCTCCCAACCCCCCCGCTGACCCTGAATTCTTTGCATAAACCAATTCAGCATAGGGCATTATTGTATTTGGAACAAAGATCTTGAAGAGAAGGGAAGACAGAAAAAAATTCTACTCGTCGGAATATCGCGTGAGACTACAATTCAGCTCTTATCATACAGGTGCCACGCTCCTCCCGTGGGAACTCCAACGCCTATTATCATACCTGTCATTTATATAAGCAGGGGTTCATGCTTTTTATTTTATAGAAATTGGGTTACAACAACAAAAAAAAAAATAAAAAAAATGATAAAAGATAAACATCCCCTATTCCTCATCACTGGTTTGTACTAATAAGAATAAGTGAAAGGGTAATTCTCTTATCATGCATTTTTGGCCTGTTTCCTCTCAACCTAGTTATGTAGTTCTGTGTAAAAATAAGTTTTGAATCCCCCCCCCCAAAAGCACTTTAATTTATTTAAGTGTCTTCTCTTGGGGAGGGGTAATTCGGCTCAGAGGATTGTGCTCAGCACTCAACAAAACTATTCCCTATAGTTTAAACTAAAAAAGAAATTAAATAAAAATTTGCGTTTTAGCCAGAAGAGGTGCCCAAATTTCATGTTAAAAATAATGAAGAGTTGGTGTTTCTTATGGTCTGTTGATCCAATCTCTTATGAAGTGGGCGTATTGGTCAACAGTAAGAGTCCCGGGTCTAAAATATGGACCGATAAAACCTATATGGAGTCTGATACAAAAATATTTTGCCTATACTCACCAGAATACGCTGTGCCCATTTTGTTTGCATTCTACTATCTACTATATCTTTGTCTAAAACGTTCATTTTAGAACCACTGTGTGTAAATTAGCGCATATAAATTTGAATTAATAAGGGCGTAAATTGTTTAAGGGTATTTAGACTAGGCGGATCGAATGGAACTATTACTATTATAAATTTAACAAGACTAGTTAAAAGAAGGCTTTTGAGTGTTTTTTTTTTTTTTTTTTACGGCGTATCGACATAAATCTTGGCCATTAGCGCCGACGTCCAGGGGGCAGCCAGGAATTTTCTCACCAAGCCCTGACATGAGAAAATTTCTGGCGCCGTTGGGGTCGAACCCACCATCTCCCGCTTATGAATCTAGCGCGCTAACCACTACTAGACCACGGGAGACCCACTTTTGAGTGTTTTTGAGAGTTATTACTTTTGACGAGAGGACTGGAAAAGAAGAAGATCTAAATAGATAACCGTTTACAACTATATAAAAATTTGGTATTTTTTCTTTATTTTGTTAAATATTTCGGAAGTGACTTTTCGAAAGCCTAATCGCTTTCCTACAAAAAAACTTTCCGTTGTAAATTTCCACAGGACCCACCTCATTCGGACTAAATTCGAATATAAGAGAAGGAATGAAATCTTTAATGTCATGTATTTAAGGAACATATTAGTTTAAAATATGTTTTAAAAAACCGGAGTTACATAATAAAATGAGTTCTGTCAAGATCTTAGGAAACGTCGTGTGAAAATGGTTACATCAAAGACTTGTTGCAACGAAACACAATGTACAGGTTGGGATCCTTGTCATTGTATTATGGAAGGAATCGCATAACTATAAAACTGATTTCATGGTAAAATCATTAATTTTAATATGGTCAAATAATTTTCCGACAAATATTTAATAAAGCGCAGTTTAAAACTAAAGAAGTATTAGACTAAGCAAATTAGATATTTCATATGAAATAAAAACTGCGAAAGTCTTGAAACGGTTTCATTTATTCAAACATACATCATATATAAGTGATGTGATGTTTGCTCCAATTTCTGAGTTAAAATAAAACCATAATTTGGGGAAAACCTGGAAAAATGTCGGACATTTCACGGTTTTTCTAAGATTCCTCTGGAACAAAATATTTAATCAAAGTGTTTACTATTACCAAACATTTAGATAATTATATTCAACGTCGATTGAGTACTAAACCGTTTCAATCCAACTGAGTGAATTTGAAGAAACGTTACGAAATTAAACACCCATCGTTTCTACTTTTGAGTAAACTCAGATTTCGACGCTATAACACCTGGTATATTCGTAGACCAAATGTTTGGTAAAAGTAAACTTTTCGATTAAATGCTTTAAAAAGACCGAAATATTCCAAGTTTCCCCCACATTTTGGCTCTATCTAAACTCAGGAATTTCAGCAAATATCATATAATTGACATTTGATGCCTATTCTAATAAATTTTCTAACCTAATATGACTGGACTAGATATTAGGACCCCAGAAGTCAAGGGGTATAAGTGACATTTTTGAAAAAAAATGAGTAAGATACAGGAATGGGTTGTGAACGCCGTAATCTTGTGGGTGCTAAAGAGATCCAAGTAATTTTCTTTACAGTTGCTGCCACCTAGCTTGTCTTCTCTCTAGTATTGTGACTTTTATTGTCAAGGAGGATTTAAGGGGTCTATGAGCGGATTCTCCAATTCTCTAGCAGATTAATCATAAACCGGATGAAGTACCTATTATGTATTATTGACAATAAACATTTAAGGACCCGAGGAGTAGTCTAGTATGATCGTAACTATAAAAATGTATTTTTTCCTGTTATAAAATATGCTTAACTTTGACTCCATTTTCTTCAAAACACGGAGTTTGTTACTTAGACCACTTGACCTCTGGCGTCCTCATAAATCTTCCATAAAGTAATTTTTTGTTTGTTTGTACTTTCAAGTCAATTAAATTTTAAATACCAATCCAGAGTGGAAAAAAACTGATCCTGTGTTAATAATTCATTAGGCAGGAGAGAATAAGGCATTCATTACGAATCCTTAATGGTGGTAAAGTGATGATGATGTGAACATCTCACAAATGGTGGAAAGTTCGTCGAACCTGAACAAAATGAAAACACCTTAAACACTTTGAGGAGAAATTAAAACATCCGTCTATCTATTAAACAACAACAACAAGGATAAAGACGGGAAATTTCCTAGAGCCGGATAAGAAAAATGAATCCATGTCTTGGAATTATTTTATGTAAATGAGCCCCTAAAGATCGGCCTGAATGAGCTGAAATTAGTCTGTAATTCATTAAGCCCCCGTAGCAATGAAGGTAATTGAGCCATCAATCTAATTACAATCAGGATGTTCGCTTTATTTGGTAATCTCCCGCTAATGGAGCAAATCAGACAAGCTTGGAGCTGTAAAATATCTCCTTGTTCTGGTACAATGCAAAATCTCCACAGAGAACGCAACCAACAAGCACTAAATAAAATACACATGAAAAAGTTTCCACTAACAGGGCACAATTTCATATTGTATCGCTCTCAATGGATCGAAATCAATAAATCCGAAACTGAAAGCACAGTTTTCTCTTACTGAAATATTCCTATAGAAATTCACGCCTAAACTGTCCGGTAGGCCATGATTTAGGCTTTCGAATGATCACATTCTACTTAAAACAATTACGCATTAGTTTTCAATATATTTAGGAAATTTAACTAAAAGTCAAAAACTGCTCGTTATTCGATTTTTTTAAATTACTTCCACTTCAGCAAGCCAAACCAAAATTTACATATCACAGTTTGAATGAATGCCAAACGTTTGGAAAAAGCTTTAACTCAACCATAGGTTTTGAGAAAACTAAATTCAGTCACTTTTTTTTCACTCATAAAAAAAGTTTAAAATGTCACTTAGAAAGTGTATTTGTTCCATTCCTTCTGTCACTACAAGCAAAATTTTAGTAACATTGTTGCACTCATAAATCTTTACCGCTAAAGCCCAAATTAGAAGACTTTTACAGAAAATAATATTACAAATTTTAACAACGTAGGAGTAATAGACATTTTAGGGTCGGGGTATCGACAGGTTACCATTCTTCGCTAGCCAGAATAGCACTGGTGCCTATTATTTTTTCAAAAGAATGGCACCTATTGGCCCAGCCTAGGAACAAGACTCGGCTGAATAAGGACCACAATTGCAATTAAAAATGAGGCTAAGAACCCGAAAACGTTTTTCTCAAAATATAACATCAGCGGAAATATAGGGATGTTATTCATTATTGTCAAAATAGTCTCCTCCGCAATACTACTACAATATTGCTACTAATATTTTATTCTACAAAGATATTTTGAATATACAGAGTTTTAGATAATAACATTATTATAATTTTTGGAGAAACTGGCAGGATTTGCTCCCCAAAATTGTTTAAAACATTAACTGATATTTTCGACTCTTCGAACCCGTTTTTAGGATCATCATCAGGCATATAAGAAAAGTAAAATGAAGAATAAGAAAGAAACTTCTCCTATGTTACTAATACCAAAACATATTACAATAAATGAGGTATATAATAATACAATATATTAGGTACCTTGTATCAAGTCGTATTATGGTCTCTTATACATTTTTAAATTTTATATTAAAGTTCATAAATTTGAATTTGAATATGCATATTAATTAATATGAAAATTCAAAATTTATAATAGACCTTATCATAACTTAATATAAGATACCTAATATAGTGTATTATTATACACGTCATTTATCGTAATTTCTATTGGTATTAGTGACATAGGAGAAGTTTCTGCCTTATTCTTCATTTCACCTTTTTTTTTATGTAGATGCCTGATGATGAACCTCAACAGGTTCGGAAAATCGCAAATACAAATTAATGTTTTAGACAATTTTGGGGAGCAAAACGTGCCGGTTTCTTCAAAAAGTTATTAATCCCCCCCTCCCCCAACTTCACAATACATATTTTTAATTAATCTGTATAAAATTACTAAAATATTCAAATGCAAATGAAATGGGCTGTCGTAAGAAATAAGCGAACTACCTGAGTTGATTTTTTATGAAATGGAAATCATCAATGTACTGTTATCTGCAGTCATACCAAGTTCCCGTCTGGACAGCTATGGTCCAGGCGAAAAAGCAGGCCTCCATGTATTTTATAAGCTATCTTGGAATTTGGGGACAAAAAGACAGCGTTATTTAGCATTTATTGCTCTTAGGACAGGTACCGAGAAAAAATTAAGGACTCGCAAAGGTTCGGGTCTATGACTAGGGTTAATTTAATGTTTAAAAAATAACAGTGTCAATACAACGACAACGTGTTAGCGACCATGGCCGCATTCTATGCAATCCAATAATGCAGTTGCAATCCTGTCACAATACAAATGCAGCTGCAAGAGAATATAATAGGGAGTCCTTGGAAAGGAAAGCTATAGATCTTTAGGAAGGAGAAAATATATAAAATACGGACACGGAAAAGGAAATACACTTCAAGGACGGGCATTGAAGGAGTGATCAGCTGATTGTGTAGATAACCTCTCTAAAAAATCTCGAGAGGATATCCTCAGCTATTGTATCTCAGACGATCCGGTGTCAATAGGCCTTATGTAAGGTAATTCACAATTGGATCCATAGCCACGCAATCGGCTTCTATAGACTTTCATCTGAAGACGTACTGTTTCCTGTGATTGCTGATAACTTACAAATGCCAAATTTAATTTCATTATTTATTTATTTGTGGGTATTGCGCTTCAAGTCAATTTACATCTTACTCCATTGGAATAAAAAATCATTTAGAGCTTGCCCTCAAGGAAAATAGTTTTACAATTATTGTATATTATATTGACATAGAAACGTTGGAAAACGAGGAAAAAGGGCTCTTATAAAGAAATCATTAATTCAGAGCCTGGATCGATTGAGACTTATAAAGGTGTGAGTTTCTTGGCATCTCGTGAGCTAGAGTGTTTTCTCTGCTATGAAACATCCTTTACATATATTTATTGAAGTGTGCGAGCGTGTGAATTTGTCTGTTAGCGCTCTAACGTTACAAAAATGATTCAATTTAGATGTAACTTGGTAGAGCAATATTTTGTCTAAAATAAAAGGTCGACCCCGAAAAATAAGGTCACTGTTTTATCTGGAAAATACAGGAGAACAAATCGCAGCACATACAGTATTGCGTTAATATGCTTCAAGGTATAGATTTTACAGGTACGTAGTAAGGTCCATAAGTTTCCGGCCTGGGATAGAAGGAAAGGTGAAAAAAAAAAACTGGTTTTACTGTTTTTCAATATATTCTCCTCTAAGTTCAACACACTTAATACAACGCTTTGGCAATATTTCTATACCATGAGAAAAATAATTTTCTTCTTTATTAAAAAAATGTTCTTCCACTACTGCTTGGAGCTCTTCGTCGGTGTTAAATCGCCTTCCACGAAGGTCAGATTTTAACTTTGAGAAAAGGTAGAAATCGCTAGGGGCCAAGTCTGGGCTGTAGGGTGGATGAGAGATTTCTTGGAATCCACAGTCCTTCACAGCGGCCTCGGAAATCAATGCTGTGTGGACAGAGGCATTGTCGTGAAGGAGGCGGACACCTCTGCTTAACTTCCCTCACCTCTTCTCTTTAATGGCGTCTCGTAACCGGTGAAGTAGGGCTGCATAATACTCACCATTCATTGCGGAATTCCTTTCTTTAAAACCTATCAGTAGTATTCCTTTACAGTCCCAAAAAATTGTGGCCATTACCTTTTTTGTTGACTGCGTGACTTTTGCCTTTAAAGGAGGCGCTTCTCCTGGTCTTCTCCATTCCATGGACTCTCTTTTGCTGAGTGGGTCATAATTTAGAACCATTGTCTCATCCCCAGTTACAATTGAGTCCAAACAATTCCTTGGGTCGGCATTATACTCGCGTAAAAATTCATTGCAGCAGTGAACTCGTTCCTGTTTTTGAACAGCTGAAAGAATTTTTGGAACCCATCTTGCAATAACCTTGTTCATATGCAAATGTTCTTTGATGATCCTCAACAGACTTGGTTCTGAAAGCCCTAACCTCGCTGCTATTTCCTTGGTTTATAGTCGCCGGTCAGACAGCAATTCAGATTCCACAAGTTGGATTGTTTCAGAAGTGACAGCTTCCAATGGGCGACCGGGACGTGGGTCGTCTTCTAGACTTTCTCTCCCTAACTTAAATAATTTTGCTCATTCTTTCACTGTGGAATACGAGGGGGGGGGGACTGCCCGTATACACAATCCAAGCGCTCTTTAATTTTCGCAGGAGTAAGACCCTCTTTACAAAAGAATTTAATTACCGCACGGTACTCGAGTTTGAACATTGTAAAAATGGGGAGTTTCCTTCAAGGCTGGACACTGACTGACAAGACTGAGGAAGTGCGGGCGATGGGTATGGACTGAGGAAGTGCATAGACCTGCATAGGCGTGCACGTCCCGCAACGTTTGAAGGAGGGGAAGCAGGACAGGCCGGAAACTTATGGACCTTACCTCGTATTTTGACGTGGACATTGAAATATAAGGTCTTCCAAAGTGATAACTTAAGCCGTTTTCGAGAAAAGTGAAAGAAATTTGTTTTCAGGTACTTCAAAACGAATATTTCATTTAAGTATTTTGTTTTTAAACGGTTGATATTCTTCCAAAAAAAGATATGTAAACTTTTGTAACCTTTGCAGTGAAAAAGAAAAGATTCATTCTGCACGACAAATTTATCGTTTATTACTTTAAAATTCAACGTAAACCTTATTAATTAAATCTTCAAGCAATTCTTTACCTGTGCCATCATAATTACTGATTATAATGTAAAGATTTATATTCTAAGATTTTGCAAAGTATGAGAAGGCTTGGAGTTCACACAAGAATAACGTTACATCATTAGAGCAGGTCATGAATTCATTCGGAGAGAATAAAGAATCACCTACAAGGAGCAACAACCCTTAATGGGTCGACAATTTTCAAAGTTCCGTTCTTCTCTCACGAACTAGTCACAACTTAACGGCCAAGCCATCCAGAGAGTTATTATCTCAGGCTAGTCAAGGGTTTCTGAAAACCTTTTTGGTCAATGAATGTTGCAATTGAAACAACAACCATATTCATATATATATATATACACACACAAGCGCGCGCGCACACACACACACACAAAGAGAAGGCATCAGCCCTATCCTGGCAAGGAAAGGGTGGTGACTTATAGATAATCCGTCCTAAAATTCTCAGTTTATATATATATATATATATATATATATATATATATATATATATATATATATATGTATATTGTCTAGGGGTCGTGTAGGCGTATGCTTTTTTTTAGGAACAATATTAAATTGAAGAAAATAGCCTAGCATATTAGCACTATTTATGGTTTAGTTTCAAATGTAATTGGCTGTACTTTGAATTTGGTTAGGAATAAGTCGAATTATCCCGCAAATGAATTTGTTAATATTCCTAGCAAGCATTCAGTGAGTAATGTCAATAATCAGTCTCTATTGTGTCAATATTAGAATGAACTGAAATGTTCACAACTGATAACCAATTATAACTGGAAAACACTGTTGATGTTTTGTACTGAAGTGTATATATACATATTATAAACCCTGAGTAAATAAAGAAGTATAGCAAATCCGCTATGTTCAAGCTACCAGGAAATATGAACATACAGCTTTTTTTTTATTGAGATAAAGATAGTTGGCCATTGAGGCGATAAGAAGTCAAGGGATAGTTGGGATTCGGCGAAGGGAAAACTTCAGATTTTGAGAAAAATCGATATTTCGAACTTTTCTGCATACTCTATGGTATTCAATAGGAATTTATGCTTAAATGAAGGTGTAAGGCCACTATAACTCTTTTTAACCACGATGGCACCCATCAATGGTTAGGTATCTAAAAGTTATCGTGGTCCTCTTCCATCGTTTAGGAATTTATTGCTGAAGAAGGCTGGCAAAGACATTTTCTCTTAGCCGAATTCCGACCATTCCTTCACTTCATATAGATTTTTTAAGATATGGAAGCAGATAATTTTTATTTGATTTAGAAATACAACTCTCTTTTATTACATTCAATGATCTCCCGATAATGCATCCATAGTTACATACAACCCTCTCTGGAAAGAAATATACGCGTGATCAAGCACAACCGCAGAAACCACAAACACAGGACCACTCACAAGTAATTTCCGTCAACAAGTTCTTCGGGGAGGTAGAGAGAATTACACAAAAGTAAAAGTGAGCTGAAGCATGCACCTATCCAACCATTGAAGCTAATTGCATCAAGACGGGAATAACTCCGCATCCTCCCATTACAGGATCTCTTCGAACTCTCTCCTCCGTCTCCTTCAAATGACAACCCTACTTCGGAAGAAAATATCCTACGAAACGGATGGGGCTAATTATGGAAAGTAGAAAGGTTCTTCCAGACAATGCACAAAGCAACGAGTAATTATCTAGTATTCAAGACATCTGCCAGGGTGTAAGCATAGTCCCAAGCGTGTATTACTAAGTATTACGAGTAAAGTACCGTCATTTCTTATGGAAGTCTTCGGAACAGAAATAACTTCTAAAATCTATTGTTCTACAAGTCTAATGATCGGAAATACGACGATTAAAACTACTGTATATTAGCCTATCAGGATCAAGGATCTTGGCTGCCAGAATAAGAAAAGAATACCCTGGGAGTGTGTAGCTCCATGGTTGAACTAACTTTAGAAGTACATACTATTTATTAAACGTATAATGTAAGTACACTTATGTGGGTATGTCTGTTTCTGGCCTACCATAAACAAAACCTTTAACTTCCGGTGTTCTTGTTAGTATTTTGCAATAATTTTGTCATTAGGTCTACGACACACTAAAATATTTCTGACATAATATAGCTTTAAAATTAACTTTTCATAAACCAATAAATCATCTTAAGCAGTAGTGGAAAAAATTAAAGTAACATTGAAAACAAATAGGTCATAATGAGCAGCCTGGGTTCGATTTCGTTTAACCCCACGCAACAAAATTCCACACACGAAAATACGTTTCAAAAACAAACAAAAAAACAATCGACTCGCAGGAACTACGAATAAGTATCAAAAGACATAATTATTTAATCCAATCAAGATTAAATATTAGAGATACGGATTAAGGATAGAGATATGAGCAAGGACATCACGTAGTATGGCGTCATTAAGGGTTTCTGGATTTTATCAATGTGAACTCATTTATAAAGTCTTTCTTAACTACGTCAACATGTTAGAATGTCGCTGAATTGCTGACAATAAGATTGTTTGCGACATTACGTCAAAATAGTCGCACTGGAGTATTTTTCTTCGAGTGCTTAATAGTTTTAAGGACATTAACATCAGGGGTTCTGTAGATTATTGTGGTGTCTAAAGACTCATTGTGAAGTAAGCAACATTTTGACAGAGCTCGAAGAATTCAACTTAATTTACGCCTAATTCGATTAGATATTTCTAGGATGTGATCAATACTTTGTACAGCTATGATTCGAGTCCATCATCCAGAGATTTTTTTTTTTACCAAACCAGAAAAAAAGTGAACTTGCTCAAGCGGGTTTCAAGATCCCTAGCCTAAGTCTTCTACACGGGGATCCGACAGGTTAGCCATCCTTGTTTAGGGCTATATAAATGAATTATTTCCACATATTTTTCCTGCCAGCGACCCGATCAGTGAAAAGTACAATGGAAATAAACTATAAGGCTGCTTCCACAACTCAAGTTCCAGATTTCAACGAAAGGAGAAAGCTCGATGACATAAATAAATCATAGTTTCCTAATAATTGAATACCGTCAGCTGCACAGCCTGTCATACTTCAGATAAGGAGAACACATTCTCCACACAATCCAAAAACCTACTCGACTTCAAGTGCTTCTAAAGTGCTCAAATAAATGAAAGAGTGTGTGCAAAAATAATTAACAATAAAATCTCAAGTAAACTGCAAACCAATCGAAGATTACCATTATTTGTTAACAAATCGTTTGTTAGAACAGAAGGAGTCCACTCTGTTGGACCTTCATAATCTGGCCACAATTCTTAGCAAGACAGAAAACGGGTTCCGAATATCGTATATGTTTAAATCAGCTGGTTAAATTAATTAAAGAATCTACAATTACGTCAACGGCCGTTAAACACTGAATATTTATTACTTCTTGCATATTTTGAAGATTATAAAGCAAAGTTTGTTAGATGAAATCCAAAATTACGACCATTAGAGTCTTTTTGAGTGAGGGTTTCAGGTAATCCAAGAATCCCAGGGACCGATCTAGCATATTATCAGAATAGTTTTCTCTGATTAGGTTTAGAAGATACATGAATTTTCCGTTTAAAGGAAACAAATGTTAAAATACTAAAGTCAATTACTTAAATAATATTTTGTTATGCAATAGTTATTCTAAAAGAACCACCACTCCAAATTAACCTATTTTGCTTAGAAAGAAACTTCAGCAAAAAATCCTTCACTTCCAAACGGTGGAAAGTCCAAACGCAATCCGAAGGCACATTTCGTCTGTGGGAGAACGACAATCTAACCATACTGCTGAGGGATTATTAGTTTAGTTAACAATAATTGAATATTTAATTAAATGATTTTTATAGTGGACGTTAAAATTTATATAATTCAATTATGAATATTTTTGTACACAATAAAAAGAAATCACCAATTATTGTTGATAGAGAGAATGGAAATTTCAAGATAGAATTAAAATGACAACCGAATTGCGTAGGTTGTAAATCACTTTGTAAAGCAGCTGACGTAGGCGCAGCATTAAACGATGTCACTCCAAAACATCATGTAACTGAGTAAATAAACAGAATCACTTGAGTTGATCTTATGTTCCAATTGGTTATACATAAATTAATGAACAAAAGATACAAAAATAATTTAAATAAACAAATAGTGAAAATAGTAATACAAATAAAGTGAATATCTCACTGTGAACTCGTGTAGTTATTGTAAGAAAAAATGGAATTATACTTATGATTACGTAACCATTAGATTTAGGTTGTATGTGAATTCTTTCTTTTATCGTTTATGATATAGAGTTTTTCAAGTAGGTCGGTACACCTTCTATAAGGCTTGATACTACACACGAGCTTAGGGTTAGTCATTTGTTTGTCCCATTCGTTAACCTGGCTTATTGATAAGAGGAAACATGTACTCGTTTACACTTAGTGGACAAATAGCGTTCAGTAAGGTCCCTCCAATAATGTAATAATAAGCACTAACCTCGTGTAAAAAACTAAGCATAAGTTGGCGGCATTCAGAAAGTCTATTCCAAGTCATTTAGAATGGAAGTTAAGCCGTAACTGACAATTAGTTAACAATTAAGTTTCACAATAAGACCTGTGTTAAAATGTCTAAATGTGGGTATGACAGTCTTTGTCATTAGGTAATTTTGGGTTATTCGTGTATACCCTACAACGTGCAACGCCTTCTGTTCCTATTTTGGGTTGGAGCCTATTGTCATAAACGTGTTTCCTTCTTAAAGACAAAAGAAAGGCATATACTAGCATAAATTAATTAGTAATAAATGGTTTGCCAAACTATCATTCTAAGGAAATAGCCAATACCTCTAAGTGAATATAGCTATAAGTAGAGATAGGATAATGATCAAAAACTTTTAGAGGTGCTTGACTTGTTGTGACCGTTGGACGTTAACGAAACGAGGACTTGACCGTGGGAAGGCAGTAACGGGCTTCTAATAGCTCACAACCGCTACATCCGTTTGCTAAACAAAAATATACAATTAACAGCAGTCTACATCAAACAAGGTGTTCAAACAAGTATTTTTTTTTATTAATCACAGTAATTAATATAATTACACTCCAGATAAAGCGTTCATTCAGTTACTATGTCAACATATTGCAATCTGCATTCATTTCGACGACGTCAACAGAGGCCAATATCGATATATATATATATGGAAAATGAAGCCATGATAACTGGAAGTACTTAAAATTCCACTAAGGTCAGACAATATCCCTGATGGGTACCCTAATTTTAATAGAAAAAAAAGCGGAAAAGAATTCTGGTTAGTTCCGGAAGGAAATAGATCTTGAACAATATAATCAAAATCATGAAACCCTAAATTACTAGAGGCTAAAATAAACTACCTTGAAAGGTGAAATAGATTCGAGAAGAAGAGGGATAAAAACAACCACCTTGGTATCTATTTTATTGATACCTGTTCCTAACTCCCAAATGGCTCTCTGAGGTGAGCGGTATCGTAAACCTTCATTTATATTAGACTAGTCCTCTTATAATACGGAAGCAAAATAATTATATTTAACCATAGACATTATATTGAACTTCCTAAACTAATTTAACAATTCTTTTGTATGGGACATTATGTGAAAACCCCAAATTTAAAAATTATCAGTTTTTATTTTTCAGGAATTTAACCATTCTAGAGACGCACAATATGGGACAGCATATATAATCTAAATGATAATGTATTCTGGAATTATTTAAATAATTTTCGATAGGGCGATGTCAGTCGGAGAAGTAAGTGCTTAAAAACCAAAATTACCAATAAAGTGGTAATTCTGGTATTTTTTTCAACGGAGTTTTTGTCTGTGTTTACCTCACTTTTTAATTATTTTATTTTGTGAATTTAACGGTAAAATGAGCATTTTAGTAAAGGTAAAACTATTAGAAACATAATGGTAATAGTATTTCCTAAAACAAACGTCGAGAAAGAGGAAGTAATTTCCGCTTAGGAATTTTTCAGGCACCAATTAAAGTGCTACGGCAAGCGGATTCTGCTGGTTCGGGCCATTTTTGTGCCCGAGAGAGAACACACACACACACACACACACACATATATATATATATATATATATATATATATATATACACATATAAATTTGAACCACTGTTCTTTTCGTGATCTATGAGTTCTGAAACATGGAATTTTCTAGTCAGGACTTCCGGATTGTGTCATAAGGTCAACCTCCATAAGCAGCTTTCCTAGCTATTGAGGGAGGGAGATAACACGCTAAAATCTCTTCTCGTAACACTTTTTTCCTGTATAACCCAAGTATCTACCTTGCCTTGGTTTTAAAAACAACTCTTAGCAATGAAGTGGATGTTTAGCAGTAGCTGAGGATGTTAAGAGAGGCACGAGCTACCATAGCTGAGAGCTAGCAATGTACAGTTAGCTCTTTGTCAGTCTCAACAAGTCCGAACAATAGCTCTTTGTGGGAGTGCTACCTCAACCTCCAGACCAGAATTACCTTCTTCTTTGTCTTCAACTTTAATAAGGGGAACAATGAGAGAAAATATGTAGATTATTAAAGACTCAGTCTGGAATATTTTTATACAATTTAGAAGAGAGATAGAAAGCACCGAAGAAAAAAAAAAGCGAATATGAACTCAAATGATCTGATCTGATTCGCTAAGTTACTACGATCGAAATTCACGCAACACAAATGCATATTGGCAAACTTTAAAACGTGTTTTTATTTACGCAAATCTAGCTAATGATTTAATTTTCGAAATTGCAATATGGCATTTTCAAATACAATGTAAATTCCTTACATGGAGATGTTATATTAAGGAAAAGCTAGGTGCTCCCAATAAGAAACATAAACTGATACTAACAAGGTGTTTATTGTAACAGGATTAGTAGCTGCACTTGCGTTCCATGCTACACCTACTTTCTGCATATAGAAAAGCCTAAATAAATTAGAAACCAAATAAGTATTATTAAAATCAAATAACACGAATCTGTAACTGTTTAGAACACGTGACCTCCCAACTGGGAGTCCTAGACGACTTTGACCTAACCTATAACACCCCCCCCCCCGTATCAAGACATACATGTATGCCAAGTTTGGTAAAAAGCGGTCTAACAGTGTGGATTTTTATTAAAAAAAAAAAAAAAAAAGAAAAAAAAAAAAAAAAGCACATACAGACAACAGCTGGTAGACGTTTTTGACCTGGCCTATGACACTCCCCTGATCAAGACCAACCTGTGTGCCCAGTTTGATCAAAATCTTTCAAACGGTGTGGGTTTGTATAAAGAACAAACATACAGACAGACAGATGGTAGCCGTTTTGACCTAGCCTATGGCAATCGCTGTATCAGGACCTACCATTATTCCAAGTTTGGTCAAAATCGGACGAACGGTGTGGATTTGTATAAGGGACAAACATACATACAGACAGCTGGTAGATTTTTTTGACCTAGCCTAGGAGATTTCTCGTATCAAGACCTACCATTATTCCAAGTTTGGTCAAAATCGGTCAAACGGTGTGGATTTGTATAAGGAACAAACAAACAGACAGACATGTGATTTTTATATATATATAGATAGATTAGCGAAAGCTAAGGCTAAAAACAATTTAGGCTAACGCCTATCAAATAGATGGTTTAATTAGAGGGAAAAGGGTGTGGCCTATATTCCCCGGTAAGAAACTGGCAGTCAAAGTTCTCACTGTTATAATCTCATCACTAGGAGGGTTAAAACGTTTTTAAACCCACAGCCAAATCAGCTGTGTTAAAAAAAAAAAAAAAAAAAAAAAAAAAAAAAAAAATAGAAATAATTAAATGAAAAAAAAATGTAAGTGTGTGTGTGTGAGTATGTGTATGTATGTATATGTGTGTGTGTATGTATATATATATATATATATATATATATATATATATATATATATACATATTCTATTTAGTTTCAAAAACAAATAACTAACTCCGAGAAAATCAATAAATAAACAGACACTTCATTACTAAAAAATCATTATTCGCGAATCTTAAATTTAAAAACTAGTGCGTTAATTACTAATACAGCTTCTAGCTCTTAAAACATGTGTTTAATGACCGCTTGGTGGTTGACAACACATTAAAAAAAAAAAAAAAAATGTATTTAGTCCTTTGTTTGACTCCCCCTAATCTTAAACGAGACATAATCTGTTCTTATAACTTTCATGTACCGTGTTATTCCTTGAAATGGGAGTTTCCAAATGGTGGAACCGTCAAGAATATTTTTCTCAAAATTTCGCGCATGCGGAATTGAATCTATCCGCTATCTGTACAGGCTATAGGGTTTTTTCCATACAGTGCTGTCTTAGAAAACGAAGGAAATGTAAATATGATGTAGTGTATATTCTAGTATACTGTGAAGAAGATCGGAAGTGAATGCAAGACGTGGGATGATGTCTGGTTGGCCTTCACGCTGGCTCGCCCACGGCGTTAGTCCTATGGGCCAAGGTTGAAAAACTATTTTCTCACATTAATCTATTAATAATAGGACTCCATTCTTCAGAGTATCCCGGAAATATAAAACATCTATTATTTAAAAACAAATAAGTGGAGAAGTTAATCCTTACAAAACGTCTTTTAGTTTATTCGAAACTTATTTTCCCACTCAAGAACTTGAAAGGAAAGGACACTGTGTATTTAATACTCCATATTATTAACATAGTTTACGACGGGAAATGTTTTCGGCAAGATGCTTCAATTTATAACCGAAGAGATAGAAACCCTTCAAAAATGAGAACTGCTGATTCGATGCCTTTGTCAGTAATTCGTTGAAAGGTAGAGCTGTTACAAGAAACTTTGCACCAAACGTTGTCTAAACACTATCTATTCGCATCGATATTATGTTTTAAGTACAGATGCTCATTACAAAAATAGATTAGTCATTTTCTCACCTTGAGATTTGAAACTCTTAGTCAATAAGAGATATCTGGCCAACGAATTTTTCTAAGCATTACACAGCAGACTTGTAATTTAATCCTTTTCTTAGCTAGTTGAAATGTACGGAAAATATTCAGACATTAAAATCTACCATCGCTGGAAGTAAAGTTTATTTAAAAAAATAAATAAATAAAAGGGGTATAATTTCCGAATAATGTCCAATTCTATAACATTAAAATTTATTTGAATAAATTCCATGTAAACATCGGTCTTTGTTGTGAATAAAAACAAAAGTCCATGCGACAAAAACTAAAACAAAGAAACAAGCACCAATACCTGTCACGAGTCTCCATCCTTTCCGGTGGATGGTCCAGGTAGTCTACCCTCCTTCCAAATCACTACTTTAAAATCTAAACTTCTCAACAGCAAATTGTTTATTAATATTTGTATTAAGTTTATATTAAAGATGAAAAGGTTAACAATTTTTTTCCTTATTTGCTTATTAATGGGTGTTCCTCTTCAATGCGATCAAGTGATCGCTTTGCCTTCTTGCGAGTACTTGCCTTCTAGGAAACTTGTATATTACATGTTATCCTGAGAATGTTCATAACTAATATGTTTTTACATCAATGGATTATACAAGTCTCCCAAGGATCCTAGGATTTGTTTGTCTTAATTAAATTGTACAAATCGCCAAATTTTGTTTCTCCTGGACTATACAGGAAAATAGAAGAGCAGAGTTGGTCCTGACTCGGCTCAGGATGGGCCACACAAGACTGACTCATTCCTATCTGATGTCAGGGACAGGGAAAGAAGTACCGGAGTGCCCATGTGTAATAATTTCATTCAAACATATCCACTGAATCATCAAAACTGTGTCTGCGAGAAGGAAACGTTCCTATTTAACATCACCGGTAATTTGAGTAAAGATATGGGCAACAACCTACGACTAGAAATGTATTTGATATTTTTTTAAAATAGACATAATGGCACGTGACCGAGGATTAAGTATATACAAAAACTCTATAACTAAAACTAGTTTTGTGCAGCAATCAGGAGTCATTGCTCAAGGTAATTTTCAATATTATATAAATTAGATAAGTAACCATATTAGGTTTTAAAACTTCAACATAAAATAATATAACATTTTGAAACCTTAAAATTAAAGGAAATGATTACATCACATTAAAGTTTAATAACAGTTTTTTTTACAAAATTAAACTAATAGAAAGAAACGTCTAACTCTATAATCTGTGGCGTTAATAATCTTGCGTTGATAGGCTATAAAAAAAATAATAATTTCGTTTTTGCTTTATCTGGAGAAAAATAAATTAATATCTTATTTTAGCAGTGAAATGCATATCGCACGTCATCAAGAACCTTGTCACATCTGAATATTTTTTAAGTAAGTCCACAACCCCTTTCGATGAAGAATATTGCACACAGAAAATGTCCTTAGGTTCTGGTGGCGGTTATGAATCAAAAGGTAATCTTTAAATAAATAAAATACTTAAGATACAGGAATCATTTTTTAAAGAAAGTCTTTATAATTTAAAAGAGCTCATCAAAATTATCATAAAGGAACAACCTAACACAAAACAAGTAATTCCGAATCTTAAAATTGTGTTTGTTGATACTTCACAGTTTTCTTGCCTGGTAAACCATTGCATTCCAATGAAGCCGCTCTTGAAGTAACTCTAAGCCGCAGAAAATCAAGTTATATAGATGAGATTTTCAGAAATCCTGTCTCTCGATGGACACCATAAGTTGATAATGCCAAGGGCTACTAGTCTACATAACCAATCCTGGCCATGTATCAGTGTCGTAATCATTAGGATATTTCTAGTTTTATGTGATACTAACAATTCCTAGACAAAAAAAACCATAATAATACGAAGAACTTGAGAAAGGCACTTGAGTATGGGCTTAGTTCTAGTAAAAAAATAAAGTAGGTTGTTACATGAAAGTATTATGTATATTGTGACCTTTAATATCACTAAAATCACTCTTAGCGTGTTACCTTTCTTATCACTAGTGTCATTTGGAAAGGTTAGAATAGAAATGAACAACTTTTTTTCTCGATATTTCGTTAAAATTGTCAACTCTCATTTCGAACATCTCGAATAAAAGCGATATTAAGAAGTCAAGGTACAGGAAACTGACTGTTGCCAACTTACACAAAGACGGAAATTACTCAATCAGGGTCTCCCTCATTCTAAAGACAAATGCGCTAATTTTAAGAACCCAAACCAAAAATTAGTTAGAAAAGCCAGTTTTATCCACTTCTCACGTAAACGGTTACAGACATCGCCTTGGGTTTCATTTGTTACCCTTCGTAACAGAACCTATAAAAGGTGTAACTGGAAGCCAATGAACAAAAAGCCTAAGCACATGGATTTTTTTTTGCAAAAATTTCGCTCATTCACAGTGTTCCGGTAGGTAAATAATGCTTAGTTGACGAGCTTAACTTTTTTAATTAGACGAAGTATTTTTGTACCAAATGTCATACAAATCGATCGATTTTTGAGCCAGCGAGTATTGAAAGTGAAATGACACACACACACATAACTACACACACACACACATATATATATATATATATATATATATATATATATATATATATATATATATATATATATATATATGCACTTTCGGACAGCGATAATGGGGTCAACCTTATGATCCCAGTCGTGGTTATTATTAACTACGAATTTTAGGACGGGCTATCTATAGGTTACCACCCTTTTCTAGCCAGGATGCTAGCTGACCTTCTCTTTTTTCTAATGAAAAGCCACCACCTCTAGGGGGAATGGAACCCACGACCCTTTGGCACGGAGTGTTAAGTGCTCACGGCCACAGGGCCTCCAAAAAACACAATTACTTCGGCTTAAAATCATTTATTCCTTGTTTGAAATGCCTCACGCCCTTCTGCGTCGGTTTCAGGAGATAATTACTAAAACCATTTCATCAAACGTTAAACACTTTATATGGGGTTTAGCAACATGAGGCGTTTGAATAAGCCGGGTTTGCAGCAAAGGTTAAGCCCATGAGCTGTATATAATTTTTAATGATGCGATCAGGAATATTTTTAGCAATCCGCTCCTGAAGAGGCGCCAGAAAGCGTTACAAAATGTAGAGCGAAAAGAATAAACGATTTGGACATGAAGTTTTATTATTGAACTATCGTCACATTACAAGAAAGCAGAACTAAGTTAAGATAATGCCTATGGTTTGTAAGTGATTTCTACCAGCAAAAGCTGAGAGAGCGGCCTTTTCCCGGCCTGGAGTGCCTAATGAACTAGTAACGGAACGGGGTGGAAATCCAGATTCATTTTACGGTTTCAGGTTACGGTTAGACAGCCGTAAACATTTCATGGGCTAACCGTATCTTCACTATCAGCAAAGCCAGTTCCCATTAGAAAATGGATTCTAACGAGACGGAATAAATACCAACACTTGAATTTTATTAGCAATAGCAAGACATAAAATACAATACTTCTTTGAAAGGCTCAGAAACATACTAAATCAAGAATATTATCGATACTTTCAGTATGAGTAGAATAATATAAATTTTTCACCATAAAATAAGAATTGGAAAAAAAAAAGTAGTAATTTTGACAGGATCTTGCATTTACCTGTTTATACATAATTGACGAATGAATGCAGACCACTCCAGGCAGGATTAGAACACGCGTCTGGGGTTCCCCGACCGTTTTTACAGCCAACGAATCTAATACTCGGCCAGCCACAGATCGTACTTGAGAAATTGTACAGGCATTTAAAATTCAATCAGAAGTTCATGATTCAACATTGAAGGTGACCTTCATGTGTGTATATACTATAGTCATGGGTCTTATTTTGTTATTTAATACTAAGTTTCAGTGGGGATCGTATATTCTTGAAATAACAATTTAAAAAGCAAGAAGAAAAAAGTATTATTTTTTCCTTATTTTCTTGATCGATTGATTAATATAAGGAACCCGGCCGTAATTGAGGTAACATACGGGAAATTTCTTCTGGAAATTTAAGTTTTTTTTGTTTTTTTTTACCTCCTTCGAAAGAAATACACCATTTGTTTCTGAGCTGCTTTCTTTTAATTTTATTTATTTATTAAATTTTAGCGTCCATTTATTATTAACTACGAACTTTGGGACGGGTTATCTATAAGTTACCACCCTTTTCTAGACAGGATATGGCCGATGTCTTTTCTTTTCTTTTTTTCTGAAGAAAAGCCACCATCCCATAGTGGGAATCGAACCCACGATTTTTGGCACGGAGTGTTAAGTGCTCACGCCTTAATACTCACGGCCACCGGGCCTCCTTTAATTTTAAAAGTAAAGCAATTGAAATGTGTTCCAGTGCATTTTTGCACATTATCAGAAGCGTCTCTCGCAAAGAAGTCCTTTATCAATCCTCAGCAATATATATGTGTATGTGTGTGTGTGTCTATATATATACATATATATATACATATATATATATATATATATATATATATATATATATATATAGAGAGAGAGAGAGAGAGAGAGAGAGAGAGAGAGAGAGAGAGATTGATTTTATGAAGGATAGGTCTTTCCAACTGGAAGAACAGAGATTTGAAGAAAGGCTTCAACAAATGTTCCATTTAGTATGGAATTTATTTTATAACTCTTCCAAGAAGTGAATTCATAAAGAAGACTCCTCAAGGTTGGTACAACAAAAATAAAAGTAAAAACTCTAGAAATAAAGAATGCGCATCACTGAACCTTCTCTTTGCCGCAGCAATTTTCCACAAAATGGAAGATACGTGCTAGCCTGGTTTTTCATGCCGTACCTATAATGGTTTCCTTTTATATCGGAGTAATGTAGTTAATACGCCCGAGAAATACGGTGACCTGAAAGCATTTGCCTGGCCCAGTGATCTGGTTGCATTCTAACCTACTCTACAACTGGAAGTACATACATTCAGAGCCTAGCAGCTCCTTTGTGTATGGCTACCTAGATTCCCAACATTCAACAATACTCAAAGGTTCCCTTCTTTTTATCACCTTACTCGAAGAAGCTCCTATTCTTAGGTAGCTGTCGAGAAAATCTCTTATCATCGGG
The DNA here is from genome assembly GCA_946811695.1 of Gonocerus acuteangulatus. Lineage (NCBI taxonomy): Eukaryota > Metazoa > Arthropoda > Insecta > Hemiptera > Coreidae > Gonocerus > Gonocerus acuteangulatus. Next base: position 42,306,784 of record OX328127.1, on the reverse strand, counting down.
AATAGCTGAAAAGCCAGTAGTATTTTTTTATATATATAAATATAATTGTGATTCTCACGAGAAATACATGTTTCTAAATATAAGTCCGTTTCGTTGGAGCAGCATAAAGAGACAGAATATTTCTCAGCAATGAAAGGAATACAGTAAACAGACAATGTTTTGCTCTTTTATATTAGTTTTAGCTGCTGAGTGAATTATTAAAAATATTTACTTAAATTTTCGGAGGATCAGTGGCAGTGAATAAGCCGTGTCTACTTTCATGTATAGACAACTACATCAGTCTTCCTACATTTCATGGCACTTTGAAGATCAGCAAGCTTAGTGCTAATGGTAGAAATCCGTCAAAATTGTCTGCAATGAATATGAATGTCTCTAGTAGAAGGCTTGTGGGGGTTAATGGCGTAGCACAAAGGCAGGTATAAAGCAGGATTTCCTAAGTACTGCTCTATTTTATTTTTAACAAAGAACACTTTCAGAGGATAGGGCTGTAACAGGGCAATAATAAGTTAGGGTCTTTTCGCGAAGACCAAATGCAGTTACTTCTCCAGTTACTTGTGAAGTATCTGTAGTAATTATAACAGTGATTCAGCGCCCACGGATAACTCATTAGCATTTCTATTGGCCTATTCCTATGGGCAATTATATTGGTTGTTGCTGGTAGTAAAGGAACCTTTAACATTCTAGGCAATCCAACTCACAAAAATTAATAGAATTCTATTGAGCGAACAAAACGCCAATAATATACCAATATGCGAATAATGCGAAATAAATATAAAATATAAATACGTTATAGAACCACCAGACAAAAAAATCGGTGAGGCGGCTCTGCTTATTTTCATATATGCTTTACAAGCCCAAAAGTATTACTAACAAATACAAGTTATCTAAGGCTTAGTTAGAAACCACATTATCTAAATCAGAAGGAATGTTTCATGACGATGTGCCGTATATTTTAGTTGGCAGGACTAAATGGCCCTTAACAAACTGAGGTATATCTCGAAATTGCTAAGGGTCTGCAATCAATTGAGCGATAAAGAATTAAGTATCAGGGATAATAGCATGAGTTAGTGTAGCTCTTTCATTATGGGCCAGGGTTAATCAGACGTAGTAAAGAAAAAGCTGGGCTGTATGGCTTCAAGGACGATATCTTCACTATAAGCTCCAGTAAACTTGCATCACTCATCTCCGTTGCGTGTGAGCAATAGATTTCTTAGAATAAGGAACTCTTGCAAGTAGGTGGGAGGTACGGCGAGGAAGGTAGAAGTTCCGGGTGTGAGTCACCTCCATCCTCACTTATCTCTCCTTTGAACTATACCTCAAGGGTGGATCATCCTCAACAGCTGTCTCCAATCTAAGGCCCGCGGGAGTTAATGAACAGTGACATTAACAGGCCGCCACGGCCTGCGGCGGCTAATAAATTATTCTTATTGTGATACGTTAGATAAAAGAAAAAAACAAAAAAAAAAAAAAAAAAAAAATAAATCAGAATTATAATGATTCGGTTTTATTTACTTGCTAGGGTATGATAGGATGTAAATTTATATGCTGTAGAGAAACTGCAAGGTTGTTACGCCCTAGAATTTATGTATGTTTCACATGTGTCTTGTGCACATGTAAAATCCCATTCCGCTTGCAAGGATAGATTTTCTGTGGTATGGAATACAAACAATTTAGAGCTTGGAATAATTTTAGCCAACTAAAACGCTATTACACCTAAAATAACATATTTTTTTTAACTAAGTAATCTTATTTAATTTATTTTTAATGAGTTTATGACACATTTTTACCGATCAAATAAAAATTTCGGGGGGCCTACCCTTATGTACGACCATGCAACCTATTAAAATTGCAAAACGTGTCGCTTTCGTAGTGTGACAGGCCAGATATTAAATAAATAAAATGATAAAAAATATTCTTCTTTATTAAAATAAAATAAATAATGCGCAACTGATGATAAATAAAAATAAATCAAAGTAAAAGTCTCCCTGTCCAATTCACCACACAAACACGACACACTGATTTCGGGAACAACCAAGGAATGCTTCAGAGAAACACGAGGTACTCCCTAACAGCTGATGAGCTAGAAATTCATTACCCGCGCAAGCAATTAATCATTAATTTAGTAATTAGTGAGTTGCAGGCCGTGGTTCACTGATAATAGATTTGCTGCGAGCTTGGCGGGTGAGTTTGACAGCTAGTGCAGTGGGAGGTTATAGTGCGGTTGCTACAGTAGCATACCTGGTATGATTTATATATTGCCTCTTCGCAGAAGGAATGCCAGTACAAACATACGTCCAACTTTATATATAAAATAGGCTCCTGGGCCGTCGAAGAGAGCTTGGATGTAATGAGCTAGAAAGCAGAGAGGCCCGTCTGTCTGGAGTTTCCCCAGAAGCCGACCGACCGGAACCCAGTCAGCAATTCTTGGACATGCACAGCCGACGGCAAGCTCCTTGCCATAATATAGCAGCAAGAAGAGGTCGCCTTTTCCCCTACAGCTGCATAGCTCTGTTCCCCCTAACGGAAAAAAGTCCGACTCGCAGGAACTGCGTCATCTTAGCGCGGTTCCAGTTCTTTTTTTTTTTTTTTTTTTTTTTTTTACGGCTCATCTACATCTAGGTCATTAGCGCCGACATCCAGGGTTTAGCGAGGAATTTGCGAGCCGTGGGATGATAAAATTCCTGCTTCGGAGGTTGGGAATCGAACCCACCATCTCCCGCTTATGAATCCAAGGCTAGCCATTAGACCACGGGAGACCCCGGTTCCTGTTCATATCCCTATTCTCATTTGAAAAGCATAGAATAGAAACAGATAATATTTTCCTCGGCCTTTGTTCAAAGGGTTTTATGGCTGGCTATACCTGGGGTCAGGTCCGCAAGACCCTAGAATCCTCTTCTACCGATACTTCATTTCATACGTTTCAATGAATTGGAAAATATCAAATATTTTCACACATTCCTGTGTTCTTTTACTATAGTAATAATTCCACAGATAAAATCAATTAAAAAATAAAATAAAAAAACCAACAGCATAAAGGCAATTGAAAATATTCAAAAGACGTCAACGAATCTTTTTCTCTTGGCAAGCTATATTTCTAACAATGAATTGTTTTTCTTATTTTGCCTAATCTGTTTTATTGTAAAATACATTATCCAACTATAAGCAATTAAAAAATAACAAGGAATAAAAACAGACAAAAAGAACAGTTCGAATAAGCAAAATCAATTACTTTAATGTTTTAAGCACTTATTTCTCCGATTGACATCGCCTAATCAAAACTTTCATCAGAACCTTTTTTGTAGAACATTTAGTAAGCTTTCTAATGGTATTCTTTCGTTTACCAAGATTCTCAACCTTTTTCGAGATATTAAGGAAAATATACAAAGTTACCAAAACTTTTTAAGTCTATTAATAAAATATTTTATTCTAACCCTTCCTTAACTCCAAACGTAACCAAAATTTCAACATATTAGTTTTGATGAAAGTAGAACATGCAGAAAATGTTTCAAATGAATCCCATGATTCTAAGTACCCAAACCAAAAACGGTATTCAAAAAATATTTTTCCAATTTTCTCGAAAACGGTTAAAGGTATCGCCTTGAAAATGGTTTCATTCGTTTTTCTAGCCCAGGAATCATATAAAACGAGTTCTTAGAAGCTTATGAACTCAAAAACGTAAGCGTTACGATTTTTTTTGCGCGAATTTCGCCCCAAACGCCATCTTCTAGTAGGCGGATTTTGCTGGTTAACGAACTTGACCTTTCAAATTGGACGAAGGATTTTTGTACCAAATTTCATCAAAATCGGACCATTCGTCTTCTAGCTAGAGAGCGAACAGACATATATATATATAAATATATACACATATATATATATATATATATATATATATATATATATATATATATATATACAAATTTGAACCACCGTTATTTTCGGTCCCTAGGGGTTCTGAAACGCGAAATTTTCTAGTCGGCACTTCCGGATTGTTTCATTGTATCAACCCTATAAGCGGGGTTCCTCCCTATGGGGGAGGGAGGAACCGCGCTAAAATGAAATTACAGACCAGCCGGAATTCATACATAAAGCGAAAGACTTCGTGTTACTTCATAGGGAACAATTCCTAAACTTTATTGATAGTTGTGCACTTTAACAAATATTTATAATATATTTTTAAACTAAAATTAATAACTAAGACTTATATTTTTTTCCTTTTCGTTATAGACGGAAGGTCGAAAAATATATATAAAAAAAAACATTAAAAATAATTGTAATAACTTTATTTCTTCCCTACATGTTTCGAACCGTTTTGGTACCTCTTTGGAACAAGTTAAAAATATAAAAACTTACAGGTTCATTAAATAAATCATTATGTTTGAGTCAAATTACGGCTGTTGAATCCCCATAATTGTGATAAACTAAAATAAATAACCCAATTAATTAAGCTCCATATCTTTTATTTCCTGGTCTACATGTTTTCCGCCTTTAAGGAGCTGACATCTAAAACTATAACTATTTCTGAGCACACCATTAAATAATGTATTATTTAAAACAGCTCATGGCCCTAAACCTTCCACCGACCGACTTAATCAACATTAAATGGCCCAATATTAATTATCGATTTTAAAATATATCAAAACAGATATTGTCAGTTTTCAGAAGAAGCATATTCGTGCCACCATTTTATCAATTTTATCTAATAAAAATAACATTGTCGAGATAACGTTATATATTTACAATTTTTATTTGGCCAACACAGATTTGGATAGCTATCTTTTTGCTGCTGGAAAACAATAAATAATAAAAACACTAAAATAAATCATTAATAAGCAGAATGAAAAAATGATAGCCAAATAAATTCGGGCCTTTTTGAACATTTAACAACACATCTACTTAAGAAATAGAAGGTTACTAAAGAAAAGAGTTCAAAATATATAACACAACAAACAAGCTAGAAATAAAAGTCCTGACAGATTTCACAAATAACTAAATATCAAGGATGTAAACAATAAAACATAGAGACTAAAAAAAAAACATACCATGAAAGTGTAACTACTCAAGACTCACAATTCCATTTTAAATGAGGCCCTCTGAAGCCAATGGGTCTATGTGACATTTTTGAAAAAAAATTAGTTAGATACAGGAATGGGTTGTAAACACCGTAATCCTGTGGGTGGTACAGAGACCCAAGTGATTTTCTGGACAGTTGATGCCCCATAGCATGTTTTCTCTTGAGTAATATCTACTTTTGTAAGGTGTTTAAAAGTGGATTCTCCAATTTAATCATAAGCCGGATGATGTACCTATTATGTATCATCAATAATAAACAGCGAAGGTCCCGAGGGTTTGTCTAGTATGAACAGAACTGTAAAAATCTATTTTTTGCTATTACCAGATATGTTCAACTTTCAATCCATTGTCCTCAAAAGATTGAGTTGGTTACTTAGACCCCTTGATCTCTATGGTCCTCAGATAACTCGATCATTTAATTCTTCGAAAGCATCAAGTCTATTTATAGTGAGTGTGACAAAAATGAGTTGCCAATTAAAGGTAAAATAAGAAAGGTGTAATCTTTTAAAATAATTTATGACATCTTATAGAAATGCAATTAACTTAAACTCAACATTAAAAGTGAGCTTTTAGGATTTATATAAGAGCACCATTGAAACTAAAACTCTGTTCGCATCGTATAAAGCTTCTAATATCTCTTAAGGCGACAGATTCAGTTTGACATTGCTTTCTTCATAAAAATAGTGAATGAACAGGAATTTGTTCGTATGATAAATATTTTCTAAGTGATCCTAAAACTGAATTCATTTTACTCAGTATCAAAATTAAAGTAAAGATGCCTCAAAAGCAAGTGCTTAATTAAGCAGAACGATAAATGAGAAGGAAATCAAATTATGGAGAAGAGATAGTTGACCGTTTGATTTAAAAAGGTATAGATAATAAGAATGTTATGCCAAGCTGAAACATTTTGGGTATAAAATGTAGTTTTATTCAACATAGGACCAAACCCTAATTATCACCGGCACCTTTAGCCTATTTGTTTGGAAATCAAATAAGATTTAACAGCTAGTTAATTTAATTTCATTAATAATAACGGAATTGTTCTTCTTCTATTTAGTAATAGTCATTATTTTATGGAGCCAATTAAGAAATAAAAGATCCAAGAATAGAAAATTTTAAGAAAATTACTTAAATACAAAAATTCTGGCGATCAGGCAGCAGATAATACCCCCATAATGAGGACTGTTTATGAAAGAAATAAAATATTCAACGAACCTTAGCTTAAAATCAATAAAGTACAAGATGAACAAAGTTTTTACTATAAATACATTATAGTTAATTAATGCTAATAACTTGTGCAAATGCTATACAATAATTAAGTAACTTTCGAGAAGTCGATACTTGAATCTAATCATACCTGTCCATTTTATCTGACTTATTTTTCAATACAGCATACTAACTTATTTGTATAACTTGATCAAATTCCTTTTAAGTTTGGACAACAACTATTATTTAATTTTAAAAGATGTTTACTATTCACAACTAAAAAATAAATGTATTGTAAGAGAGGACTGGAGTATTAAAATCCTACCCAGTCAGTGTAGGTATTCATTTTCCTATTTTGCTCTGTACAAGACAAAATTTAGTACAAAAATAAATATATAATTATATTTTCATATTTCAGGTTGGAAACACATTTGAATTTTATTCAACCTAGATTAATGTAATTCATATGATGACAATTGAAATGTTTTCTTAATTACAATCGCAAAATTAAATATGTTAACACATAAATAGAAATATATTTTTAAGATCCCCCCCCCCAGCATTAATATCAACAAATTATGTTTATGATTTTCAAGTATCCATCTTAAATGAAGTAAAAAAAAAAAAAAAAAAGTAATTATGATAGTGAATGAAATACTTAGAAATAACAGCAACAAAAAATCAAATAAACGTTTTCAAGTGCTTTCCAGTTCAAATAAACTATGTCTTTTATCTACCCTGTCAATTCTTCACACTGTCTCGTAAATTATGTTCGCCTTCTCCTCTTAAGTAGAGATAAACTAAAGACACGTAAAATAAAATAAAATAAAAAACAGAATATTTCTTAAATGAAGGTTTTTTTACCAAAGACAGTTAATTAATGATGTAAAAAGAACTTTATTAAATCACTGATTAAGGAAGGCTGATCATTTTTTAATTCATAGTTTAACAAACAATATATCAACCAATTGAAGTGGCATAAGTGAAATTTTTAAAAGGGTTCACTTGAATAAAGCAAGTAATCTAGTTATGATTAAACACAGTTATTCTCAGATATAAGAAAAAATTGATTTAGGCTTAGTTATAGGGGAAAACATTATCAAACTTATGTATCAAATAATAAATTTATTATCCTCTTTCCAAAAACCCATGAAATTAACTTGTTTTATCCAAAATACTTATTTGTATAACAATTCTTGAACATGTCTAGCGATTTAGCATTTGCTAAATCCGAACCTATACAAAAGTGCCTACAATAAATATTATGCTCAGTACATAATAAATACGTCTTTCATCCTCTATAACTAATTTTACATAAAAAATAGTCTTATATAAATAATATGTACTAGAACAAAACAAATTATCAGTAGTAATAACAGAACACAAGAATCGGTTTAATGTATAAACACAAATCCAGTAATTGGTCAATAAAAAACGATTGTTCAACACAAATTAGTGAGGAAAAACAATGGATTTTATTTCAAAAACAGCACGAATTTCACAATAATACTGACATTGGTTCAATAATGCAAGTGATAATACATTTTTATTAATATAAATTCCTTTAAAAAATAATTATTAATAATGCCTACTATTTTAGAGGGCTATGGGGATTATTAATATCAATATAATACAGCAGTTCCAATGATCTATTTTATATGAGTCACTAAGGTTTCTTTTTTTATGACATTAATGTATTTCTTCAAAATTGTAACAGAATAATAAAACTGTACTTACATAGAAACGATGTATAAAGTAAAGATGTCATTTTGCTGGAAAAATAATTTTTAACAGGCACTTCAGGCAACTACTTTCTGTCATAACATTAAAAGTAACACATAATTCCAAACACTAACATATTAAAATAACGATCATTTCATATTGAAGAAAACACTAAGAATTTTAAAAAACTGTGTTTAATGTCAAGAAATTGACATAAACACACTTGAAATTTTAACGTAAAGAGCCCACGCCGTCGGCCCTCACAACCGTCAACTACGAATTCCCAAAACACTCTCAGGTTGGGAGTCTGAGAACCCGCCTACGAAGACTAGCGCCCCTGCTGGCCACATCATTAACTATTCCTTCAGTCTTCCTGTGTCATGAAGGAATTTCCTTTACATTGTGAAGGATCTTAGGCGTATATAAAGGGGGGGGGGGCTTCAGCTCCCCGAAATTTTGATTTAATCGGCAAAAATATGTAATAAAAACCTTAAAAGTAAATTAAATAAGATCACTTAGTTCAGAAAAAATATTTTTTTTGGGGTGCATATTCTTAGAAAGGAGCAATTTGAAATTAATTTTATAATCAAAATCAAAGTGATTTAATTTGATTAACAATAATGTCAACATTAGCCAAGTCTAAGTCATTTATGTTTTTTACTTAGATATATTTTATTCCAAAAGTAATTTATTAGCAATGTTCATTCTTAAACTGCCTATATTTTTGTACAAATAAATTATTATATGGAAGGACATTAATTTACAAATATATTAATTAGAGCACCTAGGGGAGGGGGTTATGATATTAAAGGCATTGAGTATTTTTGATGCTAGAAGTCCTTGCTGGTTCTTTTGAAAACATCCAAACTTTGATTCAGATTTTTTAAATTTTATATTGTTAAGGCTTTGACAATATTGCTGAGATGCTCGTCTGGATTATTGCTTAGGACTATAATGCTAAGACTGTTAACTTGAGACAATAGTCAGTTTCTATCGAGTTATATTTTTTCTTTCATTAAAATATTTTCTTATCTGTAATTGTCAAAACTTTCTTTTATACAATCCTATCGGATTGAAAGGTTACGGGAGCGTTTTTGGCCTATAAACAAATTAGGGCTTTATATCATTTGTTTTTTAATGTTTATGTCTTTCAGAAGTGTTTCTGTTTATTGTATGATGTAATCTATTAAAAATATCCAAATGTTCCTATTCATAGCGGAGATTGAAATGAATAAAAAGTTGCCTCTTGTTTATTACATTGAGAAGGTGGCATCTAATACCCTTACAAATTCTGCCTATCCGGAATCAAAGAAAAGACAGATTAGTAATTAAGATAGTAAGAAGTTATTCTCTTCTAACAAGTATATTTTTTTTCTGCTCCAGGATCCCCAAGACGGCTCCTGTTGCTGAAAACATTTGCTGTGAAAAATATATTGTCTACAGGAATACATGAATATCCTAGTTCCTTTAATTAAAATAGATTCTGATAATAATAGGATGTATGCAACTCCTCAACTCAACAATAGCCAATAGATCTAGAGCAAGATTCTCAGATATGTCTCAAAACCAATTTTGTAACGTAACACATATTTTTTTTATACACATGCCTGGTCATCTGAACAGAAGAGGAGAAAAATACACCCCATCATAAAAGAACAACAACAAAGAACTAGTTGTTGGGCCCAGAGCGTGTATTTCTCAAAACCTTGATGGTTGAACTGCCATCAAAAAATTTTGATTCCTAAAGCCCAAGTACAGAATCCGGAACAGTCATCTAGTCAGATTAAATTTGAAAGTCTATTGAAGTACCTCCAGTATATTTTTATATTATATTTAAGTATATTTTAATTAAATTGAAAAAGACTGGAAACTAAAAGTGAAACAAAAATGTGTTAATCCAGTTAACTGAATATTAGTTAAGCTTAAGTGATAAAAAAAGTTACCTAAGAAAATAATTAATATGAAAATTATAAAAAAGCACACAAATAAATAAATAACTCTTGCACTATTTATCTCCCTTTAATAATCAGCAGCCTCTGGAAATAAAACTTGTGTAGCCAATCTAATATCTGTCTTAGGAACAACTAATTAATAATCACATAATCAAAATATATCAGCTAAGAAACAAAAATGTCTGCATGTAAAATGAAAAATCATTTACTACTTATTTATATTATTTGAGGAATTTATAATTCATTTTACTGAATTGTAAATATTTGAATTAAGGCGGATATTTTTGTTAAGGCGTGAGTGTTAAGCACTTAACACTCCGTGCCAAGGCTCGTGGGTTCGATTCCCACTATAGGGTGGTGGCTTTTCTTTACAAAAAAGAAAAGTCATCAGCCCTATCCTGGCTAGAAAAGGGTGGTAACCTATAGATAACCCGTGTTAAAATTTAGTTAATAATAATGGACGTTAAAATTTAAATTAAATATTTGAATTTAAACTGATCTTGAATATACAGTTTTCATGTGTTACTTATAATTTATTATACTAATGTGTAAAATATATGGAAATTAATAGCAAAAATAAATAAATGAATTCTTTTCTCACTTATACATTAAAAAATCCCAGTGCATTATTTCCAAGTAGGGCAGTAGCCTTTCTTTTGATAAAGACAGATAACATGTCCCAGAATATTAGTTATTAAAAAAAAGGATGGTATAATGGAAATAAAATAATTCAAAATATTTTAGTTTTAATTGAAACTAAATGTTTTTAATAACATATTTAAGAAACCCTACAAACTAGTAAATATACAATAACATCATGTTAAACAAATATAATAAACAATTTTGAACAAAAAACAAAGAGTGGAAATAACACTTATTAATTTTAGACCATTTGGTCTTCAATGGGCACTTGGCCATTTCATTTATACAACTTTTTTATTGGCACTAATTGATTTACTTGTCAATTTATTTTTAACAATAAGTATTATAAATGTTTAATTAGATTAGATAGTCTAAATGTTTTAAAAATGTAAAACACAGATAAAACTTACTTAGTCATTTCACTTAACACTTTTGTAGCAATAATAATTTATTCCTTTCCAGCATATACAATTTCTTCTCAACACATGACATGAAGATCTATCTTGCTAGATAGATAATTATCTTTCCATAGAGCCACATTTCTTAATGATGTGAATTACAATTCTTAATGTGTCAGTTTAGATCTTGTTCAATACCACATGAGAGCCATCTGTATCAACGTTGATTTAACTCTCAAACATCAACAATTATTCCCATTCCCAAATTTCCTAAATATAAATTAATAAACTGATGATTATAAATATATATGTATGTTTCTAATAACTTTCTAATGCAATTAAGTATATTTACTTTCCTTCTCATTTACGTAACTTAGGTCATCATAAAAAGCAACACTTTTTTTTGTGCCATTTTAATTATGCTGGGTTTTCAAACATTTATTAAATGAGATACTTATACACATTTTGTGAATAACTGTCTCTTTTTTTTTAAATACATATCAAAAAAATAATTTTTTGTTGATTGCCAATGAAGCGGAACAAATCAAATAAATAAAAAAAATAAAATAATCCGTTCCTTCACCTGTTTATAAACTCTGTCAAACTACTAGTCAGGTGTAAAGTTACACAGAAAAATAATCAATAAATTATGCTTATTGCAAGAAGAACAATATAAATATAAAATATTTTTGTTTCTTATTTTATTGGCTTCAAAACGATAAGCTCCATATATAGAAGCTCAAATGATTTAATATATTCAAACTTTTATGGCCAATTCTTATAAAAAAAAATATTAAAATCTATTTAATTCATATTTCGTATACCTTACTCAAAATAAGTTAAAAATATACTTCCTCGCCATTTTTAATATTTAATAGAAATATATTTATCAAGTATTAGTAAATATAGGTTTAAATTGGGTTAAATATTTAATAGCAATAAACTATTCTGGTAAATAAATTTGTCTCATAAATCACTTATCACAGAAATTAAGTAAGAAAATAATCACAATCATTTATAAGGACAGGAAAACTTTGGCACAAAGTTTACAAATTTGAGAAATAAAAAACTGAGATATTATAAAACTATTTATGTTTTTTAAATATTATGATACTGATGACTAATTTATTGAATGTTTTTACTTATGAAGGTATGTTGGGAAGTTCTGATCCTCCACGCTGCCTCACTCCTGACCATGCTCTCACTGGACTAGGAAGATCGATCACACCTCTTGGAAGAGCTTCAACAGAGAGGCTCACACCCGTTTCTGGAAGTCCATTCGACTTTAAGCGACGTTGAGCTGCGATTGTCGCACGAAGTGTCTTTCTCTTCTGATGTCAAAATTAAACACATAAGTTAAAGCACATATCCTTAAAACAAGAAAAAGAAGCTGGGCATGTATATGAATATAAATTATTATTACTACATTTCCTGTTGGAATCTGTTATAAGTTTCATGCGGGTCATTCTGAGATGATCATTTTAGTTGTCGCTGGTTGATAATTACAATATAAATAGACTTTAGTGGGATTTTTTTTATATATTTATCTTCATGCTCTGTTTTCTATAGGTTTTTATATTAAATTCTTCTAAGATGGGGTTCATATATGGGAAAACATAGGCTGAAAATATTTTGTTTTCATTTAAACAAATTATATATATGCAATACATACAGAACAGCAGGAGTACCTCTTGAAAAGTAGCAAAGACTCTAAATGCCTTGGGAAAAATAAAGCAGAACTGTGGGAAGAAATTGAGTTTTTTTTTAATGGCCTAATAACCTAGTTTGACCCCAATAGAACAATATATATATATATATATATATATATATATATATATATATATATATATATATATATATATATATAGGTATACTTTATAAGGGGCGAGATTGGCTCAGTGTCAAAGCATTCAACTCATGTTCTGTAGGACCTGAGTTTGAAACTCGGACACGCACTAAAAATTTTATCTTTTTGTGTCAACGTTCAAGGGTTGGAATCGGGGTCCCAGACCGTACCTAGGCTTACCTAGTCTTTAATGGATACCTGCAAAGAGGGAAATTGGTTACCTAGAGCAATGTACCGACCATACCATCTTCCTAGTGTGCCGAATGGTCAAGAATCAGATAACTCTACAGTATCAGCCTCTCTAGGCTCTTGTGGCCTGTTATGGGAAGAATTTTTATACATATAAAAAGAAAAAGAAAAAAAGCAGTGAGCCAGATTTGTCAGGTACCCATTATATTAAATATAGGCTAGGCTGGGTGGGCCTACAGTCAGTACTGGACTCGGAATCCAACCCTCAAACGGCACCACTAGAAGATTATATCTTTAGTGCACACCCGAGTTTTTAACTCAGGTCCTTTAGAATATCAGTCGAGCCCTCTACCAATGTATTTAGAATGCCGTAGAATAACCCCTATTGTTATCTTTATAGATTCGACCATTTAAATAAATTATAGGAAACTTGAAATTAAAAATTATGAGTTAGTACTTAAACTTCATGTGTCGCATTTGCTTCATTTAACATATAGGAAGTCCAAGAATTAACACAATAAAAGGAGGCATTCAACGATTTTTAAATGGAACAGCTCTAGAAGACTAAAACAAATACTTTATGAAATGCAGTTATAGGTAAGGGTATATTGGTGTAGTATCATAATACATAGTTATAAAATTTAAAATTATTCTGGAGATGTTTCAAAATTATTCAACATGAGACGTTGAATAAACATTTACTCTAGAGACAACGATTAATTTTTTATGAGCTAATGTTAGAGAAGACAACAGGGTGCTACAATTTTTTACTAAGAGGCGCAATTTGTATAATCTATTTTAAGGTAACCAGTCTTCTAAACAGATCATATTTATATGTGTGTTCTAACATTACATTATGGAATAGGGGTATTCTACTAATTAGTTTCTATTTTCTTAGTGGAGTTATATAATATGGGATATCAGAGAGAGAGAGAGAGAGAAAAAAAAAACAAAAACATTTTTGTATGATTTTTTTCTAGTATAGTATGTTCAGATAGACGGAAAAGTTCAATTCCGCATATGCGGAATTTTGAGGGAAATTTTCCCGAAGGTTCTACCATTTGTTAACTCCCATTTCAAGGAGTAACACGATACATAAAACATTATAAAAACTGATTATGTCTCGTTTACGACTAGGGAAGGCTTTGAGAGGTCAGACAAAGGAAATAGTGTCTAATATTTATCAAAGGGTGGTAACCTATAGATAACCTGTCCTAAAATTCTTAGTTAATAACAATGGGCATTAAAATTTATATAAATAAATAATATTTAACAATACTTAGCCAAAGCTAAGACTTAAAAGTTTTAAACTTCCTAGTGATAAGGTTATAATAGAGACAATTTACTGCCAATTTCTTGTACAGGGAATATACTCCACGTCCTTTTCCCTCCAATTAAACCAATATGTATTTAAACAGGCTATAGTTTACATTGTTTTTAGCCTTAGCTTTGGCTAAGTATTGATAAATATTTTAAAAAAAAAAACACTATCTCTTATAGCCTAACCTCTTATAATCTTCTCTGGTCCTGAACGAGACAAAATCAGTTTTTATTGAGTTTAAAGTAGCGTGTTGTTCATTGTAATGGAAATGCAAATGGCGGAACTATCAGGAATATTTCCCTCAGAATTTCGCGCATGCAGGATTAGAAATAGTCTAACTGAATGGGCTATAGTTTAGTCTTTTATGAGGCAATTGAAATGCAAACTATTTAAGAAGGTAGGGATCATTTTGCCTGCACGAATCATACCAGAATCTCATCAAACTCTTCAAGAGTTTTGTACTTCTCCATCATCAATTCTATTCAGTTGACCAGGGTCACTTAGATTTCTTTTATCGACCTGCTTCCAAAAAGACAAAATAGAAAAACCTTCAGTAACGGTATCCTAAAAATATTATTCTCGAATAGAATTATTACAAGAGCCATATATGAACAATATTATTTTCTACTAAAGTTATACATTGTATATAAAGAAAAACAAAACAAGATTAAACATAAACTAAGTGCAAACTCGACAGAACATGCTTTTTTTTTTCGTTTTTAATGGTGAATCAACTATTTGGCTATTAGCGCCGACACAACATGCTATCAGTACTTAGCATTTACACAACAAAACTGTCAATTCTGAATTTTGAATATGAACATGGATATTGTTTTGATGTTTGTGCAGCCTATCCAATAAGAAGACAATTAAGAAGGCACCGAGAATTTAAAAACAAAAAATCATCAATATTTTTTTTAAATGGCAATTCAGGAATGTCTATATCCAGGATCAAGGGGAGGGAATTAAATGCATAGTGTTTTGGAAAACATAAAGTTTATTAATTTGTTATGCACTGACACATTTAGTGATAATATCAATCTCAATTTATTGTCTTCTATCCTCATTTTGCCAGAGTTCAGCAACACCACTAAATATGGCAGAAGATATCGTTGATACAAATGCAAAGCATCGAATGTGAAAAGTGGTTTGGTACCTTATAGATGACTTTATATATATTTTATCCTAAGATATAATTAGACTTAATGCACATTTGTTAATTTGATTTTCTGTGATTGATAATTATTTTTCTTTAATTTTTGAGTGTTTGCCATAACATACATCAGTTCAACAGCAACCAGAAAAGTTGAAAATGAAAAATGCGTTTTTTAACATTCGATACTTTGCATTTGTATCAACGATATCATTAATCACAGATAAATGTTGTTAGTTGTTACGAAAAACATATCATTGATATCAAATTATACAACACTCATTTCATATTATTTTTTCGTAAAAACTGTTATTTAGTGTGAAGGGCTTCCAAAAGCGCAAAACTGGTGGCCCTCTCTGAGGCCAGCTCCGGTTGAAACGTACATTAAACTACAACATAGAACCTTTCAACTCAACATGTCTGGATTAATTCACAATAATCCAGATATGCAGACAAATTGTAGTAAACTATAGCTGCAATTGGTTAAAAGACTGATTGAAAATTTAGAAAGCCATCAATTGGATGGATTCCTTTAAAAAAAGATATACAATCAAAATTAGAGTGTTTAAACTTCTATTAAGCAACTGTAAGGTAAGAATTAATTATAAATAACAGAAACTAACTAGTTTTTACTTTAAAAAAGAAAAGAAAACCCTTTAATAAAATAATTATGTAACATCATACTAATGTGAAATTGATTTAAAATCAAGAAAATATTTAAATCTACTTTTTTAAGGATAAGAACTGACCTCAATAACTCCTCTCCATTTATCTGCAGCATGTCTTGCCAACTCCATTCTTTTTTGTTTTCTAATTTGGTGTTTCTTATAAGCCATTTCAATTATTATAAGAGCTATTCCACCCAGAATACCAACTGCAACTAGTATGAACACTCCAGCCATATTTTTAAGACCCAAAGTATTGGGTGTTTTATCGTTCTGCTCGCATTGTTGCCTGTTCCCTTGAAGAATCCACTTATCATCAAGGCTCTCCATAAATCCACCTAGTCAACAAATTATTTTATTTAAATGTTTCAGTAAACTTACTCACTATAAGTGGAACAAAAGTACTATCCAGAGAAGAAGTGCAATAACAAATATCCCGAGTTTAGTAATGACGAAGGCAATGTTTTGACTGTTTTGTCAAGTTAAATAATAGATAACTGCACAGTATCTGCCTTGAAGAATCATTGTGGTCACTTTAAAGTTCTACTTATTTGATTCTACTTGTTGATTCTGAAATTATATGTCACTTTTTTTTCCTTTTTTTCCACAAATTTATTTTGTAGTGGTTACATAAAATTATATCTTCAATAACAATAATTTTTTAGTAGTGATATTATATAAATAATTTTATATCAAATTATACCATTAAAAATAACTTTTCTTTTCTTTGATTTTCTAGTCCTATCCTGGCAATAAAAGGGTGATAGGCTTTAGATAACTCTCCTAAAAATCTGTGTTACATATAAATGGACATTAAAAATTTAAATAAACAATATACCTTGAGATTTACTTGTTAATATTTAGAATCATTTGGGGGGGGGGGGCAGAACATGCATGACAGATCATGAATTATATTCCTAATTATAAGAAACCAATATTATCTCAACACTTTCCTAAACAATGTAGATTCAATTAATATATCACTATAAATGTTTAATTATACTACAATGTTTTTAGTCCATCATGTAAATGGCTATCGCATTATATTTTAATAATAGTGTTCAAACATTAGTTTCAACATTAAACATTTTTTGGTGATGGTTTTTGAATATATTGAAATCTAGTTTCGGACATTGAACGGGCACCTAGTTATAGAAGAGCCAACAAAAGTGCTTTTTAATTCAGTGATTCTTTCTAAGTTATTTCCCAAAGCTGCATTTTTACATAATTTATCACAATGACAGTTAATAAGTGAACTCTTTTCCACTTGTTCGATTGGAGTTATTAATCATAATGCCACTTTTCTTATTTTCTTTATTAACCCTTTTCGAGACTGATAACCACTTTTGTGACACTGGGCAATCAAGCCCTGTGGACTGAAGCCACTTTTGTGACTAGGCCATTTCTTCTGCAGCCACCGCTGTGACAGCTTTTTGTGATATCTAGCGGTACATTTTGTAAGCTCTATTAACTCTTGTTTCCGCTAAAGTTAATACAAAATGCAGTTTGAGCCTATTGAATGGGGGTTCCCTTTGCAAGCCCTTCTCTTTGCATAGTCTGTGTCAGTCTGAAGGTCCTTATTCGTGTTTTAGGAGTTGATGCGTACATAGAGGTCATGTTCAGTAGATATTATACGAACATTGAGATATTTGATTTGATATTGTTTAAAACAATATATTTTGAGGAATTTCTTAAAAAATAAAATTTAAAAAAAACACAAAAAAAAAAAAACGTTTTAAGCTCTAACTCCTGTTGACTTGTCCCAAGCTCAGAATAAGAAAATAATGGTGAAAAACATTTTAAAGAAAGAAATAACAAAAGCATATTAGGAGAAATGAGAAGAGTTGGGCGATGGAGGCTCAGCTATTTTAATGCCGTCTTGTGGAACCAGGAGGGTGAATTGGGTATACTCAAAAAGCATCTAAGGCCATGAGGGTTGCCGCCTCGTAAGCACCAGGAAATATTTTATTACATGTTTAATTTGAAAAAATATTTTGTCTGACTTCAGAAGGAAATATCATAAGGGGGAATATTTTCTGGTTTCTTTACGATTTCCTCCCTCTTTTGCTATAACATCCAAAAATTAATTTACAAAAACTATCGAGTGATTTTTGGAATATACTGTGAATATAAATACTTACTCTCGTGGAAGTCAAGGATAGCCAGTGTCACTTGATCAGCCCAAGCCGATCCTTTTTGGAGTCCAATACCGTAGCCACTGCGGCCAAATAATTCTCCAGCAGTAACTAGCTCACAGTTTTGGGCAGCTTCAAAATCTAGCCGAGAACTATCCCATATGAAAGCCATCAATTTCCTATACAAAAAAGAAATTGTAAACTTTTGGGACTGTTCAAATATAAATTTATATTTACTACTGCTAGGTTTATCAATAATAATAAATTCATTTTGATATTAAATGAATGATTTTTTTAAATTGTTGTTAAAATTTTTGTTTTAATTTCTATAGATGTGGTACCTACTTATTTATTATTATTATTTTTTTTTTTTTTTTTTTTTTGTGATCGATAAAATATGAGGCAATAAAAAAACATAGAGAACTTATATTCTTTGCCCATTCTTATTTAAAGTAATAATGACTAATTCTTCCCTAATAATTTTTAATGTTTAGACAATTTTTATATCTTCAAATTACAGAATAATTTCTCTGGATGTGAGCCATTTTTTCTGAAACAATATGCCAAGAAGTTATTTTGTGAAGTTATTAAAATCTAGGAACATACCCAATTTTCACATCGTGTATAGCCTCTTCAGCAGTGTTATAATTGTTTGCTTCCATGGTTCTGTACATGTTTGATAATTCGACTTGCCTCCTGAAGTACATATCAACTGCTGACCCTTTTACTGTAGCACAAGTGAGATTTTCCATAGTGTTTCTAAGCTAGAATTTGAATAAAATAAGAAATGATAATAATTGATCAAAAAAAAAAAAATAAGTTCAGAAAATTTAATAAAGAAATGGATCTATAAGAAGAAGAAAACTTTATTTGAATGAAATAATAAAGAGGGCTGCCCAACTTTATTGGGTTGCTGGCTAAACAGGAGATGCTGTTCATCCCCATGGTATTCTTTTATATCATGATTGTCTATTTTGTATGTTTCCAATATTTGCTTGTTTTGGGCACCTGGAAGTGCTAAAAATAGTTCTACTAAAAGCATAATAATTTGGGGAACAATGACATTTGTAGATTAATTCCGGCTTATCATAAAAAAGCACCAGAATTATGCCCTTTAATGTGCATGGATTTGTTGGCTTATTACGCCCAATGAGTCAATAATTATTGACTCAGGTATTACTGGTGGTTTTTGGGCATGATTCCTAGTTCTTCTAAGTACATGCAAAGTAATTTTTTTAATTGTTCCTCTTGCGATGAACCACACACCCTTAATGACCAATTCTTTGAGTCCATATTTTTCTAAGAGCTTGTCTTGGAGATATTTCGAAATCAATCGACTCTGTTTGCTCAGGATCATTCGTTTCGAATCAGACCGTTGGGTCAAGAATGTATGCTAATTTACTGTTATATGGGAAGGCGACTATGTCTGCACACCTAGAAAAACATTGATGGCATACACTTCTTCATGGCATTGTAGCCATTCTCCTCGAGAAGGGCAATTGGCCTATGTTTCACATTGTGGTGCCCCAAGTAAAAGGGTTGCTTATTTTTCAGAATGTTTCTACAGGGGAAGATACGAAACAACAACAGGGACGATAGGTCTGCAATAACATTATGATGGTTTGCACTAATGTTATTTTCAAATATGGATGAAAATAAGGAGAGAGCTGCTAAGATGTTTTTTTTCAAATATCTGACTCAAATTTGACATAATAATCAAATTTCAAATAATAACCCCCCCCCCCCCAATAAAATGAAATATTTTTCAGAGAATATATTTCATTATATAAATAATTTTAGAGAAACAAAATCGGCCCAATAGATTGGGCTTTAGAAGTATAGAGTAGAGGAGGCAGGTGAATGTCACACCGAAAGAGGAAAAATCGCTTTCTTTGGCTGTTGATAACCATAATATGACAAAACATTACTATGTTAGAGCTTCGTTACTATGTACAATCTATGATCGTATATTATCGATATAAGATACTATAAGATATAGAACACTAATTATGGCACAAAAATCTTATTGGACTGGATTAATCACTATTTATTGCAACGATAGATGCAACCAATGTCATGAAATAAATTATATTCAATAATGACATCCATGAAGGCAGATAATATAATGGAAAACTCAGCTCACATTGATGAAGAACATGCACAAGAAAACAGAAACTTTAACGTCATCATTGTGCACAAAAATGTTTCAGAAAACCCTTGTTTTACTCAGGAATGTGGGAGCTCCCAACCTACTCATCATTCCTGCAACAAATCTAAGGTGAACATACCTTCACAACTCCTGAAAGCAGCCAGTCTCAACATAATTGAGAAATAAACCCATCGCCCAAGTGGATCGACATTTACAGTAATGGATCAGTGACGTCAGAGGGCACTGGAGCAGGGTATTATTTTTCTGTCCCCTCAAGAGCTTTCCCTAGGGGAAAAATGTCAACCAAATTCTATGGAGAGGATGCAGCTATAAGTGAAGCAACTAATGTGCTTATCTCCCTTGGCATCAAGCAAAAAGTATTCTTTTTATCAGGTTCTACTACTGCACTTCAGACTTTGATTTCTCAAGAGTGTCACCATGATTATCTAATCCTACAATGCAGGGAAAGACTTCTAAAGCTTAAAACAACCACCTAAATACGACTAAAAATGGGTAACTGTACATTGTGGTATATAAGGAAACGAAGAAGCCGCCAGGATGGCCAAAGAAAGATGTAACATGAGCCAAACACTTCTCCCTGTCACTTACACAAACATATGTCAAGTAGAAGCTTCCTGTATAAGGACAGCTGTTGTGGATTCTTGCAGGAATGCTGTAGTTGGAAAAAGATGGGAGTCGATTAAATCATAACCTATCCCCAACTGCCTTCCCCGGTGAATTGCAGTTGCTACCTTTAGGATGGCTACAGCCTACGATTGGTAAAGCAGATTCTTCGACTTGCTCACTGTGCTCCCAGCAGGAAGGTACTGTGGACCACATTTTATGCTGCACAGCTCTGCTGGCATTGGCTGACGAAGAAGAGAAAGATTTAAATTATTAATCTCTTCCTCTGCAATCCAGTAACATATTTCTTAACTGAACCATCACCCTATCTTATATCTAACTAATCAATCAGTATATTTTTGTTATTTACTAAGTAAAACACTTCCATGTGGGGTCTCCCATTTCATTCTTACTGTCTTTTATTGGAGCTCAAATATTTTTCAAAATCTTTGCTCAAACATGATTTTCAGGCTCTTTATGTGATTTCCCAAATCTCAACATAACATAATTAATTGTTCTGTTAAACATCCTTACAATTATTTTATGATTAGATACTCACTCGGGCATCATTAATTCCTGAAAGTTTTGTTTTTGGTCGTTCCAACACTAGAAAAGCTGCTAGGTTTGCAGTGTATGATGCAACAATTATCATTGCAAATCCTGCCCAAACCATTCCCAACACCCGTGCTGAGAAACTTCTTGGAGTTCCTTCAAACAAGAAATAAGTTTCTTTTCAATATTCTATTATACTAAACTAATATTATATTTAATTTTCTCAAAATTTAACCCGCTAGGTATGTTATTTTGATATTACAAAATATTAACCTTCTAAATGTTAACAACTCGTGCTGAAATATAAAAGATTTTTTTCACGGGTTTTCATTCATTTTTTACCAATTTAGCTTGTTGTTTAGATTTTGTCTTGTATACATTTGTAACAAAAATTATTTATAAACTTGCCAGCCAGTGTTAGCTAACCTTTATAAAAATTCTCTTGAAGTTTTTTAAGATTTTTGAAAGCATTTTGGAACAAAAATACCACAGAGTCTTAAGCCTTACTTCCGAGATGTGAGGACATATCCACTGGGAGGTGTGAGGGTCCAATTCCCGAAGAATTGCTTAAGACTGGCTCTACCTGCTTACCTTACCAGGGAATACAAACTAATTTGTTTTATTTGTTATATTTTCATTTAATTTAATCTTATACTGGGTATTTTCACTAGTATTTTTGATTTAAACTTGTACTTTAACCTTTTGCCTGAATTTCAAGCGGCTTCATGGAGGTTTCAAATTCTCTAGACCCCAAACCGCCTGATCCAGGATTTAATTTTGAATTGCCAAGAGGGAAGTGGTGTAAAAAATGTATTGTCATGAGCATAGCCCCAAACAGTGAAAATAAAAACTTTAAAAGCTTTAGCCCATTTAAATTATCCCGATTTATAAAAAGTTATGCACCCCAGACCAAAATAAAATTCTTGAGATCTGGTATAATTCTTTTGGAGGTTTCTCTCGAGAAGGATTATATTAATCTTAAAAATATCTGAAGTTATGAAAACTATCCTATTAATTTTTCTTTACACCGGTCTTTGAACTACTCTAAAGGTATAATAATTGCAGAGGAGCTCCTTAGCTGCTCTGAGGAGGAATTGTTAGAAGAATTAGCACCACATAATGTAGTCCATCTAAGAAGGATTTATAAGAGGGTGAACGGTGAGAAGAAGGCAACCCCTTCTCTGATAGTAACCTTCGATAGAACCGAGCTACCCCGGAGAATACAAAATGATTTCCTAAGTATCCGTGTTATAACTTATATTAGACCTTTGATGTGTTATAAGTGTTTTGAATATCGCCATGGTGTAAAAAGCTGTCGAAGTCCTACCGAGATATGCGGTAAATGCGGCCTTCATCACCCTTCCATTGAGGAGAAGAACAATTGTGTAAGTTTTAAAGGTAAGCACTGTAACGGTCCTCATCCGGTGTGGGCTACTTCTTGCTCAGTTTTTAAAAAAGAGACAAAAATAGAAGAAATAAGAGTGAAGCAAAAGGTGACCTATGGTCAAGCCGAGCGACTCCTGGGTCCTGGGTTTTCTCCCGTCCTTGCTCCTCCTACTCAGCAACCAAGCCTTGTACATCATATGCTCAAATAGCTAATACCTCTCCGTCCACATCTACCGCCAACGAGATAGTGATGGACAAATTTCAACGTATGGCTTCCTTTATGGAAACCTCAACTAAAATCAATTATTTAGAAGACAAAATTAATCAAATCTCAACCAATAACGAATATCTAACTGAAACTAGTGAAATTAAAATCTCATCGGCACACCTGCCACCCCAAAACTCATATGAAAATTCCAAAGTGTCCAAAAAATCTGTAGCACCTAATAAGCAGACAGATGGAAGCACTGCTAATGGTCGGGGCAAATCCTCTACTAGTGCACCTACCAAAAGAGAGAGACCTTCATCCCAGGGCTCTAACAATTCCACACTAGGATCTAACTCATCTTTTGGGTCTGGGGCGGGTTCCAAACCGTTACCACCCAAAATTAAAAACATTAATAAAATGCACTAATGGCCTGGATGTCGATGCACCGTAAAAAAAAAACACATTAATAAAATATGATAATTCGTTATACACTTATTTCTCACATGCCATCCTCTTATTCTCATTTAAATATGTTTCTACCGACTTTTGATCTTTCATTATATAATACAAAATTAAACATTATACATGTCTTTCAATTTTCAGGCGACTGTTGTAAAATTTGATTAACAAAGTATCAAGAACTATTTTTGTTTGTTTTGATCATGATGGATAATAATATAATACAGTGGAATGTGAATGGTGTTATTTTCCATAAGGTTGATATGGTTGCCCTTTTACAAGAGACTTGTCCTCTGGCCGTCTGCATTCAAGAAAGCCGGCTTAAGAAGTCAGATACGTTTAATATAAATGGCTACCGAATGTCCGATATGATCACCTAGGCGGCCTCATTGCAAGCGGTGGGGTCTGTATTAAGACTAGGAATGATATTCCTGCAGTTCCTATAGGTATAGACAGTGGTCTCCAAGCTATAGCTGTCCGTATCTATAAGCCTATACAAGTCACTATCTGTTCTCTGTACTTGCCTCTAAATGTAGCCTTTACTGAGGCCCAGTTACTACATCCTCTCCATCAGTTCCTCTCCTCCAACTTAGCGACTATAATAGTCACAATCCGCTTTGGTTCTCCTCCTCTCTCGATTCTCGTGGCAGGGTTGTTGAATCATTCCTCGATTCCTCACAATTAGTTATACTTAATAACGATTCTCCAGCTCATTATTCGACTCAAAATCATAGTTTTTCGCACATGGATCTTTCCTTGGCAACCCCCTCCCTCCTAGGAAAGCTCTCATGGAGTACAGCCGAGGAACTATATTCGTCAGATCATTCCCCAATTATTATTAATATTCTACAAAGAATCCCTTCACGGCCAAACTTCCCAAGATGGATACTTAAAGATGCTGACTGGGATAAATACCAAAGATTGGCTGACCTGTCGGATATAGACCTCGATAATCCTGATGTTGATAATATCAACTCACAGATTACAGATAGGCTGTTATCAGCGGCAGCTAGCTCCATACATGTAACTAAAGCTGTAAGAACAAGGGTAGTCGTACCGTGGTGGAGTGACGAATGCCAGGATGCTGTGAGAGCTTGTAAGAGAGCACTACGTAGGTTTTTACGTCATCCTTGCTCTCAACATGAGGATGAGTCCTTTACAGCAAGGCGCAATAAGAGAAAGATATTAAGTGGCGCTAAAAAAAAGTCGTGGCAAGAATTTTTATCCAACATAAACTCCCTCACTCCACCAGCTCAAGTGTGGGACACGGTAAGGAAAATTATGGGTCGCTACAGGCGAAATAATAGTATAAACTTCATCAAAGTCAATAACATTCCCATTACCGAACCTTTAGAAATCGCAAATTATTTTGGTGAATATTTTCAAAGGGTTTATTCCGATCTAAATTACTCCTAAGAATTCCAAGCCATAAAAAGAAACAAAGATTCTGAACATGAAACCAGAAGAAAAGAAGCAACCACTGATGCTACTGAGTTTACAATGGTGCCACAAAATGACTTTAAGTCTTGGATCAAAGAAAAAGTCAAAGCTCACTGGGAGATAACTTGGAAGCAGACCTTTTCAAATAAGTTACGCGAAGTGGAAGGTGACACTAGACCTCCTATAGAACGATCAGACGAGAAGAGGTAATCCTCACTAGACTCCGGATAGGACATACTCGCCTCACTCATGGTTATTATATGTCACGAGATGAGCCACCAATACGTAGAACCTGTGGTGTTCTTATAATTGTCAAACATATATTAACAGAGTGTAGGATGTATGAGGAGGTACGACTGGACGAAATACTGACTGACAGACTCGACAACATTGAAAAATTAATAACTTTCTTAAAACAAGCCAACATTTACGAATCAATTTAATTTAAGACTGAGGTGGGTGTTGGGAGGCAGGGGTGAGGAGAATAGAGTGGTTCCCTGCTTGGCGAGGGTGATGTTGGTTAGACACTGGAAGGCTCTCGGGTCATCGATGAGACCCCGGGATTCGCGAGAGCATGGACGGAGCAAGCACGTCCACTTTCTCACAGGCGAACCCGATGTACAAACACAGAAATATAGTTGCCAAGCAATAGAAAGAGAAGGCTTCTAGTGTCTGCCTGCTTTGCCTCCCCACGTTGGTTAGCCTCTCTGGGCCCCTCACTCTCCCCTTCCTTCATCACATCGCCGATTTTTATCAACAGACTGACCTCAAAACAATTACAGCACAGACAATTACAGCTAACATCATTATGTAAACACCATTAAACTCTACTGGCGTTAATGACCCAGGCCCTGGCGTTTTGGTTGACACGCCTTAAATTCAACCAAAAAAAAAAAAAATTTGCCAGCTTATGGGTCTTCAAATCTTATTTTATTTCTCTTAGAGACGTTTCGGCTCGCACAATTGTCAATCTATATAAAAAACATGATAATAACTCTATTATAATTGCATTACTTCAAGATTAATATGCTTCCAACAAAATAAGACTCATAAGCTGGCATAAATAAATCAATCATTAAACATAATATAAAGACAAATTATTTACTTGAATTTATACTACATTAATTCTAATTTTTTTATTTTCTTTCTTTCTATTTTTTCTAGTCTATTATTATTATTTTTTATTAGGGTAAAAACTACAAGGTTATATTTTCAATATAAAAGAGTTTAAAGTATTTTGTAAAAAATAAATATATAAATAAATACGATAAAAGAAAGAAATTAAAATACATTTTATTGGCGATTACCTTCTCCAATTCCACTGTTTAATAAGACTCCCCAAGCAAACCAAATTGCACTTGACAAATTTAGTGCATCCTCTTCAGTACCGTCAGTATTGGCTAATTTAAATCTCCCAAAAGGTGAAAATCTGTCTAGGAGGTATAATACTAGAGCAACGACATGGACCGAGACCATGACTAGAATCCATAAAGTGTTTGAAAATGGTTGAAGAAATGATACAAGCGTGGATGATCTAGAGGGCTAAAAAATATTTATATCAAATAATAATTTATAATAAATAGACCCACAAAATATATAGTTGATTGTGTTAAAATATTACCTTCTTTTCCAATATTGTAATGCCTTGATATTTGAACGGTTTACTGAATTCTATAAACTCCGCTCTCTCAGGGTTTATAGTTAGCGGCGCTACAATCATGTCAGCTCGATCGTTTACTAATTCTCCAATTAGTCCTGTCCATTCTTTCTTTCCACCTGCTGCAAAATTCAAATAGATCTTAAATTTATTCTCTTTGAGGCTGTCGTTGATGAGGTTCATTGTGGATAAGGATGTTCAAAGTACTGTTGCATTCATTAAAACTTCAAAAATTGTATTTGCTTTGTCTTGTCCCAAGGAGACGTCAGTCCTGAGTTGAAGTATGAGTAAAAGTATAACTGACAATCAAAAAGATTTTTAAACTTATCTCTTGAGCTACAGTACGAAGCTGGAGTTAGGACTCAAAAAGGCAATCCGTAACTAACTAACAAAAAAAAAAAAAAAAAAAAAAAAAAAAAAAAAAAAAAAAAAAAAAAAATTAAATTAAGAAGGATTAAAATCAAGTTTTTCCCTAACATCAAATTTCTAGTAACTTGAGTGTTAATTATTTCTAAGAGTTGAGTCAATTATTTCTAAGGTTAATTACTATCTAGGAGTAAATTATTCAACTCTGTTGGTTTGAAAAAGTCCTTCTCTAATGTAGTACTGAGCCTCACGGTAGAATATTATGTGGACAAAATGATTCAGTATAGTATTAGGATTAAAATGATTACAATAACTGTAGCATTGGAATTAACAGAGTGAGAAAAAAAGAGAGAATAAACATAGATTAATTAAAACATTTTTTTTTTTACTCATCCCAATAAATTGGATTCATGCAAACTACACCAGAATGCAACATTGAATAAAAAATTTTATTACATAGGCTCATTAAATTTCAATTGAATCTCAATGAAAAGAGGCAACTTTTATTTAATTTATGGTAAAAGAATGTATTTATTTAATTATTTTCTTCTAAGGCTCTTCAGGCAGAGTTAAGGATCAGGAGGCATGCTTGGGAAGATTAAATTAGAAGAGGTCTGAAGCAGGGGAGTTGGAGATTGCCATCTTAAAAAAAAAAACAGGCCAATGTAAGACAATATCCAAACATCTGACACAGAACCCGGCCAATTATAGACAAGGTTTTCTCGTTTAGAATGATACAATTAATGAGTGTTGGCATCTCAGGCAACACAAATTATCTCGTAATTGGCAATCAATGGGTTAATCCTTGGGCTGTATAATCACCATAGGCAACAAACTTTAACTGGCAAATAAAGCAGGAATTGTAGCAAGCTTGAGGACCTTCAAATTTTAAAACTCTAGGAAATCGGAGCATGGACCTTAACAATGAAACACAAAAGAATGTGGGAGTGAGAAGTCCAGATAAGTTATCAGAGGACTTAAGGCTCCCTAGCAAAATTGATTGAACAGCTTTTGACAACTTAGACCACAGTGAGCGAATGGTCTAGAAGGGTTGGCAAAAATGCTTCTTTATGGAAGCCAACCCAGTAAGGAAGGACCCAGCTCTGAAGGATGCTGAAGCAAATCTGAGTATCATGGGAATCTGACTTGCTTTTTGACAGGGAAGATGGAGGGATCTAAATTCAGTGGCCAGGATCCTATTTGGGCTTGCACTTTCTAATAAATGAGGGTGAGTTATCCCCCCCCCCTCTTAACCGTCATAAATCAGTTTTAAAAAATAGCTATATAAAATGCATTGCTTACCACTACTGTTTTTTACAATATAATTTCCGAATTGACCATCCGGAGACAAAGCAAGATCAAAAGTAAAATTAATTGATCTTGCAAGTTCTTTCAGAAGATCCATACAGTATCCTCTACAACAATACATCTCACCTGAAACGAGGATTCAATAATCAGAACAACTCATAAACAAATTTAATTAAATTAATGGTATTCAAATTAAATAAGTTTTTTACATACCCTGCTCTGTAGTGCTGTTAAAATGAGGACACTTAATCTCATCAATCGAGCAATTTTCTTCATCATCTTTGAGACGTCTCGTATAGACAAACGGTTTCTCTTCAATAGTTAGTACTTTCAAATGTGTTGGAAGTATAAAGCCTTCAGGTTTAGTCAATAATCTACCAGGCCAAACTATTTTATTATCGTCAATTCGTAAGCGCATTTTATCTAGGGCCTGTAAAAAAAAAAAAAAAAATAAAAAATAAATCTGGGAGTTCTTTAACACATTCCCTGTCCTCTTTATGAAACATGAAAACAACCCGGCAAGTCCAAATGAATTTTTATAAAAAAGGGTTCTCTATGGTATCAGAATACCATAATAAACCCCAGTATATCCCGCCATTTTCTAACCTTTGTGACTGTCCTATTATGTCCAAGCTAAAACAGTGTATGACCTTGCACATATTGTATGATCTAGCACCTAGCGTATGACCAAGCGAATATATTTTAATAGAAACTGAATCTACGCCATGAGCTAGATGTGGTTCACAAGCGTAGAGATGTCCCGGTCTCCCGTTTTGTGAACCACATGTGGCTCACGGGACAGGGAACGTGTTAAAAGTCAAACAACCTCTCTTGGGATTAGATATGATAAGAATTTTATTTATATATAAATATATATATATTCTCAACATATATGTTAAGAGAATTATTGTTCATAAGGCTACTAAACAAGATGCTCTGTTTTTTACCTGCTATTAAATCTATTGAAGTTACTAAACACTTTTATATTCGCAATCTTTATTTTCTTACTTCGGATTAGAGCTTTTGAGTACCTATGTATGTGAATTGTCATACCTCATCATAAGTATATATTCCAACAGACATATGGTTATCCAATGCCTGCACATTAACAATGTCGTATTCAGCATTGATTCTATCCCCATTATCATCAAAAGCTACTTTCATTCCAGTGTGACCTTTTAGGAGAACTTGCTTTCTTATGAACCTAAAAAAAAATTAAAAAAATAATAAAATAAAAGTAGAATTATTGAATCAAGCTTAATCTAATCGAGATAAGTCCCAAGTCCCAACTTGTTTAATTAATGAGGATGAAGAAAGTTGGTGTGTTGGTTAATAGTTGAATAAAAACCAATTTTTCCAAAATAATTTTTATTTCCTGACATTTTGACTAGATATTCCTTACAGAGCTATGAGGAAAGACCCTTCTGGAAGTCGCTGTTAGTGATGTAGCAACTTCAAATTTATTTAAGGATCGCTTCTTCCTCTCCGTTAAATAATATATCATAAAAATCAACGCTACTACATAATGTTGTGGAATTTATTATAGCATGGTTCCCATCATACTATAAGTTATTCATCAAATGATAAATAATTAAAGTACACATAATGTAGTGTCAAGAAACAGATAACTTAGAGATAACCCGTTATCTATAGTTTACTAGTAACAGCAGTTTAACCAGTACAGGTTAAAATTTGTTGTCAATAATAAATGGGCGTTAAAAGTTAAAAAATAGATGTTTTCAATATGTTATTTGGAAACGTCTATTATATTTGTGAGCATTACCAAGGAATGTTATGACTGGGGATGCTGATGGGTGAGGGGGCTGTGCAGGGGATATTATTACCTCGGATGGACCATCACCAGGTAATAGTGTAAACTCTATGAGGGACAAAATCACAGTTTATTAGTAATAATTCAAGGTCTACTATCATAGTTGAAATAAACCGCAAATAAAAATAATATTATGAAATAGATACAGTACGGTAACAGCTGATACAGGTCGGTATCGTCCTAGCAACACATGCTGCCTAGGCATGCCTGCTCTCTTTAAAACTAAAAATTCAACCCTAACCAACTAAAAATACTTACAAATTTGAATATAAAAAACCCTTTCTTGGCGAGTGTTTACATTATAAAAAGAGTGTCCATGCAAAATTTAAATTTTTCTGTCAAGTAGTTTGGGATGGGCGATGATAGGTCAGTGAGTGAGTGGTATTTGACTAATACAGGGTCTGTCCGGAATGTAATAGGACTGATTTTTTCCCGTCGCGGTTGTACTTCGGAGCACGCGCGAGCCCACTGGATTCGATAGTATGGGTACCTATCTAACGAACGAGGGGTTGGTCAGTTGTCTCCAAGCATCCAGAGAGTCAAGACAGGCTTTTTCGCGCGACGAGTTTTCGTGAGTGGTACAAGCCGAAAATGCAACGTTTGTTAGAGCAGAGGTCGGCGATTAAATTCTCTGTGAAACTCGGTAAATCTGCGACAGAGACGTTTGATATGATGAAGCAGGCTTACCCAGATAATACTTTAGCAAGAAGTGGTGTGCTTCGGCGGCACAAGGCCTTTTCAGAGGGCCGGGAAGAGGTCGCTGATGAAGACCGTGCTGGAAGATCTTCGACTTGAAACACCAACAATGTGATTCGGGGACAAACCTTCAACTCCAAGGTCTACGTGGAAGTGCTCAGGAGACTCAAACGAAGGGTCAATCGAGTCTGAAAAGACATCGCAGCCGACTGGAAATTGCACCACGACAATGCCCCAGCACTTCCTTTCTTGTGACCAGCTACCAAGCCTGGCAGGCATCCCAACGCTTCCCCAGCCACCCTACAGCCCAGATGTGGCCCTCCGGACTTCTTTTTGTTTCCTCGCCTGAAAAGACGGATGAAGGGAAAACA
The DNA here is from genome assembly GCA_946811695.1 of Gonocerus acuteangulatus. NCBI lineage: Eukaryota > Metazoa > Arthropoda > Insecta > Hemiptera > Coreidae > Gonocerus > Gonocerus acuteangulatus. The sequence goes on along the minus strand of OX328127.1, from coordinate 42,275,438 downwards.
TCTTGAGACGGCAGAGGGTATCCAAGCAGCTTCTACCACGGCTCTAAAGGCTATTCCGTAGAATGCCTACTGTGGCGCCTTCAATGCTTCAAAATCGCGCTGGGAGCGCTGTATCGACGCAGGAGGAGCCTATTTTGAAAGTTTTTAAAAAATTGTAACGGTTGGATCAATGCATTATTTTTAATCGACTCAGTCCTATTACTTTCCAGACAGACCCTGTACATAGTAGATTATATCAGAAAGTATCATTTGTTTTGTTATTTTATATATACTCACTCAAACAAAGCTTTCCCTGTCTCCCATATTGAGCCGGAATTATCACAATCTTCTGGAGCTTCTGTAATATTTTTAGTCTGGTTCATTTCTCTGATTGCTGATGCGAGAACATATCTGTGATGCAATAAAGAAAAATGGGTTAACATTTTTACTCCTGAGTTTATCAGGTTCGCCTAATTTAACCAAGCAAACTTACATTGAATCTTGAATATGTGCCTTCTCGTTGGTTGCATGAACTAATTTTAATCCTATTGCTCCAATAGGTATATTTCGAGTTTCAAGAGCTTGTTCTGTCACAATCCATACATAACCACCATCTGTCATGTTTAGAATAGCAGCATCGCGGAAGATGATACGAGCATCATTTTTACTAAATTAATAAAAAAATAACTAATTAAAGAAATAATTTACTTTACATTAGGAGATCTAGTAGGTAATAAACAGAAAACTTCAATTATAATTCACAATTAATTTTACCGCATTTCCTCTCTCCCTCCATTTGGAGGAAACCCGCTTATGAGGTGACCTCATGATACAATCAGAAAGTGCCCACTAAAAAATTTCACAATTCAGAACCCATAGATCACGAAAATTAGGGTGGTTTCAGGTGTGTGTCTGTTTGTTCTCTAGCTGGCTCAAAAATGGACCGATTTTAATGAAATTTGGTACAAAAATACTTTGTGTGATTTTAAAGTTCAAGTTTGTTAACTAGAAGAATATGTTCTACGGAACATTTTTTTCTTTTTTGACAAATAATACCGTTATGATTACGCTTCTGCAACACCAACACTAGGCCTCCAAGTACACATTTTATAAATAATTACATGAGTGGAATCTAATGAAACAATTTCCAAGGTTGAATCTATAAACATTGTCAAGGAAAATGGAAATACAAGATTTTCTGCTATATTCTTATATATCTCGAAACCAGTAGGGAAATCATAGTATATGTAAAGCATCTACTCAAAAGCTTATTAAATTTCCTACGAATACAATTCATATGCAATTTTTGATAGAGCAGTCTCTTTCGGAGAAATTGGTGCTTGAATGAAGTAATTTCCACTTAGCCTCTTGCTTCAGTTTGTGATTTCGTTTTACATGTGTATACATTTTTCACGAAAGATTAAAGCAAAAAATTAACTGTTTCTATTCTAAGCTTTCTAAATAACTCTAGAGTAAAGAACGGAAAATGTGCTAAGATGATGCAGTTTTTAACGTTTAATGATGTAATTATTACCTTGCATACATTAAATATACTCTTGCTTGTGCATTTTTCATTTCTATCAAATGTGACGTAAAATTATCTAGTCCAGGTTCAAATTCAATGACTGATTCCACCTGAAAATTAAAATCTATATTAACTTACCTAATGTTAGTATTCCTTAAGAGTGAACATGACTTTCCATTTTATATTCAATAATGTCATAAAGTATACATTTAACACTTTTTAATGGTCCTTAGTATATTTGGAGTACTAAATAGTTTCAAGCTTTATTTATTACAATAAGATAAAATTTTATTTATTTATTTACGGAGCTCCACAACAGCAAGGCGATTTGCTCACTTTTTTTTCCCCCCCAAAGGTTGAGAAGTACAAACATCATCTCAATAAATATATTAAGTATGATTACTACTAACTAGAATTACATGAAGAGTAACTAGAATTACTCAAGAGAGTTTTCTCATGACAATAGTAAATGTTTTTAATAGTAAAAGTTAGCTCAGTGGTAGAACATCGGACTAATATGCTGGAGGACCTGAGTTCATAACCCGAGCACACTAAAGATTTTATCTTCTAGTGTCTTCGTTCGTGGGTTGGAATTGGCCTCCCTGACAGTCCCTAGGCCAACCCAGCCTTTAATTAATTTATTAATGGGTACCCTGAAAATCAGACGGCTGGACTTTGTGCTGACCACCCTAGTGGTCAAGAATCAGATACCTCTACAGTATCTACCCCTCTGGGCCCTTGTGGCCTATTGCGGGACTTTTTTTTATTATTATTATTTCTTACAGTTCAGAAAATTCATTATTTAGAAATGTGAGCAATAAATTACATGTGTGAGCCCTGAAATGGATCTTTTATTACAAGAAATCAACAATTTCAAACAAATTTTATTTTTGGAAAATGATGCCAATGTATGAGAATTTAGGATGAGTATGATACTTTTAAATTTGTAGGCTTGGTTGTTTTATCTGTGAGGAGGGTACAAATTTTACATTTTGGTCTCCTTTTAGAATTAAATTTGTTTTGTAAGTTTCTATAAACAGTATGTATATATATATATATATATATATATATATATATATATATATATATATATATATATATATATTGATATTGATTTACCTGTACTTTGATTTCTACATCATCATCATGGCTTTGAGAAGTGGTCTGAAACCTGCCTAAAATTGCTCGCCCATCTGTGTCAGAGCTGTGAATAAATATAACTTTCAGGTAGTTGAAGTGCTTCAATAAGTCTACCCACACATCAGCTTGATGAGAATAAGGTGGCACAGTTCGAAGAAACGAAACATGGATGTTCTAAAATAAAAATTATTCATTAACTTACTCGAATATAATTTACTGATGCCGATCCAGATTCCTATAATACATACTTTATCAGAGAAGGCGGAATCTCGAGACGAAATACCTATAACTGGAATATGATAAAATCCGCTTGTGTAGGATACTGCTGCTGGGCTGAGATCTCCAGTTAAAGGGTGTGAAACTACCACAGCATAAACCTGCAACAATTAAACATCAAATTATTTTCCAAGATGTAGATTGTTGGTGTTTGGTTTTAATAGTTGCAATAAAACTACATTTTTTGATAAAAAATTAGTTTGTATTTATGCTAATGTTTTGACTTGATTTTTCAGAGCTATGAAACAAGAATAGACAAAATAAGTAAAATAATAAATGTGGAATAAGTAATGATAACTTGTAAATATAAAATATCAGTTAGTGAATATATCAGTCTATGGCTAAAATAAAATAAAAAATTGATCATGACAATAGTTTACCATCAACATATTAGATAACTGACATATTTCTGAAATGAAACAGAAAATTTGAGAGCAGTCTTGGGGTGCTGATTTTAAATTTGCTATTATTTTTGGTGTAAAAAAATGTATAATTCTAGTTTACTTGAAAACATGAGCATATTTTGAAATTTATTTGACAAAATATAAAATATTGTTTAACGATTGTATTTTTTCATTAATCTACTCTATGAAACAAATTAATTGGTAAAAGAATCATGATGATATCATTTTCTAAACACAATATACAAAATAAAGCATTTTCAACCTATTTTATGTTATTTCTCGGCTCCTAAGGCGCATTTTACAGACTGCTCGGACACGTGTTGACTATTTTTCGATGCATCAGAAAAAAAAATGAACCAAATCGGTGACCCCACCACTGCATCCTCTCCTTCTAGCTCCTTGTAGTGAATCACATAGCATCTTTTTGGTAGTCTTTCAGGATCCATCCTTTCTATATCACCCAGCCACCTTAACATACCTTTATTAATAGGGCAGAGGATATCGGGTTCGCCATAAAATTCCTCAAGTTCAGCATTAGTCCATATCCTATTTTGCTCATTCGCAGCTCCAAACATCTTTCTAAGCTCTCTCCTTTCCCAAACCAGTTGGGCTTTCTTATTTTGCTTCCTCAGAGTCCGTGTCTCGCTGTTACACATTACAACTGGCCTTATTACTCTCTTATATATCACCAGTTTGGCCTTCCTCGAGATGTACTTGACCTTCTCCAGGAAGACCAACGAAATGTACTGGGATAAAATGTAGAATATATATTTTGGGGGAATGTTTGAAAAATTATTATAATTTGTAAAAAGTCTTACATAATATAAATTATTAATAACACTGTAAATATTGAAACAAAATATTACCCTTTGAGAAATCAAGGATTTGCACACATTAATGGCAGTTCTAATAGGATTAGCATCGATGTTAATTGGTGTTGCATAATAGGTAACTCCTCGAGGCACATACTGACTGTCAAAATTCAAATGCTGAAAAAAGTTAAATTTGATTAACTTATTAGAGATGTTTGAGGAGAAAATTCTTATTTTAATTAAATTAAAATAGTTGTAGTTTCTGAAGAGGAGAATGCTAAGCATTCAATGCTTGTTATTAGAGTGATAAAAAAAATACAATTAACTGAAATTACTTTTAAATTTCCTTTTACTCTTTCTAAAAATGGATTATACCAATCAATGGTTTATGGGATTCACAGTGTTTTATATTATTTTCATATATGTTATACCAACATTTTTTTCTAGGAAATAACTTGTATATGAAGTATCTTTTAAACTAAAATATATATCTAGATCACAGCCCAACTAATCATCTAATGAGAAATTTCAATGGTCTTAAATCTGTCTTTAATATCTTGTTATTAGATCCTTTAAAGTCAAAGTATTTTGTTAAGCAGCACATCTGTTATTTATTCATATTGCTATTTTATTAACCCTTGCGTGGTCACCAGCATTTTACTTACATTACAGGTCACCTCGGGTCATTATGACCCAACTTTTATTTATACATTTTCTCTATAAAAAAATGGGAAAAAATAACTTCTTTGTCCTCATAATTCACAATAAAATGTACTAACATTATGTGTACATTGGTTTTGTTTCTTTTTTAATGCTTTTAAATGAAAATAATTCAACTTGAAATTTAGGCTATGAAAACGCATATATAAAAAAATACATCTATTTCTTTGAAGAAAATGCAAATTAATGAATTATTTATATTAGATACAATTAGGACAAATGATTCCCATGTGAAATTTACACACACAATTATTAGACTTAGTACCAAAATTGGAATATTTCCGGTTTTCTTACTTGGGCACAAAGAACACTTTTTTTTTTTTACTCTCCCTACTGGTCGCTGCTTCTTCAGTCACTGGCAGTACAACAATTCACCGATCTTCTAAATAAGATTTGAGCCTTGTTTTGTTGTTTGTTTGGAACAATTATCAATAGCACTGCGAAATATAAAGCAGAAGAAGGTAAGCAAAAGGCTTAAGCATCTACTTGCAGGATTTGACATTAATCTACAGGAAAGAAGAGAGTGTCGGGTCACTATGACCCGACATGACCACCCAAGGGTTAATTCAGTATTATTAATATAGTAACTATTATTTATTCAATGGTATTACTATATATATATATATAAAATAGAAAACATGAAGAGATAGACGATGATGGAGAGACATCCAATACAATATCACGCAGAGAGCAACAACACCACTGAAGAAGGAAGCCAAACTCCCCCAAAACCAAAATAATGGAGCACACTGAAGCAGCTTAAGTAAAAGAAATATATGTTCCTAATAGATCATATTCGTTGTATTAATTAGTTCTAATAATATATTATATTATATATTTTTGCATTTTATGTTTATATATTTATACAATTAACAGTAGAAAATATCAATATAGTATAACAACCCAAATCCCTCAAATCAAATATAATATGGGGAAATTCAATAAAGACAGGATTAACAATTTGTTTTTGTTAAACTTATATGTTCCCCACCATTCTAAGAGGCTATTCAGGAAGCAAAACTCACTACACTTAATAAATATATAATATATATATATATATATATATATATATATATATATATATACATAAATAAATAAATATAAAGTATAAAATATGTATGTAAATAGAAGCAGCTATTTAATTAGCCAAAATGACATTAAATAACTTAGGTGGTAAGTAGTTTAAAAATTTTTGTGTTAATGAATTTGCCATTAGATAATTTTAGAGATTTTGGTCTGGGATAGCATATCTTTATTTGTCCCTTATACAATACATCGAGTATTTTTTATAATTCTTTTGTTCATGAATTGAAGTCATAAAAGGATCGATAGGAAAAATGCCCATTGGCCAAACCTATTAGCATGAACTTTTATCAGAGGTTTACATTTTGTTTTAGGATAGCTATTTACAATATTTACATTTATTATATTGGGATAGCATATAAACTAAAAATTATACTTTCTTGTTATCAATATCAAATAAAATTTCCTCTTTAATGTTATTAATAAAAATAGTTTATTTTGCTTGTAGCTGTTTCTGGGTGAATGAGTGGGTAGATGTTTGTAAATATTCAGTAAAAATAGAATTTATATATTGGAGGGAGAAATACATTTTAAATGAATGTTATGGCAATAAAAATATAAACTCTAACATTAGGAACATGCAATTAAAAATCAAGATTAAATAAATATAAAATAAAAGGAAATTTGCTTTTGCAGAAGCTTGTTTCATTAAAAAAAATCATTTTATCATTCAAATAGAATAAATGTCCTATCTTTTCAATGTCGGATTTATTTTTTAATAAATAATTTATTAGAAAATTTCAAAGAAAATTTTAAATGTCATAAATCATCAAATAATTTCGACATTTTTGTTTACTTACTGCAATGGTCTCATTAAAATGATGGATGCTCTCATTGTTACTTAAAACTCCTCCAATGTTGAAGTATATTGGGTTCATACATTCAACAGATGCCACAACAAGGAATACAGGATATAAACTTGTTATCAACATATTTGAATCTATTAAATATACCTTTATTCAAATATATTCTTAGCTTTCAGTAGTTTTAATCTATGGAGAAAACATACGTTAATGTTTATAAATAATGAAAGGCAAATATAAAATTAAACAACTAATATATTTATAATTTTTTATTTGACAAAATAGTCAATAAGTAATATATAAATTAAAGATAAATTATAAGTGAATGAAGACTCACGAGATGAAGAGAAGGGAGTTGCCTGGCAACTGCCATCCTCCCAATATTGATCTGCCTTCCTGACCTATTTAAGCTTTGCCCATGCTCTAATAAATCTATTACGGCTCACAAATGTAATAATAATAACAACAATATTAATAAAAACAATGTAATCATGTATGCAATATCCAATAATTATTACGATCTAATGTATTCACTTAGAAATAAGTATTCAGTACGATCTAATTCTTTTCATTCTTGAAGTTAATTCCCAAAATATAATCTAGTGAATAAATATATATTATAATAAAGTATTAAGTCCTGCCAGGGACTTTATTAAAAGGAGCTAATGTAATAAGTACTTTAATATCTAACACCAAATCCTCGAGTCTATTAGGACGGGAAAGCTTTACTTTAAATACATTTTAATTACAAACAATAACTATAAATAAGCATTAAGGAATTCATCCATAAATTTCATGATTTTTTTAACTTCATTGAACTATATATGATAAATTTTGTCCTGCAAGATAAAATTTCACAAAATACTAACTATAACATCTAATGTAAAGCCTATATTAATTTTCAGATGGTTTGAAGAATCTGTTTTTTATCTAAGAATCTGCATTTAAAGCATGTAAATATAGATTTGTATCTGCTATCAGGTAATTTTGCTACTCTTTGTGGCTGAGGATGATACAGCATGTGCGTCAACACAAACCCACTCGCTGTGGTAGCATGACGCCGCATGAGTGTCATGGGAGCTGGCTGGCAAGCTTGGAGAAAGAGTTAAAACGTTTTGGGGTTCGGCTACAAACCACCAGGCTGGTTTGTTTCGAGTGCCTTGTTCTGGAATCATTTCAGGCTCAGACCTTTCTGTGAATTTTTGCAGGAGTTTCTTCACTACATGTGCGTCATGGTAAAAAACATGTTTCTGAAGGAAATTATCCAGAATTTCCAATGAGTAAATTATTTGTTCACATTAACAAAACAAATGAAATCATAAAATGAAAAGAAATTACCATTTTTTGGATGGTTTAGGGTTTACTGCACACACAGTCAAAGTACTAACTCATTATGTATTGCAATAATATATTAAGTTAGAAATTATTGAAATTTGGTTGTGTAGTGTATAGCATATTATATATATGGAACTTGGCCACTCTTCAAAATACAACTTTGTTGAAATTATTTTTTAACATTAAAATTTTTAAACTATTGAATAGTATAATTTTATTTTAAATTACATTATACTTAGCAGTCCTCATTTAAATGAATACATACAAACTAACAAAAAATAAATTAAAAGTTTTTTCAATCTGATTTATAAAGCCTTTACGACAAGAAGAGAATATATATGGAAGAGGTCAATTTACGAGAGAATATATATAAATTAAGAGTTTGATAATTTTAGTATTATTTAGTTTGTTTAGGAATTAACATGAAGTTTTCAAGCACATACCTACCTATAGGGCATTGCCCTGAAACCGAAGAATAGAGGTAAATAAAATAAGTAAGTATATCTATTTTATTTAATTATTTATTATTCTTATTAAGATTTCACTTCTTAATAAAACATTGCCACTGTATTATATACTCTGAACTTAATAATATTTTTGATAATATTATTTCCTAAAAATTTCCCTGCGATCCAATAGCAAGCGCCTTGGATTCTCGTTTAGGAGATGCGGGTTCAAGACACGTCTGCAGCAGGCTGAGACTTTTCTTTCTAGGCCCCTTTTGAAAGATTCCCTGCTTCACCATGGATGTTTAGGAAGTGTGGTCACCAATAGATAGTTGCTGCTAATGGCTAGATGTTGATGCGCCTTAAAAAAACAAAAACAAAAATTATTTTCTAAAAGTCTGTAATTATGCATTTTGATTATTCGCTAATACTAAAAAGCCTATGAAATATCTAGACTTAGTTTATTACAATATTTATTACTAATGGGTCTCCCCGTGGTCTGGTGGCTAACGCCTTAGATTCTCATGCGGGAGATAGTGGGTTTAATTCCCACCTGTGGCAGGAATTTTCTCATCTCACGGCTCGTTGAGAAAATTCCTCGCTGGACCATGGATGTCAGCGCTAGTGGCCCCGAAGTTGATGCACCGTTAAAAAAAAAAAAAATATTCTTTCTAATGTTTGTTTTGGCCATTCTCAAAGCATGGGGAAAATGTCATGACTCCATAAATCCTTTGTTATTAACAGTATTAATCCCTCCTCCCAATGAGTATATTAAATATGAATCAGATGTAGATATATCTAGTATTAATATTAGTTAATTACATGACGATAAATAACAAATTGAAACCTAATGGCACTTTTAATGTTAACCAATGATCGAAATACGCAATGAAAAGGCTTATATTTAAAATAATATATTTATATTTGTAAAGGTATTGTCAGTTCACGCTTTAGTGTCTATTAAAATGTTCAGATTTTGGTGAAATTTGTCACAAAAATACTTGGATAAGCAGCAGAATCTTGCCACAAGAACACTGTTTTTCGGCAAAATTGCAGGACAAAAATTGTAGCAGTGATATTTTTGAATTAATAGGCTTTAGGTAAACTTTTTATAGGTTATTTGAAATGTTAAATCTAATGAATCAGTTTCAAGATGAAATATTTAACCTATATTAAGAAAACTGAAAAAAAAAAACACTAGAATTTATAGGGGTACTAAAAAATAATTGAACGGCATTCCAAATTTATTCAAACTAAGACCTACACATTTTGGTTACGTTTGTAAAAGAGAAAGGATTAAAGATCAAGTATTATATTAACGGAAATAAGCAGTTATATTTTGTTTATATATATATATTTTTTTTAATGGAGCCCAGATCGAGAAAAATTTCATTCCCACGGCAACCACCGAGGAATAAACAATGGCCTGGCTGATGAAGCTGGAGAGGATTCCAGCAAAATATACCAGGTAGAAGTGAGGAGGAGTAACACCGCTGGAGAAAAAAGCCGTTCCATCCAAAAATATGATCCCAGCGATAATAAATAACATCAGAACATATTTTTTAAATTTATCAAAAAGTTGGGAAATTGTGGCAAGTGGAAGGCCAGAATTTGAAAACTTACTAAATGTTCTATATGAAATGTTCTGGTGAAAAGTTTGAAAGGGACACCTCAGACAGAGAAAACAGTGCTTAAAGTTTTGTTAGTGTTAATTGTGTTCCATTAAAAGTGTTTATCATTATTCTTGTGGGTTTGTTAATTCTTTTAATAGTAAAGTAGTTTCTCTGTATAACTAATAATCAAAAAATGAGAAAGAGGCTGATTTTTTTTTTTTTCATTTTTAATTGTATTTTATGTTTCTAGCTATTTTAATAGCAACTATTTTGAAAGAAAAAGATTAATAGTTTCTGGTGAACTTTACAAATCACACATGGGATACAGATTATATAGAATCATGCTGCGAGTAGAACTGTAGGAGTAAGTGGTGGAAAAATGATATTGAATATGTTATAGGAGCAACATGATATTTTTCTAGATTTTTTATAGTTTATTCAAATAAAATATAAATACCAAATATCTAGAGCATGTACTAAAATTGATGGATCAACTGTAATTTTATTTGTAAATTCTATTGTTAACCAATCTGAATGACTCTAACATGTCATACCATTTCAACCCTAGTAAGTAAATCAACATGTTATTCCTCAAACAGTCATATTCAGATTTGAAACCCACGTTTTTGTAAGTTATTGAAATAACTGTTAAGTTACTGTCAATTATTAACATGAAATTAGTTAAAATGAGTTTAAATTTTTTTTTTTACGGCACACCGACAATTTGGTCATTAGCGCCGACATCCATGGTGTAGCAGGTAATTTTCTCAATGGGCCCTGAAATGATAAAAACCCTGCCGCAGGTGGGACTCGAACACCCATCTCCAGTTGAGACTTTAAAACATTAGCGACTAGACCACGGGGAGACACATGAGTTTTTATTGACAACGTTCAAGCCTTTATCAGGGCTCTGAGGAGAGGAGGAACTGATCTGTTTGGAAGTAACTGCATATCTCCAGCAAAGGTATCTTTTATTAATGGGTAGCACCTTCCAAACAGATCGGTTCTACCTCTCCTCTTAGCCTTGATGTAGGCTTGAAATTTAAGACGAAACGTTGGCAATAAAAACTCATTTTCATATTAAAACATTGTTTTATTAACTATCATGATCAAACCTCAACTATTTCCAGACCAATTAATCTCCATGGTCAAGAATTTCTTCTTAATGCCCAGTTAATTAATTTTTTACTGTCCTGAAAGTTTTAACTAATTTTAATTCTTAGCCTAAAGTCAATTACTGCTAATGAAACCATGAAATTAACAAATATTTTTATAAACATGATAGTTTAAATGATTAGAAATGATTTTTATAAGTCTTTGGTGCAGTGATAAGTACATATAAAACACATATACATTTAAATTTTAACGTCCATTATTATTAACTGAGAATTTTGGGGCGTGTTATCTATAGTTTACCACCCTTAAATATACATTTAATAATATGATAAACAGTATCATCTATAAATATTTACCCCAACTATAAACATTGTATTCTCATTAGAAATTAACACTGGCTTGAGAATGATCTATTGATTAAAAAATCATGCCTTAAAAATTGAAGTAACTGGAGGCCTATTCCTAAAAAACATATAGCTTTTATGAAGATACATCCTATTTCCTTTTCCAATTGTCATTGAAGGTAGGGGCGAGTGTGGCTCAGGTGGTACAGCAATTGATGATCTGATTTTGAAATTCAAACGAACACTAAAGATTTTATTTGAAATTTAGAAACATCATTAAAGGTGAGATTAGGAAGTTAGTTGGTATCACATGAGGACCTTCTGAGGTATTAGGTAAAGGTCAAGTTATGGCTTATAGATAATTGGCAGCATGACTTCTCTTTTCGATGAGGGGAATTAGCCAAGTTTTTTTTTTTTTTTTTTTTTTTTTTTTTTTTTTTTTTTCTTGGCCATTAGCGCCGGGCCTCCAGGGAGAAACCAGGAATTTTCTCAGCGAGCCCTGAGATGAGAAAATTCCTGTCGCCGGTGGGGAACGAGCCCACCATCTCCCGCTTATGAATCCAGCGCGCTAGCCACTAGACCACGGGAGACCCCAATTAGCCAAGTTTATCTAATATCATTTTTAGAGCTTCAAATATCACAAGCATTCTTTACAATAACCCTAATAACATGTTTAGCTTTTTTTTCTGTTTCCATCATATTCTAACAAAGAATTTTTTGTCTGTTTGAAGTGTACTATTACAGAAAATGCTATAAAAACTAGAATACAGTATTATTTTAAGAAGAAGAGTTTATGGCTACCATTAAACATATGTACAATTTATTCATTCTGAAGCATGAACTCTATATGCAAGAGAATATTATTTACAGATAATCTTTATTGAGAGTGAATAGATTTATTTGCAGGTATATGTAAGTGATAAACATGTTTGTCCACACATTTTAGAAAAACAACAAGTCATGGAATGGTTAGATTCGGCAGAGAGAAAATATCAGCACTTCAGAAAAATCTGTAATGCGAACGTTTTGGCATGGTCTTAAGCAGCCTTCATTGACTTAAAAAGAAATATTCATAATTAGAAACGAGACAATAGATTAACATCATGACAATAGATTAAGAAACAATTTTTTAAGTGATTATTAGGTAAACAGAGGTTTTTATATGAACAAATTCATCAGTAGTTTTAAACAACAATTTATTGAGAATAAGTAAAATGTGTATAAAATTACTGATGCATTTGTTGATATAAAAGCCTTTGTTTACCTAATATAAGTTATGATATATTAAAAAAAAATCTGTAATTGTGTATATTTAATTTTTAGCTGAAGAATGCTGCCAATGAGCATGCAGAAACGTTCGCAATATAGATTTTTCTGAAAATCTGACGTTTTCTCTTAGCCGAATCCCAACCATTCCTTACTTCTTATCGCCTCAACGGCTAACTATCTTCACCCCATCTTAGAAATATATTCATATCTTAAAACAATAAACATCCTAGAGCTTTTTGACTTCTCACTCTAAATGAATTTTAATTTTCATGTTAAAAACAAATAATAAATAAATCTTTATTAAATCTTCTTATTTAATTTTCTTTATGTTTTTTCATCAGATTTGTTCACAGTATGTTTTTAATGTTTGTATATTACTTGTTCCTATTTTACTCTTTTATAGAGGCTTTGTATTCAGGTGGTTCACCTTAGTTGCAAAGCTTAAATAAATAAATACATATTGAAAGAGAGGATAAAAAGAAAGAAAAAAGTCAACAACAATTGTCATGAGTAGAGTGTAAGTACGTAAGTACATATAAAATAGAGAAAAAAAAACTGAGTATGGGGTATTCAGTGTTTTACAGTGACTAAAGCATTAATGAAGACAATGAGGATACGGATCGTGAACCTTTTATTATGTTTCCAATAGTAGATAATGAGTTATTCATCAAATTTTAAGGAGGTCATTTAGGCAGGCGGGATGGGATTTAGACTATATAGTATAAAGGTGGATATCTGAAATTCAACAAAACATTTAAGGAATTTGGAGAACGGATGGATAAAAACTGGTAATTACTGGATGGGAAATTACCAGGAATATGGCTCAAGAGGTGGACAAGGAGATAGGACAATTTTTTACAATGAGAAATTATAATTTTATAATTATTTATTAACTGACATTACTCAAATTTAGTGAATTATCGAAATAGACAGAATGTCAATAATACTTTAATATGTATTATGCAATATTCATTTCACTTCTCTACTTCTTCAGGGGATTATGTTTAAATACAACAGCTTCAGCCTCCTCAAGTTGAGGCTGAAGCTTCCGCCTATCAAGAGATTGTGAATTTTCATTCTGGGGGACTAAACCCCTCTTTAGTCGCCACTGGATATAATCAAAAGAGCAAGGACATACTCGGGAGTAGGCTCAATCTGGGCAAAAGAATGGCTTAACAGTTACTTGATGTTTTTTTTTTTTTTTTTTTTTTTTTTTTTTTTTTGATAACCTGAAGAGGAGGAAATGGTGATATCAGAAACAGAAAAGGCCGACTAGTGGGTGAGATTACTGAGAGATTTTAAGTTCTGCTAATTTTCATGGTTTTTAGTATACACAGCATTTCTTCCTGCAGTGTCATGCCTTCCAAGCTATTCATTTATATTTATTATTTCATCTCTGGAATAATCCAAAGTACCTCTGAGTGTGTGCTAGTCCTGGAGAACAAGGATTGTAGATGTTAAAGAGTCCATTAAAGGGAAGGAGTGAATAGGTACCAATTCAATTGCCGGCGCCTAGATCAGGTTGGTAGTATTTGAAGAAGGATTAGGGGAAGAAGAAGGTTTGAATTTGTGGAAGGGTTTGGGGGAGGACATGACGAAAAGGTACTTTAGGTAAGGTTAATCAGTACTGAGAGAGAGAGATAGATGAAGGATTCAGAAATGGAAACTTCTGCACAAAAATAAGGCTTGAAGATGAGCCTCGTACAGCTCAACTAAAAGAGCTTGATGACAAACTCCTGCAGGCTAATGTAGAAGAAAATCCAGTTGTAACAGTTGAAGAGCTTGGAGAAAAACTTGGATCGACACATTCTACAGTCCATAGAGATAATCCGACATTACTTATGGGATGACCTGACATTTACATTCTCTGAAGATACAGATGCACCTGACCAAAATTATAACAAATATAGGCCCAACTTTCATTATTGCATAAGGAACATACTTAGTGCGAGATACATATCCAAAAAGCCCACACTAAATTGCAAGTAGGTACTTCTACTTAGCAGAGCTTTTCATATCGTCCCTAGCTTGCCAAACTACCGAATATGCAAAATCTCGTTTTTCAGATTCGAGACTTTGCTCTTGGATTGTGGACGATACGGCTTGTCGTAAATTGTCACAACTCTAACCTGTTTAGAATAGCCTTTAATAAATTATCAAATAAGACCATTTTTTAATATATTACTTCATCTATGGATAGAATATGTTCATTCTGTAGTTTGCTCCGATTCGCATATTCGATAGTTTGACATGGTAGGGACAATATGTCTAGTGTTTAATGAAAAAAATATATATCAAAAACAATATATCATGAAACCAATTCCTTATTTATGCAATTTAAAAAAAAAAAAAAAAAAAAAAAAAAAAAAAAAAAACAGTCCCGAAGCAGGCTATGTCGGCACAGAGAGGAAGATACTGTGCAGGTCCCTGATTCTTGATCTTATGGCACACTAGAGATAGTGTGGACAGTAGTAGGCTCCAACTGCCTGAGTTTACCCTCTTCAGTTACCCATTATTTGTTTATTGTTGTTGATGCTCCGCATCTATAGCGAATAGCATATTATCTCAGTGTGAGCCGATGTATCAATCCAAAATATTCTGAAGTAGAGACAAAAAAAATAAATAAATAGAAAATAAATTTTAAAAAAATGCTTTATAATTAAGTATACATATAAGTAAAACAAATTAAATAAATATCCTTGTACGCTATACCAACAAAATATACTAAACAGACTTAACTTCTCAAACATAGATGCAATAAAGGACTTCAAACCATACTGTCTCTTTTTTAATGGCACCCATTAAAAAAGGGACAGTATGGGATCCCAAAACTGACACTAGAAGAGAAAATCTTTTAGCAAGCACCCGAGTTTTGAACTGAATTACTCATGAACATGAGTCGAGTGCTGTACCACTGAACCAAACTGGCCTCGTACGTTATGCATATCCTACATGATGGTTGCATGACAATTATAGGTAGGCTGCAAATCCAGTGTGTTTATAACCTAAAAAAAAAAAAAAATGCAATACCCTACATTATAGCTAAGCACTTTTACCTTCTCTGCAGTATCCTCTGAACTTAGCTATTCCAGGAAATCAGCATGGTTATTGGTGTTGGAAGTGTATGTGGTTATGTAATGGTTTAGACGTAGGGTTCACCTATAAATAGAGCTTAGTATCAATGGAAATATAGTATCTTATAAGCCAACATTGCAGACGTTCATCAAATAAGGTTGTGTAGTCCTGTATTCTTGAGGTAGGTCAGTATAGTGTTGATGTACTGGCTATCATTGCCTAGGAGTTCATGTATATCATACGGGATGTTGTAATTGTCTCTTCTCTGGCAGTCAGTCAGTAAATGTTTAATCGTAAGTTCTGTGTTACATATGTTGCATATGTAACATATGTAACACAGAACTTTTGAGGCGTCTTGTCATAAGAAATTCGTGGGTGAGTCGAGTATGTCCAATCCGTAAGCGAGCGAGAACAACTTCTTCTCGTTTATTGACGCGAAGACTGGATGACCATTCCTCAACTGTATTTTTTATGGTCCGAAGTTTATTGTCAGTTAGTTGTGTCCATAAGTATGGCCAATGACGTTTAATAGTAGATTTTGTAGCTGTTGTTAAGTCTCTGGCAGTTATTTGTGGTACGTCATAAGTCATAAGTCTGACAGAATTTTTTGCGTGATAATCGGCAATTCAAAATTTCTGCCAGTAGTGGATGGGTTGTATATCTTTCTGTAAGTGCTTTCAGTGCGCTTAAAAATCAATTAGAAAATAATTCATATTTTATGTTAAAAATATTGGGATATTTCAATAAGGATATATTTTAAAAACTGGAATTCACTTTAATGGAGATTTTGTACTTAAAAAAAAGCATAAGCTACTTTTTTTTGTTGTTAAGACGCAAAGCATGTTTTTTTATATTTTGGTACAGTGGTCCACTAGTACCTGCTGGCTATTAAATATAATAGGAGGCCCGGTGGCCATAAATGTTAAGGTGTGAGCACTTAACACACCGTGCCAAGGGTCATGGGTTCAATTCCCACAAAGGGGTAGTGGCTTTTCTTTATAAAAAAGGAAAGGCATGAGCCCTATCCTGGCTAGGTAAGGGTGGTAACCTATAGACAACCTGTCCTAAAATTCATAGTTAATAATAATGGACATTAAAATTTAAATAAATATTAAATATAAACATATAGCTTAGCTGACATAATTATGTAAACACCATTAAACTCTACTGGCGTTAATGACCCCAACGGTTGACACGTCTTAAATTCAACCAAAAAAAAAAAAAACAAAAAAAATTTAGCTTCCAAAATACAAGTACACAATCATCTATTTCTTACCTCATTGTGTATGTTTTCTTTTTGACACCTTCTTCTATACTTTTCAATTTGATCATAAAAGTTAATCATTTGGAATAAAATATATGAAAAACAAATATCACTCTAGAGAAAATATGAGTCTACTTGTTTACATATAATGGACTATCATTACTGGATCTCTCCATGGTAGAATGGCTAGCACATCGGACTCAACGCAGGAGAGATGTAGGTTGGAGTTTTGCTTGTGGTAAGATGATTTTTTTCAGCGATAGTCTTACTGAAAAAATTCTCTGCTCCACCATGAATGTTTAGGATTAGTGGTAACCAGTGGATAGCCCAGCGATAAAGTTCATGTGCAGTTGCACTGTAACAAAGAAAAAAAAAAAGAAAAAAAGCATCATTATTAAGCATTTGGAAGGTATTTTCTATGACAGTAATCTGAATTAAAGAAAAATAGAAATGAATAACATTAGAGCTAAAATTGGAGATTCGCTTTAGAGTAAAACATTTAATTCAGAAGGTAGGCTGCAAATCCAGTGTGTTTGTAACCTATATTAATAAAGAAACTCATAAAACGGTTTTTTACTGTCATTATACTTACTAAATTGCACAAACAACAAAATATGGTTCTTTTGATCCCCAATTGCATTGTTTCTATATAATCATACCTTTGAACATAATAATTAGGAAAAGGTGCTAATGACCCTGGCAGTCGGAGCACCTATAATTAATAAATAAAAAAAAAAAAATTAGCAAAGTTTTAAACTACTTCAATTGAAGGGCATGCAGCAATAAGGAGTGGCTCCTTCTTTCTCATTTTTGGCAAATTAAAAAAAAACGTTTTAAAATTTTGTTTCTTGATATTTTTTCCAATTTTCTGTTTCTTATCAAACATAGCCACCTATTCGTGCAAGTAAGTCCATAGGACCCTACCTACCTTTTTTGGAGTGGTAGTGTCAGGTTTAATGATTTGGAGCTGCCTCATTATTGTGCCACGTTCTATAAAAACCCCAAAATTTACGACTTTTTCAACTAAAATTGGCTTTTAATCGCATTTTTAATTTAGGAAGCTCATGTGACAATACAAACAAAAAATGTAAAATACAAAAAAAAAAAACAAAAAAAAAACAAATCAATTAATGCAAAATTCAGTCGTCTTCTCGCTCAGTTTCTGTTAAATCATCATCGTCAGTGTAGCTGAAGAAGCTATACATTTTAATGTATTATAGAACGGCAACTAATTTTTTTCCGACATAATTGTGTGTGAGGCTCATTACGTTATTGTATTTCTTAGTTTTTAAGAGCAGGGGTTGGTTGTACGCACATGGAAAGTCAATAGTGGACCTCACACAGCGCTTTAGTTGCTGTTTTTCCACTATTGAAGTGACCAGAGCTGCTTCCTTGTTGTACCAGAAGAGAGGGATAATTTTTAAATCCGTAATATTCTGCTGACCTGAAAAATCCCCAAAAATGGAAATGCCTTTTTATTGCTGTATGCCCGTCAATTGTCTTAGTGACTATTCAAAATTGATATGCTCATTGGCCCAGGCAAACCATTTCTTATTCTTTTCATGACAATAAACTCAACAGCGTGCAGTGCTGAGTGTAGACAATGAATAATGCCTTCTTTTAGGTAACAAGACCATTAACATAGCTTGCAAAATGAGAAAAGAGATCCAGTTGCGATTCAACTTACCAAGAAAGAAAAAATAGACTTCTGACACACATTTGTATAAAACGGTTATTGGTAACTAATTCTACCAGTAATTTTGTTCAGAGGAAAAACTTATACTCCATAAGCTTATAGCACCCACCTGCGATCTTGTATCTTCAAGAGGATATTAACATAGCAAATGAAAAGAACTTGTGGCTTATTAAAAAGGGACTTGATAAAATCCAGAAGTATTAGTTCAATACTTATAACGGAAGGCGGAAGTGTATTTAAAATTGTATTTTTTTTTTAATTTTCATTACAAAGAGACATTATATTCATGTATTGATACTCCACATCAAAGGTGATAAGCATTTTAATCCACAGTCAGAGGTTTTGCAGACGTGCGTTGCTAATTCAGAAAATTGCACAAGTTTAAAACATTTTGCAAACTGTTGGAAGAAGAATTTACCTGAAAGAAAAAAAAGAGTTATCTTTATAATAAATTAATACTTTTTATAATTATAATATTTAAAAAACTATACATATGTATTAATTATTTTTTTTAGAATCTTTTGCAAATTTTAAATAACGATGAAATCATTTAAATAATAAAAGATAAAAAAAATAACCCAAAATGAAATGAATTACAAACATTAAAAAAGTAAAATAAAAAATAGTTAAAAGGGAAATATAAAATGTGTTCATTGTTTGCATTAAACAATAAATAATATTTGTTACTATCTGCGGGTTTGAAAGATCAAATTTAAGAAATCAATATCTGTCTTGAACTTGGAGAAATTGGCAGGATCTTAGAAATAAATATGCATTTAACAATAGTTAAATTAAACACTTTTAACAAGATGTAGTATGAGGTGAAAGCCCCTTTTGTGCTCTCAACAGATCACATATAGCAGACCCCAATTTTATGCCCTACTCAGTGTTCAAACGGCGTAAAAGTCACATTCTTAATGCTTTATGAGATCTGAGGAGAGGGGTTTAGAAAAAAAAAAAATCAATTTTCTATGAATAAACCTCTGTGCTGCCCAGAATTATCAGTACTCAAATATCCTATCCAATCACTAATAAACAACTAGAGATCAAGAACCATAAAAAAATAAGTCATTTTGAGTAAGCATTTGGATATTTTGAGCATAGTGAATATTAAAAGCTTTCAGGAACCTGATCACGTCATATAATTGCTGTTGCTTGAAAAATTAAATAGTGAAAGTCTCAATAATCTATTGTTGTGGTAATAGATCTATTTTTTGTGGGGGAAAAATAATCTATTTTTTGTGGGAAGGAGTAAAATATAAAAAAATCATCAATACCCAACTCGACCACCAGATTTAACTGGGCTTCTCAGTTCCTGTTTGTTTTTTTTTTTTGTAGAAGTGGATAATATAAAGTTTCTGTTTGGTATTGAATAAATGGGAATAGCTATTGGGTGAATATAATTTCTTGGCACCAAATTTGTTGAGGTGTTTCTCCATGAAGTACAGGAGACCTGAAATGTTGTTTAATTTATATTTAGGGGTGGGGGTTGACAAAAATGGTCCAATTTGATGGTCATTAGAGGCATCAGTTCTGTGTATTTTAGACTTTCTGTTTTACACTGAGATACTGTGTTAAATGTGTTGGGGCTAAATGAAATGATGATGAATGATTCTGGAAAGAGTACACTTTTTGTGGGGGAATTTTATGGTTTGAAATATTGGCTTTTTATAGTATTTACCCAAAGTTTTGTTGTTGTTAGGTTGCCTTTCTGTACTGTCCTGATGTATTAAATGAATGCAAACTTTTATGGTATTCAATTGTTAGATTTTGTTGGTTCCTTCAGGTAATTAATGTTTGATTTCTGTTTGTAACTAGATTTACTCTGTTGATTAAATTGTTGGTTATCGATATGATCAGTTAAGTCATAATTGCATCACTAGAATGAGTGAACAGCCATTTTGAATATTTTCTTTCTTTAAGACAGGGAGCAAATTTTTCAATATAATGATGTTTAATATGTTCTGTAAAATTTAAAACTAAATTTGCTTCCTGAGTCTCTAAAAAATGTTTGTATTGAAAAAGACTGCTATTATGTTATTTCGAAAGTAGAGTTTATTTGAAATAATATAAATCCAGCGCAACTCGAGATCAATTCGATCTTTATATCGATAGTGTAGCCGGGAAAACTTATCCTTTCTAAGCCGCTCAGCGAAAACTCTTGATTTTTTCCATCTTCAAAGCGGACAGATACTCATATCATTGCGGAAAGTTTATAAAATCGAGAGTAGGTGATATGGTTTATGCGGGTGAATGTTTTCTTTACGGGAAACAATTTATTAATTTCAGTCTTTTCAATTTTATAATTCGAATTTCAGTGGTTTGGGTTACTTGGATTTCAATGGCCGAAGGCTACCAAAGAGGTCAGAGGTGAACATGCCCAAAGAGATTACATATTGACAACATCAAAGAGATACATCACTCCAAATGAAGGTGACATTTTCACACAATCATTAATTATTTATTATATATTATTATTAGTATCACAGATAAAGGCACATATTATTTATATGTCTTGTTACTACAGGGATTTTTAGGCTTGCCTAAAATTAATAATATGCCAACTATCTATATTTTAGGATATTAACTAACCACAAAAAGTTTTTGTCTAGGCCAGTGATGCCTAAATCTTTTTGGCTGCTTATCCTAATGAAGAAAATAATCATAAATTTGAGTTATGCTTATTTTCATGGTTAATTATGGTTATTTGCCACTTGTTCTCCTTTTACCACTTTCTGAAAGAATGGCTAAAGGGGCTGCAGCCCCCCCCCCGATTTTGGTAAAAATGTGTCTTAAAAATAAATTAAATAAGATCACTTAGTTCACAAAAAATAATTTTTGTGGGTATAATAGCGTTTTAATTGGCTAACTATTCCAAATTCTAGATTGTTAGTTAATCCCCCCAAATGCCCTCAGCCCCCCCCCCGAAATTATTTTCTATATACGCCCATGGTAGCTATTGAGGTTGCACTCATACAAGAATTTTTGAAAACGTTCAATAAATTTTCATCATTCCTACCTATTAGATACACCTTAAAATTTATATATATCTATATCTTTATCCATATATCTCTCTCCCTCACTATATATATATATATATATATATATATATATATATATATATATATATATATATATACATATCTATATATATATCTATATTTATACATATATATATATATATATATATTTATATATATATATATATATATATATATATATATATATATATATATATATATTAATTCTTCTGAATATGACCCAATATATATTTATCACTTGTTCTTTTTTTTTTTTTTTGGTAGAGGGTCGATGAAGCAGAACACCATTCGTTTTTGTTCAACTACTTTATTTTCTCTATTTTGCCCGACATGTTTCGTGCCTTTGTTCGCACTTCAGGGGCTTTCCTTATCAGGAAGTCCTCCCATCATGTTTACTGGCTGACTCACGTCGGGCAAAATAGAGAAAATAAAGTAGTTGAACAAAAACGAATGGTGTTCTGCTTCATCGACCCTCTGCGAAAAAAGAAAAAAAGAACAAGTGAAATATATATATATATATTATATCTGGGGTGAGTTCGGATACATTTTCAAGGTTTTCGCGTATATACATAAGGCAGACTATCTATAAAAATAATGTAATAACACTTAACCCTCCTCTCTCGAACAGTGTTTTTTTTTTCTTTTTTTTTTTGAGTTTCTCAAAAATTTTAATTTTTTTATTATTGCTAAAAGTTGTCCGAACTCACCCCTATGTGTGGGGTCATTTATTTTTTAATTTGTGTAAAAATCTAAACTTAAACTATAGTTGAAGTGAGTTCAATGATGATTATCGACGTTCTCAAGAGGAATATTTCCTATAATATTTTTTAGATTAAAAAAAATATTCTTTAACTTCTTCCTTATCTACTGTTGTGCACCTTTTGATCATCAAGGTTTTCCATTAAAGGCTTATTCCTTTTCATAAGCCGTAAAACCATTACGGCCCCGACTTGTTGTCTTTAAATCCTTTGATTCGTTTTCCTGACCTATCCAAATATGTTTTTACGGTTTGGCGAATATCTTAATCCTGTTAATGGAAAGCCCCATTCAGTTGCAGATATAATTCGCTCTGCTATTTATTTGTCTTCTTCTTGACTTCGTTTTGTTTGGCCAGCACTTTTTTTACTGTGCTTTCCTCAATCTAATTTTAATCATTAAATTCGGTTTCGAGACCAAGGTTTGTAATGCTACTAAGTTCATTTTAAAGGAGTTTCAGGGCGGCTCCATAAACCAAATTCAGGTTATTCTTCAAAACCATTCTTTTCGGGAATTTGTTGCTCTATCCCCTGAAGTTTTCTAACTCCTTCACTTTCAGGAAAACTTGTACGTTTAAAACCTTCAATTACCTAATAAAGAAGTTGAC
This sequence comes from Gonocerus acuteangulatus, assembly GCA_946811695.1. NCBI lineage: Eukaryota > Metazoa > Arthropoda > Insecta > Hemiptera > Coreidae > Gonocerus > Gonocerus acuteangulatus. The sequence continues at coordinate 42,252,134 of OX328127.1, read as the reverse complement.
GGTTGCATTGTTATTAAGGGTGACAGGTCTCTTGATTATTCAAAAGACGCGAATAAAAATTATTTTCCTTCCGAAACAAAAAAAGTTTTTTTTTTTGATTCCCCTGAAATGAAAATAATAAAATAATTTCCCTTTTTATTGAAGTTATATGGGTACGTACAAGGTACCGGCATTTAGATGACTGCCATGGGGCTTATCTTTCCGGGGCCTTACCTTGATATTCTAATCCTTACTTAGGTATTATCCTCAAACTGGCTGAATTGTGTGAATCGGTCCATGTCCGATCTGAAATGGTGTTTTCTGCGTTTTAGTTACTTAGAGTATTCCGACATGGCATGGTGAAGCTCGTGGGAATCTATTAGAAGCCGCGCTGCAATACGCCAGGCGGTACCACAACAGCATGTTCTGTCATGCGGAGGGAAAGATCTCGCTGATAGGTCCTTGATCCAGAGCGAGTCCTGATCCTATTTGATGCTGACCCTTGCCTCGGTGAGGAGCCGATCTGCTTAATGTTTCCCATAAGGCTGTACAAATTATAATAATTGTAAGGGATTTTAAGGATTTTTATTTTTATTTTAAAATTAAAAAATTTTTTCAATTAATTTGTGATTATTACAATTTAATTCACTCTAAAATGATGCAGAATCTCCTAAACAATAGAATTGCGTTCCTCTCTGAAGTCTAAGGAGATTTGACCATTAAAAGTAAAAACAGTTTTTCTCTAACACAGTGGTGCTAGTTACAAAAAGAAAACGCCCATCTCTTGGTTTTCAGTTATAGCTTTATGCGTTCAAGAGGAGAAAACGTACATTTTAAAGAAGAATGTGACGTGCCCTACAGAATTATCCCTTAGTTTTTCAAAGCAACAGGAGTGGTTTGACGGACTATTTCTTGAAAGCACTCGATTTTCCTCTTGAGTTGAAGGTTTAGGAAAGAGATTGCGTATTATTAAGGGAGAGGGTATAAAAAGACAAGAGAAGGCCATCGGCTCAAGTGTTGACGCCAAGTTCTCGGTAAACACATTACACACCCTTCTAGAACCCTCTTCCCTCTTTTAAATATGTATGCCTCTGCGGTGAGGTAAACCCAGCTCCTACCGTAAATATTGGCGCCCCTGCTTTACCTTTTTCATATCGAGCCCTTCCCAGATCTACCTACTGTTAAACTTTTTTTTTCTCCTAAATCGCTTTACGTTTTTACTTAAATCTGCTTTCACTAGTTTCCATGAGTAACAATATATTTACTGGTCGGTAAACTGCAGGACGGCTGCGCTTTTTTCCAAAATGGTTGAAAATTGATGAATAGAAAATTATTTTTATCTCGTTACATTCCTTAGAACAGGGTTTTCTAACCTGTGGTACGTGAATTGCTGGTTGGTAACAGTTCTTGAATCCTCACTTAAATAATTATTTATATGATTATAATCAGCCTATCTATTTCAGTACCTGTAATGCAAGCATTAACTTTAAATTCCTTTCCAATGCTTCTGACATGTTCACAGCATTTCATCTATTTTTCTGTTGGATATTCTTTAAAATGATTTTCAGCTGGTGCTTATTTTTTGATTAGATTACAATTTAATTATGCCCTTGCTATTTTCATTTTATATCCTCTCAAACATGTTCGATTTCATTGAAATCTGGTTGATAAGGAGATAAATGAAGATATCTGTGACCGTGTTCTTTCCTCTTGTCCATACACGTCAGGCCTGGCCCCCGCAGTCCCAATGGTCTGTACAGTTAATCTATTGCTTTTATCATTCTACTTCGATGGACAGTTCAATGCCTCAAGTTGGCCATAATAATTAACATGTTACATAATAATTATAAATCCAATTAAATGTTAGTCCGTATCAATCTAATTATCTAATTACGTTTGTGAATAACAAAGAGCTAAAAGTAAAAATAACTTTGTAAAAACAGTCAATGTTTAAGAACAAACATATAAAAATAAAGATAAAGTAAAACCAAATCTTGAGGTTTTCCTCACCGTGAATGGACACCATCTCATTTGCCTTATCTCTCAAAGCCTTCCATTGTACATAGGAACCGTTTGCCCTATCTCTCAAAGCCTTCCATTGTACATAGGAACTGTTTTCTACGTTAAAAAATAAAATAAAATGATAAAATATATTAATTTCATTGAGTGGTCCACTTCAATTTGTGAGTAATTTACATATTTGAGCTTATTCTTTTTTTAATGCTTTTTTTTTATTTTAGGTAAGTGACACTTAGAAGGCATTTACTAGAAGTAGAAAATGTCGAGTAAGTAAATTATTATTTTTAAATTTATAAGACATATTGAATGATTAGAAAGATATTTATAATATTTGAGCAGTGAGAAGTGCTATTATACAGAATGAGTATTGTTGATATGTCATAACTTCAGGGGTTTATTCTACACCTCATTTGTAGTTCAGGTACGCAGAAATGAGCTTTCTCATACAGTTTTTTTAATATTAAAAACTGTGTTTTCGGGATTTGCATTAATGTATCGTAAATAAGGAACACATTTTTAGAATCTGCATTAAATTTCCAATAAGAAACATCCATTATTGAAATATTACCATGTAAATTAACAGCTACTATAAAAGCCATATGGATGTGAACTTATAATATTAATGTTTTCTTAAATTATTCAATCATTTCGTAATCAGCTATTCGTATACTCCACACAACAACAAACACAATAGAAAAATAATTAGAATTAAATTCATCCATTCATTCAGCGTGATGCTGTGACCAAGGGAAATAGGGATTCATTTTTTTATATATGCATACATATTATGACCGTGCCCCGACTATCTTCACCTTACCAATAAAGTTAATGTTATTCGTGCCTCATAATTAAAAAAAAGTGGTAATACTTGGTAATTTATAGGAGTTTTCTTTGTTGGATGCTCAAAGCGATCGCAACCAATAGTCCTCTTTTATTGTTCGGCCCTTCCCAAGTCGTCCACGAGAAGTACCCTGAGAAGAAAATGGGAATATAGCACGTGACGGTACGTTTACGGCTCTCTGCGTCCGACTTTATTCACTCAGGGAAATGCGGATGCCTTGAAAGGCGGTTAGCTTATATATAGTCCCCTTATAGCGCGCTGGGGAGGAAAAGAGCGGCCTCCTGGATGTTTGGTCGCTATGTTTTATGTATGAGCTGCGGCTGACCGGAGACCCGGCTGGGATATTGCCTCCGTCCACCAATTACTGTGAGCTCCTTTGATTCGACGGTAGCAGCAAGGGGGAGGAAAGCTTATCCTCTTTCCTTCCTCCGTCGGAGGGTTCTAATTGGCTAACCCGGGGGCTTCGCCACTTCCCGCCGTTCTTGGCAAGATAGAACAAAGGGTAAGGCATACTCTGCCGCTTTGTAGGACAGGCTCAGCTTTGTCTACAATTCCTCTTGGAACCATTGATGCAAACATCTTGGGAACCATATTCGGCCACGACAATCACAGCTATTTTCTGTTGTTGCAGAAACGACTTGACAAATCTTTTCTTAACAAGAAACCTATACTTAAAAAAAATGTTGTCTTACCTGTAGGTGAAGACCGTCGTCACTGGCATCGGCGCGAGTACTGTGGGCGAGCGCTTTCGAAGTAAGTACGTCAAGCCACTGTTAAGTTAGTACTACCTCAACAGTGGCGAGATAATGACATACTTACGTCGAAAGCGCTCGCCCACAGTACTCGCACCGATGCCAGAGACGACGGTCTTCACCTACAGGTATGTCAACTATATATTTTCTGGCGGACCTAACCCCTTAGATTATTTACCTTAAAGAAAATGCATACTTCTTAACAGAAACCAATGAAGGGCAAGGTCGCTTCTCGAAAATCACAACAGAACCTCAGATATCGGAATACCCTTTCAGATCAGACCGAGTTCCTGGCAATAAAAACACAAATAGTGGCCACTATCCTGAACACACCCACAGATTTTAAAAGGGAAAATCTTCGGTGCATAGTAGGTAGGATTGATGAACTTTTTTAGGCCTTTTGTAAAAATGTAAAACACTCTTTTATGTGTTCTCAATTACACAGAAAGTGCTAACCCTTGGCACTTTATTTTATCTCAATGTGCGAAAGATATTTACTTATTTTTGAAGCTCTGCATCGCTTGAATAATATTTCAGCCTATTATGGACATCTTTTCTTTACCCTTATTAATGGAGTCAAAAGTGGCTCAATTAGGCAAATACGTTTTTATATATTTTTTATAAGGCCATATTTTTCGTAGAAAGTTGACGAAAAGCTTCGTTAAAACGTGAATCATTTATTCTTTAACAGTTTCAGTAATACTGCATAAAACATTAAGTATTAATTAAAAAAATGAAGTTCAGTGCCTTATAAATCTCTTAATATTGAAGATATCGAATTGCGATATGTGTTATCTACGCCCTTTAAAGTGATATGTATAAACGTAGGACATGTGGCATATTCTAATAGTTCAGACCAAGCACTACGGCAGTGGACTCTGGTATTTTTTTTCAGTTTAACAGGACGATAAAATGAATTTGAGACGCCATTAATAGGAAACCATATAAATTGAAAAAATCATAACTCCAATAGAAAAAACGTTAAAGATATTCACAAAATAAATTCGATTTGAATGGCATTTTCTGTAATTTCGTCGAAAATAATTTCTGTAATTATGAAGAGTGCCGAAGAAAGCTATTTGATAATCCTCCCACCCCGAGTTCGAGTAGAACACACCCCCTCCCCAGATCCATGTCCGATCACTTAGGAAAACAGCCCCGGAGATTGGTATTCATGTGACGGCCGGACGTTTGCTGGTAACTACCTCTAGATGGAGGGGTCCAAATCGTCACAATCTTGTCTGCTTGCTTCCCTCCATTTGTCAGGACCCGACCAAGCGTGAGAGTGGTCCTATCTAATCCAACCCGAACCTCCTATATACCTCATAGTCCTTGGGCTTCTTTTATATTCAATTCCCCGGAAAAACTGACCGCTGCGTTTTATATCTGCATAATGGAATGTGCTCTTGGGACCTCCTGCCCGTTTACACCCTCTTCTTCAAAATTGAAAGAGAATTTATTTTCTGCGTTTTTCTTTATTTTTTATGTTGATGGTCTTCCATATTGGCTCACTAAAAAAAAATATTCATCTTCAGAATGACCATTGACCATCTGTAGGCAAGAAGGGTAGAAATATGGACTTTACGTGCAAATTTCCGAACATCAATAATATTTTTTCAGGCATTTCTTAAGCCATTTTATAAGTAACTTTCTTGGTTAAGGCACAGGGTCAATTATATAATAGTAAATGTATTTTTTTCTACTACTTCACAAATGTGAAAAAATACTTGTTTCTTTATAGAAATGCTACGAATAAGTGGCATACAACGGTATGAAACATTAAGCGTTGTGTAAAAAATAAAGCAGTTAAAGAAATTATATATATATATATATATATATATATATATATATATATATATATATATATATATATAGTATATTTATTCGTAAATGGACCTCTTCCAAATTTTACGCTTCCTCTTCTGTTTGTAAGGGCCTTATAGGTAAAAAAAATCTTTTAAACTTTGTTTTATACAATTTTAGCACTTTCCTCCGAAGGAAAGTAGCTATTGAGGTTGGACTCATGACGGAATTTTTGAAAAATTTCTTGAAATCTTTATCGATCCTACCTAGTAGACACCGAAAATGACCCCAGTTAAAATTTATATATATACATATATATATATATATATATATATATATATATATATATATATATATATATATATATATATATGTCTGTTAACACGATAGCGGCCAGAGTTTTTGTTTTTTCGTCACGAAACTTGGTATATAGCATTCAATTAGCAAACGATTGAACGAGTTCGTTAACCACCAAAGTCGGTCCACCGGAAGGGGGGGTTTACCCCGAACCCAAAACACTAATTTGAATATGTCAGCCGTAATATTTGTTATATTTCAACGAAACTTGGTATTCGTAGTGGCAATATAGAGAGAAAAGTGAGATATATGAAAATGAACTAAATCGGTTCATTAAAAGGGGGGGGGGGGTTTACTCCGGACCCACAATACCAATTCGCCACTACCAGCTTTGATTTTTGGTATATTTCGACGAAACTCGGTATTCGTAGTGGTAATCTACAGGTAAATATGTGTTGTAAAAATAAACTAAATCGGTTCATTAGAAGGGGGGGGGTTTACTCCGGACCCAAATTCCTAATATACTCATACCGGTCGTAATTTCTGCTGTATTGTAACGAAACGCGGTATACGTCGTGGGTAACTCATGAGAAAGAAGTGTTGTAAAAATAAGCTGAATCGGTCAATCGGAAAGCAGGGGTTTAATTTGTAATATATTTCAATAGAAAAGCCCGCCAGACGTAGGTTCACAAAGCCGCCGCAAGGAGCGCTTTCTACCACTAGAGTGACTGTATCCTGTTCCTGCGTTAGATCAAAATACGATAATATGAGGTTTTTTGTGTTTATTACGTAGTGTAATAGGTACCATGTGTAAACATAACTCTGGAAGCAAATTAATAATTGATCAGTTACTCATTACAAATTTAAAAGAGAACTATTCATGTTTTTATTTTATTTATGCAGGATATTTTAAGCAAATTGTTCTGGAAAGCAGTCTACACTACCCAAATTCTGAGGAAAGTGCTTATAGTCCGTCGGCCTGTGAAATTTCATGCAACGATTTTTAAGATTCTTCATTTTAGCGCGGTTCCTCCCTCCCCCATAGGGAGGAACCCCGCTTATAGGGTTGATACAATGAAACAATCCGGAAGTGCCGACTAGAAAATTTCGCGTTTCAGAACCCCTAGAGACCGAAAATAACGGTGGTTCAAATTTGTATATATATATATATATATATATATATATATATATATATATATATATATATATATATATTTGTCTGTTCGCTCTCTAGATAGAAGACGAATGGTCCGATTTTGATGAAATTTGGTACAAAAATCCTTCGTCCAATTTGAATGGTCAAGTTCGTTAACCAGCAAAATCCGCCTACTGGAAGATGGCGTTTGGGGCGAAATTCGCGCAAAAAAAATCGTAACGCTTACGTTTTTGAGTTCATAAGCTTCTAAGTACTCGTTTTATATGATTCCTGGGCTAGGAAAACGAATGAAACCATTTTCAAGGCGATAGCTTTAACCGTTTTCGAGAAAATTGGAAAAATATTTTTTGAATACCGTTTTTGGTTTGGGTACTTAGAATCATGGGATTCAGTTGAAACATTTTCTGCATGTTCTACTTTCATCAAAACTAATATGTTGAAATTTTTGTTACGTTTAGAGTAAAGGAAGGGTTAGAATAAAATATTTTATTAACAGAAATAAAAAGTTTTGGTAACTTTGTATACTTTCCTTAATATCTCGAAAAAGGTTGAGTATCTTGGGAAACGGAAGAATACCATTAAAAAGCTTACTAAATGCTCTACAAAAAAGGTTCTGCTGAAAGTTTTGATTAGACGATGTCAATCAGAGAAATAAGTGCTTAAAACTTTAAAGTAATTGATTTCCCTTATTCGAACTGTTCTTTTTGTCTGTTTTTATTCCTTGTTATTTTTTAACTGCTTATAGTTGGATAATGTATTTGATAACAAATCAGGTTAGGAAAACTAAGAAAAACAATTTAATCTTAGAGATATGGATTTCCAAGATAATATAGCTTTTCAAATGCCTAGCGGGGTCCTTCCTAGGGCGGGGACCCACCCATGTAAGATCGTAAATAACACCTTTCTTGAGAGTAAAGATGGAACTGTCAACTTTGGTCCTCCTCTACCTCCCGGCACTTTCATTGCTGACGAAGGCTACCACTGACTAGCCAAAACGTCCTAAATATAGATTTTTTAACAAAAATCGTATTGAGGTTTATTTAGCCGAATCCCAACCATTCCATCTTTACTTATCACCTCGACGGCTAACTATCTAATCTCCATGCTTTCTAGAAATGTGGACCCAAAATAATAACATCTTCTATTTTAATCATTTTAAATGAGTCTAGAGATAAGAACGGAACCGCGCTAAGATGATGCAGTTCCTGCGAGTCGGACTTTTTCACTATTGATTGTACACGTCTTAACTAGAACAGTGCCACTTGTCAGCTGGCTAGGTAGCGGTGGGTTTGGCTGCGGGGGCGTTGCAAACATAGGAAAAATATGATGATGTGAAACGATTTTAAGATTCATGAAATTTTTTTGAGAAACACCTTTCATTATACAATAATCATTGGCACTTGTCAGCTGGCCGGCCAGCGGTGGACTGCTTGTCAGCTGGGGGTCTAAACTTGGCAAAAATACGAAATTCTGAAACCATTTTAAGATTGCTGAAATTTTGGTGGTTACTAGTATTTGTAGTGAGATTAACGAAAAACATTGTCAGCTGCTCATATCTTGGTGGAAAACTTGTCAGCTGGGGGTGTACAAGCGCTGAGCGCATGGCGCGCGCTCCGCTTTATACCCCCAGCTGACAACTTTTCCACCCACATCTAAGCAGCTGACAATTTGTTTTGTCAATTTTATTACGAATACTACCTACTAACAAAATTTCAGGAATCTTAATATAGTTTTTGACTATTTAATAATGAAAGCATGCTTATATTGATTACAACTTCTGAATATATTGATTGTAAATGAATATTTTTATTATCAACGTCATCTGCGTGGATTGTTAGGGCAGAATTTTTGGATATATTTTTTGGTTTATTTTAGATTATAAACATCGTCCTATAGGTATTTTTTTTTTTAATCTACTTTACAGTAGATTTATACTCGATATTAGGCGTGTAGCTATCGAGGACCAAGCAATCAGGCTGCTTGGATTGCCAAAACATGACGAAGCTCTACACCTCTTAAGGATTGTTAAAATCTAGTGTGTATAGAGTGTCTGACATATCAGACATACAGACAAACAGACAACAATTCTATAAATCATTGTTTTGGGTACAATTGCGTTGATAAAGGCCCCAATAGTATTTTTACCCATATATCTTCCATGTACAAACATCGATCCGTTAGAATTTTATTATATGTGAAGATAGATTACGGCTAGTAGTGGTAAGTTGGTAATTCGGGTCTAGAATAAACCGCCTCCTAATAAACCGATTTACTTTATTTTTACAACATATTTTTCTATTAATGTTTCCACAAACGAATATCGAGTTTCGTCCGAGCGACTTTGGGTCCAGAGTAAACCCCTCCTGCAGATGAACCAATTTTGCTGGTTAAAGAACTCGTTAAATCATTTGCTAAGAGAATACTATATACGAAGTTTCTTGGGGAGAAAAAAACCTCTGGTGTGTATCTTATTAACGATAGTTCATGAAATGTTGGACGTGATTCTTTACATTGGTATAACTTTTTTCTTTATGTACTGATTCGCCTGAAACAAACACTAAATGTTAAGTGAAGCGTACCACAATATATTAGTGAATACTGCAACTAAATCGGATGAGCCATTTCTGAGATTAGCGCGCAAAGATAAACAGACAAGCAGGCAACAATTCTAAAAATCATTGTTTTGGGAACTATTGCATTGATAAGGCCTCCAATAATATTTTTCTCCATCTTACAGATACAGACAGCGATCCGTTAGAATTGTATTATTTGTATAGATTTGTATTTAGGTATGATGGAAAAATATATTATTTATTTGTATAAAATACTGTAAAAATTATTATATAATTTATTTATAATAATAATAGTTTACGAATAAAACTTTGTAATAAAAAGAAAGTCAATCGTCTTCCGTTTCTGATTCGTCTTCACCTTCAGAATCGTTACTTTCGATATTTGTAGTGTTTGTGAGGTCATCCTGCTGTCTCTCATGTGAAAATATTGGTATTAAAAAATGATGAAACATTCATAAAGCAAAGAAAATTAATAATTTTAATATCTTCAGTGAATTACTGTTCTCACTTGATTATTACTGATCTTCAGTAGTTGAACAATCATTTCAACTACTGGAGGTAATTGTTCGCTATCAAACCATTTACATGTGTACATTTTATTCATATTATCATTAGATGTTAAAATTTGGATGAATATGGGAACGTGAACAAACCAAACTATTTAGATAATAATAAGTTATTTTTAACACTAGGTGAAACACTGTGCCAAGCATTGCCTGATTTTCACGCATTCACAGGCGAACATTTTTGATGTGCTAGGTATGGTTTTAAAGCCACTGTTAGTGACGCCCCGTCGCCAATTTTATGAAAATCTATAAGTTAACAGAAGACGCAACAAAATTTAAACTAACCGACAAAAATTTCGATGCTTCTCTCTTCCAACCGTCAAAATCTTCGTTCCTACAAAACATTTTAAAGACAATATATATCAGAACAATTTGGAGCAACGCCTACAAACAAGAACCTTCAAGTTTAACTCCTCTGGATTACGGATGGGATATTGATGATAATATGTAAACCTGTAAATAGTTTGATGGTGAACAATTCCGTCGAGTTGTTGATATGATTGTTCGAGATCAGCAATTCACTGAAGATATTAAAATTATTTATTTCCTATGCTTTATTAATGTTTAATCATTTTATCGATAACCATAATTAGTATTTTCAGATAAAAGACACCAAGAAGAGGATGACCGCACAATTACTGTGGATGTGGACATTGATGACTCTCAAGGTGAAGAATCAGAAATAGAAGACGAATTTCTTTTTTTTTTTACAAAGCGTTATTAGTATTCTATTATTATTATTATGATTAATTGTATAATACTTTTTTATTACCAATACAGTATTTTATACAAATAAATGATATATTTTTTCATCATATCTTAATGCAAATACATAATATATTTTAACGTTCATAACAAAAATATTCATTTACAATCAATATATTCAGAAGTTGTAATCAATATAAGCATGCTTTCGCTATTAAATAGCCAAAAACTATATTAAAATTCCTGAAATTTTGTTAGCAGGTAGTATTCGTAATAAGATTGACAAAACAAATTGTCAGCTGCTTATAAGTGGGTGGAAAAGTTGTCAGCTGGCGGTATAAAGCGGAACGCGCGCCATACGCTCAGCGCTTATACACCCCCAGTTGACAAGTTTTCCACCAAGATATGAGCAGGTGACAATGTTTTTCGTTAATCTCACTACAAATACTAGTAACCAACAAAATTTCAGCAATCTTAAAATCGTTTCAGAATTTCGTATTTTTGCCAAGATTAGACCCCCAGCTGACAAGCAGTCCACCGCTGGCCGGCCAGCTGACAAGTGCCAATGATTATTGTATAATGAAAGGTGTTTCTCCAAAAAATTTCATGAATCTTAAAATCGTTTCACATCATCATATTTTTCCTATGTTTGCAACGCCCGCGCAGACAAACCCACCGCTACCTAGCCAGCTGACAAGTGTCACTGTTCTAGTTAAGACGAGTACAATCAAGAGTGAAAAAATGAAGAATCTTAAAAATCGTTGCATGAAATGTACACTGGCCGACGGACTATTAGTTATACAGCTCCTGCGTGACGGACTTTTGTTTTATTTGTCGACGCGTTTCTGGTACTTGGCCTCTCTTCAAGTCAATTTTCTTATAAGTAGTATTCATCATTAAATAAATAAGTCCATAACTAACAAAAAAGAAAAGAAAAGTTTTTTGCTAGTTTTGGACTTATTTATTTAAATTACGAATACTACTTATAAGAAAAGTGTCTTGTGAAGAGAGGCTAAGTGCCAGAAACGCGTCAAAAAATAAAAAAAAAATGGTTGGAGTCTGATTGTAAAAACTGTGTGATAAGCAGTCGGACTCCACCCTTTACAGTCAGTTAGTCTCTGTACTTTGTCTTGTAAGGATTTTATGAATTTGCTAATTGTGGTATAGTATGTTTTAATGTTATGAGGCTACTATAGTATGCTTTGTGAACTCCCAGCAATTAAATCTGTTCTTAACAGACGATCAAATATTCTTTAGGTTCCTTCTAACCCACAATTGTATTTATTCAAGTTGGGCTGGTGAAACTTGCCTTAGCCAGATTTTGTTTTATTTTTTATTACGGCGCACCGAAATCTGGGCTATTAGTGCGGGGCTAGCTACAAGTTACCACCCTTCCTAAACAACCATGCTGCAGGCGGAACTCGAACCCCCATGTCCCGCAAGAGAACCCAAGGCGTTAGCCACGGCCACCCTTCGCTTCCAATTATTACCATTTTCCTTATATGTCCTTTACTGTTTTTTTTTTCACCAGTCTTAAAATCAGTAAGCCCTTTTTTAATTGTGTCACTTGAATGATGCATTATAGTTTTCTGTTTCTCTCTTTACGCGTGCTACTAGAAATTAACTACCTACTCAACATTCTAGAAGTCTAAAGCAACCGCTCAATGTTGTCCACGTGCATTAGACGATTGTTTTTGTTATACCAATGTTAGGAGTTTTAGTATTTGCATTCACAAAGTTTCTTGGTCGATTTGTCTACTATAGGCACTTTCCTCTTTATGCTCGAGTTATTAGCAAGAATTCTACGATTTCTTTCCCCAAGAAGCCTTACCCTCAACCCCTCTCGTTAAGGGAAAAGTTATTCCACAAGTTAAAGCTGCCATCAATCCGTGAATCGGCCATAACCGCAATCATCTTTCACCGTCCTTCCGATGGTACGGGGGGGGGGGGGAGCGGGAGCAAACAAGGGCCTACGCCGCCAAACAAGACTACCAACCGTTTAATCGTGGAGGCAGCTGAATATGTAATGAACTGTAATCCTGTTTCCAGTCCCGTTCCTTAAAAACATACTAACAGCCGCGGCAGGCCTTCATTCGACTATGCCAAAGACAAACGATGTCTTTGTTTGAGAGAGCTAGAGAGGGAGAGCTGAATCAGTAGGAACTCCGGGAGCTATCTCAGAGCTATGCAAATCCCTATTAGCTCACTTTAATGAAGTCTGCTCAATCGATAGCGCACAGGTTTCCCTTCTCTTTTAGGGCTGCTCTCTTCGGAAACCGCATTTACATTCCAGATTGGCTGTGCGCTGTCTGCTTCTTCCACTTCCAAAGGCCAGCCTCTTCAATCACATCGATACTCAAAACTCTGCATTTCCAATCTTCCCTCCAAATCCACATAATTAACGAATTATCAACGTTTATTTCAAACTTTCTATGTTTCCCCTCCTGTCTGATTCGTTGTAATACTAAACGTTGGGCGAATACAGCAGCTGACTATATTATATCGATGCTCGCAGAGAATAACTTGGTAAGTTGGAAATCTCTCCTTTTCAGAGCAGCTCTTTAACAGAGTACAAATGATAGAGTAGAAGAAGAAGTGTATGTGTAGAATATTCTTCTGCACGTTTCAAGTCCTCTTAAAACATTATACCCAGAGATGGGCATAATTTTATTTATAAATAAAAATACGAATTTATTCGTACTTCATATATTTGTGAATACGAATATAAATAAATTCGTATTCATAAGTGTGAATACGAATGTATTTTTATTCACAGATATTAAATATAAAAATACAAAAAAAAAAATTATTCACAAATTTGTCTGCGAATAAAAATAAATTCACAGAAAAAATTGTAAATAATCACAAAAAATGTGAATATTTACAAAAAATCAAGTGATTAAAAAAATCACAATAAAATATACGAATAAAAATTTATTCACATTATAATTTGCGAATAAAAATTTATTCACAATAAAATTAGCAAATAAATTATGAACTTATTCGTATTAAGATGATATTACGAAAGTTATTGAAGTTGATTTTTTTTTTCTTCTTCTTTTTTTTAAGGCGTTTAACGTCTAGGTTATTAGCGCCTTGATTTTTTGTTTACCCCGAGTCCGCCTCGGGACCATCAGCCATGCTGCAGGGACACAGTTTTTCATCTGTACCTCCATCAAAAAAAAAAAAAAAATCACCTTCAATAACTTTCGTAATATCATCTTAATACCAATAAATTCATAATTTATTTGCGAATTTTATTGTGAATAAATTTTTATTCACAAATTATAATGTGAATAAATCTTTATTCGTATATTTTAATGTGATTTTTTTTGTAATCACTTGATTTTTTGTAAATATTCACATTTTTTTGTGATTATTCACAATTTTTTCTGTGAATTTATTTTTATTCGCAGAAAAATTTGCGAATAAAATTTTATTTGTATTTTTATATTTAATATATGTGAATAAAAATAAATTCGTATTCACACTTATGAATACGAATTTATTTATATTCGTATTCACAAATATATGAAGTACGAATAAATTCGTATTTTTATTTATAAATAAAATTATGCCCATCTGTGATTATACCCCATTCACAATACAGGTATTCCTCTTGCAAGAGGAGCTTTTACTATTAAGATCTAACCTGATAAGCAGTATTAACGTAGAATCAGGAGAAACATCACTAGAATTAAGAAGTAAGAGGGTATGCTTGAATTCTGTCACAAAATTTTAGTTTTTTCACCACGTTTGCGCCATTCTATCTTATAACCCGCACTAGACCTAGACCAGTATACTCTAACAGCGTTGTAGGTTCTCCTCCATGGCGCATTAAACATTGATACAAGTTTGACAAATTACAAAAAAAAAAAAAAAAAAAAAAATCATGTTTGATTTTCAGACAAATTCAGGAAACATATCACAAAAAACAATACGTCACACATACACAACACACGGCCAGTCTCCTTAAATATGCAGGTGGCTCAAAGACCAGTTTTGGTACTGGTGCAGCTGCAATATCTGGTAACAACAATCACCAACAATTAACGACCATTCAAACTAAGATATTTAAATTTTGATTACGTTTGGAGGTAAAGGAGTGTTAGGGAACAACATAGTTTTATAACAGACATACGCAGTTTTGGGAATTGCTTAAATTGTAGGGTAATCGTCTAAATTGCTAGGTAACTTACTAATACCTCCAAAAACCGATTTTCGATGGGAATGTGTTGGAAGTATTGGTTTCGTTACTTTTGATAGTTCTTTCTGTTCGTTTTCCGCAATTTTTATTTTTTGCTGTTTTTGTAGTTGGTTTTAGCAATTACAAAAACAGCAAAAAATACACTACAAATAACGTTAAAATAATAAATAATTTAAGTCATAATTAATATGAAATAATAAGTAATTTATGTGTGCTTATAGTTTAATTCTTTTTGCATAAAATGTGTCCACTTTTAGAGCCTCACCGATTTTGTGTTTAAAAAATATATTTACATTTTAAATGTTTTTTTAATTTTTTCGACAAACTCAAAGAAGTCCAAATGTTTTGATGCTGAAACCTCAGTCACTCCCGTTTTCCTTCAGTAAAGAATATATCTTCAAGATAAAATAACTTCCGGATGCAACTAAAAAAACTTTATTAAAAAGAATGATTAATTACTACAGAATAAATCACTAATAATTCATAATGAGTATTTAGATCACCCACTTGTATACGCTACAATAATAGACCAGCAAAATTCTTCTCTTAAATAACTGGAAAAATAAAATTTGAGTCAGACATTTAAATGTTGTGATGAAAGTATGAAAATACTCGTATCTAAGTATTTATTTATTTATGGAGGCCTGATGGCCGTGATCGTTAAGGCGTGAGCACTTAACAGTCCGTGCCAAAGGGCCGTGTGTTCGATTCTCACTATGGGTGGTGCCTATTCTTTAGAAAATAGAAAAGGCATCAGCCCCATCCTGGCTAGAAAAGGGTGGTAACCTATAGATAACCCGTGCTAAAATTGTTAATAAAAATGATAATATTTATTTCGCTAAACAGGTGATTGAACGATTAAAAAAAAATGTTTTATGGAATAAATAAATTAATTAATACAGGCAATGTCCCTAGGCCAACCCAGCCTGTAATTAATTTAACAATGCGTACCTTGGTGCTAATGACTCTAGCAGTCGAAGCAGCCAAGGGGAAATTAGCGGCCGGAGCATAGTACTGACTACACTAGCTCCCTTGTGTACCGTATGGTCATAAATCAGATGTCTCTAGAGTATCTAGGGGCGAGGTTAGCTCAGTGGTAGAGCACTCGACTAATGAACTGGAGGACCAGGTTCAAAACCCGAGCGCGCACTAAAGATTTTTTCTTCTAGTGCCGTCGTTCAAGGGTCCCAGATCGTCCCTAGGCCAACCCAGCCTTTAATTAATTTATCAATGGGTACCTTGGTGCTAATGACTCCAGCAGTCGAAGCAGCAAGGGAAAAATCAGACGGACGGAGCATAGTATTGGTCAAGAATCAGATACCTCTACAGTATCTGCCCCTCTGGGCCCTTGTGGCCTGTTACGGGACTGATTTTTTTTTCTATAGTATCTGCCCCTCAGGGCCCTCGCGGCCTGTTACGGGACTGATTTTTTTTTTTTAATACAGGCAATTGTGTAAGCGTTTATAAAACTCGTTGGTTTACTTATTGGTTTTCTACAGATAACCATTTATTTTTTGATTGTGTTGTCACTATTTAAGTATGATAAATTATATTTGATAAAATATGTTAAGTTGTTGGAACAAGGTGTATCCATGTGGACTACCTAGAGTGAGTAAATCTAAGTTGGCACAGTTACAATGGATTTACGTTCATATTGTAATTGTTTTAAGAATTACGAATTACGATTACTTTGTATTTGTAGTCTATCGATTAGAATTACACCAAGAATAATAGTTCAATTAAAACTTGAATTATAATTACATTGTAATCCTGTAATCTAATTGAAGGGCTAATTATGTAATTCAAATATTAATTACCAAGAATCATAATTGAATTACAATTGTAATTCAAGTATAAGTGTACATATCACTTGTTACGATATCAAATATCAATTTTATCAACAATTTTAATTGAATTATATTTCAATTAAAATTTAAATACCTGATGTTTTTCAATTACTGTAATTGATATTGATTTTTGAGTCCTATAGTATTTTCGCAATAATCCAAAAACTTCTCTTTTCTTTTTTTCTTGAGCACTTAAATTATATAAACAATTTCAAAATCTACAATAGAAATTAAAAATGAAATCTTACGCGTACGGCTTAAAGTTTCGCAGCTTTATTAGTACAAAAACAGCTAGTCCGTAAAGCAGAACATTAAAAAGGAGGAGGAATAAAAAGACTGCCAGAGATTTCTGTAAATATAATAAAATATATATTTTATTTAGGAATAAGGACGACATTTTGACAATAAATATGAATTTAAGACAAAAACTCCACTCCCGGAATTGTGTCATCTTAACACTTTATTAAACACAATTAAGTGGTCAGACATTCCTGAAATTGCTCCAATTGTTATTGGTTTTGAAATAGGTTCCCGCGTTTAATTTAGGTTGTGTTGCCATTCTACAATTTAGCCAATTATAAAAATTTTACATAAAATTTAGAGTTGAAAATATTAAATTTTAAACATTACTTCTGTATTTTATTATGTTTTTTTTTCATTTTGGTGCGTCGACTGCTTGGGTCTTTAACACTGAAAAAACCCATAATAAAATACAAGCGTATAATGATTAAAATTCATTCTATTCAACGCTAAAGTTCATTAGCTGATATTATTTAAATTTAAATTATATATACTTTCCTCGTGTGTAGGATGGTGATCAAAATGCGTAAAATGTTCTTTTGGTAAAACAAATCAGATTCCTCCTACTTAACAAACATGTGGTCAAATGTATCCTCTGGCTTTGAATATGAAGATGATATTTAGGAAGTAATTTGGAACGTTATAAGGGGTAGTAAAATTTAATTTTTTTGACAGCCTTATTGCTATTGATCTCAAACGGAAAACGTCTTGGTTCAACCAACCACTTACATTCACAAGCCCTCATTTGAAGAGTTTTTAAGGGATAACCTCAAAGCACAAAGATTCTCTTTCGAGATTCGAAATATTAAAAAAAGTTAAACTAACATTTTCATATAGCATCGTAAAAGAAGATGTTTAAAAGCTCAAACACAGCATTAAAAATTAAAATTTTATGACATTTGAAGCCAGTTGAAATTTGGGACACGTCAACATTTCGAAAGGGAATCTATTTTATAAGTCATTAGCGTGTTTTCTACAAATAGGAAGAAAGCCACACGCAAAAACATTCATATTTTTTATCAAAAGTACGAATTGTCTTCCAATCCTTTTAATTTGTATTCAAGAATTGTTTGTTGTTCAAAGATTTAATTAACATATCGTCCCTACAATGTCCAACTATCGAACTCGAAAAATCTCGTTTTTTAGATTCGAAACTTGGATTGTGGACGATACGGCTTGTCGCAAATTATGACAACTCTAACCCCTTTAGAATATCCTTTAATGCCTTAAATAAAGTATCAATTAGAGCAATTTTTCAATATATTACTTCGTCAATGGATAGAATATGTTCGGTCCCTGGTTTGCCTCCATTTGCATATTCGATAGTTTGACATGGTAGGGACGATATATTCCTTTTATTTATTTATTTTTTTATTGGATTTGAATTTGTTTAAACTTTAGTCAAATTATGTATTCCGCCTAAAATAAATTCAATGCTAATATAGTGCCTGAAGTATTGTATTGAAATACGCTACAACGTAACCTGCTTAAATGGTCCTTGTGGTTTTTATTCAAATCTATATATTTTAAATCACTTTTCTCTGTACCCTGTGACTTCGGAAGTACCGAGTCCATTCCCATAACATTAAATTAACAGGATAGACGCACAACACACAAATATCTGCAAAAAATAAATAGTGTAAGTGTACGAAAATAATAATAATAAAACTAGACTGCTCTAAATATCCAAAATCATTCTGTATCTGGAAAATCTTGAACTTTGAGGAATTCAGGTTGTTCCGTTTGACAACAAAAGTAATTCATCCTTTGACGTATACTTGGTCTAAGATACATCCTGTTTTATTTTCTTCTCTACCTAAAGGATGGAAGTCTGTGATGCCCAAAAACCAAAAAACCAGTTTTTCACATTTGTGGCTATATAAAAATATACATTGCATATGTAAAAAATACACACACACACACACACATATATATATATATATATATATATATCATATATCATAGTAGTATTTCTAAAGTGACACAACTCAAAATAAAACTCCACTGAAAAAATGTCACTATTGCATATTTAGTGGGCATAGGATTAAGACAGGAAGGGCGACACAAGTGCTCTTTGGCAAGATGTGAAGCTAGGTTTTGATGGTCGATAAAGAGATATTTACCATGTCTTTCAGAATCATAACTGAAAAACACCGATTTTTGAGTTGTTTCACTTTAGAAATACTACTGGGATATGCTTAATAATATTTAATATTTATATTTGTCTGTCCCCGCTCCCTAGTGTCACTAAATATGCTCTAATTTTGACAGATTTTTGCTTAAAAATACGAAAGGACATATTTGTTAATCATCAAAATCCACACACCGGTAGAAGAGATAGGAAACGATTTGAAACCTGAATAAAATGTATAACGAAAACGTCGAGACATAAATTACAATTTGACCACTTTTGCCGAAGAAAACGGAAGAGTAGTTGAATTTTCTGAGTTATTGGTTTGTTTCATTGGAGGCAAAAGATTTTATTCTAATTTTTCTAACTGTAATTATTCGTAGCCAGAATTAAACATTATATTAAAAGATGTTAAGATGTTTCCTCGAGTTGGTTTTGTTCTATTGAAGTGGAAATATTGATCTAAACGTTTATATATTATGCTCACTTTTATTTAATTTTGTTTAACCTAAAATGAATTTATCGGGAAAATGTTCCCAGTAAGTATAAGATGACGTTTGGGGAAAAATACATATTAAAAGCAAATCTTCTTGTACCCAAGCTTTTCAAACCATACCATGTGTAAGATTATATAGGAACAAGCTAGGATGACGTAGTTCCAGGAAAACTGACTTTATACAGGATGTACATACAACTAGACAAAAAAGGTCTTAATGCTGTCAATATTTTAATCATCAGTCATCGGTTCCAAGTATATTTTTATTATATAAATAGTTTTAATATTGGGGCCCGGGACATTTAAAATTTTACAATGTACACTCATTAATGGCTTACAAAATTGAAATCAGTTGGGAACGAATTTGTACTCCTGTTAAACCCTTGCAATGTCGAACAGAGGTAAATGTGCAGATGCTCGGCCATTTAATTATGCCGAGATATTGAATCCGTTAAGCCTCATTAGTAATCGGAAACCTTCTCTAATCCACTATTTAATTATCATACGATTATGTATATGAGCCGGTCCGATTGGGAGCTTGTAATGGTGGCTTTGCAATTCCGTTCAAAATCGCCAAAGCTGATTTCATAAACAGATGAACCGGCTTAACGGTGTTTGCTTAGAAGTAATGGTTGTTTTACTGTTTTCAATGAGGATTCGCAATATCGTTGTTTGCTTTTCCGAAATGTTAATTATCAGAAATTTTCAAAATGTAAAATGAAAAAAAAGTATTATTTTTATAGACGATTGTGAATCTTCTATTTTTTATGATGTAGTCTGTTAAGGCTTTGTCCATCATTCATAATACTACATATTGCTTAGCTCTGATAAAGGTCGTATGATAAAAAAAGCTTACCAATCGCAGATTTCCCCAGCGTAAAATCATGCAAAAACATATTCATGAGAATACCCAAGGTTGTCATCTGAAAATCAAGATGATGTTATCTATGGGAGAAAATCATGATGAAAACATGTTCAGAAGAATATCTAAGGTTGCCATCTGTGGGAGAAAATCGTGATAAAAACGTGTTCATGAGAATATCTAAGGTTGCCATCTGTGGGAGAAAATCGTGCAGAAAACATGTTTATGAGAATACATAAGGTTTCTATCTGTGAGTAAAATCATGATAAGTAGAGAATACATTTAATGAACTTAATGTTACTTTATGTATATTAGTAAAAAATATATTTTTTGTTATTGACATTTATACTAGTAACAGGTATGGTAAATCTTGTGTTAAGTAGTAAAACAAACCTTCTATTTTTCTTCTAGGTTGTAATGGCAATGCCCTAAACATTTGTAAAAAGAGAAAATATATAAAGTTTAGGGGGAAATATAAGGTTGATCAGAAAAATTAGGTTTTTAATAAGAATATGACCTCAGAACATTTTGAAAAAATAAAAAAATGTATTCATAAGATAAAGGATTTATTGTTTTATAACACTAAAATACTTTATTTTGGCTTGCTAGACGCACATGCTTATCATCCCAATCGGAAATTGGGTTTATTTATAAGATATTGATTAGCCCATTACAAAGGCTACGGAATTATAGTAGACAATATACATTAAAACTAGTTGCTGCCAACACAATTTGATAAGTAACACGGTTTGAGAATCAGCTTGACTTTAATAGTCTTTTTTTCTGCCTTATTCGTAGAATACATGAACAGTTGAGATCTAAAATGTCAGACGTAAAGTATGGTAACATTGTTTTTGTCACAAAAGTAATTTTTTTTTAGAATGGGTTTTGACAGGCGTCCGTTAGAAGTAAATGACATTGGTGAATTTTCTGCTTACCGTAGAGAGAATGGCGTAGAAAGACCAGAGTACGTCATTGCAGTGCTTGGCCAGCCATATTTTGAACCTGGAACATTTTGTATTTGATGCTTCGCCCAACCGAAGGGTTGCTAAGACACAAGTTAATAATGTTATTATGAGTTATGATTGCTTGCTATTTATCTTTTTATGTAGATTTCGGTTTGCATTGTGTAGTTTTTTTTTTACGGCGCATCTACATCTTGGCCATTAGCGCCGGGCTATTCTACAGGTTGCCACCATTTTATAATGCCAACAGCACGTGGTCGGTCACCCATTCAGGTACTGACCACGCCCGACGTTGCTTAACTTCGGTGCTTAACCGGTGTATTCAACGTGGCTATGGCCGTTGGCTGCATTGTGTAGTTTTGTTATAAAAAGAATAATACGCTTGATATATTATTATCATGTGAAATTATCGTTGTCTTGTTTTTTTTTTTTTATATTATTCCTTTTAATTGTTTTTTAAACTTTTATTTTATTTATTTATTTTTATGGTCAATATTAGCCGATTCCAAGGTACCATTTGATTATCAGCGCCATTTCTTGTCCCTATGAAGTTGAAATAAAGTTTTGTTGAGGCATATGCAAGATATACTTCTCACGGTATCGCAACTTTCTTTAAAGAAGCAACGACCATCGTAGGACACGGAAAAACGCATAAGGTTGTGATAGAACCTTAACATAATGAGTTTATACTACCGCATAATTAATAACTTTATTTTTTAATTAGTTTAATATTAAAAAATCATGTTAAATTGGCATTTCAAATAAAGGGTCTGCGACTCTCAACATCGCATAATTCTAAACATTCACAATTCTGCCCGTGTATTTCTTCCTTTTTTTTTTGTAGCATATTATTTTTATTATTTTTTATTATTGTGTGTAACTTAGGTCCTTGTATACATGCATTCAAAGTATTTATTTATTTAAATTGTATCTTCCATTTATACATAACACCGATTTTAAAGAGAACTATCTACCGCTCTTTTCTAACTAGGATAGCAACGGTGCCCTTTCTTTTTCCCAAAGTAAAGCCACCACTCCTGGCGAGAATCGTACCCACAACATTACTTATGGCTATCAGGTTTTACACACTTATGAATGAGTTGTCATGGATACAAAGAAAATAGGATATCAGGTCGTAGTACTGACCACACTATCCCCTCGTGTGACGTATGATCAAGAATCAGGTACCCATACAGTATCTGCCCCTCTAGGAACGACTATATTTTTTCTTCTAAATATAAATATGAAATTACGGTAAAAATGTTCACGCCCTCAAAACCGATTTCTTTCAAATTTTGTACAATAACGTATTTTGATGCACTAAACACGAATACGTTAAAAAAAACCTTCGCATTTAACTAGGAAAGAAGTTATTAAGCACTAAAGTTAATAGAATAATTAATAGAATTCTATTAATTTTAGCGAGTTGGATTGACTGGGGTTTTGTTATCTTCTTGAGCGAGCGGAAACGCATAGCACGTATGCCCTTAAGCGACAGGCGACGACGGGTGAGGATGCCCTTAAAATTAACAATATTTTTGAATAAATGGTTTCTTAACATTTCAAATGAGAGTTCTCTGTTTCCCAATGTTACATTTCTGCGCATACGCGTGTTTACAAATACGCTGTTGACGCCCAGTTTTATAACCTTCCTAACAGTGAACTTTAGTGCTTAATATCATATTCTGTTAATTTTAGCGAGTTTGGTTGACTGGGGTTTTGCTATCTTCTTGAGCGAGCGGAAACGCATAGCATGTATGCCTTAAAGTTGTCACAAATTTAGTTGTTAACATTAGCTCTCATAACCCGCATAACAGTGAACTTTAGTGCTTAATAACTTCTTTCGTAGTTAAATGTGAAGGTTTTTTTAACGTATTCGTGTTTAGTGCATCAAAATACGTTATTGTACAAAATTTGAAAGAAATCGGGTTTGAGGGCGTGAAACATCATTTTTCCGAAATTACATATTATAAGAAACTCTCTGTATTACTCACCACTGGAATAGGTATAAATAGTATCCATTTTAGTGTGTTATCTGCATTTGCTAAAAACCAAACTGAATAAGATATTCATTTAAATTTGCTTTACATCTGGTTATTATTTATTGATATCTAAAATGTGTTTTTATTTTTGATAAAAACTATTTATGATAAAAGTAAAAATATTTTTGGGTCAAAGAAGCTATTACAGGGCTACATTCTGCCAGGTTATATTCTCATTAACTTAATTTAATTTTAAAATGGTCCAGTAGACGTGCGCATTCATTCCGGCCTTTGGCTTGATTTCCACACCGGGGTGATTTACTGGTTAGAAAAGGGTGGTAAATTGAAAAAAAAAAAAAAAAAAAAAAAAAAAAAAAAACGTCCCAAAAATATTTCACATGTAGAAGTGGCTGTTGAAACTTAAATTAATAATAACTTCAAAAATTATAAACACTATGGTATTCGGGTTTTAACTGTGTCTTCACTTTCTTCACCAACGTTCACCAGTCATACTGCTGGCTTCCTCAGGGTTACGCCTGAGAATCGCTTCCTCAGGGTAACGATTCTCAGTATGTCTGGCGTAACGGTGGTGAAGAAAGCGAAGACACGGTCAAAACCCGAAGACCATAATGTCTGTAATGACTCGGACCGTGGAAGCCTACGAGTTAAACATTAAAAATAGTCTGAATTATAAACCACACTTTTACCCATCTTAAAGATAGTTACTATAGACAACAAACGGAGTGATAATTATTATTATGGTTTATTAGGCCCAATGAACCTTCCGTGCTTCGGGTTCCATTTTTACTAAGTTCGACAGCTTTTCTTATAGATAATGAACAATCTTTAATAGGAAAGGGTGGTAAACTGCATCCGCAAAATATTCTATACAAGAACAGTGCGTATGAAACGGATTTTTCGTTTTAGTGCGTATGAAACGAAAAATCAAGTTCTTTAGTCAGCTTCAGACCGCCGGATTTATTTTGTTTTTCTTTGCCGATTTTCTCATAAAAAAGTAATAATTTTTTTGTATTTATATGCCCTTTTGGAACAATTTGGTATTTTGACGTGGAGAATCGCACGAACGTTTATTTTGAATTTATGTACCATGTAGGATATATTTAGCTCATATGTATATATAGAGAGTAATGTAAGTATTGAGTATAAGTATTGAAAAAAATAAATATTGACTCTGAAGGAGTGATAACCCTCAGATCTAGTTCTCGGACGATTCCTTGAAGGTTTATGTCGGATCTAGGATCTCCTTGCCGGGCAGACCAAAGCGAATCAGTAAACACAAGATCTGGAAGGGCTATAACCACCGTTAATTTCGTCCCTCTCACCGGCTCCTCAAAGGATTCGGGGACCTACCGACGTGAATAATGTAAACAGAGACTCCGGGGCCTTAGGACAGGAAAGGTACATATTGCATTTCAAAGCGGCCTGTCTGTCTAATGCCACCATCTGCTGACTACATTAGGACCCAAGAGAGAGCCCTTGTTTTACCGCCCTTTCCATATTATTGGCGGGGGATTACTCGAGGAGAAATCGTTATTAAGAGACGTGGCGTTCAACTTTTAATACATGCCGTAGGGTAAAGGTGAAGTCTCAGGTTCATAACGGTTGACAAAGTGGTTCAATATTACCTCAAGAAGGTCGTTATCCTCGCAACCTGCTCCAGACAATTTAAGGGGGAAGTAAATCTAGTAGAGACACTGAAAAAGGTAGATAAATGTTTTTGTTTTTTTTTTACTTATAAGATGGGGAGCAAGGTTAGCTCAGCGGTAGAGCATTAGACTAATATGCTGGAGGACCTGAGTTCAAAAGTCGAGCGCATTAAAGATCTTATATATTATATCTTCGTTCTTATATATATTCTAAAGATCTTATATATTATATATTGTCTTCGTTCGTGGGTTGGATTCAGTGTCCTAGACCATCCCTAGACCCACCCAGCCGTTAATCCATTTATTTATGGGTACCTGCAACGGGTAAGGAAAATCAGGGGGCCGGGGTCTTGTCTTTGGGTCATCTCTTTGGGGTCTTGTGGCCTGTTACGGGAATGTCGTAATGAGAAATGATTACAGATTTGCGAGGCTTATTACTCCTTCTTCTCGTCGCCCTTATATAGGCTTGAATTTCAAGCCGAAACTTCGACAAATAATAAAACTAATTTTATTTTAAAAAATATAGTTTTATTATGAAACAACGACCTAACCCTGACAATTTCTACCTTCGCATCACCGACGATCAACGAACTCCTCTGAAGTAATTAGTATGTGCTCTAATTTTGACTGGGACTGAATTTTAAGCAAACGATTTCTTTTTTGCTACATTATATTATATGAAGGGGTCGGGACAAAACAGTGCCAAGCAAGATGTTTAACAAAACTTAACTGTAGCTATATACAGTGTATATTAAGTGGGACTATCAGTTGAAATGGTTAGGGGCAACAAGATTAAGTAGCATACAGAGTCTGTAGTCATATTTTAGCATTTGCATCATAGACTAATAGTCCCACATAATATCTAACATATAGCAGCGACAGTTAAGTTTTGTTAAAAATGTTGATGGAACTATTTTGCCCCGACCCCTTCATATATCAAACAACTCTAAAAACTAGTTTCACGATTTTAGACCGACTGCGAAATATAAAAACTTTTGGACGCGTACCTAACTTTCTAGATTGTCATATAAGATTTTCTCTTTGCTCATTTCTCCGTCAGAATTGTCGAGAGAATTTTTTTACCCTTTTTGCAGAATTGCATTATATTGATATATATATATATTCCTGTAAAGACCGACTTGACATTACAGCGAATAATAACATGTTTTGAAGGCGTAGCTCATGACTAGATACTCCTTAATTTTGTGTAGAAGTGTTGGACTTTTTGGACTGATACCATGGAATAGTAGAGCCTGTTAGAGGAGTGTGGGAAAATGAAAGAGAAAAAGGAGTGAAGCCAGCTGAAGTAGCGAGCCACTAGGAGCTATTGCATAAAGTCATGAGGTTACTCGATTGAATTGGGAGAGGTAGTCCCTGGACCGCACTCTTTGTTTTTATACCGCTCTTTGTCAAAACCATTCCCCCGTCCTATCTCTTGCTTCTTTCGTTCTTCATTGCCGCCATGCAGTCTCGCCTCATTTACTCTGTCTCCTCTTGAGGGAATGATTTGACACTGATGCCCTCCAGAGGTCATTTCTCTT
This sequence comes from Gonocerus acuteangulatus, assembly GCA_946811695.1. Classification (NCBI taxonomy): domain Eukaryota; kingdom Metazoa; phylum Arthropoda; class Insecta; order Hemiptera; family Coreidae; genus Gonocerus; species Gonocerus acuteangulatus. The sequence continues at coordinate 42,225,445 of OX328127.1, read as the reverse complement.
GTACGTTAGGGTAAATTTAATTTAGGATCTTCTGATATTTGGAAGAAAAAGTTCATTGTTTGATTACTAGCTATTTATACCCTACAACATTCTTTGCTAGTTTGCATATAATGCTTTTATTACTAGTAACTTAGAATGCATTAATTAAAAACTGCCAATATTTCAGCTTACATGGAACGAATCACCACTTAGGAAACTTCATACAAAATGAGGTGTAGATAGTTAGCCGTCGAAGCCGATTTTCGTAAAAATTTATAATTAGAATGTTTCGACATGTCATCTTCAAAGAAGAATGTCTAGGGGATGGAGGAAGACCAAATATAGCTTTACCAAAGTGATCACGGTAAAAACATAATGCTCATATTTGAGGCGTCGAACTTTCAAAACAGGATAGATATATCCAAATCGGACAACTTTTCAGGGGACACAAAAAACGTCTAAGCTAGTATAATTCCTTTAGGAAATTAATATTTACGAGGTCTCGCTAACATTCGTATCCTTATTTTTGATGAGATTTAATGCATTCCCCCCTCCCAAAAAAGGTTTTTGCTGTGGGAAAAAAAAGTTTTTAGAGAATAAATTAATTTTATGACAAAATGGTCTTACCCCATTTTGAAAGCCATCGCCTCATTTTTACCATGGTCACTTAATTGGTAGCTTTGGCCTTCCTCCATCCACTAGGTATTCATTGCTGCCAAAGAGCATGCTAAAACGTTCTAAAAAAAAATTTAGGGAAGGTCCGGAGCGCCCCAATGTCAAGAAACATCATACTTTGATTACTTGTCAACCGTTCTAAATATAGATTTTTAAGAACATTTGATTGTTACTTAGTTGAATCAATGACTTCTTTTCAAACACAATAATTCGTACGACTGAGCTGGTTCTATTGAATTTTATGCCGGAACTTAATTTGTAGGAAATTTTGATTGCTCACATTCAACGATTTCACAAAGGTTATAAAGATAATTAATAAAAGTCCAAAATTGTTTTTTATATTGAAACAATTTTTTTGAATGCATCCTCTACCACAAAATTACCAGGGTTCTATATATCATAGTTCGGATTAACGTCTAGCGTGTGCAATAGGATTTGACAAAATCTGTCGTTATAAAATATCAGGATCCATAATTCTAGCTTATGATACTTTTTACAAAAGCTGGTAAATATATCACCTTGGAAGTTATTTTATTGGATTTGTACTTATATGTGTATATATGTATGTACGATGGGGATCGACGAAATGATTCAAAAATTCCACCTGAAAGGCTACAATCCTTTGATAGACCTAAAAGTGCTAAAATCCTTGCAACGACTACTAAGATATATTACCGTGCTTACATTGTTAGAAAAAAATGGCACTCATTTTCATTTTATGTGGAAAACACTCCCATAATGTTGTAATGTGACACTAAAAACACCTCTTGAGAAGCCCTCGACCCCAAACTCTCTGTTTATGTAAGTTTGAAGTGTTTTCCCCGAAGCCCAATAAAAACTTTTCGATATGATGTATATTCCAAAGCCGTAAAAGTTCTGTCGCCCGCATGAAGAGATACTGAAGGTACTGTTGGCTTACGTAACCACACAATATCCGCTACTGTGTTTGTATGGAAGGGAGAGAAAAACACAGAGTGAGAGAGAGAGAGAGAGAGAGAGAGAGAGAGAGAGAGAGAGAGAGAGAGAGAGAGAGAGAGAGAGAGAGAGAGAGAGAGAGAGAGAGAGAGAGAGAGAGAGAGAGACAAAATATCAAATCCTTTCCCGAGAGTGGAAAATTCTTTCAGTAAAAAAACACACACCGACACATAGAGATACTCACACCACAAGGAGACACGAGGAGATCCAGTTATAAAAGACATTCCCCGGGCCAATATAGAAGGATATGAGGCGTGTACTAACTCATTCAGAACTGTTTTTATGCATGAATTCCATACCGAGGGTAGGAAAGTGGATATTCCTGACTGATGGAGCGAAACCTACTTACCGAACGAGATTGGATGGCTAGAATACTTTAGGATATTGTACAAATAACAATTACACTTACGTAAGCTTAACTTTGTTACGATAACGAGTATTTAAATAATATATTCAATTTAATTTAGTATTATTTTAACATTTATATTAATTCTCAATTCAAAACAACTAAGGAATCGTTTATAAGAAAAATCATAACTCATTAAAAAAAAAGTCCGACTCGCAGGAACTACGTCATCTTAGCGCGGTTCCATTCATATCCCTAGTGTTATTTTGTAGACTTAGAATAGAAACAGTTATTGCTTTGTTTGGATCATTCCTAATGTAAACAAATAGAAAAAAAAACAACAAGATTTTCGGCTAGGGATGAAACTATCCTAAGCAGAAATTACTCTTTCTGCCGTCCCAAGTTTCGGTCTTCGAAGACTCTTCTACGAATATATTTCTAATTTACTTAACTTGCAGTGCTAACATATCCATTTTACTTTTAAATGCAATTAAACAAAATAAAATTGTACATGAAAATGAGAAAGTAGTGTTATTTTTTATTGAACTACGGCCCCATTTAACCACAAAATTTAATTATATTTTTAGTATAGCATTTGGCTGCATGACTTCCTACAGGTAAAGGTAACTGTCAGCTGTCCTAGGATGCTTGATGAGAACAATGAATCTTGATTTATGAAGTGCAATAAAAGCCTACCTGAACCGGCCTACTACCTCGACCCGGACTGACCCTACACGGAGAATATTTACGTTTTCAGTTCTGTTACAGGTTCAAAGAATTTGTATTTATTCCCCTGTTTTATTGAGAAATACATCCTCCTCCTAGAAGCAATAACAAAATAACAAGAAATAAAAAAAGAACGAAATCAATTATCGTTTATCAAACTTCTAAGTTATATGTACTTATTTCTCCGTTTGACATCGCCTAATCAAAACTTTCTTCAGAACCTGTTTTCTAGAGCATTTAGTAAGCTTTCGAATGGTAACCATCCGTTTACCAAGATTCTCAACCGTTTTCGAGATATTAAGGAAAGTATACGAAGTTTCCAAAGCTTTTCATCTCTATTAATAAATTATTTTAATTTAACCCTTCCTTAACTCCAAACGTAAGTAAATTTTCAGCATACTAGTTTTGATGAAATTAGCACATGCAGAAAATGTTTCAACTGAATCCCATAATCCGAAGTACCAAAATCAAAGACAAAAAGAACCGTTCGAATAAACAAAATCAATTACTTCAAAGTTTAAGCACTTATTTATCCGATTGACATCGCTTATTCAAAACTTTCTTTAGAACCTTTTTTGTAGACCATTTAGTAAGCTTTCGAATGGTAACCTTTCGCTTCCCAAGATTGTCAACGGTTTTCGAGATACTAACGAAAGTATAAAAGGTTACCAAAACTTTTCTTGTCTGTTAATAAAATATTTTATTCTAACCCTTCCTTTACTCCAAACGTAACCAAAATTTCAACATATTAGTGTTGATAAAATTCGAACTTGCACAAAATGTTTCAACTGAATCCCATAATTCTAAGTACCAAAATCAAAGACAAAAAGAACAGTTCGAATAAGCGAAATCAATTACTTAAAAGTTTTAAGCACTTATTTCTCCGATTGACATAGCTTATTCAAAACTTTCTTTAGAACCTTTCTTGTAGACCATTTAGTCAGCTTTGGAATGGTAACCTTTCGCTTCCCAAGATTTTCAACCGTTTTCGAGATATTAAGAAATTATACCAAGTTCCCAAAACTTTTTATTATTTCTGACAACAGAAAATTGGTCTCATTTTACCTATCCTGTTTTACACACACATACATTTTCCTTACAAATACAAGATAAGAAATTACAAAAATAAAAAGCAATAAAAAACCAAGGGAAAGAGACAAAAATTACAAAAAGAACGACAAAAACCCGTTCATTAGAACAAAACAGACCTATTTGAAGTTTTAAGCACTTATTTCTCCGATTGACATAACCTAATCAAAAATAGTTTTAGAATCATTTTTGTAGAGAATTTAGTAAGCTTTCAAATAGTTTCAATCCACTTACCACGATTTCCCAACCGTGTTCGAGATATTAATGAAAGTATACGAAGTTTCCAAATCTTTTCATGTCTGTTCATAAAATATTTTATTCTAACCCTTCCTTAACTCCAAACGTAACATAACTTTTAACATATTAGTTTTAATGAAAGTAGAACATGCAGATAATGTTTCAACTGAATCCCGTTATTCTAAGTACCCAAACCAAAAACGGTATTCAAAAACTATTTTTCCAATTTTCTCGACAACGGTTAAAGCTATCGCCTTGAAAATGGTTTCATTCGTTTTCCTAGCCCAAGAAGCCTATAAAACGAGTACTTACAAGCTTATGAACTCAAAAACGTAAGCGTTACGATTTTTTATGCGCGAATTTCGCCCCAAACGCCATCTTCCAGTGGGCGGATTTTGCTGGTTAACGAACTTGACCTTTCAAATTGGACGACAGATTTTTGTACCAAATTTCATCAAAATCGGACCATTCGTCTTCTACCTAGAGAGCGAACAGACAAATAAATATATATATATATATATATATATATATATATATATATATATATATACATATATATATATATATATACAAATTTGAACCACCGTTATTTTCGGTTTCTAGGGGTTCTGAAACGCGAAATTTTCTAGTCGGCACTTCCGGATTGTTTCATTGTATCAACCTTATAAGCGGGGTTCCTCCCTATGGGGGAGGGAGGAACCGCACTAAAATTTCTGTCTCGCAGGAACTGCGTCATCTTAGCGCGTTTCTGTTCTTTTCCCTAATGTCATTTGGAAACCATAGTATAGCAACCGTTAATGTTTTGTCTTAGACTTTCGTGAAAAGTGTAAACACAATTAAAAAAAAGTCCGTCACGCAGGAGCTGCATAACTAAGCTCTTTCCTCAGAATTTGGGTAGTGTTGACTGCTTTCCAGAACAATTTGCTTAAAATATCCTACATAAATGAAATAAAAACATGAATAGTTCTCTTTTAAATTTGTAATGAGTAACTGATCAATTATTAATTTGCTTCCAGAGTTTTGTTTACCTATTACTCTACGTAATAAATACAAAAAAACCTCAAATTATCGTATTTTGATCTAACGCAGGAACAGGATACAGTCACTCTAGTGGTAGAAAGCGCTCCTTGCGGCGGCTTTGTGAACCTACGTCTGGCGGGCTTTTCTATTGAAATATATTACAAATTAAACCCCCGCTTTCCGATTGACCGATTCAGCTCATTTTTACAACACTTCTTTCTCATGAGTTACCCACGACGTATACCGCGTTTCGTTACAATACAGCAGAAATTACGACCAGTATGAATATATTAGTAATTTGGGTCCGGAGTAAACCCCCCCTCCTAATAAACCGATTTAGTTTATGTTTACAACACATATTTACCTGTAGATTACCACTACGAATACCGAGTTTCGTCAAAATATACCAAAAATCACGGCTGGAAGTGGCGAATTGGTATTGTGGGTCCGGAGTAACCCCCCCCCCCCTCCTAATGAATCGATTTAGTTTATTTTTACAACACATATTTACCTGTAGATTACCACTACGAATGCCGAGTTTCGTCGAAATATACGAAAAATCACGGCTGGTAGTGGCGAATTGGTATTGTGGGTCCGGAGTAAACCCCCCTCCTTATGAACCGATTTAGTTCATTTTTATATCTCACTTTTCTCTCTATATTACCACTACGAATACCAAGTTTCGTTGAAATATAACAAATATTACAGCTGACATGGTCAAATTAGTGTTTTGGGTTCGGGGTAAACCCCCCCTTCCGGTGGACCGATTTTGGTGGTGAACGAACTCGTTCAATCGTTTGCTAATTGAATGCTATATACCAAGTTTCGTGACGAAAAAACAAAAACTCTGGCCGCTATCGTGTTAACAGATATATATATATATATATATATATATATATATATATATATATATATATATATATATATCAATTTTAGCGGGGGTCATTTTCGGTAGGATCGATAAAGATTTGAAGAAATTTTTCAAAAATTCCGTCATGGGTGCAACCTTAATAGCTACTTTCCTTCGGAGGAAAGTGCTAAAATAAAATTTCACAGCGAAGGAAGTTCTTAGGTGCCATATTAGGAAACTGACTGCATAGGCGCTGAGCAGAAAATTCTCCATTTAAGCGCAGGTTTCTCCGGATTAAAGCGCTCTATCAAAAATAGCATCAGAGCCTTATTTGTAGTTAATTTAATAAGCTTTAAATAAGATGCTTGACGTTTATATTGATTTTCAAGCGCTTTCGAGATCCAGTAGACTCTTCCTAATCCGGTGTAATCGGGACCGGGGTACAGTCGGATTCCAGGAAACACCGGATCATAGAATTAACGGTCACTCATTTATTTGAAAAACCTTATTATTTGAGGATACAATAATAGTTGCCCTTTTTAATATTGCATATTTAAAATTGAAGATATTATTAAAATTACTTTTATAACTTGCACTCCAATCGCGATGAATGTTCGAACTATACTGTCTAAAATCAAGCGTTCCAGCCCCAGTTGCCTTAGTAGAAACATTTATTTTCTTACTAGAAACACAAGTTCCTGCCTCTAAAACGAAACATATAGGCCTTCTTTAACTTCCACTAAATGAAATAACACGAAACAATAGTTTGGCTAGCTAGAAAGGGAAGACTTCCTAGGAACTCATTCCTCTCGGAGACCGACGGATTAGAGAGAGCGACAGATTAGAGAACACACCGATAAGGGAGAGTCTACTGTATTTATGAAAATATTCTAAAGAGAAAATCCTAAAAAATCCCAAGAAAAATCCATTTTTCCCCATTTTTCTTGACCACGGTTTTACATATAACCCTGTAAATAGTTTTATTCGATTCCCCGTGCCCAATTACTAATAATACGTGTTCCTCGAAGCCTGGTAATGCAAAACACCGTGTTAAGGAAGACGGATTCTGCCGATGAACGAACATTACCTTTCAAATGGCACAATTTATTTTTGTATATATATATATATATGTGTGTGTGTGTGTGTGTGTGACATATATATTGACTCATATGAACCACCGTTATTTTATTGATCTCTGCGTTCTGAAACGTGAAATTTTCTAGTTGGCAGTTCCAGATCTCGTCGACCTTATAGGCAGATTTTCTTCCTACGGCAAGAGGGAAGAAACGGTCTGAAAGAAGAGTTTCCTTGTAGTGCCATTCACAACCGAAATTTTAAGAGAGCCGGAATCAATTGTAATAAGGAATTTTTACATAATTTTAACATATACCTAGATTTTAACGAATAAATTGTTGTTGTTTGGCCGTATTTTATACATTAAATTTCGAACCATTTCGAAATACATTTTGTTTCTAGTGATAAGTGGTATTTGTTTTCCTTATTGATCAAAAAAATAAAAAAAATGTTTGGGAACACTTATGCTTTGTAAGTCTCATTTGATATTCCAATACAAAAAAAAAAAATGCACAATAGCAGAGAGGAATTGCAGTCACTTGCAAAAAGGCTGCTTGTTTAACTGGAACATAACAGCCCGTCAAAAAAAAAACATGGTTTGGAATCCCCTGTTTTGATATCCGCTCAAGTATAAAGTCCTTCTGTTTATTCTGTATCTCGTTTTATCACAAATACACAATTTTTATCTCTGTTATCTGACGGCATTCGTTTTCTGATCAAACGATTTTTTTTTTTTTTTTTAAATAAAGAAAAGTGAGTGAATTTTATGAGTGATGATATTCCCGAGGGATTATATCATGAGTGGCATTACAACTGACCAGTTAATCAAAATATTATAATTAATTTTCAATTAAATTGTACATATTTTATACTATTATTTTGATAAGTTTCACATTAGATAGCTAGACACCTTTAGTAATGCAATCAATCAGAAAACCCTCCGGCCTTATATCTGATAATTGTAATCTTCCTAAATAAAATCTACGTTTTGTGTGTGCATTACATACAACAAACCTATTTTTTAGCCGCAGTTAGTGATACCAAATCAACTCTTGAACAATTGCCTATATGTCTAACGAAATTTTGTCAGCTATTGGTTTAGGCGAAGACGGCGAGTCTCGATAGAGCACGGAGCTGAGTTGGAAACTCGGACGCGCACTAAAATATTTTATCTTCTAGTATCGTCGTTCGCGGATCAGATGCGGGCTATCAGACAGTCTCTAGGCTCACCCAGTCTTTAATAGGCTCCCTAGTGTTCTATACGGCCAAATATCGGATGCCTGTACTATATCTGCCATATGGGCCCGCGTGATACTGACTGATGTTCTCAGGAGTGTCTTATGGTAAATCTTTAACATTTCTTTAGTATTCCGTAAAATATAATTAATGTTATTAATAAGCCCTTTCTATTTCTACAAGTAAGTGAAGAGATGAAACTATGAATAATAAAACATACTTCGAAAATACGGAAATGGTTATTAGTTTGGACATTTCCAGAGAATCTTGGCCACGAATACTTTTTATTAGTCTTATAATGAAGAATAGAGAGACGACTAACGACCAAGTCAATAAACGATTATTTATGGATGGGGATAAGTGCCTAAATTGGTATGGATTTTAAAATATAGGCAGCCACGCTATTTTTCGGGGTCGTCACGGTGAGGGAATTGTTGATTCGAATTCGAACGCCGGAATTGGAGTTTAGGTAATAACGCTGCAAACTATAAGTTTTCTAAGACACCAGCCAGTACATAAACACAATATTCTCTTACTTACAGAGCACTGAGCAATACAATCTCATTTGAAGACATCTGCCGAATAACCAGTGGCGTACATGCATATGTTTATTTATTTATGCATTTAATGATATTACATTTCTGTAAAATAATTACATTTTGTTATATGTATGAAAGTTTAAAAATAACGAGTGTCTGCACCAGTTGCGCCCTTGTCTCCTCGGATAAGCGATATGACTTGGGACAGCCGTACTCCATTCCTCAACCAGCAGCAGTAGGAAGTACTGGAGCTAAAAAAGGGACGAGAGAACTGCAGACACTCTAGGGACATGTGGGGAGAAGATAACCACCGTTATCACTCCCTTGTATTGCTTAAAGCAGATCGCGGGGCCACATCCTGTTCAACCGTCGTGGTGGGGAATAGGGATGGTTGAGAGTTGACAGTGACTGGACAGCAGGATTGGGGTTTAGGGATAATTTGTGATGAAATTTCGCATAACGGATGGGGATAAGATCCTGTATTAGGGGAATATTGAGGTCTTTATGGAGATTTTTATTGGTAAAGTAAAAAGGAGAATTGACTATAGTTCGGAGTGCTCCAGATTGGAAGGTTTGGAAGCGTTGATGTTCGATGGTTTTGCAGTTCCCCAAAGTTTTATTCCGTAAGTCCAAATGGGTTCATGCATATGACAAACATGTTCAAACCTCTTTTTATGGGGATAGTGTAATGTATATCAAAATGCTGGTTCACTAGGATAAACGGGTACCACCTTGAAGGAGTGAAATCGCCATAGGAGTGAACCACTTATAACTAAATAATAAGTTTGCTCCTAGTTCGAAATCGAGTGCAATATAGGCATTATAGGGAATATCATATACTACAGATTATCGCAATAACAGCAGGCAAAGTACAAAATGACTCTATTCCAAAGAAAAACTGATGTCTAAATGAGAATGATGGATATTTTAATTGGAACGAGTGTAAACGAAGAAGGTGCTGAGGTATTATAATAATTGACGAGAACACGTTGGTTGGAGGAGGGGGGGGGGGGGTGTAGCGTCGAGATAGGTTTTAATTACTGACACAGCCAGCAGGGAGCAGGAGCGTACCACACTCCAAACCAAAGAGGTATGAATATTTATACACACCCACCTTCCAAAGAGCAAGCACATTCTAATTATTTAGTCTACCAGATCCTTTCAGGAGCCTCTTCAGCCCGAATCCTCTTCCCCTTCTTCCAGCTCTTGTCCTCCGCAAATTAATCTCTGTAGAAATGGGGATTAACAAGGTGTTTTGGAATCGCACTCCAGAAGGAGGAGAGAGAACTTCGTTAAGACGACTCCGTTCATTTACATTTGTTTCTGTTGTAGTGAACTCCCCGAGACGACTTTGTTACGACAATTATCAAGTTTAAACTCATTCTCTAAAGCGCCTAAAAGCTCTCGAGAACAGCTTTAAAGGTATCACTGAGCACTATATCAAGTTTCCTAAAACTTGTTAAAGCTCTTGTTAAATGATCCTTTTATGGAAAATATTTCCAGAGATTGAATCAGGGCTTTGAAGGTATATTTAATACGTTTGGTGCATTAGAATTTACTTGATAAACACATAAAAATAATATATGTATTTGTTATCCTTATAAAATAGTTGCCCTATTAATCACTATGTATTTTTATATGGAAGAAGATCAAAACTCAATTACTACACACCCCCTGCATTCTTGAAAGTACAAAATTTATTTATTTTATATTTTGTTTTAGTTTTTTCGCCATTTGGTGATAAAACTACGGCTTTCTTCTTAGATTCCTAGGAATAAAATTCAATATTGATACAAAAGTATCTGTCTGTCGATCATTTTGTCTAAATGTTCTGTCTGTTTTGTTGCATTAATCCAACAAAAATTTTATTTATTTGTTCGTTTTTAACGGTGCATCAACTGTTTGGCTATTAGCGCCGAACTATCTACAGGTTACCACCCTTTCCAACAAAAAAAGAATATCTTTTTGTAGGATTAATTCCCAAAAAAATCCAATTCACCAAATGGCTGTTGTTATTTTCACTTTTTCAAAAGTTTTTTTTTTTTTTTTTTTTTTTTTTTTTTTTTTTTTTTTTTTTTTTTTTTTTTTTTATACGACCTAGAATTCTACATATCATTTTTTTAATTCAAATTCCTTGCATTAAAACTGCGAATGATTGTAAACAAGCCCTGCTAGTTCTGACGAATGTTTGTACTAGAGTATGTTAACATCGCCCACTGTTAGATGTTATGTTTACCCGGAGGATTAGAGAACAAGGGGATGGCTACATCGGCAACAGTCGGTCCCGTTCGCATCCAATCGTCCGGAATACAACCAACCTACCCTTGGAAAAATACAAACATATCCAGTCATCCGCCCCGTCTCTCTCGTTCTTTTCTAGTCCAGCCAACCAAATAACGGAAGCATGATTATAATTCAAACAGCATCAGCGATGGAAAAACAACTTTATTATGAAAATCAAATAAACGTTTATAGAGAAGAGATCGTTTACCGTCGAGATTTCGAAAGTAGACATTGTAGGGGTAGAGAAGAAGTACATTGGGGGATTGATAGAAGTGCATTTTGCAAAATTTTAAAATGAGTTATTTTTGTTAACGTTTGAAGAGTTTATAAGGGCTAATTAATTAAGGGGTTAATTAGTTAATTAATCCGTGTATGGAAGTCGCTACATTTCTGGCTTAATAGTGATACACAACAGAACTATTGAAGGAAATAAATTAATACTGAACAATATATGATGAGTTGAGAAGCCAAGGGGTACAAGTGACGTTATAATAATTTGGAGATATTACTGTTTAAAGTTAAATCATTTTTCTAAATTCCCTGGTAATTGTAAGTCTGTATAATGTTTAAATTATGTTTCTAATATGCATCAATTGAAATTTCAGTAATATACTTTTTTAAAAAAACTAATTGTTATGTCTATTATAACATTAAACAATTATTATGTTTATAATTATAACATGGATCACTTGTACCCCTTGGCCTCCAAAGCCAAACAATATTGATATTTTTTGTCAGGATACTTTTTAAGTATAGCTCAATAAAACAGTATGGAATGTCAGACAATAAGTATATCGGGTCTCTTCGTGGTCTAGTGGTTAACGCGTTAGATTCTCATGCAGATGAGGGTTCGAGTCCCTCTCGCGGCAGGAATTTTTCTCATCTCAAGGCCCATTGAGAAGGTTCCTTGCCTTATCCTAATGTATGTCGGTGCTAATGGCCCAGTTGTCGGTACGTCAAGAAAAAAAAAAGAAGAAAAAAAAAAGAGTAATATTAATATGCATATTAAAGCGGTTTTGCTCAAATCATTCACTGTCCAAAATAAAGCCTCTTTCTTCTTCCAAAGCTTCATGGTGATCATCAAATGGTTCAGCCTCTGGAACTTTTCTGCGTGGCTTTTGTCCTCCTTGATTAACACGTAATCTATTGTAGGAACTATGGTTGTATGGAGGAATAAATAGGAGCATCTCTTGCAAGTCCTTGTGTTTATAACAATGTACAACCAGAACATAACAGTGTGCCTGCTTTGCTTTGGCCTCCTGCATTGTCACTGAATATGGTTAATTAGCACTTTCCTCCGAAGGAAAGTAGCTATTGAGGTTGCACTCATGACAGAATTTTTGAAAAATTTCTTCGAATCTTTATCGATCCTACCTAGTAGACACCGAAAATTACCCCCGTTAAAATTTATATATATATATATATATATATATATATATATATATATATATATATATATATATGTGTGTGTGTGTCTGTTAACACGATAGCGGCCAGAGTTTTTGTTTTTTCTTCATGAAACGTGGTATATAGCGTTCAAATAGCAAACGATTGAACGAGTTCCTAATCCACCAAAATCGGTCCCCCGGGAGGGGGGGGGGGGTTTACCCCGGACCCAAAACACTAATTTTACCATACCAGCCGTAGTTTTTGTTATATTTCAACGAAACTCGGTATTCGTTATTTTGATCTAAAGAGAGAATTACGTTGTAAAAATAAACTAAATCGGTTCATTAGAAGGGGGGTTTACTCCGGACCCACAATACAAATTTGGCACTGCCAGCCGTAATTTTTGTTATATTTCAACGAAACTTGGTATTCGTGGTGGTAATCAACAGAGAAAAATGGGTTGTAAAAATAAACTAAATCGGGTTATTTGGAGGGGGGGGGGTTACTCCGGACCTAAAGTACTAATATACTCATACCGGTCGTAATTTCTGCTGTATTGTAACGAAACGCGGTATACGTCGTGGGTATCTCATGAGAAAGAAGTGTTGTAAAAATGAAGTAAATCGGTCAATTGGAAAGGAGTGTTTACTTTAAAGTCTGTTTCATTACAATTAGCCAGCCAGACGTAGGTTCGCAAAGGCGCCACGAGGAGCGCTATCTCCCACTAGGGGGACTGTATCCTGTTCCTGCGTCGGATCAAAAGACAGAAAATGAAGTTTTTGTGTATTTATTAAGGAGTGTAGTACCATGTATAAACATAACTCTGGGAGCAAATTATTTACAAAATTAATAATTGAACAGGCCTCATAAGAAATGTAAATGAGCAGAACTATTCACGTTTTTATTTTATTTATATAGATTATTTACAGGAAATTATTTAGTAATGTAGTCTACTCTAAAAAAATTCTAAGGAAAGTGCTTAGGTATGCAGCTCCTGCGTGACGGACTTTTTTTTAACTGCCGCTGGAAGAGTGTTGATAAACTTCAGGAAACCAACAGAATCTCTTCACAACCTCTATTGGTCTGACCGTCATGCCACATGTACATAGAAGCATTGCCAGTCCCTAGGCTGTATACACAAAAGTTATAAATCTGCAGGTATCGTGTATAATAAACATTTGAGCAAGTCAAAACAGGACTTCGGTGTTCTACGGGAACCGGTGCATTCAACCTGGCTAAGGCCGTTGAACAGGTGATTATTGTTGGAAATTATAAATATCAAATGTTAAAACTGTGTTCAAATAATACACGGTCACTTACCTAACAAAACAATTAAAATGCCCTAAACAGATTAAACTGGAAATAACAGTAAATGATGCAAGAACATTCACTACTTGGAAGCCTTAAAGTTTAGAGTACAAGGGATACAAGTGTCACCTTGTTCCCCTTGGCTTCCAAACCAATATCCTCATTTTTGAAGTAGTTGATTTTGTTTCAGCTATTTCTCAGTAAATACCAGACATTTACTTATATCCCTTTGCCACCAACATTTTGTATGTATTAACTATACAGAACTGCACTTAACTCTATTTTTTTAAAAATGTCACTTGTACCCCTTGGCTTCTCACCCCGTCATACCAATTTGGAAAGACTTTTTACAATATTATTAATAAAAGTATTTGTATGAATCAAATAAAATAATTTGATAGGGTGCCTAAAAAAAATTCGATTTTGATGAACGTCGGTACAAAAATCCCAATCTTCCGGTATATTTTGCCTAATTTTTAAAATGGCTTTGGTTTAATAAGGCATATAATATTATATTCCTCCACTGCAAACAAACTGACACTTTTTAATTACGAAATATTGAAAGTTCCATTGCGCTTTAAAAGTTCTGCAGTCACTGTAATTTTTCGCTTCTTCCTTTTCTATATTATTGAATCATACACGCACAAAAAAAAATAAAACAATTTATATCAAAATACGAAGATGTACAAACAGAAACAAAGACGTTTTAAAAAACTTTAAGAGAACCTTTGGTTAGACGGCTGTAATAAAAATCACCTTCTCTCGCCTGATACAGAGTTCATTTAAACAGGTATCCTTAGTGGTGACAGGCACATTAGGTCTTCCATTTTCTTCGAATTTTGTTTCACTTACTTTACTTTCGATGGCTCTACGGTCCTTGAAGAACCTTGGCCTCCTCCACAATTCCCGGTCATTCGTCCCTGTCCATAGCCGCTCTTCTCCCCTTCGGACGCCAAGCGTCTTGACGTCCTCTTCCACGTCTCCCAGCCACCGCAATCTGGGTCGCCCTCTTCCTCCTCCTCCACCAGGGTGCCCTTCCAGCAGCTTCTTTTGGATACGCTGTTCTTCCATCCTCTGTACATGCCCCAGCCACCTAATTCTTCCCCTCTTGATACGAGAGACAATATCCGATGTTTTGCATAAATCACGGAGCTCCTATTTACTTCTTTTCCTCCACTCATCTCCCACCTTCAAGGGGCCATAAATCCTTCTCAGGACTTTCCGCTCCCAAACATTGAGCATGTGTTCTGCCTTCCTGGTGAGGGCCCATGTCTCACTTCCGTATGTCACTACCGGTCTAATAATGCACACATATACAGCCTTATTTAACTGCCAGGGCAGCACCTTTGACCTAAGTACTTTCCCGAGCGCCCAGCAACATCTACTTCCAGCCATCAAGCGTGCCTTAATATCTGCTTGCGTGTCATTCTTTTCGTTGATGTTGGCCCCTAGGTATTTAACCTTTAAGTACTGACGTAGGGTCCCTGGGACCTTATGG
Organism: Gonocerus acuteangulatus; assembly: GCA_946811695.1. Classification (NCBI taxonomy): domain Eukaryota; kingdom Metazoa; phylum Arthropoda; class Insecta; order Hemiptera; family Coreidae; genus Gonocerus; species Gonocerus acuteangulatus. The sequence goes on along the minus strand of OX328127.1, from coordinate 42,210,221 downwards.
TAGCCATTTCTAGAAATCCTCCCATCTATTACCCTTTTGATTGCACACAATCAATGAACATATAATTTCTTTCAAATTTCAGTAAAGGTCTCCCAGGGACTCGGTCCCTAAACGTCGGTTCTTAAAGGTTAAACTCCTGTACTTGCTCGAAAAGTACTCTCCAGTCTTAAGACCATTCCTTGCCGCACAGTCCCTCCGGGAAGTCTTCATATACTTCGTTTTGGCCTGATTAATGCAAAGTCCCGCCATTTTTGAGGCCTGCTCACATTCCTCAAAAGCTCCCAGTAGAGATGCGAGTGTGCGACCAGTAATGACAACGTCATCTGCAAAAGCCAGATGCTGGGTCAGTCTATTGTAGATGGTTCCTCCAGGATTTGTCCTAATGTTCCTCATCACTATTTCCAGAACAATATTGAACAGGATGGGAGACCGAGGGTCTCCTTGCCTTAAACCTTTGCTGATGCAGAAGTCATTGGACGTCTTATTTTGTATTTTAACTTTTCCTTGTGTTCCTTTCAAGGTTGCCCGCACTAATCGGATCAGCTTTTCCGGGATACCTACCTTACCCACGGCCTGATACAGCTTGTGTCGGTCCACACTATCATATGCTTGTCTGTAGTCGATGAAAAGGTGGTTCAGATCAATATTATATTCATAACACTTCTCCAACATCGTCCTTATGCTTGAGATAAGGTCCACAGTGGATCTTCTCCTTCTGAATCCACACTGGTACTCTCCAAACTCTCTTTCAGCGTACTGAAGTATCCTGTCCATCACCAAAGAAGCAAAAACTTTGTATGCTGTGTTTAACAATGCAATGCTTCTATAGTTTTCGCATTCTTATCCCCCTTCTTATAAACAGGGCATATTATTGCAGTGGCCCAGTCTTTTCGTATCTCTTCCGCCATCCAGAAAACGAATTTTGTTTCAAAATATACTTAAATTTGTTAAAATGACAAGAAGATATTTTTCTATCGCGTTTGTTGTGGTGCTCGATTAGATGCTGGGTGTTATACAGGGGCCGTTTGGGGGGGGGGGGTTGTTGTGAGTGGAGGGGTTGGGGGATAAAAATTATACTTTTAAATATAATTATATAGGCCTTAAAAAATACTGCCTTTTCATATTTTTTTATTTTTATTAGATTTTTGCGTTTTTCTCGAAAACGAAGCATAAAAGTGATATATGCCAAATGATTTTTTTTCTTTCGTTTTGACCCTGCATCGATTCCGGAAGTTTGGCCGTGTTCCTGGGGACACACTGTAGAAATAAATAAATATTTATTATCTATAAAAATAAGCATTATAATTCAATAATGATAGTTGTTTATTTTATTACAAATAAAAGCGAACTTCTACGGTATATTAACAGATTTTAATGATATTTTGATCCAGACAGGAGCCTCCATGAATTGGAGGGCGAGTATGTGCGGTCTGCCAACTGACTCCGCATGCGGCGGCATCTGGTTCGTGCCCCTATGTTATTGCACGTCAATCACAGCCCTCTCCTTCCTTGCGGCAACAGCTACACCCTCACACAAGCCGCAAAACCTTCAGAGATTTAATATCTGTCATGTCTGTCAGTTTTGATACAATAATCTTCACCGTTTCCAGCACTCTGTTCAGTATCCCAGTATTTTCTTGTGGAGAAATTAAATATTCATAAAGTTTATTTTTTTTTATAATCGAGGAGTTTTCGGTTTATCGAATTGTTATCTTGCACGTGACTTTCAGTTGTCCGCCCCCCCCCCAAAAAGTTGAATCTCTGGAATTTTTCTTATTTTACCTAAAGAGGTCCACAGCAATGGTGATCTGTTACTAATATCATCGAGTTTTTAGGAGGGCTTTCTATAGGTATCAACCATTTTTTGAGCCAGGATAAAGGTTATGTCTTACCATTTTTTTAAAAATTAATAACTGTAGTTGTTATTTAATTTAACAGTAAAAAATCTTATCTCAGAGCATACCATATTATTGTAAACTTATATGTGGTAAACATGGCGTAATTCTAATCTTTCATTAGTATGCATGCTAGTTTTAGCACTTTCCTCCGAAGGAAAGTAGCCATTGAGGTTGCACTCATGACGGAATTTTTGAAACATTTCTTCGAATCTTTATCGATCCTACCTACTAGACACCGAAATATATATATATATATGTCCGTTAACACGATACAGGTCCGAGTTTTGCTTTTTTTCGCCACGAAACTTAGTATATAGTATTCCCACATCAAACGATTGAACGAGCTCATTAACCAACAAAATTGGTCCATCTGGAGGGTGGTTTTACTCCGGAGCCAAAGTAGTTATTTGCCAATACCAGCCATAATTTTTGTTATATTTCAACGAAACTCGGTATTCGTTGCGGTCAACTGAAGAGAAAAATGTGTTATAAAAATAAACTAAATCGGTTGACTAGAAGGGGGGTTTACTCAGGATAGAAATTACTAATTTCCGTATACCGGTCGTAATTTTTGTTGTAATGTTACGAAACTCTTTATACGTCCTGGCTATCTAATAAGAAAGAATTATTGTGAAAATGAACTAAATCGGTCTATTGGAAGGGGGGAGTGTTACTCTATACTATTTATATTTAATTTTTTGTAATATACCAAATATCACAATAGTTTTTAGCTTTTCATATATTATTATAAATATTTATTTATTAAAATTTTAACGTACATTTACTAGTACGACAGATTTTTAGGGCGTCTCCATGTTACTACCCTCTTTTTCCCAGGATAGAGGTGATGCCTTTCCTTTTTTTCAAAAGGAAAGGCATCACCCCTTCTGAGAATGGAACCCAGTATTTTAGTAAGTGTTTCGCAGGTTATGTTATGTTGCGATTTGGGATTGTCTTTTGCCTGCTTTTGTGTATAGGAGAGAAGGAATCGTATATGCCCGTTTGTTGTTAATATATCTTCCTCACGATAATTGTTTTCATATATGTCTCCATAAATTCGGCGCAACGGTTTTCGTTCAAATATATGTAGGAAAGTACCCACAGATCTGGATGTCACCAGACATCCCCGAATGGTCACCAGAGTGCTTGGAAGGTGCTTCCTGCTCCAAATACCAGTGGATGCCAGGCAATATTCACATCCTAATCTTAACTTTGATTTGACTAAGCCTATTTGCTGTATTGCCCTTAGCTCCAATCTGCCATGTTCCCATTCAGTAGAAGGATTACTTGTTCACAAATTTCTAATTTTCTCTTCTCATTATCGCCCTAAATATATTTTTCCTAACTTTACATAATTTAAAACAGAATAAACGAGCTTATTTATCATTATCCCGACGAAACTGAATGGCTAATTTAAGGTAAATGTGCTAAGCTGGTTAAATATTTATATAAGGAGAGAATCTGGTCATGGCGGCACATACGTCATAATATTTGTGGTTGGAAAGCGGTGCTTTGGGACAACACTGTATGTTTGGCTAGGCCTGTTGACGTTCCCTCGGAATCCATTCAGTAAACCCAATAATTCAGGTTCTAATTATCATATATAATGCAAATAACCTTACTTTTAATAAGAATTCAAAATTATCATCATTTTACGGCGGAAAAAAATATCGATTTAATAAAATTTAATCTATCCTAAAAGAATAAAATCACTCGCTAGCTGCAATAAAAATTTAATTTATACTTTCAATTATAACAGCTCTGCTGAAGAGGTGGACAACTCTTGCAATTATTCGAGGCGCCGAAATAATATGCTCACATTTTTACATTGTCTTCACTATGAAAAAATTATTTTTTTGTAATACAATATTCGATTAAAAAAGCATATGCTGATTTTTTAAATGTATTGATTTGAATTTTAACGTCCATTATTATTAACTAAGAATTTTGGGACGGGTTATGTATAGGTTACTACCCTTTTCTAGCTAGGATAGGGCTGATGCTTTTTCTTTTTTCTAAAGAAAATCCGCCACCCAATAGTGGGAATCGAACCCACGACCTTTGGGACAGAGTTTTAAGTACTCACGCCTTAACACTCACGGCCTGAAAAGTATATGCGTAGGAATATATTATACGGAACAGCTGGAAGATCAAAAAATATACCTAAATTGATAAATAATAATTAATCCTGTTTCTATGCTCTTTTTGTAACTTTCTATTCTTATCGAAAGAATTCCTTAATAATAGGGATACTAAATAGGGAAGTAGACATAGTCTTGGAGCTAAACTTCATTCCAGCTGTTTTTTTCTTCGATATTAAATTGAGTATTAGGATTAAACCGGTCGAATCTTTGAAGGAGAAAAAAAAAACTAAAAGAGTATTATTCTTGTAAAACATTTCTTCCGGTCCATAGAAACATTTATTTTTAAACGTTAAAAAATAACAGTTAAAAAAGAACTTTTATCTAAAAGTTTTAAGAGTAAAAGTTATTTAGGAACTTCTAAAATTAGGTACATGTAAATAAAAGGTTAAGTAATACTTTTATTTTTTTCAATGTAAAATAAAATTTTTAAGTATTTAAATTAAGAATTTTAGAGTTTCGTTGGTTTAAAATACCTGGACTACTGAAAAGAAAGAAAATGCACACTTTAATACCTATATTAACTAGCACTTATCCTACACGGAAGCCTAGCCATTCAAGAAGCATTGAAATAGCCTTTACAACCCTAAATCATATATTAAATGATTACAGATATAATCTAAATTCCACAAACTTACAGTATAAATTATTTCAGAAATTGAATTAATTGTTCAAAATAAGTGAAATGTTTTTTGTTTAAAAATTGATTTTGTTTATTTACTAAAATATATTTGTTGATATAAAATAAAAAATAAACATCAGTAGCTTTAATTTATTCATTTAAACTTTTACCTATTAAGTATTTTAATAATAATTACTTTAAAACTTTTATCTTTTTAAGTTGAAAAATAACAGTAAAAAACGTTTTTTAAAAAGTTTAAACCCAAAAAGTTATTTTCGAACTTTTACTTTTTCAAAATTATAATAAAAGTAATAGTTTAAAAAATAATTGTTTTAATAAAAGTTAACTATTATTTTCGACCCCTGAGAAAACCATTTTTTTTTTTTTTTTTTTTTTTTTTTTTCCAAATTTATTTATTTATTTAAAAGAATATTACAATCTGTTCCTGATACCAGATACACTTTAAGCGATTAATCTAAGTTGTTACAATAGAGAAAACCATATTATTGATGGGACATACTGTAAAAGGTTACACTGGGGAATAAAAACAAAACAAAACAAGGAAGCATTTCATTCGAGTCGAAAATGTCACCAATCCCTAATAATGCGACTTTTAAAAAAGCGAATTTCTTAAAAGATTGTTATTTCATTATTCGCCCTAACAAATATTCTATGATCCTCTTACCTTAAATAATAGAGAACTGCAAATAAAATAATTCTCAGCGGACATCTACTAGCCCTTCCTCACCTTAATGAAATATTGAGACAACATAAATATAGCATTCAAGTAATTCTGTTTTGTAAATTCTACAGATAAAATTATAATTTGTGATCAAACAATTTGTGTTATGAGTTGTTTGTTGAGGGGGAGGGGCAAGCTCAGTTTTCGGGAATATGTTCGAACAACTCAAATAACAATAATTGATGTGGAACAATTATATATAAGTCTATACAAATAGTGAAAAGATCTTTTTTGTTTGTACTTCTTTTGAAAGTATTCTTAACGATATGTATTATCCTAATATTTACAACGAACTGGCTTGATGAACATTATCCTGGAAGAAGGATTGGGAGATTTGGAACTGTGCATTGGCCTGGCCGGTCGAAAACTCTAATCTGACGTCGCTTGATTTTTAAATGTGTGGTTGGCTTAAGTTGCAACAGTGCCATGAACTCATATAACCCACAAACCACCTAATACTGGATTTGCGAATCATTTGTGGAAACGAGAGCTAACCATGATGAGATTGCAAGGACTACATCCATCAGAGGTGTGACGAGGTGATGCACAGTGATGTCAATCGCCAGATTTTGGGAAAAAACCTTTAGGTACTTAAATCTTTTTGATTTCGGGGTCATTCTTAAAGTATTTATTTGTGCCGAGTCGAATTGAGACCACTCCTAATTCGATAGAATAATTATTTTGTATGATAAACGGGTTTTATATTAGGAACAGCAAATATTCAATTTCAGTGGAAATTTGTATATTTCAAAATGTATTTTCTAGTGCTGAGTCGAATAAATTAACAACCAACGTAATACTGTTAACTGTTCTCGCCGTATTCCACTTTATTACAATTTTCGCTTATAACGGATACATTTTGAATGTTTCATATGAGCTATTAGGTGGATCTCACTTGCTTGTTACTTGCTATTACAAACTGTTCAACAACTATCTGAAACAATTGAATTTCATGGGTAATATCAATTTTTTAGGAATAAAATAAGCGGTATAAAATACTGTTTTTCTTTTTCCTAAAAACTGTGAGATTTTACTCGCTGAGAAACGGCCAACAAAAAGGTGTTTTGCGGTCAGAACTATTAATGAAATGGAAAAGCAATATTACAGCAGTATTCTACAACTAAATGTTAGTTGAAACGCGATTGAACACCTTCGGTTTTGGAGTTTTTTTCCCCTCTCGGCACCACTCTTCGTCGTCAGCGGGTTTTGCGAGGGGGCCAGTTGTAAGAATGTTTGTAATCTTCGATATATATTTTTTTTTATTCAACTTTTATTTAGGGCTTACTATAATCATTAAATATAAATTTTATCGAGAATAATTTTTATTTATTTCTGATAATATTACGAAAATAAACATAATATTTCTTTTAATTATTTGATGTTTTTTCACTCCAGAATTCCAATTACATTATGAAACTTAGAGATAATCTCAGTATACCGTTGGACAGTTGATTAAATTTTAACACTTTTCCGAGATCCGGCAGTCGGCAGGATTTTTTTTTTTTTAAGACTACTTTTTGCATTGTTATTACGGTTTGAATGAGATAATTGTGACCATTGAATGTGCATTAGCCTTAAATCACATTTAATGCTGATTTAAAACATGTAATAAATCATTGAATAAAAAAAAATGTGTACAAGCAGAAAAAATTAGAGTTGTACTACAATAAACACAGTTTTTTTCTAAAGAGCCGAGTTATGTTGATCTATATTTTCGTCTAGTTCTCCCCCGCCCCAGAAGAATTGTCATTAACTTGCGATACACCCTGTATAACAAAACAATCCATTAAATCTAGTTCAAGTGAATTTGATAGTTTTTTCACAATAATTTTTCAATTCATGTATCATCGAAAACTTAGCATTTTTCAAATAGTTGCAAAATTCAAAAGAAATGCTTTACATATTAGAAATATTTCATAAAAATAAACTAAGCTTGCGGTCCTACAAAGCAGGGAATACATTTTAACATATCTAAATAATAGAATATAATAGAAAATTTCATTACAAATCTTTTGACGCATTGGGAAGATCTTCAACGTGAATATTTCCAGTTGCGAGAGAAGTAAACAAAAACCTGTATTTTTATTTTATATATATATATATATATATATATATATATATATATATATATTACAAAGGCTGATATAAAAAAAACTAAAGAACAAAAATAGATTATTTCCTCTAGCAACAAAAAAAATGATGTTCTCTCGTGAAATTTCTTACAACTAAATTTGTTACACTTGCATCTATACCCATTAACTCTGTTGAGTAGATTCATTACGTCTCCATTATGGCATGCCCTTTTCTTATGAACAGGGTTTTCACCGAGTTTTGGAAATGGAATTCCTTGACATTTCCCTGAGTTTTCCCTGACCTCCCAGATAGTGATAATTGATATTAATCGAGGGATTCAATGTTAAGGTGTTCATAATAAAAGACATATGTATAATTCCGTGAGTTAATAAACATGCACTAACTTAATATGATAGCTTACAGGAGTTGACAAAGAAAGAGATGAAACATTAAAAGTCTGAGTTGAGCATGCTAACTAAAGTTGCGATTTATAATGCCACGGTTATGAAGTGAATTGTAAAATCTAATAGATATGCAAATATTATTATATTAATCAAAATTATATAAACATTGACTAAAGGGAGTTTTTATTAATTTATTGACTGCAGACTACATGGGAATATGTAAGAAAACAAATTTATTTTTAAGGTTTTTATGACACATTTTTGCGGATGAAATAAAAATTTCGGAGGGGGTGCAACCCCACCTCTTATATACGCCCAAGAGAGACTATTACCATTCGTGATAAGATTACAGGTACGTCAGATAATGCTGGGAACTTAAGCCAATATATCTCTAGTTAATGGCCTTAAAAATATAGCGAAGACCATGTTTTTAAGATTCTTCATGCAACCCTCCCAGCCTCCACGATGTTGCGTTACAGCGACCAAAATATTCCAAATAAGACAGCGAGAGAAGGAGAAGAAGAATTGGGAAAAATTATATACATACAACGCAAGCAATTCTTCCCTTTTTTTTCTGTTCCTGTCGTAAAAAATAAAAATGAAATTTTGAATTTCCCTGAATTTTTTTAATAATTAAATTCCTTGAGATTTCCCTGTCGGTGGGAACCCTGTATGAAGTAGGCCATTTCCTCTGAAAGTTCAAATCTTTCAAATGATCATATAACTTGAATAAAGCCTAGATGCAAAATGACCTATCAAGCACCTATATCACTATAATAGTAATGGAATTGTGATAATATGTTAATATATTTACTGCGTTATTTAAATGTGTTTTAATGACCACAAAGGCTGATACGCGTCAAATCCTACCAAAAAAAAAAAAAAAAAAAGAAAAGAAAAAAAGAATACAAAGCAGGTTGTACAATGGAAATTATTATCTTATGAAAAATCGTCAGCATTAGAAAAAAAGATTAACAGATTAACTGTATTCGAATCCCAGCCTAGCGAGTTAGTTTTTCTTACGTTAAAGATTTTAAAAGAAGACACCGCAAAGTGTAGCAACGGCGGTTTTAATAAATGTTACTTTTTTTGACACGAAAATTATACTGCCCTTGAATAGTTCATACTGTCAATTGTGTATTCCTTCTTGTATATAAATGGGTGGTATTTGTTGTGATTGGAAAATGAATGTTATTTCAAGAATTTTATATTGATGCATGCATTCAATTCTCTTATGGAAGACTGCAGGCACAGATGATGTCCTCGTGTCAGAAGCGCATTCAAATTCTGTCCTACACTTTCTAGTCTCCAAGATATAATACAATATTTTTTTAAACAGCCTATTTCAACACGGACATTTTTTCTTATATGTTGGCAGAGAAAATATATTTACTATGATTAAAGGAAAACATGATTTGACCTTTAATTTAAGAGGAAATGTTGATTCTTGGAATAGGCAATACTAGGAGATATCGGTCGGTGAAAAGGGGCGGTGGGCGTGGCTACGTGGGCGTGACATAAGGCTCCGCCCCCATTCCATCCCGGAGAAACCCCCCCAGCGGAAGATATAGAAACCCCCCATTGGGTACCTAGAGGCGCCGGCCATTCCGGGGAGATAAAGAGAAAATTTCCTTCTCATATAGCAAGAGAATCATGGGAGGGTGTGGTTGAACGTAGATCGTACATCACAGTGCTTGGCTTGAAGGATCTTTTCATGTAGAAAAGCAAAGGGAAAAGTTATAGTGGACAAATTAATTCAGGATGAAAATAAAAAAAAAAATAAAAAAATAAAATAAAACAAGATTAAAAAAATAAGTAAAAAACTATTTCTATATGAAACTTTGTAAATGTATCTTCCTAAACTACTAGATTTTCTCAATAATTGAGAAAATATTCTACTTGACGTGAAATATGAGAACATTTAATAATAATGACTCTTCGCTTTTACTGTAAAAAATTAACTAAGAAAAACTGTACATCTACAACACGATATCTAAATAAATAAAAATACCTGGGGAATTTTCGCCCCCTATATATTTTTCTTTATACTACAGGGGAAAACATATGAATTTTCTTAAATTGTGATTCCTTCCTCAGGAATGGAGGGACCCTTTTATGAGGTCAAACTGACCGGAAGTAGAAACGAAAAGTGTGGACGTTTCATTATCCACAGTGAAAAAACCTGTTCACATTTGTACATATACAGATCTCCATACACACACACACACACACACACACACACACACACACACACACACACACACACACACACACACACACACACACACACACACACACACACACACACAATTTTGTGATGTACAAAAAAAAAACCGAGGTTAGCTCAGTGGTAGAGTACTCGACTAATGAACTGGAGGACCCAGGTTCAAAACCCGAGGGTGCACTAAAGATTTTTTCTTCTAGTGTCATCGCTCGAGGGTTGGATTTGGGGTCCCAGATCGTCCCTATGCTCACCCAGCCTTTAATTAATGAATGCGCACCTGCAAAGGGAAAAATCAGGCGGACGGAGCATAGTACTGACCACAGTATCTCCCTAGCGTGCCGTATGGTCAAGAATCAGATCTGCCCCTCTGGCCCTTAGTGGCCTGTTACGGGACTAATTTTTTTTTTTTTTTTTTTTTTTTTTTTTTTTTATAACAAAAAACGTCCAATTTTGGTGACGTGTGTGAAAAATTATTTTAGAGAGGGTTGTTCTCATTTTCACGAAATTGGTGAATCATTTTCAAAGTGATATCTTTAACGGTTACCGGGGATATTGAATAACTTAGAATCGAGCGACCAAACTTTTTTTTCAATTGAGTAAATTAAGGTTTATAAATTTTGGAAAAGCGTAGATATTTACGTTTTGGGCTTTTTGTGTGTTATATTATATATTTCGAAATTGTGCTCTGTGGAAGTTCAACATTCGAATAAATTCCCTACCTAGTGGCTCACACGTAAATTTCGTTATAGACCATCTTTTACCCTTATTTTCATTTAAAATTTATTTAGAAAATAATATTTCTTAAACATGTGAAAGATTGACTGCCCAGTAAGCAAGCCAATAGAAAGATGTTTTATTAGCTCGACTATGGATTGGGCGTTGCTTTACATACACACCAGTTGTAAATAATGACAAGACAAAAACAAACATCATGTGAAATTTGAAATACTGACAGACATTGTAATACCCAATTACTTGAACATCCCATATAACATGTATGAATTTCTCTCTGTAGCCAGTGCATTGCACGATCTCATATGACAGTCTGGTTAATAAATCTACATTTTGACTACATTAAATGCATATTAATTATGTAATAAAGTTAAATTTTATTATAATAATGTTTATTTTTTAATACATTAAATTCAAATAAATGAATTCCATTAACATGGCAGGCAATATATATATCACAAATCTGGTTTCTTAGAAGACGCATCGCAGTGTATTTATCGATCTCGATACGAAGCACGTAATACTAAAATTTAAAAACAAATGCCAAATTATATTTTAATATGTAAATACTACCATTGTAACTTTCATTCTTAATTTTCTCTTTTATTTTGAAGTTCCATTTTATGTTAAGAGATCGTTACCCTGCGATACTCGGTCGGAATGCCGCTTTTCTCTGATCTTATTGTCAGAGGACATAGTCTCACAATAAAATTCTGCTTTGATTCTTTCCCTAGACATGATAAAAGGCACGCAAAGGGGTAGTAAGGGTGTTTATGCAGTTGGCCCCTATTTTATGTAAATTTTGTTGCAGGGCCTACACTCAATGCTAATTCTTCGTCAGATATAGAGGTCGCACAATCTACCCTCCTAACCTAATAACAATCACATTTCAAAAATTTTTATTTCTCATATCATTACAGTTTTGTTTTTAAATTTTGTTCAGCAATTAATTAATTAAATGTAAATGCTTTAGCCTCCAATAAAGGTATTTAATTAACGAAAATATTATTTTATTGTGGCTTAAAGAAATATATTTTTCACTAATCTGACCTTTGTGTGTTTTCACACTTTTAAAGGAAATATATTTTTTGCGTTTTCATCCTACTGAAGGGAGGAAAATGCTTTTGATATCGACCTCAATTTGCAATCCGGAAGTGATGGCGGAAAAATGTCATAGTTTCCGGTAGTTCAAATTTTTATATAGATGTTCACACCTATTATCAACAGGACATGGGTAAGTGAACTCTTATTTTTTTCCAAAAACGTCTGTTCGCGTATCACGCTAAACACACATTTTCTGTACCTATTTGGTAAGATAGATAAATATTTTATGAAATATTTCAAAAATTCTTTAAGGTAGGTTCGATTGCTACATTTCTTCGGAATTTCCTTAAAAGTCACCACACTTAATTGATTCAGAAGCCTTACCTCGACTAATAGTTTTAAACTTATATATTACTGTTTATTTAGGAGTTCTGTAGGTTTTAAAAGATCTAATAAATTTGTAAACTTAGTCGAGTTGTCATCCATATCTTCACTGAAATTGCCGGATAGAGAAATATGTCGAATAGAGACGTACCCCGGATTTCTGTCTGTTCCCGATTAACTTCTTGTAAATTATCTATATTTTGTTGTAATTTTACTTTCATGACAAAAGTGTCGAACACGACTAACGACGGAGAGTATTCAGAGTAAGGGGCGTGGGGGCAGAAAATGCCTTTATCTGTACATTTAAATATTCATCACTCTCTACCTATTTAAGGAGAGCTTATAGAGGCTCATTTACAAGTTAGGGGATTTTCTTGGAACTGGAAAAAGAGTAAAAGTACCCTTGTCAAAGTGAGATTAGCCTTTAGCTCTCTCTCTCTCTCTCTCCTCCGTGAGGATAAGGCACTCCGAAAAGCTCCTAATGAATGCATATCGGCTTAAACTTTGCAAAAGCAAAGTAAAGAAAAGAAGCCCTTAAGAAAATACTCTTAGGGCCTTTTCCTATCGGCTCCTATGCTAATGTCCGAAGGAGGGGCTCAAATTCAAATTCCGAACCCCCTCTTCCCCCCTTCTACCCTTGTTCCTCTCCGTCCCCACTCCGGTGAGACCTCTTTCCAAGTGGGGCTGAAGAAAAACTTTACTTTTTCTCTTATCTTCTTACTTTCCTTTAGCTCTCTTTCTGTTTTTATTCTTCTCCACTCAAAAAGATGGAAGAAACACTCCTTGTATAATGTTTAACAGTTATTTTATTAAATATAGCTATAATATGTCATGCATTCTTCTAAGAGACTTATGCTATAACGTTATAGAGTTTTTCTTTAATAAAAATAACAATAGAAGACGTAATTGAAAAAATTAACTTAAAATAGTAAAAATTCTATGTATTTATAAAATTATCAGAAAGGTAAATTATATATATATATATATATATATATATATATATATATATATATATATAATGTTTCTTTAACCCCCAGCATTGCGGCGTGAGGTCAGGAAGATGGTTGAGCTCACGACAGATGAGGTGGTGACTTCCCAACATTTTGGCTAAACAGAGAGAGAAAATGTGTTTGAGTCTGCTAAGCCAAGGCGATAGAGGTGGGCTTGCAGATAGTCGTGTCCAGTTTTTAGACGGAACCTCGCAACAGCTTCGCTTCTGCTCAGATGGGATGTGACCTGGGGTTTCTCACATTTTTCCTGTACTGAGGCTTTTTAGGAGGTTTTTAGTATTCCTGGATATTGCAGTGTCAATTTGGCTTCTTGCTGTTTGCATGGTATGGAGAGTCTCAGGTTGGTCCGCCCCTGCTTCTTTCTTGGCCATTTCGTCCGCTTTCTCGTTACCTGGTAGACCGACGTGGCTTCTAAATTAATATAGAAAATATATACATTTATAAAGCAAGCAATACATCAGATTTGAATTAGGTCATGTTCTTTCCTCTAATGAGCTATCTGAAAATATATTATTTAATGCCGAAGGCGTTTCTATGATGTATGATCAATTAATCTCCTCTGATGTTAAGTGGTGATCTATCAATCGTAATTAATTCTCAATTAAGGGGAGTTCGTTAATACTTACTGAGGAAGATATGTATTGTCGGAGTTCGGTCGTGTGGGTAATAAAACTACATTTTTAAGTTGTCCCGATGAAGGCTTGATTCTCAATGCGAACCTCGGGAGAAATATAGCACGTTTTAATCTAAAAAATGTAGTTTGATTAACCACACGAGCAGACCCCGAAAATATCTGCCTTCACACGTATTTCTTAGCAGGAGCCAAAACTGTTATCCGTTTGAGGCAGTACAGTAGAACTTGGATAATTCGAACTCCTAGGAACCGATAAAAAAGTTCGAATTATGCAAAATTCGAATTACAAAAGTTTTTCACCTTTTTTAATTAAAAAAAATATATAAATACATACATTTTATTTAAAGAACAAACATTTCATAAATTGATGCTTAAGTACATAAGTAATAAATAATTGATCAAAAAAGTAAAAATAAAAGTTTATTGTTTTGAAAAAAAGTCATTATCATGGTGAAGAAGTTTTGGTTTATTTTTCAGGTAAGTTGATAAAGTGTTAGGAGAAACTCCAAAATCCTTGGCAATTTCAGATTTTTCTTTATTCCTTTTTCAACTTCTTTAATGTCAGATATTTTCTCTGACAACGTTAAAGTTTTATAACTTCTAGACTTCGACATCTTAAATCAACAACTCACTGAACTGCACTGTACACCAGACATCACACACCAGATCTAGGCCTTGACTGACTTATAACTGAATAAGAAATGAAGATGGGAGGGAATTCTAGGATAAAACGACAGGATGTAAGAGTAACAACCCCTGGAAGGGAGGAAGCGCGACCCACCACTTTGCTGAACTCCTTGCGTCCAAGAACTAGACTATGAGGCCGCAACGCTTCTTGTCCCGGAACCCCTACATCCGTATCTTGCTATCCTTCTTACCCGAGGGGAGAATATTTTCACGAGATCTAAGATCGACCGCCTCTCTGTCCACTTCCCAGTGAAGGCACAGACTCATAAAAAGTTCGAAATTTTCAAAGAAACTATGACAACCAAACAAAGCTCAGTAAAGCAAACGGAATAACATTAAATCGTAAAGTTAATTGAGATTAGAAAAAAAGAAGAAGAAATAATAGTAACAACTGAACATATGCTGCGTTACAAGCAACGCTTAAAACGTCACTCATCTATACCTGGAGTGAAAAATGTACTCGAATCAGCCTTCGTTTCGTATGATATTTAGCTACTTTCGTTGAAACCAAGACATTTTACGATCTAGAGGTGCATTCCTTACTTTTTCTCTGGGAATGCTGTACACCGAATATCTATTAAGAGAACAATCTTATCATATATATATATATATATATATATATATATATATATATATATATATAATATTTACAATATTTACGGTGGTAAATATTAGGTACGATCAATAAAGATTTGAAGACATTTTTTTCATGAGCGTTGCCGTGAATCATCTCTTTAGAATTTGCTAAAAAAACATCTATTTTCAAGGAACGTGTTACAGATAACAAAATAGATTCTTCATTTCTAAAATTTCATTCAAATCAAACTGTAGGTTTGCCCGGAGAGTTCGTGAGAAACATAAGATAAAATGAAGTTTCGTTAAATGTTTAAACTTTGTTTATACACATTAAATATATTTACCTCCAATAGCGATTGCACTTTCACACCGGAAGGTTCTTAATACATTTTTCCTAAAATCACTGTCTACTTCACGTCCTGAAATCACTCTAAGGTATCTTTTTGTGTCATCTTCTGCAGTATATTATTTCGGAACAATAACTGCAGTTATTGTTCCGAAATAATATACCCATGGGCAAGTTGAAAATGCACAAATAAATGAGAGGGTATAATTAGGTTCTTTACAAGATATTAAGAGCCTAAAACTATGATATTATAACTTTGATAGGCAAACTGTTTTGTGATGGGCCTGGAACTTGTCCTTTTTTTTCAATTTTTTTGGGGGGATATATAAACAAAATTAATCTTATTTTTTCCTTTTAAGTAAAAAAGTGCTATAAAACGTTATTTTCAAAATCTTTACGAACTATCAGAACAATCTTGATATTTGAGGTTCTTATAGTGTTATGTTAGGCCTGAGAAGCATTGATATTCCAACAGGACCTCAGGGTATATTCCTGAAGGATCCTGATCCTATGACTTGTTCGTCCTGCTATCCTGAGAAGTAAGGACCCTGGAAGCCGGTAAGGCGGCGAGAGGCGTTAACAGAAAGTAAATAAGGACTAGAAGGGAAAGGGGGAGAGGATGAGCTGCCCTATATAAATGCAATGAGGTGCCGATCAAAGAGCCTACCAGACTCAATTTAAAAGGAAATGACTCAATCTATATTTGACAAGAGTCCGATCTTCTTCAAGGAACCGTTATTGAAACCAGCAGCTTCTCTCGCCCGTCCTTTACTACAATTCCATACTTAATACAAAATAACTCCCCAAAAAAACGAGAAAAAACCTTCTTTTTTACATTATAAATATTTTATACGATAATATAATATTATTTGTCTTAACAACTAACACCACAAACACAACGCACCAAATAAACTGTCAACATTGGGAAGGTTACGCCTAACGAGACAGTGTTGCCAGTGCCGAAATAATTTATTAAATAAGATTTAAATTTTTGTTTCCCCGACTCTGAAGTAATCCGAAAAGTACCTATCCCGGTTTGAGTTTTTTAAGAAGTTCGACCACGTGGTGCCTGTTTCGGTGTGGATTTACTTTGAGACATTTATAAAATTATTATTTTATCATCTAGCAAGGGAATTTTTATTTTTTTAAATTTTAACGTCCATTATTACTAACTAAGAAGTTTAGGACGGGTTATCTATAGGTTATCACCCTTTTCTAGCCAGGACCTATCCTGGCCCTGTATTAGCCCTTGGCTATTTATTTATTTATTTCCAAAGAAGTTAATTATTGTTTTTCTATTGCAGTGTGATTTATTTTTCATTTTGGAGACGTTTATTTTTTTTATCATGTTTTTATTTTATTTTTATCCGACACTTCTTCATGCTTATTTGCACAACAACTACAATATTTTCTCCACGAAACCTTTCTTTATTTCATTCTCATCTGACCGGTTTTATCTTTATACCTGCTCCTCAAAGGGGTTTCTACAAAAGAATGTATTTTACTTATAAAATCTGTAACATTTCATTAAACGTGTCAAATATCTAGGTTTCAGCAATAATCTTAAGAAAAAAAATACCTTTGTTGATCAAAATATGTTCAGTCACTTTCTATACGCTCGTTCCCAACTAAGACATTCAAATAAGATGGGTAAATGGGGTGGATAGAAGCCTCCAAACTGTTTTATTTATATTTGAAAGGCTCTGTCAATGTTACGTGGATACAGGCTTCCAGCATGTGCAAATTTATTTAAATTTTAGATACGTTTGGAGTTTAAAAGGTACCAGAAAAAAAAATACTAACACATAAGAGAGTTTCTATTTTTTTCTTAAATATTTGGAAAACGGTTAGGGAATTTTGGTAAGTGGAAAGTAACCAACTGGAGGCTTACTAATTTTCCTACAAAAATTGGTCCTCAAGTAATTTCCGTTGTGACTATCTCAATCAGAGAAATAGGTGCTTAAACTTCAAAAGTGTTCGTTTCGTTGTTTTGAACGGTATTTTCTATGTTTTTCTCAGTTTTCAATTGTTTGTTGTTGAATTAAACAATACAATGAATATTTCAGTAAATAATTTCCTCATAGGGTTGGGTACCTACTGTTTCCTGTACATTGCAGGGTCTCAGATCTCGTGTCTTTTTTCTGCATGTTAATGTTATGTTAAAATTGTTAAAATTAATCATAAGCCGATTTAATCATTTAATCATTTTCCCCCTCGAATGTGAAGTACCTAAATTTATTTTCTATCCTTTTGTCATACTTATAGTTTTTTTTTTATATTTAAAGAAAAATGTGTTCCGGAATTATTTTGAGTTACGCATACATCAATCATTGTTATATGAGTTGTTCCGAAGATATTCCCGCAATAATTGGCTTGCTCCTTCTCAACAACCAAGTACATGTTTATACATGTACGTTCTGGACTACTATTTATATTGACACAAACATATCACTTTTACCTTATACTGATGAGGTAATTTAGATTAGGTCATTTTTTTTTGCTGAAATTCTAGCTTGGATTTTTTTTTTTTTTTTTTTTTTTTTTTTTTTTTTTTATGTCGGTTTGCCATGCTTCTAAGTAGTAGTCCTTTAGCAGAGGGACAGAAAAGCTTTGCGGGTGTAGACTACCCTCTGCGCCGTGTTGTCTCTCATGATTTATCCTCCTTCTTTAGCCCTCACCCTCGGCGTAATGCCCCTTCAAAGCCCTGGATTTGTGCCGTGTCATAACCACACCCTGTCCCCATTATTGACATCTCTGACGGGACTCGTCTTTCTTTAGCTTTCCGTCTATCGTCTTTCCCCTTCTTGATTCGCGCCATTCGCCACGGATCCCCATCACATTGGCACCCTCTTTTCGGATCCTCACGTCTAATAACGTGTCGTCTGTCGTTATTTATCCTGATAAGATACAGTCGCTTCAGACGAGGCTTCTTTTTTCCGTTATTCCCGCGCAATCAACCCCAAATAGCTAAATTCATTCGGAATGTGTTAAGAAAATAATGTTAATTATTAATTATGAAGTAACCCATCAACTTAGGCAGAAAAAAATTCAAAGTTGACAGTATTGACTAATGATTCTGCGATTTTAGCCCTAGACACTGCCCCTGAGCGAATGTTCCCTTTAAGGTTTTCCTATCCTTGGCACTGCAACCTCGAATCTACCCTAGCAGGATTTATGCGGTACAAAGATATAAATCCGAGAAGCGCTCTTCTCGCTGATCTACGTCTTCAGTATTTTTCTGCGGCCGACCGCCCCCCTCCCCGAATAGGTGGCATAAATAAGCGATAAATTAGCGGAGAACAAGGACGAGTAATAAAAGAAAAGCACCCTGCGAAAGATTTGTGGCGGTCCTAAAAGCCCGGTATTGTATTTAGATTGAAGCAACAGCCTGGGGTTAGCACCCCCCACCACGACCTCGGCCACTCAAGTCTTCTGGCTAATATCTCAGAATATTTATTTGTGAACACTTGGCTTAATTTGGTGAATTTTTTTTTTGTTTCTCTCGAGAGAAGAGTTACCCCCAACAAAAGGACATTAAGGGGTTAGAATATTTTTTTTTAGTGAGGGCGAGGACTTATTCAAGTGTGATGGATCTGTTTATTCCAGGCGATTTGTTTCCTCCTAATATACCTATCATCAGCCATCCCTTTCTTAGCCACCTCATCAACTCCACAGAGTTTTCTAGAGGCATGGGGGATGGAGGAAATTTTACACCTTTTTTTAGCCTCTCTAAAACCTTGTATTTTTTGCCCTAGGTTTATTTAATAATTGTTTTTCTTTATAGGCTCAGTGAATCAAGATGTTTCTTTTATATAAGCATCCTTCTTTTATAGATGCCGCTTTAGAACCCTTAAAAATAAGTACAGCCTAAAGGAACGTTGGTGAACCATCCGCTACCGTCAGGAAAATCTGGTGTGGACCAGTTTTTTCTAACAGTAGCGAAAGGTTCGCCTACTTTCTTTTAGGGCGAGCTTATTTTTAAGGCTCCTGAAGAGGCAGCTGGCTGGACATGGGAAACATTTACAGCCATTTTAATAAATCCGCCTACAAAATAAATATTTTTAGTGTTTTTTGACCAATAAGTGACTTGAGAACGATGAGAAAGTGCTCGGGAAAATAAAGCACATTCCGAAACGATGGCACACAAGGAACACTGGCACACAAGGAACTTTTAAATTTTTAAGGACAGATATATATTTAAAATTACAATTTTTATTTTTTTTTTATATCAATTTTTGTGCATAAGCTGCTGAGGTCATGAGCACACAATTTTTATTTTTTAAAAAACAGAAATCCATTAAAATTATTATTATACATATTTTTTTTTATTTTCCATATTTCTTAATATATATTTGAATTACCTATTTATTATAAGTTATTATTGCAGGTCTCGGTGCGGTTCCTCGGTTATCGGGGCGCCTGTTATCTAATCTAATCTAATAACGTATTAATGTGCTATTATTTTAGTTTCTTATTACCTACATCAAATCTTTAATTTTCATCAATATTTTTATTTTGAAACTTTTGGATCTTGTTAATCTGCGTCTTCGTAGCTCCCATCCAGATAGGTGCTCAGTTCGTAATTAACGGCCGAATTAAAGTCTTATAGAAGACTTTGAAAATAGCGGGATAGAAAATATAGCTAATAGATTAAGTGATGTGAGTTATATAATCCGAAAATCATGGTGGGTGCTTTAGTGCAGGGCGCATCTGTAAAAAAGTAGCTATGTTTAGATGTTGACGAATGTTAACAACGTTGATTTAAAATTCGCGATGATATTCAATTTGTTTATAAGCCCAAAAACTAAAATAAAACTTGGAAGTTAAAAACTATGAAAAATTCCTGAATCCTTCCAAGTATTTTAATTTTTTTTTTTTAATACTAAAAAAAATCGTCCAGGAATTTATTGATTTACCCATAACTCAATTATTGTTACTTGAGTTGTTCTGAAGATATTCCCGCAAAAATCAACTTGCAACATATACACATCTCAGCTCTCAACATCCAATTCAAAACAGATGCGCCCTGGACTACTCGGGAATCGCCAGTTGTGACTTAGCAACCATTTTTTGTGTGTTAATAAGTTTGTACTCTACAAACCTGGTTAGGACAATCTAAAAAGGTCCTGGGTTTTCTTGTTCTTTTTATGGTGCTTTGAAAATTTACAATTCAACGATAGCAAGTGGTACATGGGGGAGAGTTAAGTTGGCGAACCTGTAGGACACGGCCGGTGAACACCTACACAGGAGTGTGAAACTACCCATGACCTGAACACCCTCATTTGCTCTGTTTAGTACTAGCGCTCCAAGCGGCCTCTAATTGAATTATTCCCTTTAAGCGCAGACAGTTGTAGGCTTCACGGTCCAAGTAGTTCAAATGCTCCCACCAACAAGTGCCTCTGCTGTTATGTCATATTTAAATAGGGATTATTCCTCGCGTCCCCTACCCCTAGCCGGTGCTCTTACAAGTTGCTCGCTCTCGCGGAAAAAAAAAGAGGAAAATATATTGTGGTTAAATGACATGCGTAGAGGGGATGCCACCTAAGCAGAGGGCTGCCGTGTTCAGCCACCGTGAAACAAATAGGGCTTTTAAACAGACGACAACATAACCATCCCTGTGCTTGACGTTTTTTAAACATGCGTCTAAGAGGAAATGTTTTTCAGTTGAGCGAAATCTCATCACATCAGCATTTTTTGTGTTTTAATTATATTTGAAAGTTATTAACATTTATTATCAACCATATTATTATTAACATTTAACTTCAATTGTCAACAGCTTTACATTTCTTACAACTTACATGACTTCCTGACTGGATGTAGTCCATAGATCCAAATACTCCTTATACACTTAAAAACAACACACTTTTATTCGAAATTTTAACTGTATGGAATATTTTATTACGGGTTTAGAGTCTAATACCATGTTGGTTTAAACTTTTTCTTTGGCTAATTATTTATTTTATTTTTTATGAAGAACTGACTAATATTTTAACACACCTTTTTTCTGTCGTCACAATGAGTTAATCAGCACTGGTGCGGAACTCACAAGACATTAAATTTAAAAAGAATTAACATTTATTAGTTCTGAGAGAGAGAGAGAGAGAGAGAGAGAGAGAGAGAGAGAGAGAAAATAATAATATATTTAAACAATAAGTTTCCTTCATGAAGTCAAAAAAAGAAATAACGCTGGCCAACATTTGATAAAAAAAAAAAAAAAAAAAAAAAAAAAAAAACACCCGGAGTGGTATGGACCTTCTAGAGTATTTGGGGTCATGTACTTTGTGGTTTGTGGTTGCTGGAAGAGAAGGAAGATCTTTAGGTAAATGAAACACGTCCAGTTCCTTCACAAAAGTTTATTTCCAAGCTAAGCCCTTTCGGTAGCTCCTGCTACCATCCTCAGAGCTGTGACAAAATGAATAAAACCAAACACTTATAGTTGTATAATTCTTAATATTAAAATGCTCCTAAAACTACACGTAAAAAATAAATACTGATCATGATGGGCGGGTTGGTTAACCTTCATCACATAAGATTCAAGGTCATTTGAAGGTCAAATAGAGAAAACAACCGTAGGAAAAATCTACAAACATTCATGTGTATGTTTTGAGGACCCTGAGTCCGAATCCGTAGTTTGTTCGACCTTATGACTTTTCCTAGAGGTCACGTGAAGGTCATTTGAATGTCAAATAGGAAAAAAACGCGTAGAAAAAAAAAAGCAGTGAGAGTCAAACAAACATCGGATTAGGACTCAGGGACCTCAAAAACATACGCATGCATTTTTTCTTCGTTTATTTCTCTATTTGACCATTAAATAACCTTCACGCGGCCTCTAGGAGATGGAGCAAGGTCAAACAAACGGACTCAGGGACCTCAAAACATAGGCATGCATTTTTTCAGATTTTTCCTATGGGTTTTTTTCTATTTGACCTTCAAATGACTTTGAATCTGATGTGAAGGTTAACTAACCCACTCATCGTAATCAGCGACCCCAAAAACCCTGTAAGGACCATACCGCTCCATGGTTTTTTTTTTATTAGATCAAATGTTGGCCTGTGTAATCATCCTCTAAAAAATAAATAAATGCTCTAATTTAGAAATATGCTCACACACTAACACACAAAAAGGTTCCTTACAAGGCCTGCTTTTATTTTACCTGTGAACTAAAATAAAATAAATATCGGTATTTCATGCCTCGCAAGGGACTCTCCTCCTTTACTCCACCCGTTCTTTTCATCATTGAAACTACCACCAAAATAATAAAAAAACATGGCACCTGCTTTAGCCGCCAATTTTGAGTTGAATACATCTTATGACCGCAAAACTAGGCAATTCGCGTCAACATCCAGAGTCACTCTTTAGTTAGGTTTAGACATTAAAACTCGTTTGTTTTGTAAGAATCAATAAACTTGGAAATTTGAATGATTGCGAGTTTTTTCATGGACATTTTAGAGCAAACCTTGACTTAAAATGTTGATATTATGCGGAAAACTAATATCTATGCCTCGATAGACTCTATCTAAATAAGAACCCTTAATCTCACATACTAGCACCCTCTCAGAGTCGATCGATTGTAGTCAAACAATATATAGTTGAAAGAGTGCTCTAGTCTACTTTCTTCATGTATCTCCATCTTTTCAGGACAACGCGATTTACTTCGGCTATTGGAGGCGTGTACTACTAATATCCTAGGAATTGGCTTCTTTTTTTTTCACATCTAGGTTATTAGCGCCTAACTATCTATTGCCACCCTTCTTAAAAATCCATGCTGCAGCAGGAAAACTGGCTCTGAAATAAAAAAAAACTAAACTTGGTACAAGAAAATCTCCTTAAGAGAAATCAAGGCCTTAGCCAACGTACTGAGGGCACACCGTTTAGGACCTTGCACATGCAAGTTCCGATATCTCATCCTAGTTCACGTTCTTATCATGTTAGAAATATACCCTTATTATTTAATCATCCTAAGGCCAAGAAAATACGATGATTTTTTTCTTTTTTTTTTTTTTTTGGTTGGGGTTAAGGCGTGTCAACCTCCTTGACGTAAGCCAGTTATACGTAGCTATAGAATAACATAACTTTTTTTTTAATGAAACATTGACGATGAGACTAGATGTTACGGAATCTGCAGTTATTGTGAAGAATAAAGAAGACACAAAATTCCAAACTGTGTTTGGCTTAAACGAACTCATAAATTAGTAGGTGAAAAAGCTGGGAACACGATATGACACCATTTACGTGCCAAGATACTCTCTGGATCTCCATTCATGCAAACTTTTCATTTAGCGCTTTATCTGTCAGATCGGAAGCGTGGCCGTTTCTTTTTTAACCGCCGCCTTACGTGCTTCAGATCCCCCGTTGTATTACCATAAGCACCGGTATTTACCCCAAGATAAGGAATGACAGTTCGCGTGCGTGAAGAAGACGGCCGGCTATCTCTAATTACGTAGCAATGTATCATAGCCCGGGGGGAGGGAGGGAGAAAGAGAGAGATATGAAATTATACTTTGAAATGAAGTGCCGGGCTTTATTGATAGCAGAAGGACGGCGGGGAAGAACCGGGCATTCCCTCTGCTTCTGGATAATACTCCAAGGCACGGAATATTAGACTGTCTTGAGAATTCTTACTCTCGAAGCCAAATAACTTGTGAAGTAGGATCAAAGAAGAAGCGTTTCATAAATTATTTTAATGCAGTGTCTCTAAGAGCTGTTAGAAAAATGGAATTTTGTTGCTAAAGATATAAAATAATTTTCCAAGTTTCTTATAAGAAAGGGAGCAAGGTTAGGTCAGTGGTAGAGCTCTGGAACAATCAGCCCTGGATGACCTGAATTCAAATCCCGAGCAAGCACTAAAGATTTTTGTCTATAAGTGTCTTCGTCCCTGACCTTACCTAGCCCAACCCAGCCTTTAATTTATTTATTAATGGGTACCTTGGTGCAAATGTCTGTAGCAGTCGAAGCAGCAAAGGGGAAAATGTGGCGGTCGGAGCATATTTCTGACCACACTATCTGCCCCTCAGGGCCCTCGTGGCCTGATAAGGGACTGATTTTTTTTGTTGCTCTTAAAAAAATATATTAAACGTTAAAAAGTATCTCGAGTGAAATATGTCTAAATCGTAACAGACTAACAGTATAACGACCTTATTAAATCAGTACCTTGACTTTCCTTGCATATTAATAAATTTCCTTATAGTTACCTAAAATTTATCGTGTTCTGCCTCCATCCCCTAAGCATTTATTACTGAAGAAGGCTGCCGAAGAGCAAACGTTCGAAATATAGATTTTATGAAAGTGACGTTTCCTCGTAGCCGAATCCCAACCATTCCTTGACTTCTTATCACCTGAAAGGCTAACTCCCTATATATCATTAATAAATTTCGTAAAAAGAAAAAAAAAATTGTTTAGTTCAAATCAATTACGTACATTTTAGTTCCTACTCCATAAAGCCTTTGAAGATTTGAAGGAATTTTTCAAAACATCTATTATGAGTGCAACCTACATAGCTTCATTCATTTAGGAATTTAGTAAATGTTAAGCTCTATTTATTTTCATTTATTGTAGGGGGTAAACTAAGAAAGGTGTCACGAAAATCTGTTACATCGGTGTCCGTCAGTCAGCCACTTATTGTGCGTGTTCTCTCCTTTATATACAGTCAACTCTCGACAAATTCGAGGAGCCGTAAAAAACTGCTCAACTTACCTAGAGTTAGACTTAAAGAATAGCGACTTTTAGAGGTTATAACCCGACTTACCTAAGTGTAAATGGGAAGAATGAACAAAAAATAGGAGAAAAGCTAATAATTTAAAATATTTTGTGGAGCAACTCCTGCCACTTTCGTCAAGAAAAAATAGGTGTTTAGATCATCTACGTACATTTTGCACCTATTTACGAGCCAGCTGCTACTAGTAATAAAGATGTGACCTATGTCAGTAGCAAATTTCTTTTCTTTCTTTTTTTACACTTAGACTGTCTTATGTATCAAATGATAGGCCTGTTAAATGTAATGTTGTTTATTCGAGTTACACGGAAACAATTAATCACACAATGTTACTAGGGATATGAACGGAAACATGCTAAGATGACGCAGTTCCTGCGAGTCGGACTTTTTTTTTCTGACTGTTATATGAAAGTATATGTCCCGTCTTCCACGGACTTGGCGATATTCCCCGTGTGCTGCGTGGAATTTTAAATGTCTTAAGGTAAACATAGTTTTTTATGTAGAAATTGATTAGTAGATTTACAAAATGTTGAAAGTAAGTCAAAAAATAAAAAGAGACCCAAAGTAAAAATTGGCAAAGAAACGCCTAAGCATCAGTACAATGGTAAAAAAATACTAGCTCAGAAATGACAGTATGTTTTTTAAAACTCACGGAGGAAGACCACGATAACTCATAGGTGACCACGGATAAGTGGAGGAAAGGAGGATTGAACCCGGGCGTAATTAGCTCAACAAAGGGGGAGGGGGGTTAAATCGGTAAGACTAAAAGAAAGAAATTGCTAGGTGTTAGCAGGATGGAGTGGAAGGTGTAAAAATATTGAAAGGTCAGCGGGTAAGGCAAATTGTCCTCGTTTTTGTCAGTCTGTGTATCTCTCTAGTCCATTAAACTGTCTAAATGTTGGTGCGTCTGCTTTAGTCATTATGTATCATAATCATCACCTCTTCTCTCCTGTCACCTCTCATGCTTGATGGCCATTCTAATACTGTTTTTTCTTCATTTTTCCCCAATTTAAAGTGAGTAGTGTTGTATTTGGTTGTTGTATGTTGGAAGTTTGTATTTGGTTTGTGTAATATGTCGAAAACAGCCTCATTTGTTTGTAAGTCCAGGAGAGTGAGGTTCCTAAGTTGGCTCGTCTACGCTTTGAATAATATCCACATATCTTTGAAGATTTACATACTTGATTAAATTTAGAGCATAATAATTCCATTCAAAGTTTTGGTAGCCAAACGGTCGAATTGTATGTATTTTCTTTCATACTAACGGAAATGCTTATTCGGAGCTTAAAAGGCCCTTCAATCCCATGGCGTGTGCTCACTGTTGTATATATTAACATCTTCAGCAACAAAACATTGATCGGGTTAAAAAAAAAACTTACTTTAAACAACAAATTTCTTTTCAAGCCATTACATCTTCCCATTCAGTTTTTCCGTCGAATCTACTTCCTCCATTTTTTCTAGGGTTCCCTTGTTGGCGTCTAGTAAAAAGTGGACCCCGTCAAAATAGTCTTTATGCGAGCAGTCCTTGACTGGGACAGATGAAAAGGGGGGGGGGCAGGAAAAAATAGTCTCGGGATGGACTCTTCCGATTTAATGGCTTAGAAAGAGTCGAGGAATGACCTTTTTGTCAAATGATCCGATGGTCTTCACTTCCTACAATCTTCTAAGCTGTAGCTTAGAATATTTTACATTCTTCTTTGTTGTCAGAAACCATAAGCTGCATTTCTAAAAATGTAGTTACAATAATCAGTATAAATATATATAAAAAAAACATAAATGCTTTTGATCCTTTATATTTCTTATGAACGAATGTCTCAATAATTTTTTTTTTTAAGAAACCCCAACTTCTAATGACGCGGGTTTGATTTTCTTTTTTTTTTTTTTTTAACAAAATACGTTTCTCATTAGTTGCTCATAATATCCTCTGAGTTTTGTTTCAAGGAATTAATAAAACAACCGATACGACCAAAGTAATAATTTGGTTTCAATGTAAACCATCATTTCTAATGGACCGTTTTATTATATTTTTATAACTGATCTTTATCCTTAGGTGAGCATGATGTATGGCGAAGTATCAATATTACAATAATTTCGATCTTAGCGGGGCGTATAAAAAATTTCTGTGTGCCTGGAGTAAACCACCCTCATATGGGCCGCTTTTGCTCTTTTACGAACTCCTACATTAATTTTTTAAAGGAATGCTATTTAACAAGTTTCAATATATATATACTCACTCACACAATCCCACACAAAACAAAACATACATTTTAACACTGGTCATTTTCAGTATCTAGCAATAAGGATCAATGAAGTTATAAACTAAATTCTTTCATTAGTGTAACCTCAATAGCTACAGTTCGTCGGTATGTTAAAAATGAAGTACATAAACTTATAAGAACAAGTTATTTCTGAAAATTGTCAGATATGTTGGTACATTACTCTCTATAATGTTAAATCATTTAAGAGTCTCTGAATATGCACCATATTATAAAGTGGTTGATAATTTTAAAATATAAATATACAAATTGGTCTGCAGAAATATGAAAAAATTAATAAAATCCGTTCCTCAGGAAAACCACCCCCTCTACAATAAATATAAAAATAAAATCCTTAAAATTTCGTAAATCCAACTTCGTTATTATTATTTAAAAAAAAACTCTTTCTAATAAACATCTACTTCCGCTTTGCTGATTTTGCTGGTCTCCATTATTCATATTTACTGTTTAGTTTAAATAGAGTGAATATTGTTGCAATCATACCTGAATTACGGCCTTAATTAGGCAAAAAGTAATGATTTTTGTTGGAAGAAAACCACGACTGATAGACTGATTTTTTTTGGTTAACGCTTTCATCTAATAATTTTTTACGCAAATGTTACATCCCAGTTAAACTTTGTGGCTACTACACTACGCACAGAAACATGGTCGAGTTTGACAAAAATATATTAATTGTTGATTCTTATAAAAAAAGCAACTTATATGTATATATGTATATATACATATAGGTGTAATTTTATATCAATTTATTTCGTCCAAAGCAGCTACATTCCTGTGCGTCGTTTCGAAGGCATTACTCCGAACTACTTGAGGATAATAGAAGAGGAATTTCATCCTTTATATCGCCGAGATAAAAAGCATACCATTTCCCGTTCCTTCCATTTCTTCCTCTTCCATTCCCTCGGAGCTCTTCTTCTCCCGGACGAAGGGTGGAATACAAAGCGACTACATGATAAGCGATAAAAAGCAGCAAAAAGCAGAGGATGACTAACGATGGACGTGTACGAGCTGTGATTTGTGCCCGTTCGTATCGAGGACACGAGAAGCCGGCCGTAAATCAAGCAACAGCTGACAGGAGCGCGGGTATGTCCTGTGTTCTCCAAAGCGTACAGCAATTCTATAGCGACGACACGGGATCCACGCTCGCACTCAATGGCGCTTTTTGTAACAACTTTCTGTCTTTCCCTATTCCTCCTCGTGATTTAATATTGCTTCCCTGACGGCTACTTCTTGTCAACTAGATTGTAAATTGCTTTTTGTTTTCGGGAGCTGTAAAGTATTGGATGAATCACAAACCTTTGACGGAACGGGGGTTTTCATTCGATCTCATGGTGTATGTTGCTTCGTTCAAAATTCGATGTAAATCCCTTTACATCGAATTTTGCAGGAATCCCATCCTGCTTCATCAGACCGTTATCCATGTTTTTTCTTTATCTACAGTTACACCGGCTCCACGCAGTGTTAAGAGGCGCCGATTCAATAAATCTGCATCTGTAAAGCGCCATATGTCAAAATAATTTTCGTATTAAAAAGGTTATAACAAATTAACAAACGAAATGTCGAAAAAAGAAAAAAAACCTGGATAACGGTCTGATGAAGCAGGATGGGATTCCTGCGAAATATCACCTAGAGAAACTGACCGCTGGAGAATGCCGTACTTACATCTTATATATATATATATATATATATATATATATATATATATATATATATATATATATATATATATACATACATACATACATACATAAAGAGAGAGAGAGTGCGCGAGAAGAGATAATTTTGATTGATTAATTGATTTAAAGAAATGTTTTAATCATACTTCTGTGAATGCAACCTCACCAGCTAAAATGCAGGGACACATTGGATTTAAAGTCGTCGAGTGTTCCCAACATAAATAAGGTAGTTGGAGGGAAAATAAATCAAGACCCGGGCTATTGTATATTGAAGAGCGACAGGGAGGAACCATTTATAAGGCAGTATAAGACTTATTAAGTGTAATGTAGGTTGACGTTTTTATAGGGCCTATAAGGGTGTTGTATAGAAACTGCTCCCTGGAGGCGGCCGGCCCACCCCCGAGTGGCAATGAAAAAACCAGACAGTGTTGACACAACCCCTTAATAAGCCTTTCTCGATCCACTATTTCATCCTTAGGTGTCATTCAAGATGACGAGGGTGGTAGAACTGAGTCACTTGTCTGGATTCGACCATTTATTCCCAAGAAAATAAAACATACCTATATAACTATTACGCATGACGCACGGGGGGTGTAAAACTCTTTCTGGGAAATGTGGTTTTACATACGTGTAAAAAGTCGGTCCTTTTAATTTTATTTATTTAAACCGTACTAACAAACTCTTGGCTCAAAATTCTATTTATGTTAGAAAGCAGGGATCCCAAAAATACTTTTGGGGCCTTGTCTTCCTATAATCTCAACCAACACAATATATCTAGCCAAAACTGGGGAATACTATTGAGACATCTACAGGAATTTTATTGCCCGAAAGTGTTGAAACAAAAAATTTCAAAATCGATGTAGGTACCTAATGAATTAGCCTCAGCATATTATGTAGTTAGTAAAATTACATACAAATTGTCAAGTAAGTTGTCCAGCAATCTACCTTCAAAAAAAATAAATTTAAAATCTATGAATAAATAGCTATCTAATTTATTATTTCAAATAATCTAATCTAATCTAGTAGGTATATATTTATCAAATACAACTCACTTACTCACTGACTGACTCACTGACCTATTATCGCCCAGCCCAAACCACTCGACAGAAAAAATTGAAATTTTGCATGGACACTCCCTACAGAACGTAGACACTCGCTAACAAAGGTTTTCTTTGACATTCAAATTATTTGGTATTTTTAGAGGGGTTTTTAGCAGAGTTTTAGTTGGTTAGAGCAGACACGCCTAGGCAGCATGCGTTGCTAGGACGATAATATGTCTACTGTTACCGTACTGTAAATATTTCATAGTATTATTTTTATTTGCAGTTAATTTTAAATATGATGGATGACCTTGAATTACTAGAAATAAACTGTGATTTGTCCCCATAGAGATTACGCTATACCTGGTGCTGGTCCATCCGAGGTAATAATATCCCGAACCCATGCACAGCCTCGTCACCCACCAGCATCCCCAGTCAGAGCACTTTTTGGTAATGCTCGCATATATAATGGGTGTTTCCAAATGACATCTTGGAAACTTGGAAATTTTAACGTGCATTTATTATTGAGAACGAATTTTAACCTGGATTGGTTAAACACCTGTTACTGGTAACCTATAGATAACAGGTTATCTCTAGGTTAACAATTTGTTGGCACTGGTCCGGAGCGCCCCAGTGTCAAGAAACATTATACTTTGATTGCTTACCAGTTGATGAATAACTTATAGTATGACGGGAACCGTGCCATAATAAACTGCACAAAATTATACAGTAGCTTTAATTTTGATGATACATTATTTAACGGAGTAAAATAACTACTTATCTGCCGGGACGAAGTACGGGTATTCAGCTAGTAGTTTTTATAAATACATGAGCATTTTTGGGATTTTGGTATATTTTCCTAAATATCTCGAAAACAGTTGGGAGGGAACGTGTTGTACAAAAAGTAACTATTCGAACGGTATATGAATTTCCTACACTAAACAATTCTATGCAATTTTCGATACAGCTGTCTCTCATTGAGAAATTGGTGCTTAAAAGTAGAAAGTATGGAAAGATATGGTATCGTTCCTTTGATTGTGTAATATGTGTTTTTTTTGTCTTTTGTTTTTTACGGCGCATCGATTTCTTGGCCATTGGTGTAGCTGGGAAATTGTTTTTGTGAACGCATCGCTGAAAAAAGTCAATCTGCACAGGCGGGGCTTGAACCCACGCCTACCTCATGAGAATCCAAGCGTGCTGGCCACTAGGCCTTTTGTGAATGTTTTCCTCAGTTTTAATTGGTTGCTGTTTTTTTAATTAGATTTAACACTATTTTATTTTATTTATATATATTACTAACTTCGCATCTTTGGCGATGAGCCCTAATACAGATAATAAAATATATAGGCGCTAATGGCCAAGTTGTAGATGCGCCGTAAAAAAAAAAGTCCGACTCGCAGGAACTGCAGCATCTTAGCGCGGTTCCGTTCATGTCCCTAGTGCCATTTGATAAGCTTAGAAAAGAAATAAACTTATTTTTTTTATATATCTCGTGAAAATTGTCAAAATCCTCTCGAACATCTCGAATAAAAGTGATATTAAGGCGTCAGAAGCGGAAATTACAGAATCTGGCTCTCATTCTAAAGCAAAGCTCTATAAATCAATACAAAATATGCCTAATAAAGCCTTTCTAGTGGATACAGAAGCATGGGCGTATATGAGGGGGGGGGGCTGAGGGGGCTGCAGCCCCTCCCGAAATTTTGAATTGATGATAAAAACCCTTAAAAATAAATTAAATAAGATCACTTAGTTCATAAACCATATTTTATTTTACGTGTAATAGCGTTTTAGTTGCCTAAAACTATTCCAAGCTCTAAATATTTAGTATTCCATACCCTGGAAATGGTCTCAGCCCCCCCCCCCCCCGAAATTGTTTTTGTATACGCCCATGTACAGAAGGATCAAGAAGAAGTACACAAGATTGAGTAGAATACCCTGCCTAATATAGCCTATATAGAATAATATGCCGAATAAAACCTATCTAGTTAATACACAAGGACAAATAAAAGTCTTGACGAATAACAAGTCAAGAAAAAAAACTTTATTTAACAAAATAAAACAAAGTTTAGTTGCCCAACTACAATAGAATAATATACCTAATTAAGTCTATGGAGTAGATACAAATGGACCAAAAACAAGTCTTGTGGAATATTGTTTTTTTTTTCTAATTAAATAATTTTTATCAATATTTAGTATATAACCTTTGTTGAAAACTATTGATTGCTAATTGATGAATCGGTTTACAACTAAGTAGTCTTTATGAATATTTAGTATATAACCTATGTTTGGATCTGTGTTTTTGGGGTGCTCTCCGGCTAGGCTTTGTATTTGTGTCGGCAGATACCTGGGGTATATTTACAGCTCTTGAGGATTAACTCTTAGCAGGTAAATTTCCTGCGGACCTTCTGCTTCTACGGGCATTGAACCGCCATATTCGCTCATAGTATCTAACCGTTGTGAAGTTTATTTTTTGGATTTAGGACTTAATATACATATGTAGACTAAATCATAGCAAGAAGTAATCCTCCGTCGTCGGTTCTTAACTATGTAGACTCGCTAATGTTATCCAATCTTAGATACATCGTATTTAAAATCCACAGCAAAAACAAGACATTTCATCAGAATCCCCTGCTGAATAAAACTTATATAGAATAATATGCAAAATAAAGCCTATCTAGTGGATAAAAATAGAGGAAAAAAGCCGTTCGTGGTGGTAGAAAATCTTAAAAGTATTTCGCTCAGAAATCTCCGAAATATTGTCACTAATTTTACGTATCCTGTTTTATAACCAAATAGATTTATATTCTATAATCAATAAGAAAAACCTACTAACAATAAAAAACTATGGGTAACAGATGAAAATAGTGAATACCAAGAATAATTCTAAAGAACGAAATCAACACCAGTACTGTAATCTAGATATTCATACGGCATCTTCGAATTCTAACAAACAAAATATTGATTCTAATTATACGTATCCTGTTTTATTGACAAATACATTTGACTACTATAAGCAATTAAAAACACTAGGGAATACGCCAAAGAACTCGGAATAGGAGCCTCGACAGTTTCAAGACATTTGAAGGAAATCGACAAATCCAAAACTGACATTTCATACGGTACAGCCTGATATATTTTTAACAATGAATTGCTTTTCTTATTTTAATTAATCTGTTTTATTGTCAAATACATTATCCTACTATAACCAATGAAAAAACAACAAGGAATAAAAACAAACAAGAAGAACCGTTCGAATAAACGAAATCAATTACTTCAAAGTTTAAGCACTTATTTCTCCGATTGACATAGCCTAATCAAAAATTGTTTCAGAATCTTTTTTGTAGAACATTTAGTAAGCTTTCGCATGGTAACCCTCCGTTTACCAATATTCCTAACCGTCTTCGAGATATCAGGGAATGTATACGAAGTTCCCAAAACATTTCATGTCTGTTAATAAAATATTTTATTCTAATCCTTCCTTAGCTCCAAACGTAACCGAAATTTTAACATATTAGTGTTGATGAAATTCAAACATGCAGAAAATGTTTCAACTGAATCCCATAATTTTAAGTATCAAAATCAAAGACAAAAAGAACAGTTCGAATAAGCGCAATCAATTACTTCAAAGTTTTAAGTACTTATTTCTCCGATTGACATCGCCTAATCAAAACTTTCAATAGAACCTTTTTTGTAGAGAATTTAGTAAGCTTTCCAATGGTATTCTTCCGTTTCCCAAGATTCTTAACCTTTTTCGAGATATTAAGGAAAGTATACAAAGTTACCAAAACCTTTTTATGTCTGTTAATAAAATATTTTATTCTAACCCTTCCTTAACTCCAAACGCAACCAAAATTTCAACATATTAGTTTTAATGAAAGTAGAAGATGCAGTAAATGTTTCAACTGAATCCCATGATTCTAAGTACCCAAACCAAAAACGGCATTCAAAAATTATTTTTTCAGTTTTCTCGAAAACGGTTAAAGCTATCGCCTTGAAAATGGTTTCATTCGTTTTCCTAGCCCAAGAAGCCTATAAAACGAGTACTTACAAGCTTATGAACTCAAAAACGTAAGCGTTACGATTTTTTTTGCGCGAATTTCGCCCCAAACGTCATCTTCCAGTGGGCGGATTTTGCTGGTTAACGAACTTGACCTTTCAAATTGGACGACAGATTTTTGTACCAAATTTAATCAAAATCGGACCATCAGGGAAGCCAGAAATGAGCGAACAGACAAATATATATATATATATATATATATAAATATATATATATATATATATATATATATATATATATATATATATATATATACAAATTTGAACCACCGTTATTTTCGGTCTCTAGGGGTTCTGAAACGCGAAATTTTCTTGTCGGCACTTCCGGATTGTTTCATTGTATCAACCTTATAAGCGGGGTTCCTACCTATGGGGGAGGGAGGAACCGCGCTAATAATAATAAAAAAAAATATATATGTCATTTACATATTGTTAACTGTAGGTATATTGTTTCAATTTACATTTAAACTTGAATGAAATAAACATTGTGATATATATATATATATATATATATATATATATATATATATATATATATATATATTTATATATATGATTTATATATATATGATTTATATATAAATACAATTATTTTTTGGATGAATAAAAATAAAAAGAGAGATTCACGGGCTATTAAAATAAACTATTGAAATTGAAATCACAAAGAGCGGAAGGAAGATTGACTACATATCCGTGTATAAATTAGTGTTGTTTCAATAATGTAATATAGTGTTGATGGCTTCTGTGAGTAAGTGTTATGGCATAAGTATATTGTCTCGTCCTTTGCAAAGATAGGACAGACCGATTTAACAGTAAAATTATTTTTATTTCAGTAAAACAAGTTAAGTAAATGAGAAATATTTTCGTAATAGAGTTTTCCTTGAGGAAAATGTAGAGTGAGTAATTTGCGCCTTTGTGAGATTTGGCTGGGTACTCTTAGTTTTCCCGTACATTGTAAGCGCCAAAAATTCGATGTTCTTCGAGATGTTATTGGAGTAGGTGTTAAACGTTTTCACGAAAAATTAAATCAAAATATTATGTCGTTTCTATTTCAAGCTTTTCAAAAGTCACTTGTTGGGATTAGAATGGAAATATTCCAAAATGACGCAGTTTCTGTGAGTCGAAATTCAGTTACAATACAACGATATTCGGGATAAGTCTTGCCTATCTGCAGAAAAAGACGTGTTGTAAAAAAATGAACTAAACGGTCGATTAGAAATGGGGACTCCGGACAAGAATTATTAATTTCTCTTAACCAGTCGTTGTGTTTTTTTCTTTGGAACATAAAGCGGTTTATATCATACCCAATAGATGAGGAACAAATAATTCAGCTGTTCGTTATAAAAATATAAGAGAGAAAAACTATTTATGATCCTGGTAGACCTCTGATCATGTTATTCAATGTTTTAAGGTGTTCTTGATATGCTCGTGTTATTTCGATAATAACTGACATTATGCCAGACATTCTGCAGTCTTCCTCGGGATTTCTTTCGAAAATGAAGATTGAGGTCCTATTTAGACTTGGTCAGGGTCGTAGGCGTCCTTTTCAGATCTCGTGATCTATGGGGTCAACCAATCAGGGATCCGGAAAGGCCGGATCACCCCGACCAGGTATAAATTGGGCCTGGTGCGAAAACGATCTGCATTCTCAAACTAAACCCTGAAGAAGCCTGCAGAATGTCTGGCGTAACTTCGGTTGTTATCACAATTCTACGTTGAAATATAACTAAATTCTTACTCACAAGAACTGCGACATTTTAGCACATTTCCCTTCTAATCCCGAGTGACGTGAAGTTATTTTAAGAACGTTCTTCAGAAGGTGGCTTAACCTGACCATCATGCTGAGGAATGTGCTTCGTTTTGCTGCTCTTAAGTGCGGACTTTTCTTTATTTAACTTAAGAGATTTATTGCGTGGGTCCCAGAAATAAATAATAAAGGTCAGTGTTTAAATAAATTGGTAATATTTTCTACATTTCTTAGTGCTTTTTTTTTGTTGTTTTAAGAGATGATGTTGGGATCGGACAGCGAAACACGGCTCACGCTACAGTCCCCCTGGGACACCACCCCCTCCCTGGAGACCTGACAGCTATATTGGCTAGATGACGTGTTGTTCCGGGATATCATTAGCAGAGGATGACACGTGCCGGCAGGAAATCCTGTAGGGTCGCTTCCTTCTCTGATGCTTTTTCGAGGGTTCTGCCGATTGCTGGAGATCTTTTGTCTGTCTAATGTGCCGTGTTTTATAGTCTTCTACCCTCCTTTTAAAAAAAAAAGAAGTTCCTTTCCGTGTTTGCAATAGCGTCGCCTCGCTAAAAAGCACTCTTTAGGAACCTATAAGAGCTTTGTATACATTTATCCTTTTGAAATGTCATTGCTCGATAAGCCGTGCTTCCTGGGGAAGGAAAGAATTCCTGAAGGTTTCTTTTCTGATATAGATATCAAAGGAATGGCTTTACTAGTCTTCTTCAGCCACAATTTTCGTTACATGCGATTCTCAATGTACATAACAAACCTTCCATGTATGTACTTAACTCCAGAATGTACAATATTATTCACAATTTTAGCTAAAGGAAGGGAAAGAAACTCGCTTGTGACGTCGACTCGACGCTGGAAGTTTCTATAAGAAATGTCGTTCATTCTTATTAAAACGTGCATAACCGGCTGAATCTGCATAGCGGAATACTGATTTTCGTGATAATCCACACAAAAATATTATCGCGCTAATTTTTTATTTTGCATTGAACGGCTTCCGAGAAGTCACATGATGCGATTTTCATGACAATTTCTTTATACGTTTTGGAGAAAATTGGGGAAAAAAATAGATCAGGAACTCGAGAATTTTGGAATGACTTGATATTTTTTTTACATATCAAATTATATTTTGGCAAAACTTAGGAAATTAGTAGTATTAAAGAAAATTGTCTAATCGATGTTGCCTGATTGGAAGTTGGCTTTTCCAAGGCCTAGTAAATCTCTTAAAAAGAAAATTTAACCTCAACCATCTCAATACAGAAAGCAGCATTTAAATTTTGGAAGTGCTATTTTAGTTCCATAATAGCTGTTACCCAGTGTGGCATGCTACTCCTGATTTCTGTCTTTGACTCTCCCCGTATCAATATCTGATTGATACCTAGTTGTCTATACCCAGTTACGAAAATCGGTCAAACGATGTGAATTTGTTTAGTTCATAATGATACCCGACAGGGGCCAGCACAACAGCACTTCATCTAACAGCCGACAGAGGCCAGTAGTTGTGGATTCAAAATGGCCGTCAGTTATTCGTCAGTTCAGTGTAGCCAATTTTTCTTGAACAAAACTTTTTACCTTTCGACCAAATTTTGAAATTTGACTATTTTGACCTAGCCTAGGAGATTTCTCGTATCAAGACCTACCTGTGTGCCACGTTTGGTCCATATCGGTCAAACGGTGCGGATTTGTATAAGGAACAAACAAAAAAAACATACAGACAGACAAGAGATTTATATAAATACATATATATATATATATATATATATATATATATATATATATATATATAGATAGATAGATAAGGCGGTTTGCATTGTTTTTGCGGATTTTTTAAACTATTTTAGAAGAAATGAGTCGTTTATATAAGTAGTTATAAAAAATGACAAAGAGGTTGGTGTTTTTTGTGGGTGAATTTTTTATTATTGATAGAATAATAAAGAAGCCCGTCTAATATTAATATTTATAGCAGTTGAGCTTATTCATTAATATTATAGTACATAGCTGCCCTCTACGCTTTATACCCTTGACCAATTCTAAAAGACCATATGGCTTTGTCCCCAGAGCACTCCAGAGTTTGGAGCCACGTTCTTTATTGGGATCTGTTTTATTCACAATGTTTCCCTTTCTTGGTGTTATATTGGGAGAGATGAACAATATCGTCAATCGTGAGATTGACTTTCCCGAATTTCATTCAACAGAAGGAATTGCTTTCTACCAATCTACTCGGTTTATGGAGATCTTTAAAAACAAATTATCATTTTAACAGAGATTAGCTGGTTTAGACTATTCGCATACTTTCTTAAATAACTTAGGTTCTTAATTCCCCTTGGAAAATTAGAAACCTTAGTGGAAATTTAACATTATCAAAAATGAAGAGAAAGGGGCCTCTAGCCAGGGCCTCCACATCTCAGAGCCGGGACCGGGACCAGATCACAGGCCCCCTTCTCAAAGCCGGGCCCCCACTTCTCAGAGCCAGACTGAAAATTCTAGTACTTTGCTATAGGACTTAGGACATTTTAAAATTATTTTCATCTTGAGGTTTGAGCGAAATGAGAATAAAAGCCAACAATCGGTGCAGCAAAGGTCACTTTCGGTACTTGTAGTTTTATTACGACTCATAATAAAATATACTATTCTGGGACTGGACTTGTTTTGTCGTTTATGTACATTCAAAAAAATATAGATCCAATTCCAATGAATATAGGCTACCCCCGTCTGTATTTCTAAACCCCATTCTTTTTACAAGCTCATAACCTATACATTTCTTCCACTTAGCGAGGCCCGGGACAACTGTTCCCGGCTGTCCCCCTCCCCATGTGGCGGCCCTGCATCTAGCCAATGTACATTGATCTACAGCAAAATGTTTTTTTTTTTTTTTTTTTTTTTTTTAATAATAGACAACCCACGAACACAACATGCAGCATCACCGACGGATCCAAAGCAAATTTCGGGACAAGCTCAGCTGAAATAGTTCGCCAAGATTTTTATCAAGAAAAACTGACATGATCTGTTGGCTCTAAAAAGAACTCAGAAAAAGAGAAAATCATAATAAGAGAATGTTTTATACCGATTCACTGAGTTTCTAATTCTCCCTTAAAAACATTTGCACAACGCATCCTATAGTAAAAGAAATATTACATCTTGTACACTGGTTACAGGAAAAAAAAGTAATACGAAGCAAGGATTGGTTTGGTTTTGTTGAAGAGGAAATACAGATTTTCAGAAGAAGTGATATTGAACGATTATGGATTCAGAAGAATATATATTGGAAAATTGCAAGAATCATTTATTTATTTATTTGTTTTCAGAGACCCGTAACGTTTGGCGATGGTCTCCTTACAGTTTATCACTATGAAAATCTCTCTCAGTCCAAAAGAAAAAGATAAATAAATAAAAAAAATGAAATAAATAATTATAAAGTATAACAAAATAAATGAAACTGAAAACAACAAAATAATAGTAAATAAAGGAATAGAAAATAAATAAATATACATAGGTATATATATTATAAAGAATATGTATAAGTACTTTAAATTAAAATGATCTCAATTCGATTTTTTTACTTTTAATGCAGATGGAGGGCAATTGGAAATTTCATTTAGAAAAAAAAAAACAAAAAAAAAAAACACACAAAAGCTCAACTATACTTTACTATAAATTTTACATATTTTATTAAATTTTTGAGTATATGTTGAGTGTTTTTAAATGTTTGAGTATTGTGTTGATGTAAGGGCTACCTGGTAATAATATTTCAACTAAGTCGTGTGGTATTTGTAAGTTGTCTTTCTGTCTACAGTCTATAAGTATGTGTTTTACTGTGAGGTCCTCGTTACAATGTCTGCATTTTGGTCTGTCTGTTTTTTGCATAAGATGTCCGTGAGTTAGTAAGCAGTGTCCAATTCTAAGCCTGGTTGATACTACTTGTTCCCGTCTTGTGAGGTTTTCGTTCAACCAGGCTCCTGTTGTGTTTTTAATCTGTCTTAACTTGCTTTCGGATTTCGTCCATTCTTTTTGCCAGTCGTCCAATATGATGGTTTGTGCTAAGGTACATAAATCTGATGTAGTTACGGTTTCTGAGTCTGTTGAGGGTCTCTGTGTTGCTAATTTCGCTTGTGTGTCTACTGATGTACTTTGTGGTATACCAACGTGACCAGGTAGCCAGAACATCGTGATATGTTTGTGTTGACTTTGTAGTTGAAATAATGTAGTTAGAATTTTGATGATAAGAGGATGAGTGCTGTATATGTTTCCCATGGAAAGTAAAGAACTCAGTGAGTCCGTGCAAATTGTAATGTCGTTAGTAGTTGAGTTGTGAATGTTAGTCAGTGCGAGAAGAATTGCATGCAGCTCTGCGGAATATACAGAAGTATGGTCGGGTAGTCTTATTGAATGTACGACATCATTAATTATTGCTGCTGCACCTGTTCCAGTTTGTGTTTTCGATCCGTCCGTGAATATGTATGTACTGTCAGGTCTTTCTCGTGTAATGGAGTTAAATATTTTGTTATATGCGTTAGTAGCAATCGGATCTGTTTTTTTGTATTTAGTCAATGTTAGGTCAATGCTTAAATTCTTCACTTCCCATGGGGGTATGTTAATGTGATGTTTAGGGTAAAGTAAAGTTTGTGCCATTGCTTGGTTTGTATCTTGATGTGTTCTAATTATTAATGGTTTCTTTTTAGGATTTGTTCGATTATATTTTTCAGAGTGCTTATTATTAAGAAATTCTATTACACATGGAGTTTCAAGAGACTTTGCTTTAATAATAAACTTTAAAGCAATTATTCTCCGCCGATACTGCAGTGGAGGTTCTCCCGTTTCAGCACATAAGCTTTCAACTGGGCTTGATCTGAAGGCACCTGATGCTAACCTTAATGCTGTATAGTGTATAGTGTCTAATAGTTTAAGCGTGGTCTTGCTGGCAGATGAATAAGCTATACATCCGTAATCCAGAAGAGACCTGGTAAACGATCGATAGAAAGTAAGCATCGTCCGTTTGTCAGCTCCCCATTTTGTAGTACAAAGAATCCTTAATAAATTCAATGATTTTTTGCATTTATTAACGAGTTCTTTCAGATGGGGCAACCATGGTAGTTTTTTGTCTAGTGTTATGCCAAGAAATGTTAGTGTTTCACTTTGAGTAATGGGTGTGTGATTTAATGTAATGTGGGGGACAGGAGTTGCTCTTTTTCTTGAGAAGACAATACTCTTCGTTTTTTCTACTGAGAATTTAAAGCCTGTTCTATAACCCCACCTTCCTAATTCATATATTGTGTTTTGTATATGTTGTTCTGCTGTGTGTAATGTTTTGGCTGAACTGTAGATTAGTAAGTCGTCAGCATAAAGGCAATACTTCACACCTTGGGGAATACATTCATGTATCGAATTGATTGCAGCATTGAAAAGAG
The DNA here is from genome assembly GCA_946811695.1 of Gonocerus acuteangulatus. Classification (NCBI taxonomy): domain Eukaryota; kingdom Metazoa; phylum Arthropoda; class Insecta; order Hemiptera; family Coreidae; genus Gonocerus; species Gonocerus acuteangulatus. The sequence goes on along the minus strand of OX328127.1, from coordinate 42,168,789 downwards.
TTGTACTCAGTACACCTCCTTGGGGCACTCCATTTTCCTGGAGAAATACATCCGAATGAGCGGTACCTACCCTCACCCTGAAAGTTCTCCTCGTGAGATAGTTGTTGATGTGCTGGAGGATGTTACCATCTATTCCCCATTCAACAAGTTGATTTAATATTAGCCTTCTCCAAGTAGTATCGTAGGCTTTATGTAGGTCTAGTGAAACAGCTAATATTTGGTCTTTATTTAGAAATGAGTTTAAAATGTCACTTTCAACTCTTGCAATGTGGTGCATAGTTGAATGTTGTGCTCTAAATCCACACTGAAAGTCAGAAAACCTTTTATTTGTTTCGAGAAACCAGAGAATTCTTTTATTAACCATCCGCTCGAGTACCTTGCAACAACAATTTGTTAAAGAAATGGGGCGGTAACTCGATGGTAGCTTCTTATCTTTTCCTGGTTTCAGAATGGGGATCAGTATGGAATCGTTCCAGGAGAGAGGATAGTTACCGCTCTGGAAAACTTCGTTAAATAGGTTCAAAATGGTCAATAGGCCTTTGTTGGGTAGATTTTTCATCATGTCGTAGGTAATTCGGTCAGGTCCTGGTGATGAAGATTTTGAGTTTGAGAGTGCGTATTTAAGTTCCTCTAATGTAAATGTGTCATTTATTGGGTGGTTGTTGGTGAAGTCTACGGTAATGCTGTTTAGTTCAGTTTGGAGTTTATGTTCAAGAAACTGTCTTGTGTAATGTTCACTACTGGATATAGATGCAAAATATTCACCAAGAATATTGCTCATTTCTAACTGGTCAGTAGTGATGTTATTGTTTGTCAAGAGGCCTGTTATTGGTGGTATGTACCTTTTGTGTCTAATTTGATTTATTTTTGTCCATATATCGTGATGTGAAGTATTTTTGTTTATGTTAGATAAAAAATCTACCCAACATTTTTTCTTACTTTGTTTAATTATCCATTGGGCTCTTGCCTTTTTAAGTTTGTAATTTTGAAAGTTCGAATCAGATGGACTCCTACGGAAGAAATTTAGTGCCCGTCTCCTTTCTTTGATTGCCTGCTTACATTCAACATTCCACCAAGGAACTGGTGTTTGTCGGTAATGGTTACTTGTTTGCGGAATGCTCATGTCTGCAGCTTCCGTTATTAATGAGATCAGTTCTTGTATAGTTCTTACATCTGTATTATGAAGTTTGTCAGTAATGTTCTGTCGATATGATTCCCAGTCAGCTTTTTTCGTATTATACCTTTTAACTGTGCTGAATCTGGGAGAAGGAGTTTGTTGTTTTATATAGATCGGGAAGTGGTCGCTCCCATAAGAGTCACTATCAACTTCCCAAGAGAAGCGACTAAACACTGAGGGTGAAAATAAAGTGACGTCTATGTTGGATAAAGTCCCTGTCCGTGAGCATAAGTGAGTAGGAGAGTGTGTATTTAGGGATAGTAAGTCAGCCTGTTCAAAAATATTTGTAAGTTGAGCCCCTTTACTATTATTATTTGGAGAATTCCACATATCGCTTAGAGCATTCAGGTCTCCAGCCAGTAGAAGAGGCGTTGGTAATTGTGTAAGTAAGTCTTGCATTGCGTGTACGTCTATTGGTTCACTTGGTGGAAGATAAAGCGAGCAGACAGTAAGAGGGTAAGGGATGTGTACTGTTACAGCTACAGTTTGGATAGTAGTCCTCAATGGAACTGCTTCACTGTGGATACTATCTGCTACAAATACTGCAACTCCTCCACATGCTTTACCCCCCAAGGTGTAATCTCTCCTATAGAGGGAGTAACCATGAATGCTAACGTTCTTACTGTGTTGTAGGTGGGTCTCCTGAAGCATGATGATTTGTGCAGCAGTGTGCTGCAAAATGCACCTTAGATCAGCAATATGTCCGAAAATACCGTTAATGTTCCACTGCAGTATGGACATATTTTGTTAAATGATATGCAAAAAATATTGTTTTCTTTATAACTGAAATCCAAAGTGCATAACAAATTTTAGACATAAAATTGTTAAACGTGAAAATTAAATTTAATAACATACTTGTTTTTAGATCGCATAAAATATAGGAATACTTGATAAGGAAACTGAGAAAAATACGTGACAGAAGAATGTCTGTTTTGATGCAATTATTCATAGAAAACATTTGTTTTACAAGAGTATAGCCATGAATTATCATAAAGATATTTAAAAAATGATATCTGAACACAAACATGGAAAATAAAAATAAAGAAATATATGAAATAATTAAAGGTAATCTAAAAAGAAAAGAAAAGTAATGAATAAAAAATAAATAAATTATAGATACTGTTTACCGTGTTTTTACTTTAGGAGTACGAGTTTTTCCATTAGTTTGAGTTTTAGTATTTTTTTGACCCTGTTAGTATTTCACTTTCCTTCTCAACAGTTGAAATGGATTTTCTTGTTTCCTTCTTGTCTTGTGTAGCAAGTTTCCTTTTACTGATATTTTGGATGCCTGGACTAGTCTCATCAGTTGTCCGGATTAATGGGTTTGTACTTGTTAATGGTAATGGACTTGTTTGATTAGAATCGCCATGGGTCTTCTCACTTGACTTGCTTGAGGCTTTTTCAATACTGAATTGACTTATCAGAATATTCGCAAGGAATTCTAACCTTTTATTCATCGTTTCAAGAAATCCTGATAGTCTGGTAAAAGCATCATTTTCTTGAGGTATTAATTTCACTTTTTGGGAGTATAGACCTGATTGTTCGAAGGATATTTTCTTCTTCGCTTCTTCAAAGCTTATTTTCTGTACTACCATTATTTTTGGAATTTGGAATTCCTTGGCGTATATCGGGCACGTTTTGACTGTTGTGCGATGGGTACCTCTACACAGACAACATTGGACTCTTGAACAGTCACCTTCATGGAGTGGTTGTGCACACTTTCTACACACTGCATCCTTCTCACAACGAGACTTATGATGGCCCAAGCAGCCGCACCTATAACAGAGAAGTGGAGGCGGCACATACACTCGCAGAGGAACAGCAAGATAGCCGATGTACAGCCTTTCAGGTAGCGTAGGAGAGTTGAAGGTGGCTATATATAAAGAGCTCTTACTTGGGTCTCCAATGCGCTTAATGGCTATCACATTTTGTTCATTGAGTCCTTGTTGAATTTCTTCAACTTTTAAATTTCCTAAGTCTGCACAATAGAAGACACCCTTACAGTTATTGAATGTCTTATGAGGGGTCACTTCAATATTATAGTGCATGAATGTTTTTTGTTGTAGTAGCTGTGTGGATACGTAACTGTTTGGACAATTCAGAAATAAGAGGCCACTTTTCGGAAGTTTTCTAACCTTTATTTCTTTCGAAAATGTGCAGATCCAACTATGTATATCAAAGGGACTCATACCATTGAAGTTTCTCTTCTCATCTTTAAGCCTAATGATGAGATATTTTGGACTGGAAACGTTTGTTGAGTTGGAAGGTTCGCTTGAACGAAACCAGTCATTCTTTAATTCCCGGTTGTAGCCAGGGTTCTCACCTTCCTTTTCCATTTATTTTGAGGTCGTTTGAGGGTTGAGAATTGAAGAAAATTGAATTTTTCTCAAAGAGTAAAAATTTTTAGGTTTACTTCACAAATATCAAACCAGCTGTTTTTGCAAGAATCAAAAGAAGCTACATTGGATAATTGCAGATTCCGAAACAATTATATTAGAAAATTAAAGATTCCGAAAAATCTATATTGGAAAATGATAGATTCCGGAAAATCTATATTATAAAAATATAGATTCCGAAAAATCTATATTGGAGAATTATTGATTCCGAAAAATGTATATTGGAAAATTATAGAATTCAGCAGAATCTATATTGGACAATTTACCTAATGGTCAGTTAACTCAAATCTTTGTTCCCTCCACTTCCTAGCATTTACTACTGACCAAGGCCGAAGAGCATGACGAATTGCCCAAGAATATGTCTTCTGAAAACGTATGTTTCTTCTTAGCAGAAACCCAAACCTTCATGTCTTCGTTTTATTTATTAAATATTCCTGTTAACATATTTATACACTCTCGATGTGCAGGTCCAGCCATTGCGTTGGTAAATTCTTAATAATAATATTTACATATATACATGTAAATGTGTCAGAAAATCAATGACATATTAAGTAAATATCCGGACAGTTATTCATTTCATTCATCCATCCATTACATACATTACACTGCTTCCTTTTGTATCTGGTTGTAAACAGTTTACCCTTGGGTATCATTCTTCATAACAATAGTAAATGACAAACGTTTGTATAATAGCAAACAACAACAAACGGTTGACTCTGCTTTCTGCTATGACTGTCAGGGGTTGTGAAGTGCTACCGACAGACAATCAGACAGAAGCATTAGCATTACTATAGCATCGCTGCTGGGGGTCCATTCTACCTGCTTGTTATTTTTCCTCTATCCTTTTTGGAAGGGTTGGCCTTTTCTTTTGAATATGCATCGAGCCCAGGTCCCCGAAACCCTCCAGTGATAATATTTGCTAACATATTCTATCGCGATCGGTGCTCGAGTGCACTCCCTCCCACTTGAGCCCGCCGTATCCTCAGCACTGACTTGAACTTCTGTCAGCTGACAATGTCTCCCTCGTTTATAGAAGGTTAAGGGTCAGGAGTGTGAGATTTTTTTTTTTAATTGTGTACTCGCTTGTAGTAGAGATGTGCTTGGAGAGAGGCTGACTGGGGAAAACAGATGGTCCAATTCATAAAAATATACGTTATGGTTCGTTAAAATGAAATCTGGTACTTGAACACTACCAATGTTCAGAAATATCAGGGATCGGACGGGATTAGACTATCGACTTTGTTTGGGCTGGATAAGAGGTATACATATCAAAAGTCCTCGCCCCTAGCCTTTAAGCCGGGGGGAGGGGGGTTTAGAAGGTCCCATTTTTCGGGTTTTCACTTATATCTCGAAAACCCTGCGTCCTAGCGACATGACTATTCTATAACAAATGAAAGCTGATTAAATTTCCTACAAGTTCTATTCAATAAAGTTTTCCGAGATATCTTTAGTTTTCGAAATATCCGCTCTTGAAAGTCTGTCATTTTGGGAAAAAAACACACTTTTTTCTATTCTCGACCGGATATCTCTTCAACGATGCACCCAAAAAATAAATGTCGGTTATGGGGTTGTAGAGCAAAAATATGTGGCAAAAGTGTTTTTCCCTAAAATGACAGACTTTCAAGAGCGGATATTTCGAAAACTAAAGATATCTCGGAAAACTTTATTGAATAAAACTTGTAGGCAATTTAATCAGCTTTCATTTGTTATATAATAGTCATGTCGCTAGGACGCAGGGTTTCCGAGATATAAGTGAAAACCCGAAAAATGGGACCTTCTAAACCCCCCCTCCCACCGGCTCAAAGGCAACGGGTGAGGACTTTTGATATGTTGACCACCTAACTAGCCGAAACAAAGTTATGAAGTTAAAAATTGTGTTCCAAACATTTCCACCTATAACTCTCAGTTTCCTGGGCTGTTAGTCGCTACATTTCAGATTTCACGATGAACACTGAAATTATTTTTACGTTTAAAGGAAAATACAGAAAATAGCAAAGTAATATATATTATTGAAGGGAATGCAATACTCTACAACCCTATAACCGTTATTTATTATTTTGGTACATCGTTGAAGAGTTATCCGGTCAAAACGGGGAAAAAATATGCGGCAAAAGTGTTTTTCCCCAAAATGACATGATGTAGAAAATTTAGATATAAGTGAAACCCCGAAAAATGGGACCTTCTAAACCCCCCCTCCCCCCCCGGCTTAAAGGCTAGGGGCGAGGACTTTTGATATGTTCACCTCCTATCCAGCCCAAACAAAGTTACGAAGTCAAAAATTGTGTTCCAAAAATTTCCATCTATAACTGTTCGCTGCCTGGACTGTAGCCAGAAAAGACAAAGTTAAAAAAAAAAAAAAAAAAAAAAAAAAAAAAAAAAAAAAAAAAAAAAAAAAAAAAAAAAAAAAAATGTAGAAATCACCTAAAGAATACAGAAGTAGTATTCTAGAATAGTTTCTGAAGCGTTCGATGCTTTATTTTGATAATTCTGCGGAATTAGTGCCCAAACACGGTTTTCGTGAACTTTCACCAACCAATCATTTCAACCCTAGCGTAGTAACGTGAAACATAATATATATATATATATATATATATATATATATATATATATATATATATATATATATATATATATATATATATGTGTGTGTGTGTGTGTGTGTGTGGATGTGTTTTTTTTTTTGTTTTTTTTTTCTTAAGGCAGGGGAAAAATCTTTCATTAGACGAAGTGGGCTATGCCACAACAGTGTGAGATTCCTACTCACTAAAAACCACCTCCCTTTTCACCTCAACCACCCTACGGAACCGCCCTCAGGCACTACTTCGTAGGGGGAGTGTTGGCCTTATGCCTTCTTCTTATTGGACTACATATTTAAGCCGCAGTCTGGCCTTTTCTCTGCCATTCCAATACACGGAGCTTCTTGCCGATGAAAGCAGCGTATTCCGCTACATCCTTCCAGTTCTCAACTTTAGCTAGGATTAGGCTGACTAGGTTTTCTGGTTTCAGTGCCTCTCCTAGTTTCCTTTCTAATTCGACCTTTTCTATGGAAAATCTTGGGCATTCGAAGTATACATGATGCACTATTTCGTCTACCGGGGCACATGTAGGGCATGAAGCCTCATTATCTAGCTTAAACCGACATTGATATGCCCTGAAGCAACCATGCCCAGTGAGCAATTGTGTCAGATAATAATCAACCTCTCCATGATTCCGGTTTGACCATGTCTTGATGTTGGGTATTAGTCTGTGTGTCCACCTTACTGATGTGGACGTATCCCAATGTCTCTGCCAGCTCTCCATAGTCACGTTCTTCTCCTCTCTTGCAATCGTCTTCCAGTGAACGTCTGGATCTCTTTTCCTTCGGTAGATCCTATTACTTTCCTCTGCCAAGAGATAAATTGGAGGCATGTCTGCTAAAACACACACTGCGTCATACGATACAGTACGGAAAGCTCGAACGACACGTAAAGCACTTCGACGATTAACACTTTTGCAAGAGCGGGCGTATGCCTTTACTTCCATTGCGCTCGACCAAACGGGAGCTGCATACAGCAAGGTAGAGCTAGTAATTGTTGCCAGCAGTCTTCTTCGATTCTGACCCGGCCCACCGATGTTTGGCATTATACCGAGCCAGGGCCTGTGTTGCACGTGCTGCTTTAGAACTGATTACTTTCAGATGTTCAGCAAACCGTAATCTTGCATCGATCTGTACTTCGAGGTTTCTGATGGATGACTTTGAAGGGATGTCGATTTCTCCGACTGTCAGCGTTTTGGTCTCTATGACTTTCCGGCTTGTAATTAATAGTGCCTCAGTTTTATGATCTGCAAGCTGGAGACCTACAGTTGAAAGCCACTGGCGAATGCTTGTGACAGCCTTATTCGCATCATAGATAATTTCTTCCAGGAGCTTTCCACAAACTACTATAGCTAAATCATCCGCAAAACCCACCATATTCGTTCCCTCTGGCATAGGAAGCCTTAGTATCCCGTTGTACATTACGTTCCACAGCAAAGGGCCTAAAACCGAACCCTGAGGAACTCCGCCTGTAATTCTATATGATTTTAAGCCGTCATCTGTTTCGTCTCTCAGGAATCGTTCAGAGAAGTAGTTACAGATAATCCTCAAGAGGTATTGTGGGACTCCCATTTTTTTCAATCCGTCCATGATTGAATCCCACCTTGCTGAGTTGAAGGCATTGTTTACATCTAAGGTTATTATAGCACAATACCTTTTGCTCCCTCTCCTCTACCTCTTACCTGCAATGGCTTCTCGGGCGGTTTTTATCACAAGGTCGATAGCATCAATAGTCGATCTGCCTTTTCGGAACCCATACTGATTCTCTGCCAGACCCCGGATACTTTCACTAGTTTTGCTTACTCTGTTATACACAATCCTCTCCAGAACTTTTCCTGCTGTGTCCAGGAGGCAAACTGGTCTGTAAGATGCAGGTTCTTCTGGTGGGCCCTTGCACTTTGGTAAAAGAACAAGAGTTTGATTCTTCCAGAGAGAGGGAAAAATGCCTTCACGGAGACAACAATTATAGGCCTCGAGGAAAAGATCTGGCCTAGATTTAACAGCCTCTTTGAGAGCAACATTTGGGATATTGTCTGGGCCTGAAGCCTTAGTGTTCTTGATTTTTTTGCAGGCTTCTTCTAGTTCTTCCTGTGTGATCTGAGGCACTTGGTCCTCCTCAGATAGCTGATCCACACTTGTAACCATTTTCCTTTGCCTTTTCCTTGGAAAAAGATATTTAACTAATTTCAAAGATCAAGTTCATTAAACAGCAGAATCCGTCCACTGGAGCATGGTTTTTGGAGGAAAATTCGCGCTTACGTTTTCGATTTGATATGATTGCAGGTATTTGTTTTATAGTTTCTCTAACGTCGTGAAACAAATGAAGCCATATGAACAAGTGATTACCATATTGTCTCAAATAATTTTCAGTTTGCATATTCAAAAACAATTGATTGAGTTGAAACTGTTTCCAGACGTTTAACATTCATCTAATCTAAGATGTTTATATTTTGGTTTCGTTTTGAGTTAGAGAAGTATTAGAAAAAAATTATTAACTGACACGGAACGGTTTTCGTATCTTGGTATATTTGCTAAAATATATCGAAAATCGTGGTAAATGAAAGGTAGCCTTTCAAAAGGCTACTAAACTCTCTACAAAAAAATGTTCTGATGTATTTTCGAAAGAGCAGCATCAATGGGTGAAATAAGAGCTTAAAACGTTGAAATTGTTAGTTTTGTTCTTTTGAACGGGGTTTTTGTCTCTCTATGCCCCACTTTTTAATTGGCTGTTTTTTAAAAATTATATTCAACAATAAAATGAGAATTTTAGTAAAACAAGATATGAAAATGAGAAACTTATTGGTTGCTTGACTTTTTGTGAAAAAGTATAGATATTCGTCGGGAATGGTTGGCAATCAAACACAAGGTGTTTTCAAATTATTTCTTAAAATGTTCAAGTAGAAAAACACACTCATGATTCAAAACATTACTAAATCCTACATCCATGCTTTATTTCTTGTATGATTTTTTTTTTTAACTATTAGCACTTTCCTCCGAAGGAAAGTAGCTATTGAGGTTGCACTCATGACGGAATTTTTGAAAAATGTCTTCGAATCTTTATCGATCCTACCTAGTAGACACCGAAAATGACCCCAGTTAAAATTTATATATATATATATATATATATATATATATATATATATATATATATATATATATATATATATAAACATATATAGTTATATAGGTAAACGTAGGTTCCCGAAACTCATCAAGATCATTAGATCAAAATGTGAAGTGTATTTATTACGTAGTGTAGTACTCCGCATACACAAAGCTCTGGAAGGAAATTAATTACAAAATTAATAATTGAAACAGCTGCTCAAAACAAATACAAAATAGCAGAACAATTTATGCTTTTATTTTATTTATCTATATAGGTTATTTTAAGCAAATTGTTCAGGAATGCACTCGACCCTACCCAATTCTGAGGAAAGTGCTTAGTTATGCAGCTCCTGCGTGACGGACTTTTATTAATTAGATATAGAATGACATGATATAATTGTGTTGTCCAAAGCCGTCTCCTAGAACCACCGTTGAAGGAGAGCCCTTAAGTCTGTTTTTGCTGGTGTCGCTGCTTGTGGCATGCTGAGGAACGAGTGCTGCTTAGCATAGCCTCTCCAACCACCAAAAACCCTACTGGATAAATCCCCAGAGAGGACATTACTCTTCCTGCTCCCTTCAGGCCTCTCAACAACATTCCCTCACTCCTCAGGGGATTTTTTAGACGTCAAGATTTTTTAAGTGTCTAGGTTTTCCTAGTAAGCGGCTGGGTGTGTTCAGCAGTTCTGAGTCTTGCAGGAAAAAAAACAAAAAAAAAAACAAAAAACAAATGATTTTTGGTATCGCCTTTTCAGCATATTCGGAGTTGATGTAGCTATACAGGTTATAATGAATAATATCTTTAGGATTTTTTTTTTTTTTTTTAGCAAATATTTACCGAAACTAGCCCCAAAAATGTCATAGAACACGAAAGTTTCCACAATTTTGATTCTTTCGCCCCGAAACTCGTTAACAGCTACATTGGTCTTTTAGGAGTAGGAACTTCCCTGAAATCCACCGTTTATTTTTTTTATTTATTTTTTTTTTTCGAACCCCTATCTCCCAAATGAGAATCCAAGGCGTTAGCCATAAGACCGCGGGAGACCCAATCTAGGAAAATGTAAGAAATCTCTCTACGAATCAGAGCTTATAAGAGACAACATCGGTCGATTAGAAGTGGATGTAACACAAACTCATTTATTTATCTATTTATTTTTAAATGGTTATTCGTTTTTTTTTTTTCGAATCTGGCTGCCGACCTATTGTACCGTTCCTTTTAGCACTTTCCTCCGAAGGAAAGTAGCTATTGAGGTTGGACTCATGACGGAATTTTTGAAAAATGTCTTCAAATCTTTATCGATCCTACCAAGTAGACACCGAAAATGACCCCCGTTAAAATTTATATATATATATATATATATATATATATATATATATATATATATATATGCATATATATATATATATATATGTGTCTGTTAATACGATAGCGGCCAGAGTTTTTGTTTTTTCGTCACGAAACTTGGTATATAGCATTCAATTAGCAAACGATTGAACGAGTTCGTTAACCACCAAAGTCGGTCCACCGGAAGGGGGGGTTTACCCCGAACCCAAAACACTAATTTGACTATGTCAGCCGTAATATGTGTTATATTTCAACGAAACTTGGTATTCGTAGTGGTAATATAGAGAGAAAAGTGAGATATAAAAATGAACTAAATCGGATCATTAGAAGGGGGAGTTTACTCCGGACCCACAATACCAATTCGCCACTACCAGCCGTGATTTTTGGTATATTTCGACGAAACTCGGTATTCGTAGTGGTAATCCACACGTAAATATGTGTTGTAAAAATAAACTAAAACGGTTCATTAGGAGGGGGGGGGGGTTTACTCCGGACCCACAATACCTATTCGCCACTACCAGCCGTGATTTTTGGTATATTTCGACGAAACTCGGTATTCGTAGTGGTAATCCACAGGTAAATATGTGTTGTAAAAATAAACTAAATCGGTTCATTAGAAGGGGGGGGGGGTTTACTCCGGAACCAAATTCCTAATATACTCATACCGGTCGTAATTTCTGCTGTATACGTCGTGGGTAACTCATGAGAAAGAAGTGTTTTAAAAATGAGCTCAATCGGTCAATCGTAAAGCGGGGGTTTAATTTGTAATATATTTCAATAGAAAAGCCCGCCAAACGTAGGTTCACAAAGCCGCCGCAAGGAGCGCTTTCTACCACTAGAGTGACTGTATCCTGTTCCTGCGTTAGATCAAAATACGATAATATGAGGTTTTTTGTATTTATTACGTAGTGTAGTAGGTACCATGTGTAAACATAACTCTGGAAGCAAATTAATAATTGATCAGTTACTCATTACAAATTTAAAAGAGAACTATTCATGTTTTTATTTTATTTATGTAGGATATTTTAAGCAAATTGTTCTGGAAAGCAGTCTACACTACCCAAATTCTGAGGAAAGTGCTTAGTTATGCAGCTCCTGCGTGACGGACTTTTTATAATACATGTCATTATTAAACGTATTTAGAGTCGACATTTGTTTTGTTACTGTCTTGTATGTGTGCCCACGTTTTTGAGGTACTCTACATTTGAAGTAACCCTTAGAAACACTTGTCCATATGCCCACCACATTTTCAGGCATTTAAAATACATTTTGATAACTACCTGAAATCATTTGCAGCCGCCCTTCCACCTGTGCAGATACTTTTCCACAAGATAAAGATATCCATTGGATGGATGGATTAAAATATGGATAGATTCCTCGCACTTTTTCTGGTACCCGTCCGCTTTCGAAGACTCTGGTCTACATTTGCTAGTACGCATACCCATGAAGCCACGCATTCCCAGGCACCCATTCACTTTTGAAGATATTTTCCCTCTTTGTAGCCACACATTCGATTCCGCAGGCTCTTGTCCACATTTTATTAGGAAATGCGGTGTTTACATTTCTCTAAAAGGGAACAGGTTACTTATCTATTTACACATATCCATGCGATTGATTACGTTGATTATTAAGTTCTTTCGTTGTAACATTTTGCTTTCCTTAATATTATCTATGTATAGAATGTTTCCACGTTAGTTACATGTTTATTTCCATGTTCATTCCTTAGTATATCTGCATCCCTGATATTATGATATTATTGTTCGCATGTCTGAAGCATTACAATTCAATTAAGTAAAAATGTTTTTCATATGTTACCGACAAGGGGCGAAATATTTTCAAGTAAAAGTTAAAGAAAAGTAAATATTAACTGAGCAAGCGGCGGAGTAGAGAGAGAGAGGATGTGTGTGGAATCATGAGATTTTGTCCTGTTTGTCGGTCGTTTCAATTTTGGTTATGGAGCTAGTTACAGAGGTGGTTGTTGACCGTGAGCCGGGCCAATCAGAAGCCTGATTAACATGTACCCTTCCCGTGTTTGCCCTCGACTCCAATATTTAACCAACAGATGGCGCAGCAAGCCACCCTTCTAATATGCTCGGCTCTCCGTGAATCTGTAAACAGACTCCTCTCCCGGAGGATCTTCCCTAAGGCTATGTTTACCTTAGTACCGCTACTGTTTTGGTGCTTCTTGTAATATTATGTATTCCTCAGAAATATATATGTGTATATATATATATATATATATATATATATATATATATATATATATATATATATATATATATATACATACAAGTTTAAAGGGGCGTAATTTTCGGTATCAAGTTGGTATGAAGGATGAAAGTTTGAAAATATTCTCAACATTTTTTTCGTGAGGGTAACCTCAATAGCTACATTTATTCGGGAAGTGCTAAAAGATATTAAATAAACTTATCTGATTAAAAATATAAGAGATCAAAATAATCATTGAAGGGGTGTAACTTTGTCTAGTTTCCGTTTGCCTTAGTGATTATAATTATTTGAAAAAAAAAAGAAAAAGAAAATCAGATGTTTCCATGGTGTTTTAACCATTTATTTCTTTTATTATTTTGCTCAACCTCCTGTTAAAAGTTAACCAGAAAAACACTGAAAAAGTTAGTTAAATTGGTTGAAAATTGAGGTTTTCATGGTTTGTAATTGGTTATTAGAGGGAGTTGATAACTAGTTATTAGTATGCTAATGTCACCAGTGAAGAGAGGAGTGAGGTCCTCTGTTACACGGATAGTCGGGGATGAAGGATACATCGGCATCTACTTTTGTCAAGACACAATCTTGTCCTATACAATTTTATACATATTGTTTTAAGACTTTCGTAACTATTGGTAATTTAAGCATGACAGATGAGTTGGTCTCTCCGTGGCTAACGCTTTGGATTGTCATGCGGGAGATGCGCGATTTATTCTATATTTTTATTCGTACATTTCCCAAATTTCAAATTATAAAATATTTTGTCACAGTAATGGTGATACCTCCAGATCTGGCAGGCTTCATGTATTCATGAGGGTCTTTTGTTATTATATATAAATGGATAATAACCCTTAAAATTTTATTTAAAGATTCAACAATTTGGCCATATTTCAGAGAATATTCACCCATTTCAAACTAAACTTGGGTGGCTGATAAAGGCCTTAATGTGACACATGTCCTTCCAATCGGGGTGTTCTGGGATCGACGTTATATGCAAAAACGTTTACATTATATTTTTATCTTGAGAGCCATTTTTTGCAAGAACCTTTTAACCTTAATACAATAGTCATTTATGTGGTTAGAAAAAAGGAGTCTCTTCTTTTGAAAGATTTCAATGACGTAAAAATCGGATTATCTCAAGGGGAGATATTAAATTTCAAAACGTCACATTACTTTTTCGCTTACAAATTTTTAGTCTCATCCAGACTGGGGAAAATTATTATTTTTTGTTTTCAATGATATTTACCACATTAGGGTTTCTTGGGGTGCTGATTTTAAATTTGCTATCATTTTTGGTGTTTAAAAAAATGTATATTACTAGTTTACGGGGTCTCCCGTGGTCTAGTGGCTAGCGCACTGGATTCATAAGCGGGAGATGGTGGGTTCGATCCCCACCGGCGCCAGAAATTTTCTCATCTCAGGGCTCGCTGAGAAAATTCCTGGTTGCACCCTGGATGTCGGCGCTAATAGCTACGATTTGTTGATGCGCCGTAAAAAAAAAAAAAAAAAAAAAAAAAAAAAAAAAAAATTACTAGTTTACTTGAAAACGTGAACATATTTTTGAATTTATTTGACGAAATATAAATTATTGTTTAACGACTATTTTTTTCCTTTAGCCTACTCTATAAAACAAATGAATTGGTGAAAGAATTATGTCGATATCATTTTCTAAACTCGATATAAAAAATAAAGCACTTTCAACCTATTTTATTTTATTTCTCGGCTCCTAAGGCACATTGGACGGGACGCTCGAACACGTGTGACTATTTTTCGATGTAGAATCACCAGGAAAAAAAAAATAGAACAGACCTGTGACCCCACCGCTGTATACTCCCCTTGTTAGATTAGATGAATGTCAAATACCTGGTTCAAGTTTAAAGTGAACCAATCATCTTTTTTGAATACCCAAACAGGAAATTAGTTTGAAACAGTATTTCTATCAATTTTTCTCGTAAACAGTTACCGAAATCGCTATAAAATGGGCTCATTCGTTTTCCTACATTAAGGAACCTAAATAACGAGTACCTGGAAGCATATGGACTCGAAAATGTAAGCGTTCCGATTTTTTCGCGCAAAGGTTGCTCCAGAAGTCATGTTCCAGTAAACGGATTCAGGTGGTTAATAATCTTGACCTTTCAAATGAGAATGATTTTTGTATCAAATGTAATCAAAATCGGACCATTTTTGAGCCGACGAATTTTTGGTTGTTTAGAATAGAGCCTGCTCAGCACTAGTCAAAGAGTATGTACGTTTTCAGTACATAATTGTATTGACTTATACAGATTAAGAATTATCCGTTTCTGTGTAAGTTGGATACTGTGAGTTTCCTGTGATTTGTGATGCTAATTTATTCCATTTCTTCGAGATGTACGTAACCGCGCTAAGATGACGCAGTTCCTGCGAGTCGGTTTTTTTTCGAGTGGTTTGGGCTGGGTGATGATAGGTCAGTGAGTGAGTAGTATTTGACAAATATATAGTAGATTCTGTTATCTGATGTATTCTATGTAACTTGTGAACATTCAATTTAATGTATTGAATATAATATACATATTTATATAATAGAGGCAGTTATTAATAATAAGATATTCCTCTTATGATGAAGTATCGACAACTCAAGTGCCTTTACGTGAGTAGCTGTACATTGGGAAATTATGGTAGTTATCAGTGCTATTGGCTAAATCGATAAAGGAAACAAGATTATACCGAGTTTGTATTTGTAATTAGCGGGGCTGAGCAAGTGCCTACGACATCTCCATAATCCAGGGCACTTGGAGAATTACCATTTCACGGCTTCATCTAGTCCTGTCGACCTCCCTGAACAAAATAAAACTCGGCTAAAGAAAACTTCGGAACCGCTGATTAATTCGTAAAGTTTTCAATTTTCCCCGACCGACCGCTAAAACCTAATAAAGCCTGTTAATTTGATTAAATCTTTTTAATTTATTTCTCCTTTGCACCCCTGCGTTTTTTTTCCTCGAGACAATGGCTGGGAACTCTTGCCGTAAAAAGGAATTGAAAAGTAACATTTTTCTCTGAGATTTTTTTTTTTTTTTTTTTTTTTTTTTTGTTTAATGAAGTTCTTTAATGAGATATTCTCTTCTTGCGGGTTGGTATTATCTCTTTTTGAAGAAGTTGTGAGGTGGAGAGAAGGCGGGAATTAGTCTTGGGGCGAGGGAAAGTTCTTAATTAATTAATTAGAGGAAGACTGGGGTGAGATAGGAAAAAAAAAGAGGTTGAAGTTGGCTTTCTTTTAGAGATGTTCAGAACCTGTTTTGGCGGCGAATCTGTCATCCTAATATTATGTGGGAGAAATGTTCACTTTTCCCCCATTATTTCAGTGTTATTTTAACCTTTTTTAACAACCATTCTGGTACCTTGGAACTTCTCATTATGAGTGAAGTGCTATATTAATTGTTATTTTCACATTTTACGGGACTTAATATGTTCTTCTGTAAATATAATAATTTGAATTGTTCTGGAGACCCGGTAGCCGTGAGCATTAAGGCGTGAGCACTTATCACTCCGTGCCAAAGGTCGTGGGTTCGATTCCCACTAGGGTTGGTGGCTTTTCTTTCGAAAAAAGAAAAGGCATCAGCCCTATCCTGGCTAGAAAAGGGTGGTAACCTGTAGATAACCCGTCCCAAAATTCGTAGTTAATAATAATGGACGTTAACATTTAAATAATAATAATTTGAATTGAGCAGAACGTAAATTTAGAAAATATTTTTTTGGTTAAGAATTATAAATTTCATGTACAGTTTTGCGAATTTATCTCCAACAAGAAGAAAAACGTTATTCAAAATAAACAAAGCTTTATTTATTATTATAAGGAGAAGTTTACTATTCCATTAAAAATTTGGAGAAAAAAATATGGAATTTTACATGTATCTTAAATATGATTTTGGGAATTTTTTTGTTGTTAAAATTGAATTGGAAGTTATAAATTACTATGATCTTCTACTGGATGATTAGAATCTGCTCAGCTCTTCTTGATATGATAGCCGAGAATCACAAGGGAATCGTATCAGAATTGATTCCGCGAGGAATGCTATTTAGCTGGAGTCAGGAAAAAAGTTGTTTTTATCCATTCCAAGTGCTTTAAAGAAATCTTATGTTTACCTTAGGGTCGTCCCTATTGAGGACATCCCCTTCTCCCGTTTATCTCTTTAAACTTTTCTTGATACCTCTATAAGGATTTGAATTATATTCCTTGATTTCTTAGTCGATTGCTTCTGGCCACATGGGATCACTAGTCTTATATAGTGTGGTAGGCTCCATTCCATAGACTATTTTATATTTCTTCTGAAATCCTATGGTTACAATAAAACAATAATCTTAGGGTGGGTTTACCCTAGGTTAGTTATTGCAGGATATTTATATCAGAGAAAAATTCTGACTAATGGAAACCATGTAAAATTTATGTCTGACATAAATTCTACATGGTTTACACTTGTCAGAATTTCTCTCTGATATAAATATCCTGCAATAACTATCCAAGTGTAAACGCACCCTAATATTGGGTTTATGGTGACGAGTATCTGTTGGGACTCTTTCCTATCTCTTGTGCTGCCGCCACATTTGTGGCAGAGAGTTGCAACGTTCCCCTTTCAGAACAAGGAAACATTTGTTTTTCACAAATACTTTTTTTTGTCTTTAAGTCAAACTTTGAAATATTTAACTCTTACTCTTTGCCTTCGAACCAATTCTTCGAAGAGTTTATCACGTAACGAATAGCTTATTTTTTTAATATTATGCTCATCAGCAAGTTCGGTCAATGTCAAAATTCAGTCTAGGCCTAGATACAATCGGATGACTCAGTTTTGTAATTCCAATGCATGGAAGTGTTAACGCAATTTTAAAAGTGCGTAAAAATGTGAATTAAATTTTTAAATTTAATTAGTATGGGGTCATTCCATATCAAGTGACCCAAAAACAAGGAAAAAATTTCCCTAATATTTTTTGATTTTTTTATAATTTGGCTCATCAATAGTACCCCATAAGACAATTAAAAATCCAAATTTTTAGAAATTTATCTTTATTAGTTTTCGAGTTATGAAAGTTTAAGTTTTTTAAAAAAGCACATTTTAGGACAGACACTTGATCATAAAAGGTACCATAACTCCCAAACGAAATGAGCTAGAGAGGTGTGGTAAAAAGCATTCGTTAGTGTATGCTGATTAAAATGATATATATCATGACTTATTTATGAAAATTGAAATTTTAAGGCAATTTTTAAAACTTTAAAATTTAAATTTCTCTTAAAACGTATGTTTAAAAAAATTGTAATTTTTCTTTGATATTTTATCTCAGTTTTGTATAAATTTCAAGTAATTAATAACTTAATCAAAGGTAGCTTGGTATCTCGTTGGTACGTCAAAAATTAAAAATTTTCAGAAAATGAAATGAAATCCATCTAATATAGACACAAGACGAAAAAACAATGAAAAAAAAGTCCTTTGGCATGCATCTCGTTTTGGCTTAGTGTCCGAGAAAAACGCAAAAAACTAAAAGAAATTATGAAAAAATACGTCCATTAAAAGGGATATCAATTTTTTTTAAAGTACATGTATCAAACCCACCCCTCCACTCACTCTTTCACCCCCATCTCCTTTACCCCCCCCCCCCCCAGAAATATAGGAGTGAATATGCCTCTGATTTTGTGTGTAATAATGAAATATTAGGTCCACATTTTTTTACCCCTCGACTTATCGCAGAGTCTTTCGACACATTACTCTATAATAAACTATCTTCTTTCTTGGAGGAGATCCTTTTGGCACAGAGATTGGGAAGCTGTTTCCAAGCCGACGGTTGTCCAGCTGACTACGTGTTGGACAGGACGTGGTGGGCCGTTATCTTGGCCGGCTCGATCTTCAGACTTCACGCTCTTGGATTTCTTCGGATGGGGACACATTAAAGATTTGGTACCCAGGGAGCACATTGGCTCAAGGGAGCACCTCATCCGTCGCATCAGATAGGCCTGGAAACTGATTACAGCAGAGCAATGCACAAATGCCATCCATTCTGTCAATGTGCGTTGTGAAGTCTGTATTGCTGTAAGGGGAAAAATCTTTGAACAGTTTGTAAATTGATTATTTAGAATGACTAGAAGACGAAATTGTTATTTTATAATTATATATGCGTCCCGAGTTAATTTTAAAATGTTTTAAGAATTGAGCATTTATTTTTATTAAGAATTTAAAGTTTTTTTTGTTTTGTGTTTTAGCACTTTCCTTAGAAGGAAAGTAGATATTTTACATTATGTTGAACTTACAGCTTTACATGGTGTCAGTTAATTTGCAAGAATTAATATAATATGTATAATATGTATTATATAAAGTTTAATCGAGCAAGAAATTTTGTTGTTTTTTTTTGGGGGGGGGATAGGTGTGTGGGTAGAGGGAGTGGAAGATGAAACGTACTTTTAATGTTTTTTATATAGGAATTATGAAATAGTGCCTTTTCGCAATTGTGTTTTAGTTTTTTACGTTTTTCGCAGAAAGGAAGCAAAAACGAGGTATATGCAAAAAGCCTTCTTTTCTTTCTTTTTTCATCCTGTATCGATTCCCAAAGTTAGGCCGTTTTTTTGGGGGGGCCCTGTATATGTTAGATGGATTTCATTTCTTTTTCTGAAAATTTCAATTTTTTAAGTACCAACATAAAGCTAATAATTAAAATAAATATGATCCCATTGAGATCCCAGCTTGAAATTTACACAAAACTGAGATCAAATATCAAAGAAAAATTACAATTTTTTTTGTAAATTTTTAAACATACGTTTTAAGAGAAATTTAAATTTTAAAGTTTTAAAAATTACCTTAAAATTTCAATTTTTATAAATAAGTCATGATATATATCATTTTAATCAGAATTTAATACACTAACGAATGCTTTTTACCACACCTCTCTAGCGCATTTCGTTTGGGAGTTATGGTACATTTTATGATCAAGTGTCGTTCCTAAAATGTGTTTTTTTTTTTTTTTTTTTTTTTTTTTTTTTTTTTTTTTTTTTAAAACTTAAGCATTCATAACTCGAAAACTAATAAAGATAAATTTCTAAAAATTTGGATTTTTAATTGTCGTATGGGATACTATTGATGAGCCAAATTTAAAAAGAATCAAAAAATATGAGGGGAAAAACTGTGGATCACTTGATATGGAATGACCTTATGTTCTAACATTTTATTGTGCAATCACCACTTTCACTACGCGAGAAATGCGTGATGCCTCGTACATGAATTGACGTTTAATGCTCCTAAAAGGAAAAATGGACAAATACTGTTACTTAGTTTTCGAACTGAAATAACAAAATGTAAGATATTACAGAATCTTCTACAGTGCTAACTCATACTTAAAGATATGGGGAAATTCCCCATGGATTATCAAACGAAATACGGATTATAAGGATATGTATATAGTGTAATCCTTCATAAAGGCCTATTCGTCTAGTGTAGTAGGCCAACTAATCTTGTAAAACAGCTAAGGTAGGAATTGTCAGGGTTCGGTTATTTTTTCTTAATAAAACTACATTTTACTTGTCATCTTAAATGTGTTTTTTTGTTTGCCGACAATTCGGCTTGAAATTCAAGCCTTCAAGAGGGCTGTAAAAAATGTAGGATACAGTTAATACTAATTTATAAATTTATGAAAAGATTTAAAAAATAGAAAAACATACTGAACGTATGTGTTATAGTAAGAGCTTAAATTAGAGGTAGATCAATACTGGTTTAAGAACTGGATGGGCAATTTGGATCCGGGTATAAAATGTACAAAAACCGGATCCATAATTTTATATCAACAATTTTTATTGTTAACGACCTCCTCTTAATTGTAAAGCAGTTGTTGTTCGGCTTTGGTCGCACCACATATGTTGGACTGCAATACCATGAACTCTAATATTAGTAGTATTAATAGATTTTTGAATTTGTAATTCATTTTACGTTGCAATTTCTATAATTTTGAAAGTAGTTTCCAAGTAAGTTTTAAGAACTGATATATTTTTTATGGATATGTTTTTTTCCTCCATGAAGAATGGCTTATTGATTCCATTCATCCTTCACAAGGATATAAATATCTGGCACGGCTTTGACTTCTGGACCGGTCGACATTTTATTTTTTTTGTCCAACTACCCCTTTGCAGGCCCCGAAAGCCAAGGAAAAACCAATAAAGCATAAGCCCTCTTTGAAAAGCCCCTAAGACTCCTAAATCCGAGGAAAACAGATGACCCAAACAAACGTCCCGATAGACGGGCCTGGGCTATTTTATCATCCCATCCAGCTAGAAAGAGATTCACAATGCCTCAGCTCCCTGCTCCATTTGGCAAGTCATAACCCATTAATCCGAAGAGAGTTTCGCAGAGTAACGTAAACATCATTCCTCAAATGGTGAAAATACCCTGATGACTTTATGTATGAGGGGATGTTTGAGTATCGCAGAATCCCCCCACCCCAACAAACCACACTATTTCTATGTCGGAAGTAAATGGGCCGCCCTTATCTGAACAGTAGTACTGCAAGTTCTCCCTTTTACACATAATTGAATCTGGAAGCAGTCAAAGCTTCCCTCGACCCCTTTAAGCCAAGGGAACTAGGATTGCTTGATGATATCGGAACTATTTCCTCTTCAGATTTATCTTAATGATATATAAACATTAAGCCCTTAGGCATTCGATGACTTTAATCGGAGTAGAAAATCGCTGTTTCCAAAATCGTTCTATTAAGCCTACCAGAACAAGAATATTTACATCCTTAATGGAAAGAGAAGAGGACTTGCCAACACCAAGCCAAATTAAATAAACATATAATTAAGAATAGGAAAAAGACATTTAATAAAAAAAAAGAAGAAAATATATACCAAGATGAAATATGTTTTATCTTAATCTAGGCGCACGGTAGTGCGCCAGGCCAAGTTCCGGCCTAAGCATACTGTGTGTATATTACAGGAGGTCTTAGAGCCGATTTTTACTCTCTCATAACTTTCAACCAGGTAAAGATAAAGTTATGAAATTTTACAGAGGTATTATACTACTAGATGTGAGTAAAACTGGAAATTTTCATAATTCTACCTCGAATAGTTTCTGAGATATAAGCGATCGAAAATCGGGATTTATAGGACTCACTCACTCACTCACTCACTCACTCACTGACTCATCAAAATTATTAGGCACTTCCCATGATGCTAGAGACTTGAAATTTTGCAGGATGATAGATATTAAGGTGTTATTAAAGGAAAAAATCAAAAAATCCTGAAAAGTTGTGTTTGACGCTGCTTCCGGGGCGGGGGCGCGCCAGTTTTGTACTTCCTTCGTAAACCCATCGTTTCGTCCGAAACCCATGATGTGGGGTATCAAATGAATCGTCTCGGTATGAAGAACCTATATTTGATGTTTTAAGAAACATTTAGGCGCATATAGGCTTCGTAAAAATCGTACACCAGCTGTCTGTCTGTATGTTTGTCCCTTATATAAATCCGAACCGTTTGATCGATTTTGACCAAACTTGGGACACAGATGGTTCTTGATACGGGGAGAATCATAGGCTAGTTCAATATCGTCTATCAGCTGTTTGCCTAACTGTTTATTCCTTATACAAATCCACACGATTTGACCGATTTTGACCAAACATGGTACACAGGTAGGTCTTTATCCGGGTAGTGTCAAAGCCTAGGCCACAATCGTCTATCAGCTGTCTGTCTCCATGTTTGTTCCTTACACAAATTCACACCGTTTGACCGATTTTGACCAAACTTGGCACACAGGTAGGTCTTGGTCCGGGGAATGCACTAGGATAGGTAAAAAAGGACTTTCAGCTGTCTGTCTGCATGTTCGTTCCTTACACAAATTCACACCGTTTGGCCTATTTTGACCAAACTTGGGACACAGGTGGGTCTTGATACGGGGAATGCACTAGGATAGGCAAAAAAGTTCTTTCAGCTGTCTGTCTGCATTTTCGCTCCTTACACAAATTCACACCGTTTGGCCTATTTTGACCAAACTTGGCACGCAGGTAGGTCTTGATACGGGAAATGCACTAGGATAGGTAAAAAAGTTCTTTCAGCTGTCTGTCGGCATTTTCGCTCCTTACACAAATTCACACCGTTTGGCCTATTTTGACCAAACTTGGCACGCAGGTAGGTCTTGTTACGGGCGTGTCATATTACCTATGACGTTTTGTACTTTTTGTCCCATCGGAAAACCATCATTCCTTCTGAAACCCATCATGTGGGGTATCAAATGAATCGTCTTGGTAAGGAGAACCTATATTTGATCTTTTAAGAAACATTTCGATGCATCTTAACAACAACACGTGTGACTTCTTTCTTAAATGTTGTAAATAAAGTCGTAAGGGCTAAATGCATAATATACTTGAAAGCAGATACTAAGTTTTTCAAAGTCATCTAAATTACAAAGTTTAGGATCACAAACCCAAAATGTATCGTCTTGGTTCTTTTCTTTTTCTTGAAGGCCTTCTACACTTTCCTTGTGGTGATCTTTATCCTCGGGAAGAGGTTCCTGTGTTTTACAGTGTAATAGTTTAGTTAGGCGAGCAATCAATTTGACGTCTAGAGTAATGTCATCTGGAAAAGCTTCTAACTTTTCTAGTCTAGTGATTAGATGTATGTAGGTTGATTATTGGTATCAAATATCAAGCATTAAGGAGAACTTTATGCAGAATCCAAAGACCTGGTTTTATATGAAGTAAAAAAACCAGTAGGTATGTGGCAACTAAATTTTATTTAATACTTAGAAAAAAGTAATGAGATCCAAAAAAAAAAACATAAATGTGAAATAGAGGCCAAGTTCCTCCCCCACAAAGAAACACTCCCTTCCCCAAAAAGCGAGAAATATCTCCTCCTAAAACCTCCAAAAAACGCCTTTCCATCCTACACTCCAAAAAAAGTAGTATGAGTTGGTGTATTAGGTGTACCATATTTTCAACCAAAAATATTTGCCAATACAACAGATGATACAAGAAAGAAATGTCCAAGTTCATTACTTAGAAGACATCGTAATTACTTACTAAGAAGAGTAAAGACACTTCAACTGACCTTTAAAAACAACAATAAAAATACTTATATCCAGTTACTAAAATATCACTTTCCTCAACCAGGTATATTCTTAAACTTGGCAATGTTTTTTTTGTGCCGAAATTATATTTAGAGAGAAAAATAAACATTGCCAAGTTTAAGAATATACCTGGTTGAGGAAAGTGATATTTTAGTAACTGGATATAAGTATTTTTATTGTTGTTTTTAAAGTTCAGTTGAAGTGTCTTTACTGTTCTTAGTAAGTAATTACGATGTCTTCTAAGTAATGAACTTGGACATTTCTTTCTTGTATCATCTCTTGTATTGGCAAATATTTTTGGTTGAAAATATGGTACACCTAATACACCAACTCATACTACTTTTTTTGGAGTGTAGGATGGAAAGGCGTTTTTTGGAGGTTTTAGGAGGAGATATTTCTCGCTTTTTGGGGAAGGGAGTGTTTCTTTGTGGGGGAGGAACTTGGCCTCTATTTCACATTTATGTTTTTTTTTTGGATAGACAATACTTGACATATAAAGACTTATTTCATACAATGCCAATGATTTTAACAGCTGATCTACAGTAGCTATGATTGATCTTGTCAGACTAGATGTGGCCTCGACTGCGGATGTTTCTCCAAGATTGAGGCTGTGATATTTATTTTAACTCCTCCTGAAGGGGTCGGTGTCAATGGGACGTGAAGCATGTAGAGCGAAATAAAGGATTATTAAAAATTAGCGTGTAATTAATGAATTTATTCATTTTGTCACATAAAATACATTATAAAAATAAAAGGATATTTTAAAAATCATCAAACTATCTCCTTATTCAGGACAAAATTGTAGATTTCAATTACTACTGACAATTTTGCATTGAAATGCTGTTAGATTGGTTAAAACTGGGACTCTGAAGTACAGTACTGCTGTAATTCTGGGACAGTTGTTCTGGTAAAACTGTAGCTCTAGATTTGGCAACTGGAACAACTACCCGTCATCTTCTAAAGAACATTTGTAAAATTTGCTATCATTTTCCAATTCTATAGTCCTCTTGAAGGGATTAAAATCATCTCCGGAATGGGAATATTTGTATTTTCAAAATATTCAATTAATTTTGATTATTTCAGTATAATCAGTAAAGAATTTCTTTTTTTCTTTATAATTCTAATATATACTTTTTTATGGTAACCAAAATGTTTATAAGATATATATTCATAATTATTGGCCCCTCTACCATTATTTATGAACAACACAAAAAATCTATTACATTTATTGTGAACATTAATATTACTAAATTCACCACATTCCAAAACCTTTAAGTGCATTTAAAATAAATCTAAATGACATATATTTCGGTGATTTTATTTTTAACTTAATGTACCTTTTTTTTCTCTGTTTTCATAAACCAGAATTACAGTTAATTTGCAATTGTAGTCCTATCTGAAAGGCATGCTTAGAGGATTTCGTAATGCACAGCTCGTTTATTAATTCTTGTTTTTATCCATTTAACTCATAATATTTCATTAGTAATACCTAATAATTTTTTATAATTTGTTTAAGTCCCTTCATAAATTACGATTTCTTGGGATCTGTTCTGTACCGGTTACTAACCTTTTGTAGTCTTAGCCTTTTTTAGGACTGAAAAACCGCCACCCCTCCTGGGAATCGAACCCACGACCGTTGGCTTAGAAAGTTCACACCTCAGCACTAAGAGTCATCGGGACTCCGTCCTGTTGAAAATAAGCACTTAAAACAAATACTTGTAATTAAAGATAATGAAACGAGAGTAGTTGGCGTTTCCTTTTTTGTGTCAACCTGTGTGGGTTGTGTAAAGAAAGGAGGAGTAGCTTAGTGGCATGCGTTGAGTGGGAGGTTAATCCCTGGGTGGTATGAAGCACCTCCGTAAGAAGTGGTAACAAATCGTCCCATACCACTAATCAAACTACCAAACCGAGTAGAATACCTCATTAATATTCCAGGTGGTAAGCCATCAGCAGCTCTGGGTATTTGTCCACTTCTACTCCATTCAGCAAACCATTAACAGTCATGTTTAAACCATACTCCAATTAATACCCTTTTCTATCTGGTAGTCTTCTTGTCTCTCTCTCTCTCCTTCTTCTTATAAAACAGTCTTACTCTCTCGCTCTTCTGCTTCGCCCTATGAAATATTCAACATCGGCCACAGGAGTCTTTTTCACTTAAATCTCTCTATTCATCTTCCGTCGAGCGTCACGGGCCTGCCCGCTGCTCTCATACTGATGAGACCTTTAGAAAAGGCGGTGGAGTCCTTCTTTTTTCTGTTTTCTTTTTATTTCCATAGTGGACCGTTTGAGTGCTCTCGTCCCCTTCTCTCTGAGGCCTCCAGAAGTTTTTACCACGGTAGCCCTGCACATCCGAATGTCTCTAAAATAGGAAAGAATTCTTCTTAGTTCTTCGGCTTATGTCTCTCTTGGGTCTCTTTTTCTTCTAGGTTTCTTAATCAAATAAAGAAGCATCCATGTCGCTCATACCTCTTAAAGTATCAGCCAATAATAGATTTGAAAACTTGTAGTTTTGAAGTTGAATATACGTAAATACATTGAAAAGTGCAAAAAAAGTAATTTACACAGAAATATATCTGAAAACCGATGTTTCATATAGTACGAATATGATAACTACATGCGAGTTTATGGACATATCTATAATAGAAATAATAAATGTCTGATTCACAGGGTGTTTCTAAACAAACCTTATACCTGGTAGGATAAGGAAAGCTTAATAATAATAATCCGCTCTTCGCGAGTTAAACATGAGCCATGAATTCACGAGGAGAGAAAATACACAATACTATTACCATTCAATTTAATTTAAAGATTGTAATTCTCTCAACTAAACAAAACTACCTAAGTTGCTCTCGAGACCACCGTCTATTAATATGGGATGGTGGGGAGGATGGTTGTATGACTTGAAAAGGAGGATTGTCTATGGTACGAATGACTTGAAAAAGAGCATTGACTGGGGTAAGTATGACTTGAAAAGGGGCATCGACTATGGTTCGTATGACTTGAAAAAGACTATAGGCTATGGTACGTATGACTTGAAACGGAGCTTTGGCTTTGGAAGTAGGATTTAAATGGTTCTATTTCCCGAGTTGCATAACGTATATATACATTTTAAATACAATATTTTTTGGCAGTTTAATAGCATCTTGAGCTGTTTTGTACTAATCGAAAATTTGATTAAAAATATCCAAAAAGATAAATTAGGTTAAGTAAAGCGTGATCGTTAAGAATCATGTTAGTTTTCCTACAAAAATGCCTTCATTTGAATGGTTAACAACGTTCCTCATCATGAAATTCTCTTTAAATGAATTCCTTTGTCCTACTCTGTCGTCCAGCTTTACGCGCAAGCGTTTTTGGTCCGCATGGGTGGGTAATGATGATCATGGCAGACGATGCACCCTAACAATAAAAATGAGAATTTGTATTGCTAGCTTTCCGAATCACACCAGTAGTAAGGACATTACGAAAACACGCTAAATGGGTCTTGCTTATCTCTTCGCCTTATGTTCCCTTCTGAATTCCTTATACACTTCCTTCAGTTTTCCGAGGATTCCGTCGAGTGTTGATTCCCCTGAGCATAGTCATCATAAAGTTGAGATAAGACTCGTTATGATAATATATTAATTAAGAGGGTCGGTAGAGATAAGGGCCTAGGCCCTTCGTCATCCAGTAATAGTGGCCTCGCCAGGAGCAGAGGTTGTAGTAGCCGGATAACAACGCTCCCTGGAGAATATGGCAGGAGACCGCCCACTCATTAGATTCACTTTAGACATCTGAAACAAGAGGTCCGTCCCTCCCTGTAGTATTCGAAGCAAAAATGAATCATTGAAACAAATTAACTAAATATTTTGGGTTTTAACGCTTTTTTGGGAAATGACATCGGCTACAAAAACATGTGTTTTGGACAATTTTATGATAACATCCATATAGAGGGGAGGAGGGCACTCTGGACCGAAATTACTAACTTGTCCATACCAGCCAAGAAATTCGGTAGGTATATGCCGTGGGCATCTAAAGAGAAAGATGTCTTGTAAATATAAACTAAATTAATCCATATGCATACGGGATTTACTCCAGACCCAAATTACTAATGTCCTCATACTGGTCGTAATTACTGTTGGATTATTGCGCGGTATATGTCGTTAGCACTTAAACAGACATATGTTTTTGCAAAATAAACTAAAGTTGGGATTTAACCTAGGTTCTGTTCAAATTGAATTAAGCCGCTAGAACCGGCTCGGGCGTTAGTTGTTACTTTTACCAAAAGTAACTTTTTAGGGGCGCCCAACAGTGGCTGTTCATTACAAATATAAAAGAGCAAAACTATTCTTCAGGTTGTTTTAAGGAAAGAATTCAGGAATGCAGTGTACACTATCCATCTTCTAAGGATGTGCTTAGTTATGATGCTCCTCCGTGTCGGACTTTTATTACATGGATTCAGAGTCCATTATTTCATTAATGTAATAGTTCACATTTTTCTTTAAGCCCATTTATAAACAATTACACTCTTAGCAATAGAATTCCTGGTAGATGGAAGGAACATGCCTTATACCAATGGGGGTTGTTTGTTTCGGCTGAACAGGAAGAAGGTTGTACTTGTAGGCCTAACTCTCTTGCTCCCTGGCCAACCCTCTATACAACCGAACTATCCTCTTTGGAATCAAGATTATTCCTCTTTGGACGCTGAGACTGTAGAAAAGCATGTAGACGTTGCAAGACCTTCACAAGACAAGCTAGCTAGTCTTAAA
The DNA here is from genome assembly GCA_946811695.1 of Gonocerus acuteangulatus. NCBI lineage: Eukaryota > Metazoa > Arthropoda > Insecta > Hemiptera > Coreidae > Gonocerus > Gonocerus acuteangulatus. The sequence continues at coordinate 42,140,163 of OX328127.1, read as the reverse complement.
GAGCTACCTCTCCCGGAGGGACGATTTGCATCACATTAGCATACTAGTTGATCCCTATTGCTCCCTTTTGACTCTGAGCCCGGGGTTTGGAACGCCCCCAAACTTTATTTGCGGTTTCTTGATTCCTAAAAGCTCCCAAATGAAACGGTCGTCTTTATTAGAATTCTCCCCCACCCCGCCCCCTCCTGATCTGCATACGTCCGCCGCCCCCGACCACAGAAACCAAATGAAAGAAATCCCCAAACGTCCGTAGCTTTTATTAAACCCAGAGGAGATTTTCTCTATTGTTTTATGTCGGTAACTAATAAGACGGTAAAAGCAATTTATCTGCCCCTTTTCTACCTGCGTTATTAGAGTATAAATAATTTTGAAATGAGAGTTTGTGTTAATTAAAACTTTTTATACTTATCACCATTTGAATTTCGAATAAGCTCTAACTTCTTTTCTTTAAATTAATAAATATTTTTAATTATTAAATGAGGGCCTGACGCCCGAATGCTTTAAGACTCCGTAACTGCGTTGTGGGGTATTTGGCCAGGTGGCTTTTCTTTTAACTAAAAAGAAGAAAAGGCACCCAAATAATCTGTGTATCTGAGAAAAAAAACGATGTTGAAATAAAAATAATTCACTTAAATGTGTGGCGAAAGGTCAATTATAAAATATATACACAATTAATTTAGCTCCCCATATTTTATTTAGGTCTAAATGTTTCACACCTCCTAAGGAGCTTTCCAATTAAAAAAAAAAAAAAACAACTATATCTGGTCATGTCATTAAAAATTAATACGAACATCCCAAGAGGCTAAACTTTCCACCGTCGCTGGCTGAGTCAACACTAAAGAGTCTAATATGGTGGGTAGGTATTACAGCTGATGAATTATCGATTCTATAATGCCTCTTTCATGAAGAAATATAGTCCCTAAATGTAAAATCAAGAAATGTCTTATATTTATGTTTATTAGGGTTTCAACCGGGGACGGTGGAAGCAATTTTCGATGGGACGATCTCATTCGAAGAAATCGGTACTTAAATCTTCAAAAATATTGGTTTCGGTCCTTTGAACTGTTGTTAGTGTTCGTTTTCCGCAGTTTTTTTTTTATTATTTTTAGTTTTCTAATTATATTTAACAGTATAATGATTATTTTAGTAAAAGAAGGTAAGAAAATAAGAATCGGATTTGCATTAGAGTTTACCTTGAGCGAACTATGAATAGGCGGAAGGAGTAATTCCCGCTCAGAATACTGTTAATTCCTGCGTGGTGCCCGTAATCTTGCTTCTCAGATTTCATTTTCATTTTTATTCATATTCACATTTTTACGAAAGATGAAAGTTTCCCAAATAACTCTAGGAATACGAACGGAAACGCTCTATGATGACGCAGCTCCTGCTAGTCGGACTTATATATTATCATTTATATGCCCTGCTACCTAGGGGTTTAGCATGTTGCATGATGCCACACCTTCCCTACGTGCGTTGGAAATATCCCCACTTTCAACAGTGACATGACAACAGTGAATGTTACAGACTTATCCCTCGGATACATGTCACTCAGAGGAAAACGAATGGTTTGATTGGTTGCAAAGAACCCAACAGCGCGGAAGAGTGGACATTCGGAGGTCTTGGAAGACCGCCTAGAACCCCGACTAGGGATAAATATGCCCCGAAGTGAAACCTATCTTCAGTCTCAGAAGGAAACCTGAGAAAGCTGGCAGAACGTCTGGCGATACATCGGTTTACCAATTCGACACGGTCATATCCTGAAGACCTTAAAACATCAAATAACATGGACCGTGCAAGTCTGCGAGGATTATTAGCGTTCTTTATGTTATTGTACGTTTTTGGATTTTGGAAAGAAAAAAACAATTGCACAGATATTCTTTGGACAACAAGACGGCAAAGGATTTCTGAAATGAGCTTAAATATAAGTAAGTTGGAAGAGATAGGAGGATTATCCTAATAAAGATTTCTCAATTAGCTGGATGGGGAGCGGAGATCTAAGGGCAGACTTGGAAGACGGGACTTAATTAAAATACCATTATTAAAATGGAGCCCAAGATTAAGAAGTAGAAGTTGGGTGGTGGCGAGGGGAGGTGAGACGGACCAGATGTTGCTCGACGTCTGAAGGAGAGGGGGGGGGGGGTAGAGGAAAGTGACTACAAAATATTAAAAACCGACCGCAAAAAAGTATTTTGCATTTTGATAAGGTGGGAGAGAGAAACAAGTTTAGGCGGAAAAACGCTTCAACTTCTGCTAAGTCTGTTTAATGGTGGGAGGGATTTGGCTCGACCCCCACTCCGGGCTCTTGGGATTATTTTCAATATTATAATGGCCGTCTTGAGAGGAAACGAGTATTTAATGTGGTTTCTCGCCCTTGCTCTCCTCCTCAGGTGCCGTCGCTCCACGACTTTTTAATAGATTTATGTAAAGTAATGTTCTTCACGAATGAGGCTTATTCAAACTTTTCTAAAGCTTGCGGGCGTAAACCCAATTGAAGAAAATTGCTTTCTTTAACGAATCTTACCGGTTTCTTAAACACCGATTATTTGGTTCCTTTTTTCCTCAATTAATAGCAATACATTTACATGATCTCATGTAATTATAACTTTCTAGAATCGTAAAAGTTTGCATATAACTGTCGAAGACTTGCTAGCAAATCATACAACAAGACGACGTCTGAAGACATTTCACTGATTCCAGAAACCGAATTGAAACATGTTGTAAGGCGACAACTCTTCAACAATTGGTCGCTTGAATGGTCATATTCGAATGAGAACAACCGTCAGGAGATAAAGCCATTCATAAAACAATGGAACTCCAGCTGTCGGGAGGAAGAAGTAATCCTTACAAGACTTCGAATGAGGATACACTACTTACCCACTCCCACTTAATAACAGAACAAGACTTTACCATGGACACACAAAGAAAAAATACATGATCTGTAAAACAATCATCTATTCAGGCTTATTATTTAGAGTTACTTACAACACTGACATTCTGATCTTTACATGTATGAACTGTAACCCACAAATATCCATTATCTCAAATATTTTACAGAAATAAACTTACAGGAACCAATACAGAAATATTTTAGTATTTTAACTATTTCCGTAATTAAATTGTTAGCACTTTATTTTTAGTTCATTTAATTATTAAAGCCGTGCCATTTCTGCTTTTCATTTTATAGTTTCTGTCTATATATTTTTTTATTTTTTTTAAAATCTATTTTCTACAAATTATATAATGCAAATTTACTGCTTGTAGTAGTTGTTTTAATTTCCGCTTAGCATATCTAAGCGGAAATCTTAATCTCTTAAGTCTCCCGTTTCGGCGTCTAATACCTTAGTTCTATTTGAGATGGTTTGTGTAACCATTTTTTAGAAGAGTCGAACTTGCAGTTACTGCGAATCAGAATAATATAATAAGACATAATATATATATATATATATATATATAATATATATAATATATATATATATTATATAGATATATATAATATATATATTATATATATAATATATATATATATATATATATATTATGTCTTATTATATTATTCTGATTCGCAGAAACTGCAAGTTCGACTCTTCTAAAAAATGGTTACACATTTTAGATTGTGTAATATCTCAAATATATATTATATATGTGTGTGTGTGTGTGTGTACACATATAGGGATGGTGGCAAAACTTGGGAAAAAAGAAAAGGCATCAGCCCTATCCTGGCTAGGAAAGGGTGGTGACCTATATATAGGCATTCCATACGTCCCGATTTGAACGGGACAGTCTCGGTATTTTTCTCTTGTCCCGGTGTCCCTCCCAGTTTTATCAACGTCCCGGAAACGGCTGAAAGATGTAAAAACGGATATACGGATGTAATACATTTATATGTTTAAGAATCTTTTATGAATCGGTTACTTTTTACAATCAACATTTTTGACTACCGCGCACAATGTCAAAAAAATTAGAAGTATTCTAACTGTAATCTGGCTGGGTGGTTTTTTAAGTGAATTAGCAAAAAAATCATTTTTATTTTCAAAAGCTGGGTAGATTAACTATTTAGGGTACCGGATTTCCCACTCCCGTTTCTTGTAAGGTCTAAAAAAGCATTAAAACTCCATTTTTAATCCATCCCCCCTCGCCCTCCCGGTATACCAATCCCATATCAATGTGTCCCGGTTTCACTCGCCAAAAATATGGCAAGCCTACCTATAGATAACCCGTCTTAAAATTCTGTGTTAATAGTAATAGACGTTAAAATTTCAGTATAGGTACTATATATGTAAAGATATTAAAAACTCCTTCTCTTTTATAAACTAGATCTTATTATTCTGTAAAGAATACATAAATGCATTATAATAAACAAAACAACAATAATAACAATCATTAGCGGTAGCCAAATTACATACCTGTAAAGAACAATTAAATTACAAAGTTTATAACCCATACATTGAAGCATTACTATACAATAACTCTCTTCTACTGTTCTGAACATATGGGATCCACTGCCTATCTAAATAGACCCACTGCCTGCATGATCACATGTTTTTATTATATAAGAGTAGTCCTAGAGTGAAGGAACTTTATACCTCCCCCTCTCAAGTCACTTTTTCACTGGAATAAAGTGACAATTTAGAACTATGAAAATAGTTTAAAAATTTCCTTCTTCTTGCACAGCCAACTTCATACATTGATGATGAAATTCGACGAAGAATGGGGAAAGGGCCAATTCTTACTTTATCCATCTTCCGTCGATTTAATTTGCTGCTATTCTCAATGTAGACAAGGTCTCCAACTTTAAATTCATAATGTCTTCTATTTTTGTCAAACCTAACTTTATTTGTTACAAAACTTTTCATTGAATTTCGAAAGGCTGCTTCTCGGTCTATCTGGAGATTGTGTTGGTTGTGTATATCAAGCGGAGAGATATTTGACTTTTTCCCTGTGAGTAAATATTCCGGTTCAAATTTTGTTGAACTATGGATGGTCCTATTGTATTCCTTCACACACTCTTGTGCTAAGCTCGGCCATGCTCATTTTTCTCCACTACCATTCAGCTTGCTTCTGATTCTATAAACCAGAGTCTGATTGAGTCTCTCGTTAAGTCCATTTGACTGAGGGCAATCTACAGAGGTGATATTCAAACCAGAATACTGGTCGGCCAAAATCATTTTTATCTTGTTGTGTTTGGCAACTGACCCAATAAGTCTTATAAAGTCTCCTGCAGATTGTCCCGTACTGGTGGAGATCCATGCGTATCGAGTAAAGTGGTCGACCAATACGTGCATGTACCTTTTCGGCGATCTATTTCCTCCAAATCCTCCGACGGTATCTATGGACATGATTTCGAATGGTTCCACAGCAGGATGATGATGTTGGATAATATGCGCTGAAAAATTGCTGGGGCATTTTTGAGTCCGAAAGGGAGAACATTAAACATGAATTTGCCGAATTTCGTTATGAATGATGTTTTTTCTCGATCTTTTCCTATTAATGATATACACCAGAAAGCAGAATTAATATCAATAACAGTGTAATATTTACAATTAGCGTTATAAAATATGTCGCTAAATATTGTAAAATATTTAGCGATTCATCCTGAATAAGTTTAAACTTTTTTATAGCATCAAGGCCCAAAAGGACATCATAAGATAATTTGTTATTCTTCACTACATAAGTGTTTAGTTTTTCTGATAATTTTCCAATTTTTAAAATAATATTTGCCCGGGCAGTACAGAAATTCAGCCCATTGATTGTTTTGAATGCATTCTTGTGGTTTATTAATTTTGATTTTAGGATATCAATCACTCTCTGATTTATTAAACTAACATTAGAACCACTGTCGTACACTGCTTTCACTTTCATCTTATTATCTACTAGTACAATTATTTTTATCAATGGACATAATTTCTCCGGGCTTTCTAGTTTAAACAATTCTTATCAATTTTGATCATCATGACTTCTAAACATTGAATTTCTTCATATTCATTAAGATTTATCTGTTTCTTGGTTTTATATAAATTTTTGTTTCTACATTCATGCACAGGATGAAAGCGATTTTCCCACCCTAAACTTTCACACATATAACATGGTTTCTTACCTGATTCCCCAAATTTTCTCTTCTCATTACTGTAGTTACCTTTTGTTTTGTCGAGAGATTTATTTATATTCGATATCATGGAAACCTCCCTAACTTTACCATATGAATCATCTAATTTTCTCAGTTCACTAAAATGTTTTTCAATACTAGTAATGTTTTCTCTATCTAATTTATCTTGGATATCCAGTGGTAAACCAACTACTATCATATTAATCCGAGATAAAATGGTACCATTATTTTCAATTCCCAAACATAACCTTTCTTTCATCAATGCATAATCAATTAAAGAGCCACCAATATATCTAAAGCTGTATGCTCTCCTAACCTTTGACCATTCTTTATCTATAAATACATTCAAGAAGGAATTTCTCCAAATTAACCAATTAGCTAGACCTATCTTCTTTAAATTAGCTTCATACCAATTTTTAGATGAACCAGACATAAAGAATCTTAGTATTTCTGCTTTCTTATCGTTATTTACATTATGCTTGCAACATTCTGACTCAAATTGGTCTAACCAATCAGCTGGGTTTTGCATTTTATAAAAAGTATTTAATACAAAATGTTTCTCTATTTCGTGCAAATTTACTTCCTTAGCGTTTAATTTTAATTTTTCAAGTAAAAAAAAATTGACTCCTGACTTGCTTAAATCCTCAGCTGTTTTTTCCATAATATCTACTTCCTCTAAAGGAATATCTTTATAACTGAGATTGCCGTCTTCGTCAAAAAACTCATTTCTTATATTATCATCTATCTTTGTCCCCACTTTTCTATAGCCATTAATAGGCTTTATGGCTAACATCGCCCTTTTAATTGTAGAATTAGACAATAATACCTGATGGTCTTCCAACCCCTTGTATTCTTCTGTTAAGGTTAACCATAATACCTTGTCATCAGATAAACCTGCCAGCTCAAATTCAGTTTCACTCCTTTTGATTATGTGAACAAATAACTTCTCTTCACGTTTCGCCATATCCTCTTTGTAATTTAATTTGTAAAGATATTAAAAACTCCTTCCCTTTTATAAACTAGATCTTATTATTCTGTAAAGAATACATAAATACATTATAATAAACAAAACAACAATAATAACAATCATTAGCGGTAGCCAAATTACACACCTGTAAAGAATAATGAAATTACAAAGTTTATAACCCATACATTGAAGCATTACAATACAATAACTCTCTTCTACTGTTCTGAACATATGGGATCCACTGCCTATCTAAATAGACCCACTGCCTGCATGATCACATGTCTTTATTATATAAGAGTAGTCCTAGAGTGAAGGAACTTTACATATATATATATATATATATATATATATATATATATATATATATATATAGTGACTCACAAAACCGTTGCTATGATATGTAAGTTAAGTTATATTATAGAAAAAAAAATTAAACCCTTATAATATTTGCTACTCTGGGCTAAAATAATTGAATTGGGACTAGGAGGTATAATTCTAAAAGAATCTTGAGGGAATTAGTCAATAATTACACTTTCAGGGGATACGCTTGTCGTTGTTGGTTAATTGCAACAGTTTTGTGACTGATGTTGTGAAGTGAAGTTAAAGGTGTAAAGTGTCAAGTGAATTATTTAAAATAGTGACTACCAAGCAGAAAGGACATAAAATATAATATTTAAGCCAGATAAATTAAAAAAATCAAGATGAACTCAATTTTCTCTGTCCTAAACAACAGTATTAAGCTTTTGGTCAATAAAGGCTTTTGGATAAGGCAAATTGCTGCTCAAGTTGGTTTGAATGGTTTTACAGTAAGCAGATATATTATAAAAAGTACTCTTTATTGTTCTACACATGTTGGAGGTCAACCAAGAAAAATTTAAGAAAGAAACAGCATGTTACTGGTTCGACTGATTAGGATGGGCAAGATTGACATTGCTGTACAGGGCCAAAATAGCCTTAGATCAGACATGGGGCTTCACGTCAGTGCTGGAACTTTTCCAAGAGCACTAATAAATCAGGGATATCAGACAAGGGTCAAGGTGAAGAAACCATTGCACCAGGAAAACATAGGCAACTATGACTGCAATTTTGTCGTAAGCATGAAAATTGGACTATTGCTGACTGAAGAATCAGAAGAAACAACAATAAATTGTTTTGGGTCTGATGGAAAATGCTGGCTTTGGAAAAAAACCTGGGTCTCCCATTACTAACAGAAAATTCCAGTCTACTCGAAAATTTTGTGGTAGCAGTCAAATGGTCTGGGGTGCATAAAGGACCAAAATGTTGGACGGATTGCCAGAAAAGGAGGGAAAATAAACCCTGAGGAATTTTTAAGTATTTTCCAGTCATCTCGACTGCCAAGTTTTAAATACCAAAATGCAGATATTATATTTCAACAGGATAATGATCCAAAGTACATTGCAAAAATAAGTAGAATCCACTACTAAGTTCCATAAGTAAGTTCAGTCACAAAAGTGTTGCAATCAGTTCAATTTGCAATGTTTTTCAGAATTTATTTGTATACTTCAATAAAATTATTATTATGTTAATTTCTAATTATTAAGTATGTGTTAAAATCACATAAGTATATTGTTTCATTACCCAACACACATTTCTAACAGTGAGGTATACAAATTTTGTAAGCAAGAGCTATCATTGCAACGGTTTTGTGAGTCATTGTGTATATAAATATATATCATTTGCGTATTTAGATATCGGTGGTCAAAATAAATTCGAATTTTTTGTTATTTTCCCCCTTGTTGAGCCTACTTCAAGAGTTAATTGTCGAGACAAATTTCCTGCACTAGGGGTAGGAAAGCTAATGCTCTAAGGAAGAGACCAATTAGATTCATCCTTCCCTTAACGAGCGGACAATTTATAAGAGAAAACGAATCGTCTGGGATATTTAAAGCGGTCTAAAAACTCCGAGGGGGTTTCCCCCCTTCTCAAGAACACTGGGGTAATTTTATTCCGGTCACGTGCTCGCCCTGTAATCCGGACCCCCAATAAAATTGTTATAACACTTCTCACTCCATTTAGCTTAAATGGTTCATTAAGTATTGGCTAAGGGGAATAATTGTAAATGTTAAGATTTCTTTTATAGTCCCCCCGGAAGATTCCAACTCTTTTTCCTAGGTATACTTTAATGAGAATCATTTTTAAAATGTAAGGAATAATCATGGTAAAACATTGGTAATATTAGATTTTTAAAAGTAATGTTCAAACCCTTTACCATAAACAGACAGCTTTTTGAACCTTACATATAAAAATAAAATACTGAGAGTTTAGGGTAGGGATATTTTGGTAAATTTCCTGAGGCAAGAATATATATACAGGTGTAAGAATGTTATGGATTCAACAAACATTAATCGAATCATCATCCAGTATTAGATGTAACCTAAAAGAATTGCATCAAATGACTGAACAAAAGGAACCAATATTTAGACAATGTAATGAAGTAAAACATATACTCAAGGACTGTCAAGAAGACATCTACACTGAGCATTCATTTTTTCGACAGAAGCCATTATTTAAACACAATATACATACAGTAACACATACATATATTGTAACACATGCAGATACATACTATAAGTATATACCACACAATATAACAAAATGCAGAGGCCCGGTAGCCGTGAGGGTTAAGTCGCGAGCACTTAATACTCCGTGCCAAAGGTCGTGGGTTCGATTCCCACTATCGGGTGGTGGCTTTTCTTTAGAAAAAATAATCAGAAGAATATCAATAAAAAATTGAAGCGTTTTTAATATTTGACTTTCTGCAATTTTAAAATACATTATTGAGAACAAAGTGCTACAATCTTAAACTAATTATAAACAAATGTTTTATGGTTTCACAATTTTTCCTCCCTTTCTTTCAGCGCTTCCTGTTCTATGTTGCATGTTAAATAGCGGTGTTCTCTACTACACGTGTGATTTTATTTATTAGCGTGGTTCCTCCCACCCCCATAGGGAAAAACCCCGCTTATAAGGTTGATACAATGAAACAATCCGGAAGTGCCGACAAGAAAATTTCGCGTTTCAGAACCCCTAGAGACCGAAAATAACGGTGGTTCAAATTTGTATATATATATATATATATATATATATATATATATATATATATATATATTTGTCTGTTCGCTCATTTCTGGCTTCCCTGATGGCCCATGATTTTGATGAAATTTGGTACAAAAATCTGTCGTCCAATTTAAAAGGTCAAGGTCGTTAACCAGCAAAATCCGCCCACTGGAAGATGGCGTTTGGGGCGAAATTCGCGCAAAAAAAAATTGTAACGCTTACGTTTTTGAGTTCATAAGCGTGTAAGTACTCTTTTTATAGGCTTCTTGGGCTAGGAAAACTAATGGAACCATTTTCAAGGCGATAGCTTTAACCGTTTTCGAGAAAACTGAAAAAATAATTTTTGAATGCCGTTTTTGGTTTGGGTACTTAGAATCATGGGATTCAGTTGAAACATTTACTGCATCTTCTACTTTCATTAAAACTAATATGTTGAAATTTTGGTTGCGTTTGGAGTTAAGGAAGGGTTAGAATAAAATATTTTATTAACAGACATAAAAAAGTTTTGGTAACTTTGTATACTTTCCTTTATATCTCGAAAAAGGTTGAGAATTTGGGAAACGGAAGAATACCATTAGAAAGCTTACTAAATGCTCTACAAAAACGGTTCTAATAAAAGTTTTGATTAGGCGATGTCAATCGGAGAAATAAGTGCTTAAAACTTTAAAGTAATTGATTTCGCTTATTCGAACTGTTCTTTTTGTCTTTGATTTTGATACTTAAAATTATGGGATTCAGTTGAAACATTTTCTGCATGTTTGAATCAACACTAATATGTTAAAATTTCGGTTACGTTTGGAGCTAAGGAAGGATTAGAATAAAATATTTTATTAACAGACATGAAATGTTTTGGGAACTTCGTATACATTCCCTAATATCTCGAAGACGGTTAGGAATATTGGTGAACGGAGGGTTACCATGCGAAAGCTTACTAAATGTTCTACAAAAAAGATTCTGAAACAATTTTTGATTAGGCTATGTCAATCGGAGAAATAAGTGCTTAAACTTTGAAGTAATTGATTTCGTTTATTCGAACGGTTCTTTTTGTTTGTTTTTTCCTTGTTATTTTTTAATTGCTTAAAGATGGATAATGTATTTGACAATAAAATAGATTAATTAAAATAAGAAAAACAATTCATTGTTAAAAATATATTAGGCTGTACCGTATGAAATGTCAGTTTTGGATTTGTCGATTTCCTTCAAATGTCTTGAAACTGTCGAGGCTCCTACTCCGAGTTCTTTGGCATATTCCCTAGTGTTTTTAATTGCTTATAGTAGTCAAATGTATTTGTCAATAAAACAGGATACGTATAATTGGAATCAATATTTTGTTTCTTAGAATTCGAAGATGCCGTATGAATATCTAGATTACGGTACTGGTGTTGATTTCGTTCTTTAGAATTATTCTTGGTATTCCCTATTTTCATCTGTTACCCATAGTTTTTTATTGTTAGTAGGTTTTTCTTATTGATTATAGAATATAAATCTATTTGGCTATAAAACAGGATACGTAAAATTAGTGACAATATTTCGGAGATTTCTGAGCGAAATACTATTAAGATTTTCTACCACCACGAACGGCTTTTTTCCTCTATTTTTATCCACTAGATAGGCTTTATTTTGCATATTATTCTATATAAGTTTTATTCAGCAGGGGATTCTGATGTAATGTCGTGTTTTTGCTGTGGATTTTAAATACGATGTATCTAAGATTGGATAACATTAGCGAGTCTACATAGTTAAGAACCGACGACGGAGGATTACTTCTTGCTATGATTTAGTCTACATATGTATATCAAGTCCTAAATCCAAAAAATAAACTTCACAACGGTTAGATACTATGAGCGAATATGGCGGCTCAATGCCCGTAGAAGCAGAAGGTCCGCAGGAAATTTACCTGCTAAGAGTTAATCCTCAAGAGCTGTAAATATACCCCAGGTATCTGCCGACACAAATACAAAGCCTAGGCGGAGAGCACCCCAAAAACACAGATCCAAACATAGGTTATATACTAAATATTTATAAAGACTACTTAGTTGTAAACCGATTCATCAATTAGCAATCAATAGTTTTCAACAAAGGTTATATACTAAATATTGATAAAAAGTATTTAATTAGAAAAAAATACAATATTCCACAAGACTTGTTTTTGGTCCATTTGTATCTACTCCATAGACTTAATTAGGTATATTATTCTATTGTAGTTGGGCAACTAAACTTTGTTTTATTTTGTTAAATAAAGTTTTTTTTCTTGACTTGTTTTTCGTCAAGACTTTTATTTGTCCTTGTGTATTTACTAGATAGGTTTTATTCGGCATATTATTCTATATAGGCTATAATAGGCAGGGTATTCTACTCGTCTATCTTGTGTACTTCTTCTTGATCCTTCTGTACATGGGCGTATATAAAAACAATTTCGGGGGGGGGCTGAGACCATTTCCAGGGTATGGAATACTAAATATTTACAGCTTGGAATAGTTTTAGGCAACTAAAACGCTATTACACGTAAAAGAAAATATGTTTTATGAACTAAGTGATCTTATTTAATTTATTTTTAAGGGTTTTACGAGAAGTTTTTATCATCAATTCAAAATTTCGGGAGGGGCTGCAGCCCCCTCAGCCCCCTCCCCTCATATACGCCCATGCTTCTGTATCCACTAGAAAGGCTTTATTAGGCATATTTTGTATTGATTTATAGAGCTTTGCTTTAGAATGAGAGCCAGATTCTGTAATTTCCGCTTCTATGTAAAAGTTAGCTACTGTCGGTGTCCCTGACGCCTTAATATCACTTTTATTCGAGATGTTCGAGAGGATTTTGACAATTTTCACGAGATATATAAAAAATATAAGTTTATTTCTTTTCTAAGCTTATCAAATGGCACTAGGGACATGAACGGAACCGCGCTAAGATGCTGCAGTTCCTGCGAGTCGGACTTTTTTTTGTTTTACAGCGCATGGACATTAGAGTTGTACGCGTATTATTGGATTATATTTTTTTATGCAGCTTGTCAATGTCTAGGCTATTAGCATCCGATTATGTGTTGGTTGCCGTTGATCAATATATAATGCCAACAACAGGATCACGCGGATTTTTCAAGGGGGCTATCCATCTAAACGTTAACTACATCCTTAACTTGGAATGATACTGAACTTGGGTGACCGATTTATAACCGCTATTTAACGTGGGATGACGATTGGCAATTTAATTTTAATTTATTGAATTACTTATTTGAATAATTCCATCAATTCCTTTAGATATCTATAGTGATTACCCCTAAACTCTTAGTTTTATTTTTCTTATTATGAGGAGACCAAGGTCCAGATAGACTCCAAAATTTACGGTCATATCCAGTGACCTTTTTTGGAGAAAACAAGTCGGACCAGGTGTCAGATAGCTATATACATATACAGATGTACTATGTGTCCTCGTGGACAGTGGTCACGTGTGTTTATATCACGTGGAGCATCTGCTCGTTCAGGTTGTTTCCGACCTGATTAGTATCCCACCTGCCGGTGACACTATACGCTACACCTGTACGCACCTTAGCTCTTCCTCTTGTCGCGATAGTTGGAGCGTGCTGTAAAGGAAGTACGCTCGTGAGAATGAGTGATCCAGCTGCGTATTATTTACTTCCACGATCAGCTGATATTTTAATTTGGAGGATTCACAAAACGGGAACCATGCACACGCAATTAGTTCAGGAAAATAAGAAGCTCATGTTTTTGCGCACAACAGACTATTATCAAGCCCGCTTCATTTTACTTGGAGGCCGAGTAAGGTTTATTTTCCAAAATTAATAATAAAATATAAGAAATAATTTTACCTCTAAATCAACGTCCTGATCAACCATTAAGATTACCGTTAACTATAGAGCTCAATCCAAAATACCTGTGCCCTGTTGTGCACATCATTAGTATATTCCAAAAAAAATTAGCTGCTAAGGTTGGACTCATAAAATTGGATGAAATGGAATGTTGTATATTCTAATCAATCTTTGAGTCTAATATTTATTAGAAACTAGCTGACCCGGCGAACTTCGTACCGCCTAACAGTCGATTCTTTAATTATTATTTTTTTTAATACTTATTCTGCTATTTGGGACACCGGGTCAGCTAGTAAGATAAAAAAGAAAAGAAAAAAGAAACTTAATAAGTCAACAATTACATTATGTCAAATAATAAAAATTATAAAACACTTGAAATTATTTTAATAGTCACTAAAAATCACAATGAAAATTACAATATCAGATTTCTTATTATGATTCCTACTTATTATATTTCATTTTATATTTACTTATTCTTAATTAAGAAACATTTTTATTGTAGTACTTAATGGTACACGATATTTTTTGTTTCATTGCCTGTCGCGTAAACAAACAGAGCTGATGGTTTTTTAAACACGGGAACAGGTAACATACTATTGACCATGCGAGAAAAATGGGTTTTCTACATTAATACCACAAACACTTAATGGCTGCCCCTGGGATTTGTTTATAGTCAAACTGAGTTCATAGGTCCAATAGCAACACAGTTGTAGGCACTGTAATCAATTGACAGCAGCTCGATTCAAACTTGCACCATTATTAGTCGAATGTCGCGCTTCATGGGTCTGTCTTAACCGAATTCTTTCACGTTCATTGCGATTTTCACGTTCCTGGGCAGTACGATTAGATTGATAGTTAATCTGATTCTTTGCATTTGTCTGGGTTCTTCTGCCTAAATTTGTCCGCCGCCTTATAGGAGGCATGTTTAGTAAGTCACAAACACAGAACACTTTAGTAATTTTATAGAAATTTGTGGCTTTTAGATTCAGTAATATTATAGATACACAGCAAAGAGATGTTTAAATTTCAAATAATATTTTACCACAGATCATTTACATTTTACCGTAGACAATTTGTTTTTGAGTAATGTTACTATCGTATAAAATTTGACAAATATTGACATTAATATTTATACGATACTAATGTCACTCAATTGTTTTTCCTTCCCAGAACCCCTCCACTAACACTTAAACTTTATGGTATGGTATTAAAGTTCTAATTGACCTTTAGATATTATTACGAATCTTTTGTATGGGAATATAGAAAAGTGGGGTCTTTTTTACTTCGTTAACGCAAATATAAATTAATTTAAATTGCATTATTAACATGTGATTCTATTGTCACCTAGTGATTACTTGTTCTTATTTTTTAAATTTTTTTTTTTGCTTATACACAAAAAACCTAATACGTTAACTATTAAAAATATTATAATTGAGAACATATGTTTTTATTTAAAAATGAATTTGCGTTAAGGAAGTGAAAAAGACCCGAAAAGTCTTGTTTTTAGACTTTTTCGGGCATTTTTTTTTTAAATTTTTCTCTCCGTAAGAACCATCCGCGTAGTTCAAGGAATATTATAAAAATAGAATTAGCGAAATCGGTTCAGTTGTTCTCGAGATTTGCGCTTATCAACACATTTAGCGATTCATTTTTATATAATAGATATAAAAGAGGAAACTCCGTATGTTTATTGTAGTACCTACCTGCTTTGGTCACATTATGCAGTTGCAGACAACTTTTAGTACCCTTTGAAGGAAGGTAATTTATCTTGAAACAAAGAAAACCACAATTTCTCATTTCGGAACTTTTGAACTGGGACCGAAAATAAAAACAGTATATTTTTACTTTTTCCAGAACTGGTTCGAATTTTAATTTTTATTTCAGAAAAATATACACTTTAATTGTATTTAAGTTTTTATGATTAAATTATAAAAATTAAAATTAATTTAGTATTTATTTTTAAAGTCTATTGAGTGTTTTATAGTCAATACAATTTAATTATTCAAAAAAAATTGTTACAAATAACATACAATATATGGTGGCCTGGAGAGGTGCGTAGATATATATATATATATATATATATATATATATATATGTGTGTGTGTGTGTGTGTATATATATATATATTTACATTTCAAATTCAAGAATAATAGATTTATTTCCAAATTCCAATTTAATTTAATGCCAATACGTTCTGTAAGGCATGAGAGCTTTAATTCGAAATTTGGAATTTGCATAGAAAAATCATCCAAAAATACTTCTTTTGGGTTTATATTTTATTTTAAATTTATACTTATATATATATATATATATATATATATATATATATATATATATATATATATATATATTTTAGACTTTAAATAACAATTTTAAAATAATTTTTATTCTCAAAACTTTAATTTAAAAATTCCAAGAGAATTTTTCTAAAATCATTCAAAATAAAATATATTGAAACATATTTTTACAACGAATTTTTTTAATAACTATATGAAAATCATATTTGTAGATTTAATTCTGATTTAACAGGAGAAAAAGATTTTTTTGCAAAAACATTTTCGGACCCTGCGTTCGAACTCCCAGTACATTCTTTCTGGTAAAATGTAATTGACATTAACGCATTTGATGATATAAAAATAATCTTAATCGTGCATCTTTGCCATTCTGCCTGTCTCTTATTTCTGTTTGCCTCAGCCTCTTTCTTTATCTTTGTAAGCCTCATCTTCTATCTACCGCTGTCCCTGAAGCAATCTATGTCTGCATCTGTCTTTTCCTTTAGGTCGGTGTCTTCATAACTTAACATTTCCACAATATATCAAAACTTCCGTCTCTTTCTTCTTAGCGTCTGCCTGTGTTGGTCTAAATCTTTCCTTTCTGACTTTTCTGCCTATATTTGTCTCCCACTTTCTCTACATACATTTCTTTCTATTTTTAGCACTTTCCTCCGAAGGAAAGTAGCTATTGAGGTTGGACTCATGACGGAATTTTTGAAAAATTTCTTCAAATCTTTATCGATCCTACCTAGTAGACACCGAAAATGACCCCCGTTAAAATTTATATATATCTATATATATATATATATGCATATATATATATATATGTGTCTGTTAACACGATAGCGGCCAGAGTTTTTGTTTTTTCGTCACGAAACTTGGTATATAGCATTCAATTAACAAACGATTGAACGAGTTCGTTAACCACCATAATCGGTCCACCGGAAGGGGGGGTTTACCCCGAACCCAAAACACTAATTTGACCATTTCAGCCGTAATATTTGTTATATTTCAACGAAACTTGGTATTCGTAGTGGTAATATAGAGAGAAAAGTGAGATATAAAAATGAACTAAATCGGTTCATAAGGAGGGGGGGTTTACTCCGGACCGGCAATACCAATTCGCCACTAACAGCCGTGATTTTAGGTATATTTCGACGAAACTCGGTATTCATAGTGGTAATCCACAGGTAAATATGTGTTGTAAAAATAAACTAAATCGGTTCATTAAGAGGGGGGGTTTACTCCAGACCCACAATACCAATTCGCCACTACCAACCGTGATTTTTGGTATATTTCGACGAAACTCGGTATTCGTAGTGGTAATCTACAGGTAAATATGTGATGTAAAAATAAACTAAATCGGTTCATTAGGAGGGGGGGGGGGGTTTACTCCGGACCCAAATTACTAATATACTCATACTGGTCGTAATTTCTGCTGGGTGAACGTGGGTAACTCATGAGAAAGAAGTGTTATAAAAATGAGCTGAATCGGTCAATCGGAAAGGGGGGTTTACTTTGTAATATATTTCAATAGAAAAGCCAGTCAGACATAGGTCCACAAAGGCGCCGCAAGGAGCGCTAGAGGGACTGTATCCGGTTCCTGCGTTAGATCAAAATACGATAATATGAGGTGTTTTGTATTTATTACGTAGTGTAGTAGATACCATGTGTAAACATAACTCTGGAAGCAAATTAATAATTTATCAGTTACTCATTACAAAATTAAAAGAGAACTATTCATGTTTTTATTTTATTTGTGTAGGATATTTTAAGCAAATTGTTCTGGAAAGCAGTCTACACTACCCAAATTCTGAGGAAAGTGCTTAGTTATGCAGCTCCTGCGTGACGGACTTTTTTGTCTACACCTCTCCGTTATTATAATCTCTATAACACCAGTCTGAGTCTTTGCTTTGTCATATAAGTCTCAAGTATTGTGAACAACTGAGATATTAAAATTCAATGAAGTCAGGTCAGTAAAATGTGAACATTTTACAAAGGGGAACAAAGTTTTACCAATACAAGGACTCAGAGAAACCAGATAGGACATTTGTAAAGCCATCTGCTGGGCTAAACAGTCCCATTTTACCCCATATTGGCTTGTTTTGTGACCAGCCCCTGTGGGAGGGTGTCTGTGACTCAGGCCGTCAAAGGGTGCCAGACTCCCAAGATATATAGATTGTGTGTATAATGCCTTTTCACTGCACTTAAATAGTGTCTATATCCTTTGTTGTTCGAATAGTTTATCGAATTTTCCATCGGTTGATCCCAGATTAGAGAAACATTGTGTCACGTTTTTTATGTTTTACAATGTATGAGTGGGCCGTAGGAAAGGGTTATTGAAACAGAAAAAATAGGAGATATTAGGTGAATTTTGTTAAAACACTATTCACTATTCAGGACGTTTATAGACTATTTAAATTCGTCAAGCTTGAATTAGAACCCAGTCCGTAATTTATATCATGGTTACGGTTTGAAAAAAGAAGGATTATTTTATTAAGACATATGAGCACTTTTGGACTTTTTTAAAAATATTTTCAAATTTCGATAGGAAGGTTAAATGTTAAATGTTTTTATTTTTATCTTTTCGAATTCAACCAGGGATAAGTATTGTACGGAGAAAGATGACGCAATTCCTTTGACTGGATCATTATTTTAATTTAAAACGAAAGAAGTCCAAAAATGTAGCGACTTATATAAGAATCAGTACTTCCTTTTTTTTATAGCCCTGATGAAGGCTTGAAAATCAAGCCGAAACGTAACCAAGTAGAACTCACTTAGATGTTAAAATTTCGTTTTGTTAACTATCAAGACCGAAACCAGAGGTAAAACGATAGAAGATTGCTAAAATTACTTAAATTTGGCGGATGGTCAATAATACTCAGTATTGGCTCAGCCGGGGTAGGTGGAAGGTTTAGCCCCATGGTCTGTTAATAATTTTTTTACTGACGTCATCATATATATGATATTTTCAGTTATAAGCTCCGGAAGATGAGCAATAATGGCGTGAAACATGTAGAGCAGAAAATAAACCTTTTTACCTTCCGCCATATTTATGTAATTTTAATAATATTAACGGCTACAATAAACATGATAGAAGATAGGAATGTCATAATTTGAGAAGGATTTAAACTAACGAACTTACAAATCTTCGCTGAAAGGTTTAATGAAGCATAATATATAGGCTTAGAATTACCGATCAACAAAAGCTGAGAGTTGCGAGGCAACAAATAGCCTACGGATAAAGAGAACCATAAATTTGGGTGGCGATGAAGGCTACCATAATAAGAAGCCTATCCCCTAAAGACTTTTTGATCAATTGACTCTCTGAGCCGCTGAATGACGGAGTGGGGGGAGGGAAATAATTAATGATAGTATAAGACTAATGAATGACTGCCTATAAGGGGGGAGGGGGGTGGTGAATGAGCAGAAAGAGTGGGGTGTGATGAAAAGCAAACAGCAAGAGGGAGTGTGCTGCAGATATAGCAAACACGGCTATATTTCAGGGACTGACGCTAGACACGCGGCGAGTTCTTATCAAATGGCAACCCTTCTCGTTGGACGCGTGTCGTAGGAGTTTTGTTGGCACAACTATATATACCGGTTGCTGGCCACTTAGTCTGCACAATACACTTACTCCGCTGATGGAGTGTGTCAGCTGCCGATGTTTCACACAGGAACTGTAGCAGAAACCGATGGAACAAAGGTCCACAACAATCGGTCAAAAGTTAATCACAAAGGAAACGATATACAATGAACAGAAAGTCCAACTCGCAAGAACTTCGTAACGTAGCGGTTTCTATGTAATGCTTATGCCTGGTATGATTTGGGATGCTTAGAATAATGTTCTCTTAACAATGGTGTTTGGCGTAGGTCATTAAAATCCACGTTTTTCGATTTTACAGGCGGCTGAACAATCAATACCAAAAAGCCAAAATGTTAGGAGTAGAGCCTTAGTGCCCTGGTGGGATAAACAATGTGAAGAGGCAATCAAGAATAGGAAAAGCGCACTAAGAAAATTTCAACGGCATCCTTGCTCTGAGCATTTAGATTTATATATATATATATATATATATATATATATATATATATATGATCGCCAGAAGAGATGCAAGAAAAACCATAAACATTGCGAAAAGGAAGTCTTGGCGAGAATTTGTCAGAAAAATCAACTGTCATACTCCTGCAAGCGAAATATGGCACATTGTAAAGAAAATTATAGGCCGTAAAGGAACAAACGCTATAAATCTAATTAAATCTGGACCATCAGTAATTACGATCCCTGTAGAAATTGCGAATTTTCTTGCAGAACATTTTAAAAAGATTTCATCTAACTCTAACTACTGCCCTGAATTCTTGGTAACAAAACAACTGGTAGAATCACAACCAATAGAAATAAATAGAGATCCCATTAATCCACTAAATTTACCATTTACATATTTAGAATTTACTCTAGCTCTGGAATCTCGCAAGGACACCTCTCCTGGTCGAGACAACATAACTATCTCAATGATAAAAAATCTTTCAATAGGTAATAAACATATCCTCTTAAAGGTATTCAACAAAATGTTCGTGTCTTCGTGTTTCCCTAACATTTGGAGAAAATCGGTGTGCATACCTATACTTAAAAATGGCAAACCACAAGATGAAACTGCGAGTTATCGTATCATCTCCCTGACCTGTTCTCTCTGTAAATTGATGGAAAGGATGATAATGAAAAGGCTACATTGGTATATGGAGAAAAATAATCTTTACACTAATTGGCAGAGTGGATTTAGGCCAGGACGCAGTACTAGAGATAATGTAGTAAGGTTAGAGACAGATATTAAACTCTGCTTTTAACTCTAATGAAAAAGTTCTAGCCGTATTCATTGACATAAAAAATGCATTTGATTGTGTCTGGAGGAGGCTTATACTTGACAAACTCACGCAAATCGGAGTAAACGGTCATATATGTTCTTAATTTTATTCAAAATTTTTTGGCGAACTGAACATTTTGTATTCGAAATGCTACTCAGCTTTCGGCAGAGGCACTTCAAGAAAATGGGGTCCCACAGGGAAGTGTGATCAGTTTTCAATTGCCACAGATGATTTACTTAATCACATAGAAGAACCTGTCAAGGCAATGCTGTACGCTGATGATATAGTCATTTATTGGATTCAATGGAAAAGTTATTCAAAATGTGCACCACAACATACAACTATCTCTAAACAGAATTAATGACTGGTCATTTCTAATGTTAAAACTGAATGTATATATTTTGCTAAAAAGAAAGTAGACAACCCAATCCCGTTATTTGTAAATGGAGCTCATATAAAGTTTGTAGATAGTACTAAATTTCTGGGACTTATTTTTGATCAAAATCTTAATTGGAAAAAAGCACATAAAAACTCTGCGGGCAAATTGTTTCAAGGCACTAAATATCCTCAAAATGTTGTCTTGCACTAAATGGGGAGGAGTCAAGGTCAGCATGTTGATGTTATATCGTAGCCTGGTGAGAGCCAAGATGGATTATGGCTGCATGGCTTATGGTTCAGCATCTCCCACAACTCTTAATAATGCTTGATAGCATTCAACATGCTGGCATCAGACTAGCAACCAGAGCATTCCGATCCAGCTCCGCAAACAGCCTATGCGTTGACGCAGGAGAACTGCCTTTAGATCTTCGTAGAGAATTGGTGGCGCTTAACTTCTACATTACAATCATATCCTCAAAACCCCCTTAACGAATATATCCAGGATCTAGTAAACATCCCTAGACGAAGAGTACCAAGAAAGCATTTCCCCATCAGGGTGTCAGAATTATTGTCTATGTTCAACATTATCCTACCGCCTATTATTCATAATACTGTACCCTCCAGAGAAGCATGGTCTCTACCCTTTCCCAATATCAACCTTGCATTAACCAAATTCATGAAAAAAGATACTAACCAATATATTTATCAGCAAGAATTTCTTAAAATACGAAATGAATTACCACAATCTAGTCATATTGTTATACGATGGAGTTGGTGCCGCTACACTCTCCAATGCCACAAAGAATATGTTCACCCTCAGCAATATGTGTAGCATTTTCATTGCCGAACTGTTGGCCATAACGAAAGCCTTAAATATAAATACTACCTCTAATTATCTTGTAATTTTTAGGGATTCTTTGTCTGCACTTCTTGCTTTAAGGAATCCATTCTCAAATCATCCATTGATCACACTTACTCATGAAACCATAGCAGAACTTCACAGTAAAACAGTTCTTTTCGTATGGGTCCCCGGCCACTCCGGAATTAAAGAGAACGAGGAGGTCGATACCTTAGCGAAAAGAGCTGTAAACGAAGGAATCCCCTATCACAAAGTTCCAAAGAATGATATCATTAATTACCTGAGGCAAATAGTCTGGCAATGTACATGGCAGATAATAGACAACAATAAATTAAGAGAAGTAAAATCGACAGTTAAAGCTTGGAAGATCCCAACTTGTATCAATAGAAAACATGAAGTTGCCTTAAGTCGATTGCGGATTGGGCATACATAATTAACGCATTCATTCCTTTTTTCCAAAGAACCACCCCCAATCTGTGAATCATGCAACGTTCAAGTAACAGTGAGACATTAACTTACCGAATGCCGAATATATCAATCAATTAGAGAAGAGCTAATGTTATCCGACATTATGGATGAAATGAGATGATGCTGATAACATTAGAAAGGTATTAAACTTTATAGACAAAACGGAACTTATTAATAAAATCTAAAACATACAATTGAATAGATAGCGAATGGTGAGTGTGTTTAATGTCTGTGAGTGAGGTTGAATGGAACTGGGTTTGTGTATGTGCGTAGGTGTGTGCATGTGTGTCTGTATGTGTGTATGTGCATATTTGTTTGTTAGTGCAGGTACGCGCGCTTTTGTGTATGTTTGTCAGTCTATATTTGCCAGTGGAACTTACATTGCAAGTAATCCCAGTAAGCAAAATAAAGCAGAATAATAATTAATAATTAAATAAAATACAAAAGGTGATCTAACCAATTAATAAATTCAAAAGTAATAAGAAAATATTTCACCACAAAACATAATAAAACTTTCACTAGATGGCGTCAATGACCCTAAGGTTGACACGCCTTAAAAATAAAGAAAAAATAAATAAATAAATGCGTCCCAGTGAGACGATGATGCTGGTACCTATAACTAACGAGCTTTGTCTTTGAATTGCATGCAGTATTTTTATAGACCATTCAGAAGTTGGCTGTCGAGATTTCCGTTGAGTTTAGTAGAAATTTCACTTAAAAATACTACCAAGATGGAGAACGTCGGGGTCGGTCATATTAATTAATAAAACTAAATTGCAATATTAAATTTTAGTTTGATTAACTATTAGGACTGAAAGCCCAAATTCTCCACTTTTGTAGTATTTTTATGTGAACTATCTACCAAAATGTGAAATTTTTGAAGATTGTAGAAATACAAGGACTGTAGAGTTATATATTATATACCTACCGGATTGCGTCATCGGTTTGACGAGTAGTAAGGGCGCTTAAGAATCTTCACCGAAATGTTTTAATCAAAATCATAGGCTAAAATGATAATCAGCTTGGTTTATTACGAGTTTTGGAGACTTTTCAAATATTTTAATGATTTTAACAGATTACAAAGAAACGTTATATGTAAGCTCGTGATTCTGAGGCCGCCTGACAGTTTTGACTTTAATTGTTGAAACTGATGCATATATTTTGATTAAACTTTAACTTTAATGTACCTAACTAAATAATTTTATCAGGATCTATACATGAACTTATAAGAACAAATTAAAAAATCGTTAGGTATACTAGAATAAAATAACAAATAACAAAACACACACATATATATATATATATATATATATATATATATATATATATATATATATATATATATACGATTTCCACCTGGACTGGTGGCTTTTTTTTCGAGAGAAAAAACCTGAGACAAGTCTTCTAAGAAACTAGCATTTTTATATTGGGTATAGCAATATTGTATTATATGAAAATGGGATTAATTAATTTAGTACTAGCTGTTACCTGGCGTGCCATGCTACACCTACTTTCTGCATCTATAAAAGTAGAAATAAATTAGAAACCAAATAAGTGATATTAAATCTAATGACGCAAATCTGTAACTGTTCGAGTGCAGAGTTTCGAACGCGTGATCTGCGACCTGTGAGACTAATTTGACCTATCTTATGATATATATATATATATACCAAAAATATTTATGAAATAAAAATAATTAAAATAGGTTTTAACTAAATAATATGAATACTTTCTTTAATTATTTTTAAGATTATATTACGTATTTTCTTTTCGCAATAAATTTGTTTTGCAAGTTTTTGTTTATTTTATATATTTTGAAAACTTTTTTTACACCTATTAGTTTATTATTAATTTTATTTTTATATTTCACTTTTACTAATTATGCAAGCAAATCACCTTACTCTTCTAGGAGGTCTTTAATTAAATAAGTAATTCGATTTTAACTTAACGCTATAATAAATATGACCTTATTCATAGAACCAATATGTAGATTCATTAACGTGTCCTCTAATAGTGTATAGAGTCGTATAAACAAATTTTCACACTACTGTTTATATACTGGCTACCATGTTGTAAGGGATGTTCAAGTCTTTCAGTCTTATGCAGCCTGTAAGTATATGTTTTATTGTCAATTCAGAATTAGAAATTTCACATAATGCTTTCTTCTGTATTGTCTGCGTGGAACGGGTGTGTAAGCCTAGAATGGAAAGTCTTTAGTCGTACTTTTAGGAAGAAAATACATCCTCATCCTTTCTGTTTACTGGATAACTTGTTGCACAATTTTTGCTGATATGTTTTCATTGCGTAGTTTATTGTGCATAAGTATTGGTTAAGGAGTGAGGGTTTCCTCAGAAACAAAATTATTAATGTACTCCAAGTAGACGCATTTTTTATTTTATTTATTGCAATAAAACTCTCAGGTGAAACTATCGCTAGCAAAATTGATCAATTATTTTCATGTTTCTTTAGTGGCCTATGGTAACAATAATGTTACAGTTTAACCAAAGTATGTAGTTAGCCATGTTTTCTTATATGAAACTTATTTACATATTCTCAGCTAATAATAGAGATGTGCTTTCAACGTAAGAAAAAACAGCCGGTTAGGAGGTAACCTAAATCTTCCCTCTCAAGACCAAAATATTTATCCAAGTAGGTTTAATTTTCGTTTTCTTGCAAAGCAAAATTAAATTAAATAAATTCATTTATGTGTACTATATATAATATCAGAAACCAATAATAATTTGAAAAATCTATTTTATGATGCTCCACTCTGGTTTTTAATGGCATTGAATGACTCTGTTGCTTTTAAATGCTGACCATAGGTATATTTGATGGACCACATCATTAAAACATTCAGAAAGTATTAAAAGATGAAGCAAAAACAAATAAATGAGGGTAAAAGTAAAAAAAAAAAAAAAAAAAAAAAAAAAAAAAAAAAAAATTAAAAAAGTAAAAACAAAAACGCAATTAAAAATAATATAGTAAGTCATATTTCTCGGTATGGCCAAGTTTGTAAGCGATAAGGAATATTTATTATCAAAACCAGCTAAATCGCTGTTTTATGAGACATGTAACATTTTTTTAGGTTTTAATATTTAATCAGCCTGTGGGCAGTCTATAATTTTTACTGATGTGACTAAAAAATTGTTTAGTTATCAGCTCCAGAAGAGGCGCCATAATTTAGGTAACTCGTGATTATTGTGGTTGCTACCTTAAATAGAAGCACATAATCTCAAGTACATTTAAAGAATGAAACTACAGATAAAAATATGTCTCGTTCATAAAGTTTCCAGACTAGAGATTTCTAGTATAAGTAAAAAGTTGAAACTGTTCGGATTGGGTCCATGAGTTTCCTGAGTACACATTGCTGGGAAACTGTCCGAAGGGAGGGCCTGTGGACTCCAACCATCCGGAAAATACCTCCTTTTGTCCGCAACTCCTCCGCGGGCTGGTAAAGGGGGTGGGGTCATTATTTTATTTGCTCGGCCTCCGAGGTGGAAACCTTCCTACAATTTAGTGGGAGTTAACAGTTGTACGTGTTTGTTTACAATGGCCCCGAGGTCCGAAACTGCAAGGGGAGGAAGTATAAGTTATTGTCATTGTTTAGGACTGCAGCTGGGCCACCCCTTCCTTTTATATACATTAGCTGCCCTATCCATCACCGACGGCGGGAACGCCTAGCACAACTGTTCCGATCCGTTGCCAGGTCTTACCGCGAGTCCCTCCCCCCTCCGGAAGGATCGCTTGAACCAATTCTCCGTTGCCTCTTGGTTCAAACTCACTAAAGGTTTC
Organism: Gonocerus acuteangulatus; assembly: GCA_946811695.1. Lineage (NCBI taxonomy): Eukaryota > Metazoa > Arthropoda > Insecta > Hemiptera > Coreidae > Gonocerus > Gonocerus acuteangulatus. Next base: position 42,113,561 of record OX328127.1, on the reverse strand, counting down.
GAAAAACGGATTATGAATCCAAGCTTCAAAACCTTATCACATTCTAACAAGATGAGTGTAAAAGAGGAGATTTGGGGTTAAACAACTGAAAACTGATGGTCTCTAAAACTATAAGCACACAAAACGTCAAGAAATTATTGGGATTCTCCTAAGAGTTTAAGAAAAATCTATATTTCGAACATTCTAGCTTGATCTTTGGCAGCCTTCTTCAGCACTAAATGCCTGGGTGAGGGCCAACACTTATCCACGGTCACCTAAAAGTGATCGTAGTCTTCCTCCGTCCCTTAACATTTAGTGCTGAAGAAAACTGTCAATCAACCTATGCTGAAACGAAAAAAATATAGATTTTTCTGAAATGTGACGTTTTCTCTCAGCCGAATCCCTTCATCTCATTATGTTTAGAACAGAGTGGTGTTTGCAATATTTTACTTACAGTAAAATACAGAGTAGATAATGTACTTACAGAGTGGTGTTTTCAATATTTTACTTTCTTGTTAGAGCACTTCACCACCCCCAGTACATTAGATATATAAACTTATATAATACACACACACACACACACACACATATATATATACATATATATATATATACATAATGTATTGTATTGCATTCATACTAAATATTTCTCAGTATTGTACAAAACACGACAGAGAGCAGCTTCGCTAACCGATTACCTCATCCACTTCCCGAAATCCACTTTTTCCAATTCTATACTCTAGGCTTCCCCGAATGCTTTTATAAACATATTTGTAAATATGTGCTCGCTCCCCGCAGAAGACTGCCGGGTGTCCTGGATTAGGCGGCGAGGGGTCAACTTACGGGGGCGGTGTCCCACCCGGCTTTGTAGCGAGGTTTGTTTAGATTGCGGGGGTAAAATACAATGCAGTCTGCCGTTTGCTGGGGATTACTCCCTGCCCCATCCCCCGTTATGAGAGATGTGTATCCTACGTCATCAGACACCCCTGTACCCTGTATTCTCTCTATGAACATCAAGGCAAAAAAATTACGGAAGAGTTTAGAAAAATAAGCCTAAATGTAAAAGAACAATATGGGTTAGCTAAATTAACTATTGTGAATCGGCAATGCATTTAATGAGACACAACTAACCGTGGAATAGAACATTTTTTAAGAATAATTGTACGAATAATTAGACGTACAATAGGATTCATATGTACCATTGATGTTCCTTGAATTGTAATTATGCACGATTAATATAACTGTATACGTGTATAACATTTCTTGTAGAATTTTATTCGGTCTTGGTAATATGTACAGGATGTAAATATGTAGACAATAGCGTAATATTATATAAATTATATAATATTACGATGTTGTTAATATAATGTAATAATATATACATAATGTAAATATACAGGGTGTCCCGTAAATGTCTAGTCATATTATGAGAGGTAATAGAGGACACTTATAGGAACAAAAAATGTTCTATGACGATTTTCCGAATTCTCGCCCATAAGGGAGAAAACGTCGTTTTATTGTTTTATCGAGACAAACTTGGTTTTTAGAAGAATAGTCATTGTAGCTCCGTCCCAGGTAGTTCTACTAGAAAGGAAGCGAAACCAATCGAATGCTGAGTAAATTTACTATAAGACTAGTTGGGAGTAAACGTAAAAGTAAATGAATGTAGGTATTTATATCGTACCAGAAGAAAGCTATTCTAAATTTACTGACATATACAGTATTTACTCCTCAATGGGCAGGATCTGAGATTTCCAGGTTTCAGAAAAACTCCTACATTTAACCAGCTTTCCATTCATGTATCATAACTCTGTGTTATTGAAGTATGTGAACGATTTAAGAACAAAAGCTGGTTAAATGTAGGAGTTTTTCTGAAACCTGGAAATCTCAGATCCTGCCCATTGAGGAGTAACGCTCGAAAGAAATATCAAGAAAATGTCAGGAAATTTAGAATAGCTTTCTTTTGGTACGATATACATACTTACATTCAGTAATTTTTACGTTTACTCTCATCTAGTCTTATAGTAAATTTACTCAGCTTTCGATTGGTTTCACTTCCTTTCTAGTAGAACTACAGGGCCGGAGCTACAACGATTATTCTTCTAAAAAACACGTTTGTCTCGAAAAAACAATAAAACGACGTTTTCTCCCTTATGGGCGAGAATTCGGAAAATCGTCATAGAACATTTTTTGTTCCTATAAGTGTCCTCTATTACCTCTCATAATATGACTAGACATTTACGGGACACCCTGTATAGGCACTAATGTAATTTAATATTATGTAATAATATTTTCGCTAATTAATAACAATATAATACTCAACGTGGAAATATAGACAACAATGTAATAGGGGTCTCTCGTGGTGTAGTGGCTAGCTTAGATTCATAAGCGGGAGATGGTGGGTTCGATTTCCACCGGCGACGAAATCGCTGAGAAAATTCCTGGCAGCACCCTGGATGTCGGCGCTAATGGCCGAGATTTGTCGATGCACCGTTAAAAAAAAAAAAATGTAGTATAATGTAGTAATATATACACAATGTAAACATATAGACAATAACGTAATGTATTAAAAATGTAAGGTGCACATCGCATATTTCCAAAACATGAATTTTGTTCTACAAGACCTTTTTGATTATTTTTTTAAAAATAAAAACGAAACAAAAAAAAAATGCTTGAATTTAACCTGTCTAGAATTAAATTACTAGCCCGTCTTTAAAATCCATTTTACATTTATTATTCAGATATTTTATCATTGTAACTATTCTGCCTGAAAATCAGATAAAAACTTGAATTAATAAAAATCTTATATGAAGATAAGAATGTTGCTAAAACACCAGTAGCAATGCGTGTAATAAACATGAATAAGTCTTGCAAATCGTAATCTTTTGAAGTAAAAATTCTCAATGTATGTTTACTTCCTGTAATTAGATTAATTTAAATCACGCAATATTCATGAATTCTCGGCCCGAGGGTGCACAATTCATAGTATTATCTTGATTATCTACTTTTTGTGTGTGTATGTGTTTAACAGCGTATCAACGATTGGGCTATTTACGATGGGAGTATCTGCAGGTTGCCTCCCTTAATGACAACAGCACATGGTCGGTCACCCATTCAGGTAGTAGCAAAGCTTGACGTTGATCAACGGGAACCGGTGCATTCAACGTTGCTATGGCCGTTGGCTTAACAGTCCGTTGGCTTGGTGGTTATCTTATTATAATAAAAAAAAAAATAATAAAATAAAGCCGAGGGTTTTGAGGGGCAGATACTATAAAGGCATCTGATTCATGACCATACGACACTCTAGAGAGATAGATTTCCCCCTTTGGGTACATTGACTACTATCATCATTAGCTCCAAGGTAACCATTTATAAGTTAATTAAGGGCTGGGTTGGCCTAGGGAGGGTCAGGGAGACCGAATCCAATCCATGAACGAGGACGCAAGACAATAAAAATCTTTAGTGCTCGCTCGGGATTTGAACTCCGGTCTTTCAGCATACAGTTCTCTACCACTGAGCTAATCTTGCCCCCAAAAGAGATCATAAGGAAGAGTAAAATTATTGTTACCTTTATTTTAGGGTATTTTGGAAGATGATTGAGTTCCTTCTAGTTTTGATTATTATAAAATGATTCAGAACATGAATATATTGTTATAATATTGCTTTATATCCGTGTCAAATGTGGTCTTTCAGAAATATTTTGAGCTTTTAAATGTACACTTTCACGATTTCTCAAACGGTTTGAAGTTTTTAAAGAAGATATATGACATAAAATATTTATTTATTCAATTTTAACGTCCATTTATTATTAACTACGAATTTTAGGACGGGTTATCTATAGGGTATTCTGACATGAAATAACTAACTCCTTCTATATGAAATGAGTTTTTACTATACTTCCTTATCACCGAAAAATGCTAATACATATGCTTTGGGCATCCGAACTTCATTCTCATAGTTGAGGTAATACTAGGTCACCTTTGTGGAGTCAATATATATATATATATATATATTAATCGGATCGGGTAAAATGCTTTCGCGGTTATGTGCTGACAAAGGGACTGTCACTTGATTTACGCAGAAGTGTACGTCATTCTTCCCGCACTGACCAACATTGACATCTCAAGAACATAACTATTTCCAGTCTCATTAAATTCTTTATTTCTATGATTAATATATAAAGAATTTGACCTCTCGTAATCGAAACTCGAACTAAACTATTTGAACTACAACATGAACACAAACATTTCACGACGTTCTGGCTACCTGGTAGCATTGGCATCTTAAAAAGAATAGAAGTAGGGAAACAAGCAAAACTAGCATAGGAGAGTCCATAAACAGACGCAGAATCATAACTTCATGACATTGGTGTATCGTGTATAGTGGTACGAAGTATCATATTGGACGACTGACAAAAATAATGGTTTATATCTGAAAACATATTAGGACGTAAAAAGCTTCATTAACGTAACGCGCACAAACGGGAAGAGGCGATATTAACTAGGTTTAGAATTGGACAGTGTTTACTCACCCACGATTAATTTAGAACGTTACACACTATATAATGATGACCTTACAGTGTAAAATGAGCAGTATATTGCAAAAAAAATAGTTTTACTTATTTCGCTGGTCATTTACAACACGGAATTTAGCTTACGGTTTGCAGCTCTGATCGTTCAGATATTTCATTTTGTGATTGGAGGGTAAAATACATTGTAGGATTCTGGCTTGAGTAAACTTTCCTACAATATCGCAACCGGATTCGAAGGAATAAAATATTCATGATTTGGAGTGAGCTGGAATATTGAGGCCACAAATCCACTAATATTGCTCCTGGAAGAGAAATATTGGAGGATGTTCCCTTTCTACCAAGATATGGAAATGTTAAGAGAACTCATACTCTGCTTGAGGAGAGTGCGATTCTGCTTGCTTGTACACCTTTTGCAGTATGGTGTAATTTACTTTAAATAAATATTACGTTTTTTTTAATGATTATTTGTTGATTATATTATTTTTAAGATTAATTGGCTTCTAGGTTTTTTTTTATTTATTTATTTATTTATTTATTTATTTACTTATGAATATTTCATGAACCTAAATGATCTAATTGCCCAGCTTTTCAATTAATTATAAATCTGATTTATTTGGAATTTGACACTTTTGAAGGAGATGCCCCTGCTTTTAATATATCATTGATTGAAATGGAACACCTTGAATGTTTATTAGATCGAAGTGAGAGTCATTTTTATAGGATCCAAATAAAAGCTCTGTGACAGCTCGAAACATTTAAAAAATGGAACATATACTAATAATAATATATCTATGGAACAACATACAAATATTCCAAAAAAATATCGTTATTTTAATTATTAAGGCTTCTGGATTAGTGTGGTCTGAGGTATTACATTGTATTAAGTTTGTATGAAGCCTGTTCAGATTACCTCATAGGCTATTCAATTACACTATCTAGGCGCACGGTAGTGCGCCAGGCCAAGTTCCGGCCTAAGCATACTGTGTGTATATTACAGGCGGTCTTAGAGCCGCTTTTTTTACCCTCTCATAACTTTCAACCAGGTAAAGATAAAGTTATGAAATTTTACACAGGTATTATACTACTAGATGTGAGTAAAACTGGAAATTTTCATAATTCTACATCGAATAGTTTCTGAGATATAAGCGATCGAAAATCGGGATTTATAGGACTCACTCACTCACTGATTCATCAAAATTATTAGGCACTTCCCATGATGCTAGAGACTTGAAATTTTGCATGAAGATAGATATGAAGACATTATTAAAGGAAAAAATCAAAAATCGCGAAAAGTTGTGTTTGACTCCGCTTCCGGGGCGGGGGCGTGCCAGTTTTGTACTTCCTTCGGAAACCCATCATTCCGTCCGAAACCCATGATGTGGGGTATCAAATGAATTGTCTCGGTATGAAGAACCTATATTTGATGTTTTAAGAAACAATTAGACGCATATAGGCTCGGTAAAAATCTTATACCGGCTGTCTCTCTGTATGTTTGTTCCTCTTACAAATCCGTACTGTTTGACCGATTTAGACCAAACTTGGGACACAAGTAGGCCTTGGTCCGGGTAATGCACTAGGCTAGGTAAAAAAGGTCTTTCAGCTGTCTGTCTGTATGTTTGTTCCTTATACAAATTCACACCGTTTGGCCTATTTTGACCAAACTTGGGGCGCAGGTAAGTCTTGATACGGGAGTGTCATATTACCTATGACGTTTTCTACTTTTTGTTCCATCGAACTGGCATCATTCCTTCTGAAAACCCATCATGTGGGGTATCAAATGAATCGTCTTGGTAAGGAGAACCTATATTTGATGTTTTAAAAAATATTTCGACGCATCTTAACAAAAACAGTTGTGGCTTCTTTCTTAAATGTAGTAAATAAAGTCGTAGGGGTTCAATGCATAATATACTTCAAAGCAGATACTAAGTTTTTCAAAGTCGAGCCATCTAAATTACGAATTTTAGGATCACAAACCCAAAATGTATCGTCTTTGTTCTTATCTTTTTCTTGAAGGCCTTCTGCACTTTCCCTATTGTGATCTTTATCCTCGGGATAAGGTTTTACAGTGTAATAGTTTAGTTAAGAGAGCAATCAATTTGTCCTCTAGAGTAATGTCATCTGGAAGAGCTTCTAACTTTTCTAGTCTAGTGATTAGACGTAGATAGGTATGCTACTTATTGGTATCAAATATCAAGCAGTAAGGAGAACTTTAAGCAGAATCCAAAGACCCTGGTTTTATATGAACTACAAAAGCCAGTAGGTATGCGGCAACTAAATTCTATTTAATACTTAGAAAAAAGTAATGAGATCCCCAAAAAAACATAAATGTGAAATAGAGGCCAAGTTCCTGCCCCCACAAAGAAACACTCCCTTCCTCAAAAAAATCCCCTCCTAAAACCCCCTCAAAACGCCTTACCAATCTTCACTCCAAAAACGTAGTATGAGTTGGTGTATTAATTCAACCAAAAATATTTGCCGATACAAGAGATGATACAAGAAAGAAATGTCCAAGTTCATTACTTGGAAGACCTCATAGTTACTTACTAAGAACAGTAAAGACACTTTAACTGACCTTTAAAAACAACAATAACAATACTTCTATCCAGTTACTAAAATATCACATTCCTCAACCAGGTATATTCTTAAACTTGGCAATGTTTTTTTTGTGCCGAAAATATCTTTAGAGAAAAACTAAACATTGCCAAGCTTAAGAATATACCTGGTTGAGGAAAGTGATATTTTAGTAACTGGATATAAGTATTGTTATTGTTGTTTTTAAAGGTCAGTTGAAGTGTCTTTACTGTTCTTAGTAAGTAACTATGAGGTCTTCCAAGTAATGAACTTGGACATTTCTTTCTTGTATCATCTCGTGTATCGGCAAATATTTTTGGTTGAATTAATACACCAACTCATACTACGTTTTTGGAGTGAAGATTGGTAAGGCGTTTTGTGGGGGTTTTAGGAGGGGATTTTTTTGAGGAAGGGAGTGTTTCTTTGTGGGGGCAGGAACTTGGCCTCTATTTCACATTTATGTTTTTTTGGGGATTAAACTTTTACAATTTAACACAGAATGGAATATAGTTTAATATAAGAATAAAAAAATCACAATTAGACAAAACTCAACAATAACAAGAGGCCAATTGTTTGCCCCAAAACGTATATGTATGAGGTTTCGGGATTTTACATTTAGGGACTATACTTCTTCTGGAATTAATCAGCTGTAATACCTGCCTATCACATTGGATCCTTTGATATTGACTCAGCCGTGGTCGGTAGAACAAAATGTTAAACCAATGTTTGATTGGATCTAAGGCACTGTAACATGATTGCAAATAATCAATCAGCAGTTCCGATGGTATTTACTCAGACGGCTGTCATATTGCAAAACTCATATTGCAGATCCCTAGATCCAAGCAATATACAAATTTTGAGAAGGGCGGTCGGTAGAAGGTTTAGCCCTAAGAGCTGTTTATATTTGCATACTCCTGACGAAGTGCCAGAATAGGTTAAGAGATTTAGAGCAAGAAATGAAAGCTGTGGAGCTGAATTACTTGTTTATTTTTTATTATTGACCTTTCACTATACATTTTAGTAAATTTAGCTATATAACAGTTAACAGTATACAAGGCGAGAGCTTTTTCGTGTATCTATCAAGTGCTTCCTATATCTCAAACCAAGGACCTCCAAACAACAATACCTTAACTATTGTACTTGCTGGACTATATAAATGCATTTTGCATTCCAGAATTGCATCTAACATTGTTTATAAGAATAGACTCCATGACATATGCTGGCTTGCTCCCAGGTCATTATTATTCCTTCAAGATTAATCCCTTATTTCGAGATCTGTATGTCTGCGGTGTTTGTACACGGGCTGTGTATTTACTGATTCAGTCCTCGAACAGGCTGTTTGGAATTCTCTCCAGCTTTCAGTGCGCCACCATGACATGAACACTAACTGTGAATTTTAAAAATTTATTTTTATATCTTCTACCTCTATCCGCATACTAGACTTTAAAGTCATGTCGTAATAAAGAAGAGTCTTCCTGTAATATTTCAGGAAGACATCCTGTAATATTTACTAATCTCTAATTGCTTCCCGTTATATAATCATTCCGGAAGACGAGGATGTTTACAATACATATGAAATAAAGTGAATTCCAAATGTTAAACCAATGTTTGATTGGATCTAAGGCACTGCAACATGATTGCAAATAATCAATCAGCAGTTCCGATGGTATTTACTCAGACGGCTGCCATATTGCAAAACTCATATTGCAGATCCCTAGAGCCAAGCAATATACAAATTTTGAGAAGGGCGTTCGGTCCATAGCACTTAAAAATAATTAGGGCTTATCCGGCAGCCGTTTACTAACGCCCCAGGTTAGGTCAGGAAGAGAACCAGATCTGTTATTGACTCGACAAAAGTTTCCTTTAATTTCAGGTCTAGTCGGGTTTTTGATTTTGACAAATTTTTCCGCTTGGCTACAAGGAGTGGCTTATATTTCATGATGACACTATATCTCGCGCAGGAAGGACAATACCGCTAGTAAATAAAATTTCGAACCATTAAATTTTATAATATATAATATATCTCACTCAGGAAGCACAATACCAGTAGTAAATCAAATTTCAAATCATTAAATTTTAAGCAACTTAACTTACCGGGCTGATAATATTACATTTAATCCAAACTTAACCAACATTACGATATCATAGAGATCATTTTTATCTCAATCCGTCGTTTTGGAATAACTAAAATATTTTCGAATCTCAAAATAAAACTCATAGATTATTTTTGCCCACATTTGTGTTTCGTAAATTACATAAGTAAACACACTTCTTCTTAAGGCATTTTAGGAGAAATAGTTATTAAATGTTTTGTTATAAAATTTATTTTATTTCCCTGACATGATTCTCTCGATACTTGGTCTTCTTATCAGAGGAATCACACCTGTAAATAATAGTTGTTACTCAAAAACTAATTTTTTTTAATAGCTTGCTTGGCTATATATGCAGTATAATCTTATTTAACTTAAATTAGGCTGCATCCGCACTCAAATCACATTTACAAAACACATTTTGTTATAAATTTCAAAAATCACAAGCCACTCTCGTAATCCTAGAACAGGCAAGTGTGAGCAATAGGTTGCGCCACCGGATCAAAGTCCTATGGGGTGGGAGGATACACGCCAAAAGTAGTGATTTTTGTAATTATTACTGTCCTGTGAGAACAATTTGCTTTTTTTCTCATTTACCTGTGGGTGGATATCCTGCATACAGTTGAACAACTCTGTTGAACAGTAATTCCTTAGGCTGTTTACGTGGGAAATTGGTTTGTAGAACGAACAGGTTAGGGCTTGGCGTCCCTGGGGTACACCGGTGTATTTAGATATTCACACCTGCAACAGGTGCTCTTGGATGACGTCCAAGGCCGTCAAGACTCATTTCAATAATATGCCCTAAAGGCCGGTGACATCCGTGGTAAATCCTCCGTTTTATAATAATCGGCACACCTTTTCCGTCCACGACAGCCGGCTAAAAATATAATCCAAGACGGAAAATGTGCACATAAACTAACGGAATTTATTGCACACAGCTGCATGGTCTCGAATGAAGAGATCATTTTTCGACAGATATTTTTGTTGTCCTCAATTGAAAGAGATTAATTATTTCGGGTATTAAGTTTATTTCTTAACCGTCTTGACGAAATTGGCCCTCTCAATATACATACAGCAACAAACGGCTTTTGGCAAACGTTAAAAGAAGCCGGCAGAAAACGAGATTTTAGCTTTCATCTGGGAAAGGTAACATTCTCGGTTTTTATCTAGTTCCGTTTATCTAGAAATTCGGTTTTTAAAATAAACAAGGCAATAGACATAATTAATTCTCTATTTTCACGAACTAACATGAAAAAGTATTGCCCAAAACTGCCCACCATATTGGATCTTTTTTTTTTTACTCTGCCGTACTGTAATAGTTTGAAGGAAGCCGTGAAACATATAGAGCTAGGAATAAACGATTCTACTGAAGTAGAAGTACTATTGTTTTTTGTTTTTTTTTATTATGGAATTTTCGCCGCATTTAGGTGCAGATATTTTTTTAAATTTAATACTTTTCTCCAACATGATGAGTGAACGATTTTAGATGGCCCGCCCCTAATGATTAAAAATTGGCCCCTAGGAGGGGGCAGGTAACCTTATTCCAAATAGACCTATAATACTCATACCTTTCTCTCATCACATCTTTATTTATTATATAGCGTGTTTCGTTGGAGGAGGGTAAAAATTACGGTCACAAATTAATAAGTTATTCCGGACTTCCTAATGGTCAGATTTTTCTGATTCTCAAACTCGCCATTTACATTTATTTTATTCGAGTGTCGATACGAAAGTTTAAATTTTTTTTCCCCTACAATATAGTATCCCTATACTGAAGGAGTATATTTAGATTCTGCAGGTTCCATCTGTCGATACTGCCTGCATTACAATTAAAGTAAATTAATTAAAGTAAAAGTTATAAATCTATTTAATATAGAATCTAATGTCACTTTTTGAGCATAGTAGATCAGATCGATGAAGATTTGAAGAAATCTGTTAAACATTCTGCTTAAATTCACACTCAACAGCTGAATTTGTACGGAATGTGTCGATAATGCGGCCGAGTGTTCCGCAATACCCTGCCGCCGACATTCTAATGCGCTCATGTTTTCAATGTTAGTCATAACTGTGTTATGAAAGGAAGAGCCTAATATAAATATAAATTATACTTTCTACGAAAATTAATTATAAAATGTAAAGTAGAATAATCATAATTGAACTGAACTTTTCTCGTTAAATGTAATGTAAATTTTTTGAATTTTATTTTTATAAAATTACTTGAAATTGAAGTAAGTCCCAAGGGAGAAGAGGCTGTTTAACATGTTCTAAATAAGAAGGATGAGCCGTGTATTATCTGGGAGTAGTCTGAGCTGTGTGGTCAGCTCCCATCCATCTCACTATATCTTCCTTGGTCCGTCTTCACCAAGGGTCTGCTCTTATCAATCATAGCCTCCTTTCTATACAAACATCCTCCCTTCGTCTCTCCTTTATGTAGGTAAGCTTCCTTCATCTTCTCGCCACGTGTAGGATCGCAGAGGGCTTTACCCCATCCTGGAGTTTAGACATCTTGTCGACGTTATGATGGTCAATTAACCAATTCGTAATCTTCAGCAGAAATGAAAATAGTCACACAAAATAGTTATGTAGGTCACAAACGTGTTTCCTACAGCATATTTTGGATAAAATAAGATGGGCCGAATTTTGAGGCAGTATAGAATGAACGCCAACTCTTGTAACTTGGATATTAGAATAGCCGATTTGAATGGGGCATTGTCGTAGGGCTTGGCCAAGCCAAATGGAATGACAACAATACCTCAAAATATACACGAGAGACTTGATAGTTAAATGGGGTGGGAGAAACGAAAAATGACAACAATGATTGGACGCAATGGGCTGAGGCTGTGACTAAAGGTATAATGTAGATAGGCTGAAATGACTAAAGGTATAATGTAGATTCACATATCGTCCCTGCCATGTCAAACTATCGAATATGAAAAATCACGTATGTTTTAAGATGTGTTGTATAGTTTTTAGGATTGTGGACGATACGGCTTGTCGCAAATTGTTGCAACACTAACCCTTTTATAGAATAGCCTTTAATGCTTTAAATAAAGTTCCAAACCATTTTTAATATATTACTTCGTCAATTGGTAGAATATGTTCGTTTCCTAGTTTGCTCCGATTTGAATATTCGATATTTTGACTTGCTAGAGACGATATCAAATAGATTTAAATCGTGGTGATGCACATTGGTCAAAAATTAGAGGATTTTATCATTTTTAATTTTTGACTAGTTTTGTTATTTGACTGATTTGAGTGAGAGGATGAGGTTGTGACTTCGAAAGCTTTCTGTCCAACAAAAGGAAGTTATAAGTGGAAGCGCTTGGGCATTTCTTCATCCTATCTCACTATGATGATCCTTTCCCAAGCAACCAGCCCCAATTGTAAGATGTTACTGTTCATTACAAGGGGAAGATATTGGAAACAGGAAAATATATATTTATCTTGGAACGGTGATTAGTAGGAACGACAAAAATGATCTAGAGCTTTCTCTAGGAAAATTATGTTTATTAACAACTCTGTGGTGGGGAAGATTGAGGTGTTAACCACTGTCAGACTACACATCTTTAAACCCATCTATCTACTTACCTAGTGAAAGCTCGGTTCCTCTTGATATTGGTTTCGGGCTACAACCGCGGATATGGAGTACCTTCAGGTAGTGACAGGTTTGACAGGAAGAGACCAAGTCAGGAATGAAAGGATACTGGGTAACCTTAGAGTTCATGTCTTGAAGCCAGAAGATATACTTGAGGTGGTTTGATCAACTATGTAAAACGAAGACTGGGAACCACGGAAAGTTTATGCGACCCGGCAAACTAGATTTATTCCACGGGAAATATTCTTCTTCAGGCAGGACAGAGAAAGGGAAAGATCTTGATGCTTGACCTAGGTTACTCCACGCTGTGTAGGCTGCTTTTTAGCACTTTCCTCCGAAGGAAAGTAGCTATTGAGGTTGGACTCATGACGGAATTTTTGAAAAATTTCTTCAAATCTTTATCGATCCTACCTAGTAGACACCGAAAATGACCCCCGTTAAAATTTATATATATCTATATATATATATATATATATATATATATATGCATATATATATATATATATATATATATATATATATATGTGTCTGTTAACACGATAGCGGCCAGAGTTTTTGTTTTTTCGTCACGAAACTTGGTATATAGCATTAAATTAGAAAACGATTGAACGAGTTCGTTAACCACCAAAATCGGTCCACCGGAAGGGGGGGTTTACCCAGAACCCAAAACACTTATTTGACTATGTCAGCCGTAATATTTGTTATATTTCAACGAAACTTGGTATTCATAGTGGTAATATAGAGAGAAAAGTGAGATATAAAAATGAACTAAATCGGTTCATTAGAAGGGGGGGGGGTTTACTCCGGACCCACAATACCAATTCGCCACTACCAGCCGTGATTTTTGGTATATTTCGACGAAACTCGGTATTCGTAGTGCTAATCCACAGGTAAATATGTGTTGTAAAAATAAACGAAATTGGTTCATTAGGAGGGGGGGTTTACTCCGGACCCACAATACCAATTCGCCACTACCAGCCGTGATTTTTGGTATATTTCGACGAAACTCGGTATTCGTAGTGGTAATCTACAGGTAAATATGTGTTGTAAAAATATACTAAATCGGTTCATTAGAAGGGGGGGTTTACTCCGGACCCAAATTCATAATATACTCATACCGGTCGTAATTTCTGCTGTATTGTAACGAAACGCGGTATACGTCGTGGGTAACTCATGAGAAAGAAGTGTTGTAAAAATGAGCTGAATCGGTCAATCGGAAAGCGGGGGTTTAATTTGTAATATATTTGAATAGAAAAGCCGGCAGACGTAGGTTCACAAAGCCGCCGAAAGGAGCGCTTTCTACCACTAGAGTGACTGTATCCTGTTCCTGCGTTAGATCAAAATACGATAATATGAGGATTTTTGTATTTATTACGTAGTGTAGTAGGTACCATGTGTAAACATAACTCTGGATGCAAATTAATAATTGATCAGTTACTCATTACAAAATGAGAACTATTCACGTTTTTATTTTATTTATGTAGGATATTTTAAGCAAATTGTTCTGGAAAGCAGTCTACACTACCCAAATTCTGAGGAAAGTGCTTAGTTATGCAGCTCCTGCGTGACGGACTTTTTTAATTGCACAATGGAGGATGCTAAAGAAGAAGAAGGTTATTAACTAGAGATAGACGAAGTTAGTAACTACTTTGTAAGAAAATAGTCTGATATTTTGTAATTTCTTTGGAAATCCCCAGTCACCTCGAAAGTCCTGAGCAATCATCACGGTTTATGAAGAGAAAAAATTATAAAATATTCCGTTTAATATAAGGACTATTGAAGACATTACTTGTGTCAATTATGCGGGAGTCTTGGGGCGAGAAGTACGGCTCATAGTTATGATTTTTCAAGAAGTTTTGATGAAAGAAGTCTTCCTTGCTAATCAGGGCCCTCTTCTTTATACCGGCTGAATAATAATGTGCCAATCTTATATGCAGGAAATATGTTTAATATAAAGAAAGGGAATGAGAAAAAACCTGAGGCGTCAAAGGACTTTTTACTTTGATCATGAAAGATTTTTTCGAGTTGAAGTACGGGGGGAAGGAGTTATCCACCCACTCCAATTAGCATTCATTCCTTTGGCTTGGGCGCTGAATTTTGATGGCTCCTCCGCCTCAAGGGTGAGTCCCTGTGCCGCGCTTAAACTTTTTTCATTAATCTGTCCACCTGGCAACAGTCCTTCTTTCTCAACGACCTCAGCAACTTGGGCGCTCGGGCTTTGCTCTAAATGAAAGGCTCCCCACAATATCTCAACAAGAGCCTGCTTCTTTTCTTGCTTTTCCACCAAGTGTAGCGAAAATGTTTGAAAACTTCAACTAAGATGAATTTTTACTTGGTATTCCTCCACTGAATATATTATTCCTGGAGATTACTTTTATTAGACGAATAATAACCACCTTTTTCAATCAATAATATTTTACGATTAAAAGGTACCCTGAAATGGGGTTACAATCGTATAGTGTGTTGAAATTGGAACAAACCTCTACTGCTTGGATATTTTCATTTAATTGATACCAAAGGTTCAAACTTTGCCCAAAGAGTGCAAACAGACAAATATATACCTACATATTTGTCTGTTCGCTCACAGAAATATTTATGAGCAGTATAGGTTTGTAACAAGTACTCCACAGTGTGCTAATGCGACCCCAATTTACTGTAATTATATATATATATATATACATATTTGTCAAAAATGCTTCTATGACTTATCTATAGTAGTAATATTTTATTGCTTTTGTAATAGAGTTACCTTTTGCTTTTTTTTTTTTTTTTTTTTTTTTTTTTTTTTTTTTTTTTTTTTTTTTTTTTTTTTACGGCGCATCGACATAAATCTTGGCCATTAGCGCCGCCTCTTGCTGTTATTGCAAATTCAAACGAACTTTTGAAATATCAAACAAAGAAATATTGTAACAAAAAATTAGCATCTTTAAATAAATAAGCATCAACAGATTAAGCAGTTTTGGTATTATTCGTAAGCGTTTTTTTTTTCGTATATAAATAAATGTCTCAAAACGAAGCGTGGTAAGTAAAAGGAGATAAACCTTATTTGGAAGCATGCTATGATAACACATTTTCTGAACATCGGACTTATTCTTCTATCATAACGAACAGAGACATTGTATTTTTAGGTAGCTTATAAAATAAATGTTTTATTTCGTAAAATAATTAGTTTACTCACAGGGTATATTTAAAAGCAAAATGAATTTATTCTCTACATCCGCGTTGGTCAATTAATTTAAAGAAAAGGTTTGAAATTAAACAAAACTCTCGAGGGTTGGGGTGCAATCGTGAAGATTAAACACAATTTCAGCAAGATGCAAAACCTAAAAAGTCATTTGCATTCTAAAAATATTCAAAGTAATTAAATCTTTCATTCCCTTCTGTTGAGAGAGTGGGTGTGGGGAAAACCCCTATAATTTATACTGTTTAGCCTGGATTGCTGTAAGTCCATCCCTTATGGAGATTCGGGGGTTTCTGCTCTGACCTCACATCGCCAAAAATATATTAAAGCCCGCCTTACTGGTCGCTCGATGCCTCATCCTAATCCTCTAGATTGCTACTCTTCCCGGAGGTCTGCAAGTCTCTTTCAATTATCCTAAGTGCATTACATATGTCCTCCTTGTGTTCATTCTTAATTTATCGCAGTACCTCGCTCGGAAAAGGGGAAGACCTTTCTTGCTCATGGAAGGGGACACATTTGAAAGTCAAATCCTTCTTCCTTTCTAAGACAATTTGATTGTTCAGCTTATAAAAGTCCATTATTTAATGGGGTCCAGGTTTAGAGGAGGCCGTCTACCCCTTTACGCTCCCCTGAACGGAGATTTTACAAGCGCAGGCTCGTTCATTATTTTTATTGCCTTTAATCCGAAAGAGTAGTTTCGCACTATAAATCAAGGAGAGCTTTAAAAGCTCCCTTTCAATGCACTTAAGCCCGATTAATTGCCTGAATTATAGGCCTCCATGGCAGGTTTATGGCCTTAATATAGCAAATTAGTAAATGATGTTCTAAGTTGCTTCATTGGTATCATAAAAGAATAAAATGCCCACAGAGTATAAATTTATTTTACTTTAATCAAGTGTCCTCTTACCGTGTTGAGCATCCCAGCGCTCCTGTGGCTAACGCCTTGGATTTTCATGCGGGAGGTGCAAGTTCGAGATCCGCCTGCTGCAGGATGAGTTTTTTCATCTATAGTATCTATTGATATCATATTTTTTTGTTGTTGTAATAAATCCTCTACTCCAAACGAAATTAATGTATATCTTATTTTGGATGAATGTATAACTTTTGAAAAAACGTTTAACTCAATAAAAATATCAGTGTATTAGTTGTGCATCAAAATATTCTCAGTGCTTGTTTATACCATCGATATTCCTTTGTTCATGGAAATCAAGCTTTGTCAAGGATAGTTAACATTTTTAAGAAAATTAATAAGTGATTTTGCATCTTATTGTTGTTGTATCGTCCGAAAATTTTGTTGATTTGAAGAAAATGGAGTAAGGGTTGGTTAGTAAATAGTTATTAGTTTTTATACCATTTACAACTTTTTTTTTAAATTACGATTATCGACATCTAGGCCATTCAATTTTACAGAGGTCATCAAAAAGCCATTGGTGTTAAAGCGCTTCCGCCATTAGAATTCTCTTAATTTTTTTTTTCACTTTTATCTTCTCCTCTTAACCGCTTCTTTTGCTCTAGGTGTTTCACAATTTTGTTTTAGTCCTCCTTCATAGGGAGGAACCCCGCTTATAAGGTTGATCTCATGAAACAATACGGAAGTGCCGACTAGAAAATTTTGCGTTTCAGAACCCCTAGAGACCTAAAATGACGGTGGTTCAAATTTGTGTGTATATATATTTGTCTGTTCGCGGCCCTGACAGCTCAAAAATGGTCCGATTTTGATGAAATTTCGCACAAAAATCTTTGCTCTAATTTGAAAGGTCAAGTTCGTTAACCAGCAGAATCCGCCCAGCAGAACATGGTTTTTGGAGCGATAAAAATCGTTCCGCTTACTTCATATGCTTGCAAGTACTCGTTTTATGAGCTTCTTGGCCTAGGAAAACGAATGAAACCATTTTTCAGGCGATAGCTTTAACCGTTTTCGAGAAAATTGGAAAAATAGTTGTTGAATAACGATTTTGGTTTGGGTACTTAGAATCATGGGATTCAGTTGAAATATTTTCTGCATGTTCGAATTTCATCAAGACTAATTTGTTGATATTTCGGTTACGTTTTGAGATAAGAAAGGGTTAGTATAAAATATTTTTTTAACAGACATGAAAAGTTTCGGGAACTTCGTATACTTTCATTAATATCTCGAAAACGGTTGAAAATCTTGGGAAGCGAAAGGTTACCATTCGAAAGCTTACTAAATGGTCTAAAAAAGGTTCTGAAGAAAGTTTTGAATAAGCGATGTCAATCGGAGAAATAAGTGCATAAACTTCGAAGTAATTGATTTCGTTTATTCGAACGGTTCTTTTTGTCTGTGTTTGTTCTTTGTTATTTTTTAATTGCTTATAGTTGGATAATGTATTTGACAATAATCAGATTAAGTAAAATAAGAAAAACAATTCATTGTTAGAAATATAGCTTGCCAAGAGAAAGAGATTGATGACGTCTTTTGAATATTTTCAATTGCCTTTATGCTGTTGGTTTTTTATTTTATTTTTTAATTGATTTTATTTGTAGAATTATTACTATAGTAGAAGAACACAAGAAAATGTGAAACTTTTTGATATTTTTCAACCCATTGAAACGTATGAAATAAGTATCTCTAGAAGAGGGTTCTGGGGTCTGGCGGACCCGACCAAATAAAGTAATAAACCCCTTTGAACAAAGGCCGAACAAAATATTATCTGTTTATATTCTAAGTATTTCAAATGACAATAGGGATATGAACGGAACCGCGCTAAGATGATGCAGTTCCTGCGAGTTGGACTTTTTTTTTATGGTGACATGTATTTATTGCTCACCTACATTGTGTCGGTACCTTTTCCAGCAGGATTCTGATTGGGGTCAAAACCTAAGAAAGTAGTAGAATACACAGGTTTTTCATTACAGAAAATAAGTACATTTTCAAGCTAATTTACTTTTCATACTAAGACATAATACTGTTCTAGAAAATAGCCTTCCATAGGCGATTTTACTAATAAATATATCTTTGTATGAGGGAACATTGTTTTTTCACTGATTAATTTCGTTCATTCTTTTAAAAAACTAGTTCTGCCAGCTTCTAAGACATTTTATTTGTTAGCTTAATTTCATTGATGTACCATTCCTCTTTGAACTTTTTTATTTATCATGTTTAGGATTGTTGTCGATAATATAAACAATTTATTTATTGAACTTTATATATTTATTCATTTCTCTGTTCGCACTCTAGTGCCTACAGAAAAGGCACCTTCGTCCAAAATTTTTCTCTTTTAGAGTTATTATTAATATCCAATACGCTTAATATTGGTATTTCAAAAAATTGTGTGTGTGTGTATATATATATATATATATATATATATATATATATATATATATATATATATATATACATCTAGGTCATTAGCGCCGACATCCAGGGTGCATCGAGGAATTTTACCAGCGAGCCGTGGGATGATAAAATTCCTGCCGGAGGTTGGGAATCGAACCCACCATCTCCCGCTTATGAATCCAAGGCGCTAGCCATTAGACCACGGGAGACCCCTAATTGTGTATATTATTCTTATATATTAAAACTCATCTGTATTTGAAATGTTTAAATGTCTAACTTTAACTGTGATCTTACGATACCAAGCAATTATTCGAATTTTGCAATATTAGATGACATGAAATGGAAAAAGTATTTCTACTGAAGTATTGGGAAAGTTAGGATTTAGCGACCACAGGAATACATAAAGGGCCATTTCTACACAAAGGACATTGGCCTACCGACACAAAGACCACTCACAGCTTTGGGAAAATTAAATTTCGCCACTCTGCACCGCCAGTTGCGGCAATTTGTCCGCGTGGCCATTTGCGGCTAATTTGTGCGGCTAATGCCCCTCCGGAGTCAATAGGCATGCGTCCCCTCGGGCTACAAATCACACTGCTAATGCTATAACATTAAGTAAACGCTTTCACACCGCATATGCCGCCTCAAGTCCGCCCCCAGGAGGTCCTAAGAACCGGCAGCTAGGGTTATTATCCAAAAAACTGTATGAACTAATGCAGACCAGATAATGCCTTTTTGTACCACGTTGCATTCCATCAAGAGCTGATATGTTATAGCACACGCGGTCTCCAGTATTAATTTGATATAATCAACTGTACTTAATGGACAAAATCAACATTACTTATTTGACATTATTCTTCGTAAAAAAAGGATCAGAGCGATTCATACAATGTGCAAAGTTATAATAGTAGTACATGAACCTTTTTTGATTATTTGGGGTTAGTGCAAAAAATAAAAAAAATCCCAGCGATGATTTTCCATCAGCCAGTAAACTGAAATCCTTTAGCTGGATCACCATACCAATACAGCAAAACTATAGTCTAAAAAATACTTTAAACATTGACGACTTAGGCAAATTATCTCCTAAAAGACATTCATCCAACTTTATATTGGCCTAATAAAGCATAAATTGCTCTAGGCGGAATTGAGGCGGCAGAAATTATTGACATATTTTTTAGCGGTGAAGGGAGGTCTTGCTCTATACACAAATTACTAGTATGCTCCTAAGGTTCGTTGTTATATATTTTTTTTTCCTTATTGTGCTTCGACTGCTAGGGTCATTAGCACCATCGTTGTTAAATTCTAACGAAATTCGGATAATAACACTTATCTAAAGAGAACGATGTGCTGTAAGAACTAAATCGATCTATTAGGAATGGGTGTAAACTCCACAACCAAATTATTAATTTCCATGTACCGACCGTTATTTGTACTTCCTTGTAACGAAATCCGTTAGATATGCACGACTAATTAGAAACACGAATGGTAAAACGAAAAAAGTAAGAAGTCAAAGAATAGTTGGGATTCGGTTAATAGGAAACGTCAGATTTTCAGAAAAACTGTTTGTTTTTTTATTGTTTCGGCAAGCTCTTTGGCAGCCTTCAGCACTAAATGCCTAGGTAAAAAGACCACGATAACTTTTAGATGACCATGAATATGTGTTGAGACCATGGGTAGTTGTTGTCTAATCACCTCAATGGCTAACTCTCATCTCATTGAAAAGAAAAAATGGGTCTATTAATAGATGGGGCTAACTCCAAAAGAAAATCAGATAATAAATGGGTCAGGTGTGCATTTCAAACACATACAGGGTGTCCCAGCATATGTGTCCACCCCCTTTTTCTCCTAGAGTTGTTGGAATTTCGAAATGAAACTTGGTAGGTCATAGTTATGTTGCATGAGGTTTCTTTTGAAGGTTTAGTTGACTTTGTAACATTCTCCAGTTTTTCTCAAGCGCATCGAATTCGTGAGTTTCCAATGGCAACAGGTATATTTTATGACGAATTCTGATAGAAAATTTAATTTTAAGACTAATTTATTCCGAGACATCTTTTGATCCGACGCACCGTTTGCGCGTAAAACGCAAAAAAACTGAAAAATATCGCCCTTTTGTAGACAAATTCCTATTTATCACTGAAACCAAGCCTTGTACGTAAAAACACCTCTATACAAACGTTGTAGCCTATTAATTTTCCTTTCGGATGATACCAAGATCAAAGTAGATTGAATATTTAACGGGATATTATGAATGAAAACATATGTTGGTCGATTGATGAGATGGGTGGAAAAACATGGATATTAATTGCCTAAAATAATTTAACCTACTCCGACTAAGGTGGTAAGTGAAAGTTGTGTGTTGCATGTACCAGATTTTTTACTTATTCTTTTTGCCATATTTCTTCGGTAGAGTATGAAAACCAGATTTTTCATTAATTTTCAAAGAAGACCACTGCAAATCAAGGAAATTCGAGTTAAACACTTATTCACTGGGATGATTTTTATGTATTAATTCTTGAGTAATAATGATAAGAAAGAAAAGGATGAAAACATGTGTGAGGATTTACTTCTGCTCCTAATCCTCATTGTTAATGTACTTAATTAAAAGAGGCTGTTTGCTGTTACAATGGAATTAAGATTATTTGGTATAATGTGGCATTGATAAGAAATTGGACTTAAAATTAGTTGCTAGTATCAGTTGACCATTCAGTGATAGAACGTACCTTCTTCTTCTTAAATATGCCGGCTTTCGATTTTTATGTAGATATGCTCCTAATTTTTGGGGAATGTCGGAGGAATTCCAGCGCCGCAGCACGTCTTTAGGCTCATCGATTTCCCAATAGACCACATCCTTCAAGAAAGCTCTTCCCGAGACTTGAGCAAAAATTAAGAACAGCAGGTTCATTAATTTGCGCAAGATCAAAAGATGTCTCGGAATAAATTAGTCTTAAAATTAAATTTTCTATCAGAATTCGTCATAAAATATACCTGTTGCCATTGGAAACTCACGAGTTAGATGCGCTGGAGAATGTTACAAAGTCAACTAAATCTTCAAAAGAAACCTCATGCAACATAACTATGACCTACCAAGTTTCATTTCGAAATTCCAACAACTCTAGGAGGAAAAGGGGGTGGACACATATGCTGGGACACTCTGTATATATATATATATATATTTTTTTTTTTTAATTTTTACTTATCCCTAAGAATGATTGGTAGGTGGGGTTTGGTGGAGTTTAGTACCCTATCTAGCCAGGATAGGGCTGATGACGTTTCTTTTTTTCAAGAAAAGCTATCACCCTTAGTGTACACGCCTTACCACTCACGGCCACCAGGCCTTATCATTACAAATAGAAAAGCGCAAAACTATTTATATTTATTTTATATTTATATAGGTTAGTTTAAGCATTTTTTCCAGGGATGCGAGGTACTTTAGTAGTTTACGCTTTTCTTGTGTTGCGGACTTTTCATAATATTTACGAAAACTGCTGAAACGAGCAAAGGCCCTCGGCCCTCCCCTCCGTCCCGGTGACACAGACATGTGGGCCAGATTAGACAAGTGGAACTCTCCCCGGTGATGTGAGGGGAGCAGATGTGTGAGGATTATCTCTACTGCAGCTGCCCTGGGGCCGAAGCCCATCGACACTTCGGCAAGATGGGAAAAAACCACCGCGGCTTCCGAACCAGTGCGTCTTAACACAATTTCGGCTAGGTTTAATCAGTGGAATGGACCACATGTGGCTAACTTCTAGCATATCTGCTAAAGCGCTCTTTGACTGCGAGGATTAGTCAGTCGAGAGGCCCCTAAACCCTATGAGGGCATGATACCAAATATTGTCAGGGGTCCTAAGTAAAGGGTCTGACGAAACGGTAAGCACTTGGGTTTGAGAGCAATTGTGGAAGATTCAGCTTCCGTCACAATGGTCGTTTTAAGGTAATGAAAAAAAACACTAACCTTTTAAACGGAAAGACACACCAATTATAGTTAACAAATATAGGCCTGATCGCTTTGAGTGCTAAGGTGTGAGCATTCCGTGCCTAAGATCGTTGGCCTAAGGGGGTGGTGGCTTTTCTTTGGAAACAAAGAAAACGCATCTGCCCAGTACTGGCTAGAAAAAGCTTGAAGTCTATGTATAACCCGTCCTAAAATTCTATATCAATAATAAATGGACGTTAAAATTTAAATAAACGTAGTTGACAAGGTCATTTTCAATGAAACTAATGCTGGTTTTAATTACCAAATTTTATTATTATTATTTATAATGCATCTCATCTTAAGTGATTCACAATATTAAATATTATTTATTTTCACCTTTTGAGGATGATACTGTCTGAGGTGTCGAACCAATCATGGCCAGTGCTCGCTTAAGTATTCTATGCCAATAATAGTATTTGGATTTGGTAAGGAGACTATCATTATTTTCATTTTTTTTCTCACTGTTTTTTTACTATATATGCATTCATCATTTGTAATGTTTGATCTGAGCTTTCTTAAAGTTATTTTATAAATGTTGTTCTTCCTTTAAGAATCGTGGAGCATCTAATTCTTTTCTCAAGTTACAGTTTTTCTGTATATTTTAACTCTCAGATCTCTATCACACATTATGCACTTTAGTTTTTCGGATTACTTCATAAAGTAGTTATGTGTCATACGATTGCGGCCTATCCTCAATCTGACAAACAATTTCCTCTTGGCGTGACTCTCTGATGAAGTCTGCTTAATTTTACTAAGTTTGTTTTCGGTAATATGTGTCCAGTTCAGTCATGCTTTTGTCTTTTACAGCATCGTTAGTTTTTCGTGAATTTTTTGTATGATATGATTTGGTTGTATAATATATCGATTTTGTTGTTTACAACTTCGTTGTTCCGTCATGCGTCTTGCCTACTAGTCAACAGAATGTTTATTAAACGAAAGGGAAGTTGGATCATGTTTGTTAGAAAGAGCCCAAGCAACAGTACCGAAGATTTGAGAAAACCACCCTGTCGTGAGATTCAATAAATTATTTTATTTAAATTGCACCTACGCAAACTACACAACATTAACTAACTATTTTTCCAATGGTTTTATTTGGAATACCATTTTTAGTACTAAACACTTGAAAGGAACCAAGACTTCATATTTTGAAAGAATGGTGCTTAGTGCCTTTGTTTGCCTCGTTACGAAAATATGTTAGTCCTATTTTTAAAAAATAATGCGGTGGCGCTAATGGCCAAGTTGTAGATGCGCCGTAAAAAAAATAAATAAATAAAATAAAAAAATAATGCGACTTTATTGTCTGATTTGAGATTCCAACCCATTTTAGGTCATAATGACTTTGATGAAAAAAATGGTCATGGAATGTTGAGTAATCCGTTTTCATTTGGAATGCTAATGCTAGTTCAAACTACTGTAATGTCGTAATATCTAGAAACAGTATTTCCACAATTTTCATTGGTTGAAAAGAACTCGAGCCATTACCAACTTTAGAATTAGTTTATATTTTGCTCTGATTTTTGCAACTAATATATAAATAAATTAAATTAAAATTGAGGCAAATGGATATTGGTATAATTGAATAAATACATTCAGAAGGGGCTTCAGTCCAAAATCAGTAGTTTTGAGAAAACTATACTGAATCCTTTTCTGCATGGAATAATACAATTAGGACTATGTTTCTTTGACAACTATGAATTGGACTGAAGTCCTTTTAACATAGAAATGTGTTGTTGCCTTTCACAGGAACCTTCAGAGACAACGAATCCATCACTAAATCAAGTTGGGAAAAAATGGACTGAAGCCCTTTTTGCTTGAATCGATTCACTTGAAAATTCATTTGCATCTTCAAGAAAGCATACTAGATCTTATACTTATACATATACAGTGACTCACAAAACCGTTGCAATGATATGTAAGTTATGTTATAATATACGGCATAGAACTTTGGGGATCAGCTAAGCCATCAAATATAAAAATTATCCAACGTTTCCAATCCAAAGTCCTTGGTAAAATCCTCAACGCTCCTTTCTACGTTTCAAACCTTACCATCCATCGAGACACTGAAATACCCTTTGTCTATGATTTAGCCAAATCCCGATTCCTGACCTTTTTCTCAAAACTCCCAGCCCACCCCAATCCTCTTGGCAGATCCCTCTCTTCCAATGTCATCCCAGATAATCCTCCTCGACGCCTTCGCCGCCATTGGCCACGAGACAATTTACTACTGGTTAATTAGCCTGTCTTATAAAATAATGTAAATAATTTAAATATTGTAAATAATGTATATAGTTTAAAAAAGAGACCAATTTTTAATTAAAATAAGAAATACCATAACTTTGATTGGGAGTGGCAGTAATGTCTGCCTCCTCCTCTCATCTCATTCACTGTGTTTTATGTATATTTTGACCATATTTACTTATTGTACATAACTGTACAGATTGTAAATTACCAATAAAGATCAATTTTTTTACACAAAAAAAAAAAAAGTTATAATATAGAAAAAAAGAAATTAAACCACTATAATATTTACTACTCCGGGCCAAAATAATTTAATTGGGACTAGGAGGTATAATTCTAAAAGGATCTTGAGGGGATTAGTCATTGTTAGCACTCTTAATTTCTGTTGTTGGTTCATTGCAACTGTTTTGTGGCGGATGTTTTAGAGTGAAGTTCAAGTTGTAATGTGTCAAGTTAACCATTTAAAATAGTTTCTACCAAGCAGAACAGACATAAAAAATAATATTTAAGCTAGATAAATTTAAAAAATGAGGATAAACTCAATTTTCTCTGTCATAAACAACAGTATTAAGCTTTTGATCAATGAAGGCCTTCCGATGAGACTAATTGCTGCTCGAGTTGGTTTGAATGTTTTTACGGTAAGTATATATGTTATAAAGAAGACACTTTATTGTTCTGAAAATGTTGGAAGAAGAATTTCGGAAAGAAACAGCGAGTTACTGGTTCGATTGATTAGGATGGGCGAGATCGACACTCCTGTACAAGGCGAGCATAAATTAAAACAGACATGGGGCTTCTCATTACTGCTGAAACTATTCCAAGAAAACTAATAAGTCAGGGATATGCGGCATGGGTAAAGGTCAAGATGCCATTGCCTTAAGGAAACAGAGGCAACTACACCTGCAATTTTGTGGTAATCATGGAAATTGGACAACTGCTGACTGGAGCAGAGATGTCAGCTCAGCCAAAACAAAAATGAACTGTTTTGGGACTGATGGACAATGCTGGCTTTGGATAAAAACCTGGGTTTCCCATTACTAACGGGAATTTCAGGCTACTCAGAAAATTGGTGGTGGCAGTCAAATGGTCTGGGTTCCATAAAGGACCAAAATGTTGGACGGATTGCCAGAATAGGAGGGAAAATGAATCTTGAGGAATATCTAAGTATTTTCCAGTCATCTCAACTGCCAATTTTTAATTTCCAAAATGAAGATATTATATTTCAACAGGATAATGATCCAATGCATATTGTAAAAATAAGGGGAATGGTTTGAAAATCATTCAATTAACTTGTTAGATTGTTAGATATACATATTATTGTGCACTTTTCGTTCCATAAAAACAAAATTTGGCCAAGTGCGAAAATTTATCATAATCGATTGAAGAATTATGTTACTGAAACGAATTGATATAGAACAATATCCCGTCATTATTTTCAAACAATCTAGTGAAAAGTATTCCAAATAGAATTCAGATCACAATTAAAGCCAAAGGAAGCCATAGAAAGTACTAAATTATAAGGTTTTTTAATAGTTTTAATTCAGTCACAAAAGTGTTGCAATCAGTTAAATTTTCAATGTTTTTCAGAATTTATTTTTATACTTCAATAAAATTATTATTATGATAGTTTCTAATTATTAAGTAGGTATGTGTTAAAACCATATATATTTGTTTCATTACCCAACACACCTTTCTAACAGTGAGGTATACAAATTTTGTAAGCAAGAGCTTTCATTGCAACAGTTTTGTGTATCACTGTATATATATATACATATATATATATATATATATATATATATATATATATATATATATATATATATAAACCTTACTGTTTTTATTCTTATCTGATCTTTGATCTATCACAGCCTGTGATTCACAGGTATTTTGAACTAGACAATGCCATTAGGCTTCAATATAAATGCCAGTCGTGTACATATCAGTCTTAATGCAGTGAACTTATCCGTTGTCACTTAAAGCGCTTATCTTGCAAATACCGACCGGCCGAATATACTGTGACAAGATGTCGACGAAAGCTCTCTCACTCTCTGTGAGAGCCCAGCGGTCCTCGAAGTCTACATTTACCTTGACAGCTGATGGGAAAACAGCGCTACTTTGATGATGTCGGGTTAAGTGGTAGGACTAGTAGCTGTTGATGTATTATTGAGTGGCTCTGATGAAGCGACTAGCTGTCAGCTTAGCCGACGGGAGGTAATGTGCATATTCATCGGCCCCGGTGCTCTAAGTGTCACCTGCAACGCCATACCAAATCCAATTTCATAACTGACTGATCAGAGAGGGCACTCTTCGCTAATCCGTGCCAGCACCAGCCCATTACAATATGAATGCCCTAACGCCCCCGCCTACCGACACCCTTTCCTACTCCTATAAAGGCCTATCTTCCATCTAATTCTAATCTCGGATCGCTTCGAGGGCCATCCAACACCAACCACAAAACATGGGTTTGACCTACATTCTCAACTCCTAAAATATGCGTAATTTAAAAAAAGTCACTTCTTTGCATGATTTTAAAAGTTTTCACATTTACGTTCTTATCCCTTGTGTCATTTGGAAAGCTTAGAATAAAAACAGTTAATATTTGTCTTAATCATTCGTGAAAAATGTAAACTCATGTAAAAAGATGCACTTAAAAAAAAAAACAACCAATTAAAAAGTGAGTTAAAGAGAGAGAAGCCCCCTTCAAAAGAAAAAGGTCTGACTCGCAGGTACTGCGTCATCTTAGCGCGGTTCCCTTCTTATCCCTAGTCTCATTTGGAAAAATTGAAATAGAATCAGTTATTATTTTGGTTCGACTTTTCGTGAAATACTTTTATGGCCCCAGATGACCAGGGCCAGCGTATCCTTACCTGGAAATACACCCTACAGCAGGGTCGGCCAGCCCCCACCACTCACGACAATGCAAACTAGAAATACTTATTTCACAGTTCAATGCATTGAAAAATATCAAACTTTTTCTCACTTTCTTATCTACTTCTTCTATAATACTAAAAATAAATGTAATCTAAAACAACAAAAAAAAAACTGATTAAAAAGTGAGCTAAACAACTACAAAAACCCGTTCAAAACAGTTTTGAGCACTTATTTCTCCGATTGACATCGCCACATCGAAAATTGCTTTAGAACCATTTGTATTTGCGTCATGGGGTCAACCTCATAAGCGGGTTCCCTCCCTATGGAGGGAAAGAGGAAACGCGCTAAAAGTCCCCTAGAATATACGTAAAGTGAGCACATATTTGATATAGGGTACCACTTCATCGAAGATGGATTCATGATAAAATTTTAAAAAAAATATCTTTCGCCGATTATGGCTACTATATGCCGAAAATTGCTGCCGTTAAAATATATATCAGCCTGTTTACATGATAGCACTGACTACATGAGGCGTTTGGCATTCATAGAAAGTAAGATATATAAATTTTGGTTACATTTGTACATTTTTGGAAATACAAAATAAACCATTTTATTAACAGACATGAGGGTATCCCTGTGGGCTAGTGGCCACCAAACTGGTTTATCATGCGGGAGATGTGGGTTCGAATCCTGCATGTGGCAGGTTGAATTATTTTAGCGATGGCCTCACTGAAAACAGCTCCCTGCTGCAACATGGGTGCTTAAAAAGGTTGGAAACCTGTAGATAGCCTGGCGCTAATGGTCTTAAGAAGATGCAGCTTAAAAAAAAAATAACAGACATGAGCAATTCAGAATCTCCAGTATATTTTCTTAAATGTTTTGCAAACGAACTTTCCGTTTCGTAATGATGTGTTTGCTTAACATTTGGTATGTTTTGTTCGTATTTATCACTTTTTGAAGGAATATAGCTATAGGGGTTGCACTCATGAATGAATTTTTGAAAGCCTAAGCGCTAAAAACATGGTAGTTAGCATTTCCGTAAGAAATGATTAGCCCAGTTCGTTAACCAGCCAAATCGGTACATCTGGAGATAGGGTATACTCCTCACCCACGTCATAAAGTTGCTCTTACCGGCCGAAATTTTTGTTTGAATCTATTCCATCCCGAAAGATGAGATGTGAAAATATGTGAAATCGATCCATTAGGAGTGCGGAATTATTAATTTGCCCTCCAGGGTCATTAATTTTGATTTGAATGGAACCTTCGACCTGATTCGAAATAAGGTGTGCAAAATGTTGTCACCAAAAAGAAAGATTTTTTTTTGGATTGAATCAGCTTGTTAATAATTTTTAAATGAGGTAAACTTTTATATTTATTTGTCAGTTAGTTTTAGCTCATTCATCAGTAACGGGACATGAACAACTAACCAACTTCCTCCTTCGTGACGGACTTTTTTAAAAATATTTTTAGCAGTAAAATAAATTATCAAGTAAAACAAGATAATATCTCCTCAGGGGGTCTCCCCGTGGCTACCGCCTTAGATTCTCATGCGGGATGGTGGGTTCGAGTCCCATCGGCGGCAGGAATTTTCTCATCTCACGACTCCTTGAGAATATTCCTCACCAGGGATGTCTGCTCTAATAGTCAATTAGTCCCAGAAGTCGATGTGCCGTAAAAAAAAAAACAAAAAAAAACTAAATAAACTCAGGGTTACTTCTATAACACATCGTCAGAGAAAACTGGCAGAATGTCTGTCGAAACGTCGATTTGCACCACTTCGACACTTCCATGTGCGGGAACAATAAAACATTAAATTTTAGTGTATGTTGTCCTTTCAGAATATAGGGCACAGGGGCCGGTAGTTGGCTCAGCGCTTTTGAATTAATAGAAAGCAATTTAATTTGAGGTTTATGACCATTTCCTACTGAACATTGAAGTTGAATCCTAACCAGCTTGTTGACTTGCTCTATAGCCGCTAACTATCCAGAACAATGGATTCCTTATACGTTTTTTTTTTTTTTCAGTTTCCTTTTTATTGTTTGCTTTTACCTTATCCATTTGACGCGGGAAGTGCAGGTTTACAGTAACACTATGACGGACATGCCACCCCGATGAGTCGGCAGATCCCTGTGTTCTTGATGACCCCCGGTCCGATAGATGCCGGGAGAAGATAGGGACAGACCCCACGGGAGCTTCAAGCAGAGTCCGGTCACGTCCTAGCCCATTGTCCCATCGCTACTAACTCAGCGGCACTGGAAGCAGTCCTGGAAAAAAGCCGCTCTCCAGGCATTCCTGTAACCGCAGGCGGCCCGCACACCGAACAGAGTAAGACATTCCTTTGCGGCTTGTGGCGGTCACTTTGCGGAATCCAAAACATCCCATTCACTTCGCGAGATATCTTCTTCAGATAAATCGTCTCCTAAATTCAATTCTCACCTTTGCTGATACATTTGTTTACCCTTACAAATCTGTTATTTATTAAAAATTAAATTTTCATATTCCTTATTTTGTTTTGACGATCTCCTGCATATATTTCAATATCGTAATGTACCCAGGGATTTAGAGTAGGAAGGTAAAAACTCAAAAAAAAAAATAAAAAATAAATAAAATAAAAAAGCACTAAAATTAATTGAGATAACCAAACGATGTATTTTTTTCTTATATCGGACCCGTATCTATGGCCATTATCGCGAGATGCCTTCCTTTCAATGCATTCATTCGAGCAGGGAATCTTTTCATACTAGGGACTCGATCGCTAAAAAATCGGAACTTATTAAATAAACGCTTAAAATTATAATTTCCTATGTAGGAATCTGGCAACCCAGCAGGGAACCATCTTGTCCAGGCGAGGCCCGTAAAAGTACTTAAATTACATTTTTTGCCAGGTTTAATTATTTTATTTTTATTTCTTTATAAAAAATATTATTTTTATTTCTTTAAAATGGCTGTTATATTATTATTTATGTATAAAATGTACAGAAAACTAAGTAGTTCAGTTGTATATAAACGTGAAACCAAGAATGTCAGAGTAAGAGCTCGAACTTGTTTTCCCAAAATAAAAAATTGTTATTCTTATTCCTGGACACATGTCCCTTAGGAATAATTTTGTATTTACAGAATCAGGTTAGTTCCAATTTAAAATATAAAATTAAATCACTACAGCTAGGGGTTGGGTGAAAAAGCAGGGATGAAAAGTGCTGGATGTGTTGGCATTTAAAGGTTTCTAAGATAGTTCTCATCACTAAAATGACTTGAAAATTGGATTTTACTTATTCGCTCTAATATCGTAAATTGTTAAAATGGTTGGAAGTGAGGTAGATTTTGTGAGATTCGAATTAGGAACGAGCCTTCACGGCAAATCTATGCACAAGGCAGTTTATTGTTTCAAATTATTCTAGCCTGAATGCCTTTGGTTTTACTTATTATTTTCTTTCCATATAAACCCTATGATTTAAGTCAAGGCTACTTCGAAATACTGCCAAATTTCAAAGCCATTTTAAGGTTGGATTTGATGTCTTTAGCGCTTGTATTGAAAAGATTTCCTGAAACAGATTGATTCCAATGTACAGACAATACCATTGTAGGTGCTAATAACCCTGGCAGTCGCAGAACCTATAATGAATAAATAAATTTAAAAAAAATAAATACCATTGTTTTATATCTATAAATATATATACGGTCATACTACATTGAAGAGATCTGTTCTCCGGTTATCTATAGTTAAGGAACATCGCCCGTGGCTATTAGGAGGATGGGCGACCGCCTGAGAAAACCAAATGCCGTTGTCAATATGCAATTCATGGGTAGCAACCCGTAAATAGTCCGTCACTAATATAACAAACAATTAACCGACCTGGTGATTTATTTAAATTGTGTATGAACAAACTTTGGGCACGCATAACACATGGTTATGCATGTTTTGCAAAGATATCTTCGTGCTCATAGAGCTTGAAGAGTGTTGGAGGACAGTCGGCATTGTATCGAACCTCGGACGCTGGAATTGTTCCCCTCAGCCATTAAAAATACTTGTATAGTTCAGAATCATTAAACACAGTGCTAGATTTAACAAGTCCATGCAACCCTGTTATAGAAGGGAGAGTCATGAAGCCGTCATGTACAGATAATGTAAAGGGGCTGTAGGAACATTGTAGGCGGTAAAGAGTAGATTGTAAAGGCTGCGGATTGGCACCTGCATACAGAACCAGCGAGGCATCTAATCGGCTGTCGCTCCCACTACACTCGTCTTCACGCTTCGTCACCACTTCTTGAATGGCTGGCATCGGCAGAATACTGCTGCTTTCAACCATTCCCGGCATAGATGGCTGACGGTACTCCTTAATTATTGTCCTCCAAGTGGTTGGGGTTAACCAATTATTGAACCAATTAATTCTACGTCTGTATGCAGATATTTTATATGCGGTATTTGGTCAAACAGGGAGAACAGTACCGGTCAATTTGCTGGTACTAGTGAAGTGGGTACTTCTTTCAAACAACCCATCACGAGATTTTCCTAATAACCTACTTATATCCAGAGCTCTTCATTGTTTCTAATGATGATAAAGTAGGCTTGATATACAACAATAATTTTTATTCTAAAATATTATGATCGCCCAATTAATGAACACATAAACGCTAATATACATATCCAAACTTTAATTTAAAACTGAAAAATATTGTAATTCTATAATTGTATTTACTCATTATTATGTAATTGTTTTCAGTGATAAATCGCTCTTGTCGCGGAGACGTATAGATAACCAGCCCGAAAATTCTGAGTTAATTATAATAGGCGATAAATTATAAATAAACATATTACTGCAATGTGTTACTACAATTAGAAACCAAACATTTTTTTTTCCCCAACCATTTAGTTATTTATAAAATATTTTCATATTTATCATAGATTTAAAATTCATAGCCCAAAATCTTTGTGTCAGTATGTATAAAATTGTATACATACCATCTTACAATCATTTCATCTTCTCGCCTTAATGGGATGTAGAAAAGTGAAAATAATATGATGTTCCTTTACATAAACACCACATTTTGCTAAGTTTCCAAGCGATTAAAATATCCTTAAGAAACTCGCC
The DNA here is from genome assembly GCA_946811695.1 of Gonocerus acuteangulatus. NCBI lineage: Eukaryota > Metazoa > Arthropoda > Insecta > Hemiptera > Coreidae > Gonocerus > Gonocerus acuteangulatus. Next base: position 42,080,144 of record OX328127.1, on the reverse strand, counting down.
CTTAAATTCTTCAAGTACATGGCCCAATTGAGATTTTTTATATAAATTGATGAAACACGCAAGGGATGCGTGCCAACACTGTGTGACCTTCGACAATTCTTTCATGCTTCTTCAGAGAGCAACAAATAATGACAATGCCAGGATGAATTCTGGGCGTCCTCTCTCAATTTGAAATCACTTTTCTCTTAATTCCCACCAATTTTGTAATTAGGTATTATTTCTTGAGCGCGGGGGTTCCTTAGTTTCCTGAAGTTGTAATTTCCTCCCGAGAATTTATATAGTAAAAAATAACATTTTATGTATGTAGAAGTAAATTTTATATATTTACCTATACATACATTTACTGAATATCTAAGAAGTATTGAGCAATTCTCGCTTGGTTATTTTTGAAAAAAAAGGAAGTATTAGAAAAAAAAAATATTTAAAAATACATGATCAGTTATGGGAGATTCGTATAATTTTTTAAATGTCTCGAAAATGATTGGGAAATCGTGGTAATTGGGAAGAAACAATTCGAAAGCCTACTCAATTCCCTACAAAACATGGTCTATAGTAATTTTGGGCGGGACGATCTGGCTCGTAGAAATAAGTGCTTAAATCTTCGTAATTGTTGGTCTTTTAATTGCAGTCAAATTATATTCTATAAAATCACCTTTAGTAAATGAGAAACGTGTTTGTAAGAAAGTGTTTCTTAAGAATGAGTGAGAAGGAGGATTGACTAATTTACGCTTCTGTGCAAGTTGCCTACTGTCAGTTTCCTGTGCTTTGTGACGCCTAATCTATCCCTTTTCTTCGAGATGTTGTTCTAGTAGGTGTTGAAATGTTTCACGTGAAATCAAAACAAATTTTATTTGTTTCTATTCTTAGCTTTCCAAATTTAACTAAGAATAAGAATGGAATCACGCTAAGATGACGCAGTTTCTGCGAGACGGACTTTTTCATTCCCACGATGCCCTATATTCACTAAATGAGAGAAGGTCATAAATATGTTTTTTTCTAGGCGTTTCTTTTTATTTGGTAAGCAATTTAGGAAAGCAAAATATCCAAGCATGATTTTGCAGCTATCCCCTTCAAGGGAGACCCGACCTCTTCAGAGGCCAAGTCAGGGCTGGTACCCCAGGAGGTTCCCATAAGTGGGACGTCCCCCTGATGGGCGTGTCTAGGACCCTCAACCTGTAATCCTATTGGCCAATTCGGGGACCGCCCAATCCTATCTCTCTCTCCCTTTCCGTATAGATTTTCTTATTTCGCCTTCCTCATCCCGGCAGTAGTACCCACCCCCTTGGAGAACATCTATAGATTGGTTCTCTGGAAAATGGTATCTCCAACGGTCTAGAGGAAAAGGCAATATTAAGGAAAAGCCTTTGCCTTCCATTTTCATTATATTCTTTTGATCGGGGTACATTTTATATAAAAGTATTTCTACATCGGAACCTGATCAATTATGCTTTTATATTTCCACAAAATGTTAGCAATTTTACTACTTTTTTTTTTTTTTTTTTCTTAAGATCTTCTTGGAAAATTTAGTTAGCTATATTTCTGTGTAAAGCAATTTTCATAATTAACATAAAATTAATTTCAGAAAGATGAAAGGTTTTCAATGCAGAAAAAGATTGAGTTTTATTCCGAAGTGAAGACATTTGGAATTCCATAATTACTTTTAGTTGCTTAATTAAGAGTTATAAATAAACTGAAGAGGATAGCAAAACCAAGTACAAGTATGAAATGAGCAAAACTTTTAGTGATTCTCGAAGGGATTTATATGTCTCTTGTATTCATGGATCTGTCTCAAATTGTCATATCAACATTTTTTTTTTAAAGATATTTTCAAAATGTCCTCATATGGGGGATTTGTCAACATTTATTTAGGTTCTGACCCATTCACCCGTTCATTCCCCCCGGTCATCCATTCATGTACTGACCAAGCAACGTCGGGTGTGGTCAGTACCTGAATGGGTGACCGACCACGTGCTGTTGGCATTATAAAAGGGTGGCAACCTGTAGATAGCCCGGCGCTAATAGCGAAATAGTTGATGCGCCGTTAATAAAAAAAAAAAAAAAAAATTATTTAGGACAAAAAGAAGTCAAGGGATGGTTGGCAATAAGCTAAGAGAAAGCGTCAGATTTTCTGAAAACTCTTCTTATTTTTTTTTCTTCTTCTTCTGATTGATTGATCTTTATTGATAATTTACAATCTCTACAGTTATGTACAATAAGTAAATATGGTCAAACCATACATACAACACAGTGAATAAGATGAGGGAAGAAGGCAGACATTACTGCCACTCCCAATGAAAGTTATGGTATTTCTTATTTTAATTAAAACTTGGTCTCTTTGTTAAAATATACATTATTTACACTACTACATTATTTTATAAGGCAGGCTAATTAACCAGTCGTAAATTGTCTCGTGGCCAATGGCGGCGAAGGCGTCGAGGAGGATTATCAGGGATGACATTGGAAGAGAGGGATCTGCCAAGAGGATTGGGGTGGGCTAGAGTTTAGAGAAAAAGGTCAGGAAACGGGATTTGGCTAAATCATAGGCAAAGGGTATTTCAGTGCCTCGATGGATGGTTAGGTTTGAGACCTAGAAAGGAGCGTTGAGGATTTTACGGAGGACTTTGGATTGGAAACGCTGGTTAATGTTTATATTTGATGGCTTAGCTGATCCCCATAGTTCTATGCCGTACGTCTTGTATATTGTCAGTTTGTTTTTTGTGTCTAGTTTTGATTTGAGTCCAATTAGTCGTCGGAGAAGTCCGAAGCGTTTGTTCAGTTCTTGTCTCTGAAAAATCTATATTTCGAAAGTTTCGACATGCTGTTTGGCAGGCTACTTCAGCTCTAAATGCATAGGCGGTGGAGGAAGATGACTATAACTCTTAGGTGAACATGGATAAGGGTAAAGATTTATCTGAAACCTTACGTTTTCTCTTAACCGAATCCTAACTAGTCCTTGGCACCTTATTTCTTAACGGCCAACTATCTTCATTATTTAGGACAAAGTTCGAAAAACTACATCTCAAATGTTTCATGAGTTTTCTTATGTATTTCTTTCATACAAAAGATCAAGCTGAAAAGAATTCTTATCAGTCAGACTTCTACCGGCCACAGCCATATAATATTATTATTATTATAAGCCATAACAACGACTAACTAAAGACAAAACTACCAGCCAAACAAGAATTGGACTGGTATTTAAGACTGAATCTTGATGCGCCTATTTGACTGGAGATTATGGTCACCATATTAACACTATACTCAAACACAGGAAGACAATTTAAAATGAATTGCACCTTATGAGATGATATCAATTACTCTATATGTATTTTTTTAACGATGTTATTCTGCTTCAAACGTATCAAAATTTGGATCCGATACAAATGTACCACATCTTGGTCGTTTTAATTTAAGTATTTCTATACATTGGTCTGCACATGCGTCTTGTACCTACTCACATCTGACCATGGACCGGTAGTGTACGAACTACACGTGTGCCTACATAGCTCTACAGTCAGCCGCAATGTGACACTACTGTAAAGAAGAATACTTAACACAATACAAGAACACGACACAACACTTAACAATTATTATATTTTAGTCTATCCTCCGGCGTTAATAGCCAAACTGTCGATACGCCGTTAAAAAAAAAAAAAAAAAAAAAAAAAAAAAAAAAAAAAAAATGGTCTCAATAACGCAACATCTGGGAGGCTTGCATGAAGAATCTTAAGAACATGGTCTTTGCTATATTTTTAAGGCCATTAACTAGAGATCTATCGGCTTAAATTCCCAGCATTATCTGACGTAGAATAAAAATTTGTCATATTAACCATAAAAATAAATTAAATATGATCACTTAGTTCAGAAAAAATAACTTGTTTTTTTTTAATTTAATAGAGTTTTAGTTGGCTAACTATTCCATGTTCTAGATTGCTAGTATTCCATACCCACCAAATGTACCCAGCCCTCCTCCCGTAATGTTTTCTTATGTACACCCTTGTAGTTTTAAGTCAATAAATAAATAAAAACTCCCTTTAGTTAATGTTTATATATTATTCTTATTAATATAATAATATTTGCATGTCTAATACATTTGAAAATATTCACTTCATAACCGTGTCATTATGTATCGCAAGTTTAGTTAGTATGCTCAACTCGGTCTTTTAATTTTGCATATTTTTATTTTAACTGCTATAAGCTACCATATTAAGTTAGTGAATGTTTATTAACTCATTTAATTACGCATATTTCATTTATTATGTACACCTTAACACCGAATCCCACGATTAATATAAATTATCGCCATAGGCGGCTCTAGACAAACATTTCTGGGGGGGGGCTAATTTAGTGTGGGCTTACCGCCGTGCCTGGGGGTGTAGAATCAATTTTTGTAACCAGACACCTGGAAATCATTAAGGAGGTATTTGATAAACTAAGAACATGCATTAATTAGATCTTATTAATTTGTCTAAACAATTTCTTTTTCTGAATGAACCGAAAAAGATTGTGAATTTTCAATCTCCCAGCCCTCCCCTTTAGCTGCCACTGATTATCGCTATCTGGGACGTCAGGGAAAAAATCCCTAATATATATATATATATATATATATATATATATATATATACATACACAGGGTTCCCACCGAGTTTTGGAAATTTAATTCCCTGATTTTTTCCCTGACATATATATATATATATATATATATATATATATATATATATATATATATATAGAGAGAGAGAGAGAGAGAGACAGAATTAAGAACAGGCTTATATACTTACCTTCCGGTATTTTTGAAAATGGAATTATTAAATTTTGTTGATATATATGATGAAGGCGTTCCTAATTCAAGTTAATGATGGCTGTATGAGATGAGTAAACAAGAAGCGTAGATTGGTCCAGTTAGGGGTGAATAGTCAGCTCAAAGCAAGCTTCATGAATAACCCATTTACTCAATTAGCGGACCTCATCCCGATCCCTTTCATCTCCAGATCAAACCATCCCCGTCTCCAGACGTACCCTTGTCAAATAGCTCTGGCTAACTTACAAAATAAACCAGCCGCAAAATCAAATTATATCTTCGTTTCAACCAGATTCTTCTCACATATTTTTTTTTCTTAGGAATTCCTGCAGTTATGCCTATTTTGGCGTATTTCTACCCGCAATCCTAGAGGACATTTTCCAATTTTTTTTAAATAGGGGGATGGTCAATAACGCATGAACACACTTCACATCTGGATTTATACGTTTGCCTACCTGTTTCGCTCTATTTTAGTAGCTCATTAGGGGAATATATTATAAATGCATGAATAAATAAATAAATAAATGACTTGGTGGAACATTCTCCTAATGTATTTATAAACTGTATGTTATTGGCGCCTAAAATTTAACACTTTTCATTTAATGTAGTTCTGGAATTAACTTCAACTTCTAATGATCCGATTTAGCAGGGTATCTAATGAGTCTCGTTTACTATAAAATGTTGGGGCATATTAACAATTTGAGTCGGAAGTTAACCCCCTTCAGATTAACGGTTGCTGGTTTACGAACTCGTTTAATCTTTTGATATGAGAATGCTATATATATGTATAAAATATAATATATATAAAATGTATATATAAAATAACGTCCTCTTATGCCTGAAGGAATAAGAGGACGTCTTCGATCTTCAAGGTTGTTAATATAAGGCACGTTTACATTCCTTTTTAATAATTTAGCGTAATGAGATACAGACCCGAAGCAATGAAGCTATTGAGGGGTCACTTATTAGCGAATTTATGAAAACTTTCTTCAAATACTCAGCAATCCTGTTCACTAAAAAACACAAATGACCCTGTAAAAATATATATATATAATATATATAAAATGTATATATATATATATATATATATATATATATATACATTTTTACAGGGTCATTTGTGTTTTTTAGTGAACAGGATTGCTGAGTATTTGAAGAAAGTTTTCATAAATTCGCTAATAAGTGACCCCTCAATAGCTTCATTGCTTCGGGTCTGTATCTCATTACGCTAAATTATTAAAAAGGAATGTAAACGTGCCTTATATTAACAACCTTGAAGATCGAAGACGTCCTCTTATTCCTTCAGGCACCGAGAAGAGGCTCGAGCGTGAAATGAACGTGGGAACAGAAGCACCGCCGCGATAGGCGGAGGATAATGGGCATAAATTGAAAAACAACTTTCCATGAATAAAGGATGCCTGGAAGCGACTAAAGAGGTGCCATCCATCCCATCAGGAGCGTGTTTAGAATATTAGGGCGACGAGAAATCTCGTGGGGAGGAGGAGGTGTTCGCTAACCGCATCCAGGGCTCAGGATCTCTTTACATGTACTTATACTAAAGCATTCCTGTCTCCTGCTTAGTTACATCTCGGGAATACACCGCAGTACTTGTTGTTCCAGACACCCCTTCATGGAAATATCATTTGTATCCTTAAACTCAAAGTTACAAGCAAAGATTTTATTTAATCTTGTTCTCCAGCACTTTGAATGGACAAATTTTGCCTCTTTTTTTTTTTTTTTTTTTTTTTTTTTTTTTTTTTTTTTTTTTTTTTTTTTTTAGATGTTCCTGATTAGTAAGGCCTAGATATCTACCATGTTTCGTATGCTAGAAAGTAAAAATAACGGCAGAAACGCGAAAGTTAATATGTCCCCGGACTAAACTCCCATTCCTAATTGATCGAATTTGCTAATTTTTGTAACACTTCTTTCTTATGCCTTATTATTATTTGTAAAGCAACAAAAATTCTTGGAATTAATCCCCCATCTGGATGGATCGATTTTGATGGTTAAAGAACTCGTCTATTGTTATGGGCATGCTAAATACCAAGTTTCCTGCTAAAAAAACAATTTTTGTTTTCCTTTTACGGTGCATCTACAACTTGTCCATTAGCGCCGCAATATTATTATTATATGTATATATATATATATATATATATATATATATATATATATATATATGTATAACAATCTATAACCATACCTGAATAGCCCTAACCATCCCAAATCTTTCCCTACCATTTTTAATACTTTCTATCCATCCCACGATACCTTTATAAATATGCTTTACCATATTGGTCACCCACAACTATCCCTAGCCGTACTTGACCGTCCATAACCATCCTTAGTCACTCCTTACCATCCTTAATGATCCCCAACCATCTGTACCTATCCCTAACCATACCTGAACATCTCTAATTATCCCTTACTATACCGGATCCTCCGTTACTATCCCTAATCATAACTTAATATGATTAGGTCATAATAAAACTTATATTTTATTTTTACGAACCACATCGATGTTGAGACCACCCTTTTCCGTTTGACTCAGAACATAAGATGGTCAGAGAAGAGTTCTCGCTCAGCAGGGTGCAAAAGAAGGCCCTTTCGCGTAAAAGCCAGAACCCTTGATACCAAAAGCGAAGAGGAAATCTTAAATTTCCAAAATATTTTGGAAAGCTGTACGGTGAAAAGAATGTATATATCTCATTAAAGCCACTGAACAGACAAATAGAATGCTACTAACATTTTAGAGCCCCTCCCGGAGTAAACTCGCCCGACACAATAGACCTAATGAAATAAAAAGCTAAATTGAAAAAAAAAAAAAAAAAAAAAAAAAAAAAAAAAAAAAAAAAAAACCTAGTAAAACCCTTCAATTCAGCAATTGAAAGTGGGCTGAGAGCTGCTTTCAAGAGGTCAAGTATTTAACCAAATTTTTGAGACCGCAAAAGTACCGAATGAGTGGAAAAAGACAAAAATCGTTTTACTCCCCAAGACTGGGGATAAAAGAAACATTGAAAATTACCACCCCATTTATCTGTGTTTCGGTGTCTCAAAACGTAAAAGCTCAAAATAATAAAGAGCAGAATTACTGGGTGAATTACCTTCAAACTCTAAATCCAATTATTGTAAGTCGTACAAGCTACCCTTATATTTCTGCTTTATAGGCTTTTAGAAAGCCTTCGACTAGGTAAAACATTCCAATATTTTTGAAGATCTAGCAGAATAATGGGTCGAGGCAGCTTACACTTCTCTGTGATATTGAAGAGTTTGGGTCACATAGAGAAGTTGCCTGATTTCTATGATAATGGTGGCAACAAGAAATTTGAAGATGACCCAATATCTTCAATAACGAACAATTTTTTGAATGATTTAGAACAATTTAAACTCTATTTTTTTGCTTTGTATTAGTATGGAAGTGGTCCTACCTATGAATAGTCATCCTTAGTTAAATTTATCTATATTGTTAGCCGAGGCTGTAACAAGACATTTTATTTAATTTGTTTTTTTTTATTTGTAGAGTTATTTATTTGTTTGTTTGTTTGTTTGTTTTCAGTTTCTTTCCATTTGTGAAAATAAAAATCTGTTTTGGGCCAAAATAAAAATATTTTTCTTCTTCTTCTATATTGTTAAGTTGCTCCTGAAATTATAAAAAGTTGACGAATTTTGATATAAATGATCTTTCGCCAATTTTATTTATTTAAATTTTAACATCCATTATTATTAACTGAGAATTTTGGGACAGGTTCTCTATAGGTTATCACCCTTTTATACCCAGGATATGGCTGAAACCTTTTCTTTTTTCTAAAGAAAAGCCACTACCCCATAGTAGGAATCGAACTCACGACTTTTGGCACGGAGCGTTAAGTGCTCACGCCTTAACAATCACGGCCACCGGGCCTTCCCGCCAATTTTAAAATAATAAATTGAGAATAATGGGTCACAATTTTATACTAATTTAAACTCAGTCCCGAGCTCGAGTATTGATCACATACCGGGAACTACCGGGGGATTTGCTGTTTTTAATTTGTAATAAGTAGGTGATTCAATTATTGTTATAGTTGTAGCAGGTAAGTTACAGCTTTACTAATCTCAATACAATTTTTTATGGATTTAACATGCTTGAAGGCTATGCGTAATATAATAAATTATATAACATACGCTTCCTTATCAATCTATAGTTATCAAGACAGGAGGTAAATAAGAGCCCAGAGCCCAGGGATCTGTGAGATACTTCAAGTATATGCTACGGCTTATCTACGAGTGGCCCCACAGGAATCACCGGAGCAAGGTGCATTAAAGGGCTGTAACTCAAGGTAGCAAAGAGATCTAATCTATCCGGAGAGTGTTATGAACACACGAGCTGCCCGCGCCCACGTTCGCACCAACTACCTTATATATGGTACAAATCAACAATATACATGGACAACGGCCCTCCTGATAAAACTGTATCGGCTGACATTATGGCCCTCCGGGTACAATGGCGCGGATTCACGCTTACCTTGTAGCATTAATGCAAGTCGGAGGTGCATTAGCCGTTTAGGAAGGAGATAAGTAGCTTCTATTGTCAGCAAGCTGTAGCCTTACTCGGACTACGTGCGCCTTTTCAGCCTCGAGAATAATTTATTGTAACTACTCCTATTTTCAGAAAAAGTTGCATCTCGCTGACTAGAAAAATGGAAACAGCCAAAATATTAACCCATCATGCCCAATCGATTCATGTCCTTCAATGAACCATCATTAGAAATCAAAGTGACCTTGGAAAAACAGGTACCTAAACACTATTAAAGCCTCCTATGTAAGTGTCAGTCAGCTGAGATTCAATCATTCCCAGTCTTTGAATACCTAAAATAAAAAATAAAACAAATGTAAAAAGGAAAAATGAAAATAAATGGTTACATTTATTATCTGTTTTGTAAAACAGCTAAAAGTATGAAAAAGGGTAAAAAAAAGTCATTTTTTTCGCAGCATAAAATACATTTAAGACCTTCATATTCCCGGAGGAAAATAATGATTATTTAGTAAAGCAACCTATCATTTTTTTTTTTTTAAATCGTAAACGTAGTGGCTATATTGTATATCCAAAAAACTAAACTCTATATAGCCAAAATCAATCATCTACAGGAGATACTTCTCTGTGAATATTTTCATTTCTCTAAAACTTGCTTATTATAAAAACTCTGAAGTTATAATAAAAATCGCTTTGAGGTAAAAAAAAAAAAAAACTCAACATTTTGTGTTTTAAAATTTTTTAACAAGATAAATTTTATTATATTAACTACGTGTCGGAATAAAATAAACGAAAGCCTCCCGACTCTTCAGATGAAGACTCCCGATCTCTGATATCAGCTAGATTGGGAAAATGTTGGTTTAAGTAAATAACAAACTAATAAACTTTATCAAACATTTATTTTAAGAACAATTTATTTATGGTAATTTTTTCGTGGCTAATCTTCAAGGTTCTTCTTCTTCTAATGCAGCGATTTCGCTTTCCTTTCTCCAGTCTTCTTGCGATTTAATCCCATTGGCTCTGAAACATAATACATCGTTGAAATTAATGTTTTGCTTTTTAAAATAGACAAAGAAATGGCAATAAGTCGTGAATTTTTTTTTGTATGAAATTGTACTCTAAAAATGTTTTGTTATATACACTACAATTATAAGAGTTATAAATTATTTTAAAAATGTCGGCGTGGGAATTTGCATAACGTTCAGCATGAAACTGTTGCTTTGAAAGCATGCCTTAAAACAGAATTACTTTTTCTTTTTTTTTTTTTTTTAGTACCTATCACAAATTTTAGTACTTTACTATGTTCGAGGTAGAAACGCTTGACGTAGATTTACTTCTCAGAACTCTGTTGATAACAGATCTAGAGACATAAGAAAGTATTGAAAGAAGAACCCTGAATAGAGAACATTTGCTAATTGTCCGAACAATTCTGAATCCTGAGTGGGGGAAGGTAGACATTTTTCAATGAAATGGAACGAATGGATGTTTAGAAAGGTTAGCTAGTCCATAGATAGTTCGGTACTAATTAATTAGTTAGGCAATGCACCGTAAATGAAAATGAAAATAAAATATGCAATAACTATAAAAATATTTATCCCAGCGGTTGAGTTTTAGTATACGGGATTGGACCAAGGGTGTCGGCCCAGATGGTGCGCCGTAAAAAAAATAGTAATGTTTCCAGAATATTTCAATAAATATGAATATTTTCTTTGCTTGGGTGCAGAAAAATTCCTACACTTTTAAAAATATCAAAGGGGAAAATTTGATTTATCAAATGCTGTGGTAATGAATTGGTAAAAGCTTATATATTATATCAGTAAAATAAATTCTGATATATTAGTATTATTATTTTTTTTTTATTTAAACGAATAACTCATTTTCGCTGTGATATCCGTAACTGTTTTGGTACTTGGAATCCGATTCAATTGAAATATTTTCTATTTTGTTTGAAATTCATCTAAGATATTTAAGTTTTGGTTACATTTGGATTTAAGGGTGCGTTTACACCTGATAGTTATTGCAGGATATTTATGTCAGACAGAAATGTAAAATCCAAATAAATTATGTCAGAGATATATATTTCTATCAAGAGCAATAAGGGTGCGTTTACACCTGATAGTTATTGCAGGATATTTATGTCAGACAGAAATGTAAAATCCAAATAAATTATGATTTTTTCTCGGTGCTCATGGCCCTAGTAGTCGATGCACCAAAAAAAAAAAAAAAAAAAAAAAAAAAAAAATATCACTATCCAAATAAATTATGTCAGAGATATATATTTCTATCAAGAGCAATAAGGGTGCGTTTACACCTGATAGTTATTGCAGGATATTTATCTCAGACAGAAATGTAAAATCCAAATAAATTATGTCAGAGATATATATTTCTATCAAGAGCAATAAGGGTGCGTCTACATCTGACACTTCTCGCAGAAAATATATCCATGACGTCGGATATAATAATTATGATAATTATCTATCCGACGCCTGAGATATACGACGTGCGAGAAATGTCAGATGCAAACGCACCCGAAGGAAGTAGGTATTCGGAGAAAAAGTCAAAAATGTATTAATAGATATGAAAAGTTTTGGGATCTTCGTTTATTTTTTTATTTATTATATGATTTTCGTAGAGGTCAACGAACACTCAACTGGGACCGAAAAAAAATGGCTGTAATATTTTTTTTCTCCACATTCTGGAAAAAAAATGGGGCATTGGTTTGTTGCCCCTTTATTCTTCGAAGACTCACTCTGGAAGGTCTGAGAACACGGTGCGGCTCAGAGCAGCTATTGTGGCTGTGGACGATGCGGCATTGTTCGTGCGCCGATATGCAAGTCAAATAGGACTTGCCCCAGGAACCAACCTCTCGGCTAGAATTAGCGGCACTTCAGAGATTCCATCTCTCTCTGGGTGTCATCCTCACACCTACTTCTCTCTCTCTAAGAGGCGGTTTGTTTTATTTTATTTTTTTTGTTTCTGGAGGGGCCACCGGAGGGTGTTTGACAACAGCAGGAAGGATGACAGTGAAATATCGCCCGGAAGGGGGTACTCGATCGGAGCCGCCGATATGGTGGATATTTGAAAGACAATGCTTTCCCACTGACAATACATCGCCTCCTTCCTGGCTCACCATTCACCGGTGACCTTTTTCTATGAAACCAATGTCAACGGAGATGTTTCATTGTTGTCAGTCAGTGAACAAAACAAAAAAAAAAACCAACAACACATTTGTCATCGATCTTGTACAGGTCAGACTATTCGAGTTCTAAAGCTCAATGGAAGGATAAGATATTGTTCGGAGGAGTCAAACACCACAGATTAAAACTAGAGATTAATGAACTAGAGAAAGAAGACCGCAGAAGATAGGGGGAGACCCGATTGATTAATTGAAGATATGAAACGAGGCTACAAAGAGAAATATAAAAAATAAAACAAAGTAATAAAAAGAAAGTGCCATAAAATGGGGTCACATTAGTGCAGTGATATTGGTACAAACTTATACTGCTAGGAGATTTTCATTTAACTGATACCAAAGGGTCGAACTTTAGACCGAACCACGAAATATATAGCTGTGGATTTGCCTGTTCCTTCTCATATATATATATATATATATATATATATATATATATATATATGTATATATATATATATATATATATATATATATATATATATATATATATATAAGCAGTTTAGATTTGTACCAATTTCATCACTCTGAACTAACGTGACCCCGTTTTAAGGTACATTTTTAAATTGGCAGTTGGTCCTGGATTATAAGTATTAATTTATATACAACCATTCATTAATTTATTAATATTGTAGTGATTCTTTCGCTTTCTGCGTTTGAAATTACATAAAAAATTAAAAAGAAGACGATGGCCCAGAGACATCGATATACTCGACGATTTGGCACTAGGGAGATGGCGTGGTCAGGACTCCTGATTTCCTACTTTCTAAATACCAATTAAAAAAGGGTTAAGCATAGGTGCGGTCTGGCACCCAGACATTGACCCAATAACGACGAAACTAAAGGATATCTGTTAGCATCCGCAAGAATGGACCAGTGAAATATATGATCACCGGGACAATATTATCCGTGGGAATCGTTACGATGCTTCCGAGTAACTTTTTATAAGTAATTTGACGCAAGCATTCGAAGGAAGTAGTTCTTAAGGCGATTAATTTAACAATTCTAGAAAAAACAAAACTACAAGCGACTTTTTTGTTCCAAATTTATGCATGATAAGATATCGTCCCTACGATGCAAATCGGAGGAAACTAGAGAACGAACACATTCGATCCATTGACGAAATAATATATTGAAAAATAGTCTTATTCGAAACTTTATTTAAGGCATTAAAGACTATTCTAATGGGGTTAGAGTTGTTACAATTTACGACAAGCCTTATCGTCCACTATCTAATAGCAAAGTCTCGAATCTGAAAAACGAGTTCTTACATATTCCATAGTTTGACATGGCAAGGACGATATATAAATTTTTACGTTTGAAAAAGTAGTATTATACAAATATTGACAGACATGAGCAGTTTTGAACTTATCGTATATTTGGTTAAATATCTTTTAAAGCCAACGGCCATAGCCACGTTGAATACACCGGTTCCCGTAGATCACCGAAGTTAAGCAACGTCGGGCGTGGTCAGTACCTGAATGGGTGACCGACTACGTGCTGTTGGCATTATAAAAGGGTGGCAACGTATAGATAGCCCGGCGCTAATGGCCAAGTTGTAGATGCGCCGTAAAAAAAAAAAAAAAAAAAAAAAAAAAAAAAAAAAAAAAAAAAAAAAAAAAAAATCTTTTAAACCTTGATAGCAGCAGGTGACCTTATAAAGGCCTATTAAATTTCCTATTAGATTCTGAAATAGACATCTGAATTTCAGTAGGTTGATCTTAGTAGCAGAGGACGGCGCTGAAGATTCATAAGTGTGCGTTTGTTCTATTGAAGGCGAAATATTATTTCTCAATCTTCAAATCACAAGATGGATAAACATAAGGAAAAATGATAAGGTGACGGAATTCCTGAGATTCAGATTTTTTTTTTTTTTTTTTTTTTTTTTAGTGTTCAAAAACATAACAGTATACAGGTTTGAATTTATTTCCCTTAAAGTGTGCAAACGATTTTTCAACATAAGAGGTTTAGGAAAAAATAAAACAAAACATTGACGACTGATAGATAAGGCGAGCCGACAATAAAACATTGTGAAACTCTAGAAATAATTACCTTACATTTCGTGGTAGTTAGTTATTTCATTCGGAAATAGGCAATCCTATAGCCCAATTCAAAAGATCGATAACATCTTGCAGCAAAAACAATACAAATTGGTAAAAAACGTGACATAATTGTGGCAATTATAGGTCTTCATAATAAACAGCAATAACAATTATATGAATTATCGAAAAGATCAATACTATTGACGGCACGCAATCTATTGGCCGGCTGAAAAACGGAACAGCTGTTCAGGCATTTCTTTTTCCTTTTTTTTTTTTTTTTTTTTTTTTTTTTCTTTTTTTTCTTTTCGTACAAAATAAGTCAATTTTTGTAAAACAGTAATATTTTTAAGGAAGGAGAGTATATAAGGCGCTGCGGTTATGAAGGGAGAAATCAACGATCAATCAGCGGTTTTCAGGAAAATGCGATTGAATGTTTTTTCTGTAAGGGGGAACTTCTTTAGAGTATGTATATACTTATGTATGTGTATGTATATATATATATATATTTATATATATATATATATATACACACATACATGTATTTATTTTTAAATATACAAATATGGTTTTTGTATACACGTACCCTACTATAAACAATAATAATTAAATATTATATATATATATATATATATATATATATATATATATATAATATATATATATGTGTGTGAGTGTATTTATATAAAAATTTGATTTCTTTTTTGTTTTTAGTATGGTGAAACAGTGTTTTTTACGTTTGTTAACAAGTATTAGAAAAGTAAGATACTTCTATTAAATTCTTGTGGATTAGTTTATTTCGGTTTTTTGTCTTCATTACCTAATTCAAATTTAATGGGTCATTCCAGGTCAAATCAACACAAAAAACAAACTTTTTCAACCTCACTATCTCAGAAATTGATGAAATTTAATGAGGAGGTAGCCTTTGTATAGACTAAGAAAAATACCAAATATTATTGAAAAATATCAATTGATTTGGAAATCACAGCTATATAAAATTTCAAAAATTGTCAAAAAATGCCGGTACCTGAAATGTTTGAATTGCTATTGTGGCTCTTATATTTAAGCTAGAGAGCTGGGAGGGGTGTTATTTTAAAGCTCTTTGTACGAACTTTATTATGCCATGCAACACCATGTAGGTTAGGAGGAAAAAATGTCTCAAATTCAAAAAGAAAATTTTATTTCTATATACGAGTATATACGTATCTCAAAATGCGTATTTTTAAAAATTTTCAAAATTTTATGTTTTTCTAAGTGTATTTGAGAACTTGTTCCTAATGTTTTATGATGGTATTTCAATAGGTTAATCATTTATTAATTTTTTTGTTTTTTTAAGACGCTAATATTTTGGACGATATACAAAACAAAATCATACATGTCATATTGCAATACAACTTCAAATCTCTTTAAAATGTTTACACATAATCTTTTTTTATTAAATAAAATTGGTTGATTAATTAGACATAATAATTATAATAGTGAAAGCATTTTTATTACAAAATAAAATAAATCAGTACTAAATTAAACTTATATTATCATTAAATTTTCCAATAACAAACCTTAAACAAAATTGTACTTGCCTTCATTAACAAAACTACTTTAAGAAGATGACAAGTAAAATTTAATTACCTATGTCACGCAAGAAGAGTATGTAGAAACTGGAAATTTCTTAAATGATAGTTTTGAAAAGGCATTAACAATGTCATGATTTTTTACCAGATGAAACCGTTTAAAAATCAAAGTAATGTGTTTTTCTTTTGATCATAGCTTTGAAACTGTGTCTACTATAAGATAATTATAAAAACTATTAGAAAGGATGTAAGAGGTTACGTAAGTGCTACATATGACACTAAATGGTAGTTGGCATATGTTTTGCATAAAAATGAAGCTTGAGTTAAGGTCACCTTCTTGCACCCAGCTGAACCTCCTCCATATTTTTCATTTCCATGAAAACCTGATGTTTTTGGGATGACAGTTAATTATAATGGACGCTCAAAATTTAAATAAATAATGATATATTGTATAAATTTAATCCCGTTATACCAAATGGAAGAGTTTACACACAGAAATTGATACTCAAACATCAAATGAAGCTTTCCAGGATAAGACATAAGCTACTCAGCATTACTTTTCATCTCCTTAAAGTAGTTTTGTTGATGAAGGCAAGTAAAATTTTTTTTAAGGTTTGTTATTAGACAATGTTTATTTATTTACATTTAAACGTCCATTAATATTAACTGAGAATTTTCAGATAGGTTATATATAGGGTACCACCTTTTTTAGCCAGAATAGGGCTGATGCCTTTTCTTTTTTCTAAAGAAAAGCCACCACCCCATAGTGGGTATCGAACCCACGACCCTTGGTTCAGAGTGTTAAGTGCTCACACCACATCGCCACTGGGCCTTCCATTACATCATTAGAAAATGTAATGATAATATAAGTTTAATTTAGTACTGATTTATTATATTTTTAAATAAAAGTGCTTTTACTAATATAATCTTACTCTGATTTATCAATAACTTTTATTTAATAAAAAAAGATTATGTGTAAACATTTTAAAGAGATTTGAAGTTGTATTTCAATTGCATGTACACATAACATGTACATATATGATTCTGTTTTGTGTATCGTCCAAAATATTAGCGTCTTAAAAAAAAAGAAAGGTAAAAATGCAGTTTCCAGCCCTCCAAACCGATTTCTTTCAAATTTTGCACAATAACGTATTTTGATGCACTAAACACGAATACGATAAAAAAAAAAAAAACGTCGGATTTAACTAGGAAAGAAGTTATTAAGCACTTAAGTTCACTGTTATGCAGGTTATGAGAGCTATTAATTATAGCGAGTTGGATTGACTGGGGTTTTGTTATCTTCTTGAGCGAGCGTAGCGAGCGGAAACGCATAGCACGTATGCCCTTAAGCGACAGGTGACGATGCCCTTAAAATTGACAATATTTTCGAATAAATGGTTTCTGAACATTTCAAATGAAAGTTCTCTGTTTCCCAATGTTACATATCTGCGCATGCGCGTGTTTACAAATACGCTGATGACGCCTAGTTTTATAGCCTTCCTAACTTTAGTGCTTAATATTATATTCTAATAATTTTAGCGAGTTGGATTGACTGGGGTTTTGTTATCTTCTTGAGCGAGCGTAGCGAGCGGAAACGCATAGCATGTATGCCTTAAAGTCTTCATTTATGCCTTAAAGTCGTCACAAATTTAGTTGTTTACATTAGCTCTCATAACCTGCATAACAGTGAACTTAAGTGCTTAATAACTTCTTTCCTAGTTAAATCCGACGTTTTTTTTTATCGTATTCGTGTTTAGTGCATCGAAATACGTTATTGTGCAAAATTTGAAAGAAATCGGTTTGGAGGGCTGGAAACTGCATTTTTACCAACAAAAAAAAATTAATAAATGGTTAACCCATTGGAATCCCATCATAAAACTTTAGGAATAAGTTCTCAAATATACATAGAAAAACATGTAAAATTTTTTAAAAATACGCATTTTGATATATACAAATAAAATTTTGTTTTTGAATTTGAGAATTTTTATTTCCTCCTAATCTATATGGTGTTGCATGTCATAAGAAAGTTCGTACAAAGAGCTTTAAAATAACACTCGCTCTCTAGCTTAAATATAAGAGCCACAATAGCAATTCAAACATTTCAGGTACCGGCATTTTTTGACAATTTTTGAAATTTTATATAGCTGTGATTTCCAAATCAGTTAATATTTTTCAATAATATTTGGTGTTTTTCTTAGTCTACCTCCTCATTAAATTTCATTTAAATCTGAGATGGTAAAAAAAAAATCATTGTGTTGATTTGACACGGAATGACCCTAATTTCAAATTGTTTTTCCTAATACATTTTTTTAGTTGATGATTACGTATAAAATAAAACTTACTGTACATCACAATAATTAATTAAAAATATTACCTATTTATATGGTCATCAAGGAAAAACATATACGAAGCACTCGTAGTTTTTATTTACACCCTATTTATTTTATTTAAATTTTAACGTCCATTTATTATTAACTAAGAATTTTAGGACGGGTTACCTATAGGTTACCACCCTTTTCTAGCCAGGATAGGGGTGATGCCTTTTCTTTTTTTCGAAAGAAAAGCCACCACCCCTAGTGGGAATCGAACCCACTAGGGGGTTTGCTCGGGTTGGCACGGAGTGTTAAGTGCTCACGCCTTAACCCTCACGACCATCGCGTCTCCCTATTTATTAAAACATCGTCTGTTTTGCCAAAATTGGATTGTCTATAACTGATGAAATACCCGGACAGGCTATATTTAAATTCGTCAAAAGTACTTATAGATCAAATAGTACATATTGGTCTCGTGTTTGATTGTTAGGTGCACGTTCGATAGGTTTGTCCTTATTAATTAACACCTAATATCGTCGTTGCAAATGCAAACTATCGAATGTGAAAAAACGCATTTTTTATTTTTAATCTTTACTGATTGCTGTTGGACTGATGGACAACAAACTCTCGAATCTAAGTTCACTTAGTGAAAGGGGAATGTAACCACTATCAGGAAGTCGAATCTGCTGACTGTCCAAAAGCAAAGTAATGAATAAAAGTATTTTCACTCTGCAAACTAATGATATTAACATTCGATACTTTGCCTTTGTATCGACGATATATGAATGCATGTCAAATAGAAATAACTAAATCTTCATTAACCCTCTCAAGAAGGAAGGAATGTAATCCATTTCTGCCGATAGGATTGTGGTAACAAGATGACTGGTGACGGCTGTGCTAACCGAATCGCTCCGATCTGCGGCAACCTTTAGCTGAGCTGGAACTTTATTAATTCGATTTTCCCTCAACTGGTGTAGGTTATCAATCTATGCCGGCCACACTTGTGCTGCCAGGTCGGCAGTATCCCTAACCACAGCCCTCGCTCCGAATAAATCTAATATCAGCTCTTTTCTAAAAGAATTCACCATTCCTTTCCCACATATAAATTAAAGGGAAATATAATGATTGAAAATCGGGAAAAGTATTGCTTACTTTTTGTTTTTGTTTGGATATTTTTGAATAATATTTTTAGCATAAATGTGCTTTAGCGGTGACTAATCTGAAAGAAAACGTTACAAAAAAGTGTCCGCTGGCTTTCGCGCATGCGCGGTGGCCATGTACGAAAAGAAGAATGTATGTCATACTGACTGGTTGTCGGGTGGAGCTAAAGCATATTTATGTTCCTGAATATGAGCAGAAGGCTAATTAATTATTTTTCTGTTCATTCCTAAACTTATTATTTCTTCTTGTAGATTGGGCCCTCATAAAGACATTAGATTACGCATAATAGCTTGAACCGGGGTCTCCCGTGGTCTAGTGACTAGCGCCTTAGATTCATAAGGGATGGATTCGGTTCATAAGGGATGGGTTAGATGGGTTCGATTCCCACCGGCTGCAAACTGGATGTCGGCGCTAATGGTCGAAACGCCGTAAAATATACATATATATATATATATATACATATATATATATATATATATATATATATATATATATATATATTCTTTTAGCACTTTCCTCCGAAGGAAAGTAGCTATTGAGGTTGGACTCATGACGGAATTTTTGAAAAATTTCTTCAAATCTTTATCGATCCTACCTAGTAGACACCGAAAATGACCCCCGTTAAAATTTATATATATCTATATATATATATATATATATATGCATATATATATATATATGTGTCTGTTAACACGATAGCGGCCAGAGTTTTTGTTTTTTCGTGACGAAACTTGGTATATAGCATTCAATTAGCAAACGATTGAACGAGTTCGTTAACCACCAAAGTCGGTCCACCGGAAGGGGGGGTTTACCCCGAACCCAAAACACTAATTTGACTATGTCAGCCGTAATATTTGTTATATTTCAACGAAACTTGGTATTCGTAGTGGTAATATAGAGAGAAAAGTGAGATATAAAAATGAACTAAATCGGTTCATTAGAAGGGGGGGTTTACTCCGGACCCACAATACCAATTCGCCACTACCAGCCGTGATTTTTGGTATATTTCGACGAAACTCGGTATTCGTAGTGGTAATCTACAGGTAAATATGTGTTGTAAAAATAAACTAAATCGGTTCATTAGGAGGGGGGGTTTACTCCAGACCCACAATACCAATTCACCACTACCAGCCGTGATTTTTGGTATATTTCGACGAAACTCGGTATTCGTAGTGGTAATCTACAGTTAAATATGTGTTGTAAAAATAAACTAAATCGGTTCATTAGAAGGGGGGTTTACTCCGGACCCAAATTCCTAATATACTCATACCGGTCGTAATTTCTGCTGTATTGTAACGAAACGCGGTATACGTCGTGGGTAACTCATGAGAAAGAAGTGTTGTAAAAATGAGCTGAATCGGTCAATCGTAAAGCGGGGGTTTAATTTGTAATATATTTCAATAGAAAAGCCCGCCAAACGTAGGTTCACAAAGCCGCCGCAAGGAGGGCTTTCTACCACTAGAGTGACTGTATCCTGTTCCTGCGTTAGATCAAAATACGATAATATGAGGTTTTTTGTATTTATTACGTTGTGTAGTAGGTACCATGTGTAAACATAACTCTGGAAGCAAATTAATAATTGATCAGTTACTCATTACAAATTTAAAAGAGAACTATTCATGTTTTTATTTTATTTATGTAGGATATTTTAAGCAAATTGTTCTGGAAAGCAGTCTACACTACCCAAATTCTGAGGAAAGTGCTTAGTTATGCAGCTCCTGCGTGACGGACTTTTTTATCCTAGTAGGATAAAAAATCATCTATAAGAATAAATAGTGTATATATATATATATATATATATATATATATATATATATATATATATATATATATATATAGCAGGAAATGAATTGGCATGAAGACGGATAAAGTTCTAGCGGCTTCCGTTGCGCTACAACAGAAAATTGAAATTAATTTCTCCTACTTAAATGATAGTATTTCTGAAGAATCGGAAGAGGTGGCTTTTATTTAATATGCCGGACGATTCCAATGTAAGCTCAAATATTCGTAACATTAATAATATTTCACTTTCAGTGAAACGAAACCAACACTTGGAGTGCATCAAACGACAGCAGCGCTCAAGAGTATTTTGGCAAGGAGAATAATTGGGCTAATTATATACAAATACAATTTTTTATTGGAAGAAACTTTATTTGTTTATATATTTTTGTAAAAAAAATTGAAATTCAGAGCAAAATTAAAAAAGCATACTCTATATAAACAACACGATAGTTTAAAACTATTTTCAAACTGTAATTAAATGAAAATGTTTAACATCAACTTTATTTTTAAATGTACCAATATTTAGTAAGATATCCATTAGCCTTCATAACAGCATTTTCTGTGCCAATCTTTCAACATCTTGAAATATAGGTAGTCTCTTTATTCGAATGATATTGACATCTTACTCTCCAATCATTCTCCTCCCACCTCTATGGAGACTCCCACCTCTATTCAGAACCTCTATGGGGTTTAGATCATCATTTGGACTTGGCCATTTAAGAACCTTGAAAAATGTCATGTTGTTAAAATACTTTTGAGCGCTACTGTATATGTTTGAATCAATTTGGTAGGAATGCTTCAGTAAGCGTTCGAACGTTTACATTCCCCTTCACACGATTCTCCAGCCGATTTCGAAATATTTATGAACGTTCACAAAATGTCTAAAAAACAGCTTAAAAATATTGATTTTGTAATTCTTCCTCTTCTCCGAATGTAAACAAAATTCTCATTTTTCGGTTTGGGTGGCTCTCAAACGTGGAATAAAACTTTTAAAAAATGAATCATCCTCGGCACACCTCATATAACAATAGCTGATGTATGCGAAAAATTCCCGTAACAGTTTTTTTTTAATATAAACATTTTTTTTTTTTTTTTTTTACGTCTTTCACACTTATAATTGCAAACGTACCTATTTACGATAATGATTTTTCCAAGACGTCAAAAGATTCTAAATGGAATTTCCTATAATATGTATTAAAGAAAAGGTAAAAATAGACATTTTTTACATCATTTTTGTCAGAACCTTAAATGAATTTATAACCTTTATTTTCCAGCAGATAATGACGATTATACCAAATTCGTTTAAATCGGTTATTTGGTTTTGCGTGAGAAAATTTGAAATTGAGGTATTAGCGAAATAATTATCATTTTCAAAATCTAAATGACATGCATTACATATTTGAAATATATATATATTTTTTAAAAAGCTAAGGCACCGAAGTTTTCAAAAACATTTTACTGATTGAAAATTGGTCAATTAGGATGGCTTCAGATTTATTTATTTATTTTTTTTTTTGGTGGGGGGGATAAGAACTGATTCAGCATAAACTATAGAATTAAAGACGGACGAATAAAGACGAATCGTGCGAGGTTTAATTCGTTTGGCGAATGACACTGATAAAGGATGTACATCCAAGCTCCCCAGATGGATGGGGTTAGAGGAGGATGTGCTAACGAAGCTAGTTAGCCGTATCGGGGGGAGACCGCTAATTTCAGGGCGTAAAGAACTGGAGAAGGGGAGAATAGGCGAGGAAGAATGAGAGAGAAGGAGAGGATGGTTGTAGAAAGAGGTCGCTCCATTACCCTTTCTATCCATTGTGTCTCCAAAGGCTAATCTGTCGGGGTGTGGCTATTCAGGAGGGATGCCTCGTTTAAACAATCAATATACTATCTACTTCCATCTGCTGGCAAACCGACAACTATGTAGGAACTCCTTACTATTATATTTATTTTTATTTTGTAACTTTAATGACCGGCACAAAAAAAATGTGAGAGCATCAGTTTTTTTTTTTTTTTTTTTTTTTTTTTTTTTTTTTTTTTTTTTTTTTAACGGCGCATCAACTCAACTATTTGGCTATTAGCGCCGAGAGCATCAGTTATTCAAAATAACAGATCTGTGTTAGTAGAACTAGAGGCGAGCTGCCCTCAACGCACAATCTCCGTAGTAGCGCCAGGGCGGCGATAGCTCAGCGCACAGATCGGTGTGAGTAGCAGCAAATTAGTTAAATACGGAACCGTGCAGATTTGTGCTGGTGTCTTCTACGATGTTGCTCAGGCGTTTGTACCCGTGTGCCATGAAGAAATATTGTTTCAAACTATAGAAATCTTATGATAAGATGTTGACTCTATATTACACAACGTATTTTATGAGGCAGAAGGTCAAATTTCTTTAATTACACCATATTATTTAATAAATCGTTATATCGTAAGAAAGACAAAAAGGATAAGCTTAAGGACACCACAGAATACAACCAACGAAGCTATAGAGATCACTAACGATACAGGCACTGGTTGATGTTTTTAAATTTATTTGATTCAAGCAGACATTTTATATCTTAAGCTGCTTCCCTCAGGCTTCTCGTCCACTGGGTCCGAAAAGCTGCGAACTGCGAAACAACGAATTCACGCGAACGCCGATCGTACGAAATCGTGCGAATGCCTCTCGTCCATTGCTTCCGGGTTCGTCCGAATTCGCAGTAAACTTGATGGGTCGTCGAAAAGGTTTTTTGCATGATTCTGATGAAAAATGTTTCGCTTTTGGAATATATCACCTTGGATTATTCGACACCTCAGGTGACATCTACAAAGACGGGAAATGTGGGTGAATCACATTAATGCCAAAAGAAACGAGTTCAGTGAATTTTCTCATTGAATGGAATATTTAATGACAAAATATTTGAAGATATTTCCACAAATTTTGTGGAATGATCTCCAAATCACCACTTTTCCTATTTTCAAATAACAATAATACATTCTTGACAACATTTATTCTAAAATATTTTGTTTCCCGTTGGTCCCGCAGATGTTTTATGTCAAAAGCAAAATTAGCTTCTCACTGTCCATTTTTAACTCTGACTTTTCGCACTCCTTCGCAACTAAATGCCAGCAGAATGGGATCGGTTCGCACTTCGCACAAGTTTGGACGAACGATACGGGCCCAGTGGACGCGGTCCATGATGGAGACACGTGTTTGGATTGTTCGTGCGTTTTTGTGCGAACTCTCGCGAATTCATTTCGCAGCTTTTCGGTTCCAGTGGACGAGATGCCTTATACATCCAACATATTATGTTAAAATTTGGCTTCTTTCTCCTGCGGTTCTTCTTATTGATTTACTAATTTTCAATACAGGAATACAGAAACGTTCCTGTACTTGATCAAGTCGATTCGGAAATTTTTGTAAAAAAAGAAACAAAAAACTACTAAAAAAACGCTGGAGAATAAAGCTGAATTTTCTGCACAAATAAGGATTTCGCGCTCACCTATAGCATTACCCTGATTATGTCTAGAAGCTACCAGAAAATCCTCAAGGTAAAACGCTGGATAGATGTATTAGTGAGTAGTGAGAACAGGGGTCATATTTCTTAATTTACGGGGGTAATGAATGTGTCAATGAAATGGTAACAGAAAAGCTCATTCATCTATAACTTTATTGTTACTCTTCCAATGGACAGTTTGTTTTGTGTAAAAGCGAAGGTGGTAAATAAGGTGAGATGAGATTATTCTGATTAGAGAACGGTCAGATGGTGGAGATGTGTGCTTGTTAGGCTGACCGAATCCCCTAGAATGCCCCTAAAAACCCTCCTGCAAATCCCCCTACTACTATTAGGGGCCTAATGACGTCAGCTCTACCCTATTAGGGGCTTGTTACTACCTGCCTACTTCCCCTTTAATCGTGTCACATCCTCGTACTGTTAGACAGTTCCTAGGCTTCATGAAGTCGGTCTTGGGACATTTCCGATCCTAATAGGTTCAAGTTATTAAATCGAACTAGACTCCGGCTCTAAATTGCTTGTAGGAATCCTACTAACCAATGGTCATGAACGACTACTGTCCTTTATTTCGAAATACATGATTTTGTTTTGGGTACAAAAAGTGAAGACAACAAACGCATTGCCAAGTATCAATAATTACATTTGACCTCAGATAAAGTGAATAACCAATAATAAGGTAAGTTAGCCTAATTTGCGAGGCAACCTAGCGTAAATTGGGGGGGGGGGGATCTGAGACCAAATCCTATTAATGTTTCTAAAAATAATTATAATGATTTAGCAATTTTTTTTAAAATGTACAGCACCAGCTATATTCTCACGGTTGTCAAATGATAGGACGACGTAGGCCTCAATGCTTGCGATGTGGGGACCTCTTTGATGTACGACACTATTTGGTGGATTACGCCTGGCTCCAAGAGGCCAGACAGTGGCACAAACTAACTGGTAACCAAAATGATAGGACGACGTAGGCCTCAAAGCTTGCGATGTGGGGACCTCTTTGATGTACGACACTATTTGGTGGATTACGCCTGGCCCCAGACAGTGGCACAAACTAACTGGTAACCTAAATGAGCTGTTGAGTAGAGAATTTTTTAAAATACATCAACATTTACTAGGTCGTACCTCATATAGCTCCGCTCTATTGAGTTAGAATGAGAAATAAAATGAAGTTATAACGTAAATAATATTGTATACTGTGCCAATGACCCTAGCAGTCGGAGCACCTATAATAATAATAAAAAAAAATGTATATTTAAGCTTAGTTGTAGGTTTAAGTTTAACGTTCATTCGGAGATATGTTAAAAGGAAGAACTTATGTAAATAGTTTACATAATAAGAATAATTAGAAGCACCAAAAATAATAGTTATATTGTATATTCTAATATTAAAGGAGGAGTTGATGATTTGGTTCTTTGTTCATGGGATAACTTTTTTAAAATTTCGTTAACAATTAAAGTTTTTTTTGGGCAGTTGTCATTTCTTTTAAAAATAAAATAAAATATTTTTTCCTAAGTGTTCCAAAACATTATTTATATATATATATATATATATATATATATATATATATATATATATATATATATATATTCCTGTTGGTTGGGCGATAATCAATAAGGTTATTACATCTTTCTGGGATAAAATATGATGTATTTTATAATAATAATATATATTGTATTTTAACTAAACCGGTTGGGTTAGTTTTGAAGTACTGCAGTACATATGTTTGAAAAAAGTAGTTTCGAGAATGAAATGCTTAAGACTTTAATATATTCTTAAAGCATAACAGAAATTATGGAGCTAAAGAAAACTACAAACTAATCTTTGTAATGTTAAATAATATAACTCCTTAATAATGGTGATGCATTGCAAGAATATTATATTTTAAGCTATATAAAATGTTGTACACAAAGACAAAAACCAATACAAGATGTTTAATTTAAAGTAAAATATTGAATTCAAATATTTCAAAAAATTCCTTTTGTAAGGGAAAAGCCAAAATTATGTTTTCCTAAAGAAACTATCCTGAATGATGTCCTCAAACGCAATCAAACAAGCGGGGAATTAAAATATTATTGAACTACTGTTCGATATTTTATTCCGTTTATTGAGCAAATTAGTTTGTGAAAACTCCTAGAGAACTGCTTGGTTAACACTGTGTGTCGTTAATTTTGTCTAGAAAAACGAGCATATAAAAACATTATGTGACAAGTTATTGTATTGTACCTGCCGAGATAATAAACCACTTTGAAGAAAAAAATCATTGAAAGAAGCTTCCATATCGGGCATTGACAAATGGCCTATACCTGAAAATTTGCACCTAACTACCTCCGGGTTAACATATGTTATAGGTGGTTACAAGATCCTAAAGTGAAATTTACTGTGGCGACGAGTGGGCCTGTTGCAGCCAGCTGCACCTGTGCCCCGCAGTGGGCGAACGAGACAGCTGTACTTGTGCATATGTCGCGTTTTATCTTCGCCTCAAACAGTATATTTAGGTTTGTACATGTCTTCCTGATTTAGGATACTACAGAGCACAGGTGTAGTCCGTATTGAAGCTTGTTCATTTACTCTGTTTAAACACTTGGATCTCAAGTACTTCCTTTCGTACATAAATTGTTTATCTTGTAAACAAAAAGGCTGCAAGCCCAATAGTATGGAGTACAAAACAGGCGCTTGGGAACAAGAATGAAAAATTAAGCAGTGTAATGGCTATTCCATGGCAGGACAGACAGAGCTCCTTGTCAGTTTGTTTATGGCAATACAGTACCTCCGTCTGGAACCTAAGAAGGATAGTGGACCTCCCTAAAGAGTACGAATCACTATGAAAATACTTGTACACAATGATACTAATGTAGGACCGTTGAAGGAGTATACTAATGGTGTCTTAAAGAAAAGGAAACCCCATACGTTGTGAATGTTAGGCAACAACCTGTAGTGCACTTTTGCAATGATATAGTTGAAGCTACTCCCAAGCCTATGCTTTGCAGCTTCAATTTTGGAAAAGTGTGAACTAGGGGAGCAAGACACAGTAGATCCATCAAGCGAACAAAGGCTTAAGTAAAGAAGTCTCTTTATATTATATAGTAAGATTATAAATCCTGTTTTGGAAAGCGGACAGCGCTATTTTGTACACCTCCGCTTTATGCCAAACTATCAAAGGAAAGTGATTGTATTTTTGTGTTGAGCTTTTGAATTCAGGCTCTCACTTTTGAACAGTAACTAAAATTTTTTTATTAGTTTTACTAAGACAAGATATTTAAATTTTTACATACTATTACTATATAAAAGTCTGTCACGCAGGAGCTGCATAACTAAGCACTTTCCTCAGAACTGGGTAGGGTCGAGTGCATTGCTGAATAATTTGCTTAAAATAACCTATATGGATAAATAAAATAAAAACATAAATTGTTCTGCTCTTTTGCTTTTATGAGCAGCTGTCTCAATTATTAATTTTGTAATTAATTTCCTTCCAGAGTTTTGTGTATGCGTGGCACTACACTACGTAATAAATACACAAAGCTTAACATATTCATCTATTGATCTTGATGAGTATCGCGAACCTACGTTTGGCGGGAGAATTCAATTCAAACATAGTACAAAATAACCCCCCCCCCCCCCGCTTCCAATAGACCGATTTAGTTCATTTTCACAACACTTCTTTCTTAGTAGATAGCCAGGACATATACAGAGTATCGTAACAATACTACAGAAATTTTGTAATGAATTTCCATCCAGAGTTTTGTGTATGCGGGGTACTACATTACGTTCTAAATACACAAAGCTTCACATTTTGATCAATTGATCTTGATGAGTTTCGCTAACATACGTTTGGCGAGAGAATTCAATTTAAACATAGTACAAAGTAACACCCACCCCCTTCCAATAGACCGATTTAGTTCATTTTCACAACACTTCTTTCTCATTAGATAGCCAGGACGTATAAAGAGTTTCATAACAATACAACAGAAATTACGACCGGTATAATGTCACCTCAGGTGACATCTACAAAGACGGGAAATGTGGGAGAATCACATTAATGCCAAAAGAAATGAGTTCAGTGAATTTTCTCATTGAATGGAATATTTAATGACAAAATATTTGAAGATATTTCCACAAATTTTGTGGAATGATCTCCAAACCACCACTTTTCCTATTTTCAAATAACAATAATACATTCTTGACAACATTTATTCTAAAATATTTTGTTTCCCGTTGGTCCCACAGATGTTTCATGTCAAAAGCAAAATTAGCTTCTCACTGTCCATTTTTAACTCTGACTTTTCGCACTCCTTCGCAACTAAATGCCAGCAGAATGGGATCGGTTCGCACTTCGCACAAGTTCGGACGAACGTTACGGGCCCAGTGGACGCGGTCCATGATGGAGACACGTGTTTGGATTATTCGTGCGTTTTCGTGCGAACTCTAGCGAATTCATTTCGCAGCTTTTCGGTTCCAGTGGACGAGATGCCATATACATCCAACATATTATGTTAAAATTTGGCTTCTTTCTCCTGCGGTTCTTCTTATTGTTTTACTAATTTTCAAAACAGGAATACAGAAACGTTCCTGTACTTGATCAAGTCGATCCGGAAATTTTTGTAAAAAAAGAAACAAAAAACTACAAAAAAGATATAAGGAAATTAGTAATTTCTGTCCGGAGTAGTTTATTTTTACAACACATTTTTCTCTTCAGTTGACTACATCGAATACCGAGTTTCGTTGAAATATAACAAAAATTACGACTGTTATTGGCAAATAACAACTTTGACTCCGGAGTAAACCCCCCCCCCCCCCTCCGGATGGACCGATTATGTTGGTTAACGAACTTGATCTTGATATATATATATATATATATATATATATATATATATATATATATATATATATAAATTTTAACTGGGGTCATCTTTGGTGTCTACTAGGTAGGATCGATAAAGATTCGAAGAAAGTTTTCAAAAATTCCGTCATGAGTGCAACCTCAATAGCTACTTTCCTTCGGAGGAAAGTGCTAATAAAATATGTAGATTATAATATACCTGTAAATAAAAAATAAAATAAAAAAAAATATATATAATAAAAAATGTTCATTCTTTGCCAGTTTTTATTCTATAAATTTAAATATATTTTGGAATTACTAATCTATTGTGAGATTCTATTTATTTCCTTGGACTTCAAAGTAGATTATGCGAATCACTACATTACACGTCCATAAATCATTCACACACGTATAACTGGGGCATCTTTCTTCATAAATTCCTCATTGATTAAACGAGGCTTGGGAATTTTAGAAATTCGAAAATATTTCAAACAGGCCACCGGAAAATAATTCCAATATGAGAGTCACACAATTCTACTTGTTTTCCAGATATTTTTTGACTTCTTTAATGAATATTCAAGTATAACTCATATTAATTGCACTTTATATTAATTGCCGAATTTGTAAACAAACCAACATAACAGAAATTATATTTTAAACTAGTACAGTATATCTTGAACTAGAGCCAACCCTAATGAAAAAACCTTGGCTCCGAACCGCACAGCCCTGTCAACTTTCATTTACCTAAAACTTTACTATTTGATTCTGCGCGGACGCGTCTTTGATGTCAGGCAATTTATACAAGCTGCAGGGAACGAAAGAGTTAAATAACGAGAAATGAACTTTGAAATACTAACTGAAAAATTTCTTCACCGCCTGAAAATCTTTCATTAACATAGAAATAGTGGGAAATCATAGTTAACCGAAGAAGTTGATTGTGCGTATTAAATTCAAGATCAAGTAAGTTTCAAGTAATATCATAAAAAGTATGTACATAAAACTGGCATATAAAATTGTGAACTTTACACGAGTGGTTTGTTTCCAACGTAAGAGGGTATAAACCAACAAGTTATGGCAATGTCTTCATATCTCTCGGAGCACTTCATAGAACTCACAGTAAAACGACTGTATTGAGCATAAAAAAAAAGAGCGTCCATAAAAGAGATCAATTACAACTTTCTTTAACGCGTTTAAAAAATCGGAGCATCAATTTAGAACAATCTACAAATAAATAAATCATTCTGTAGATACTTTTGGGGGAAAATATAACTTAATTTTTACATTAAGAATTTTTATGATCAAATGGAATATAAACAAAGATTATTAGTATCATTTTTAGATATTAATAATTTGCTACTGTACATACTTTGGCGGTTTCCAAAGGCCAGTTTTTTCGAAAGGCTAGAGGAGGAATTAAAAAAAAAAAAAAAAAAAATCAATAACAGATTGAGCAGTTTTGTACTATTCTTGTTTCTTAAATTTCTTCGGTTACGATATAGTTTCCATTGGGAGGTCAACATTCGAAAGCGTAGTCAATTTTCTACTGTAACGTTTCAACCGGAAATGTGAACACGTTCGAAAGTGTTGTTGTTGGAGGCTATATATTTACAGTTTCTATTGTAAGCTTTTTAAATCACGTCAAGCGTTTTGCTCGAATAAGATATAGATTTTCTATAAATAATGATGACGGGACTTCTTTGTAGTTCGATGGATATTTGTTTTTAGTTCTTGATTTCAAGACAAGCCTATTTTTAGAAATGAAATAATTTTTGCTGATTGCTTTTGACTAGAAATTAGGGTATGAATCACTGCGGACTTAATAGAAATTTATTAAAATTAATTAAAACGTAGAGTTATGGCTGTTTTGCATAAGAATATTTATGAATGCACGTGTGCGAATTAGTGTAGATGTACATAAAGAGGGAGAACACTAAGGAGAAAAATATGAAAATTATAAGCAAGAAAATAATTGATAATAACATTAAAGCATAATTTTGTTTTTCTTAACACAACCTAGACCTGGAGCATGGATGATCAGTCACATAAACGATCGATAATTTCTTTACATAATAGGACCCATAATGATTTTAACCACAAACATTTCAAACAAAACAACTATTTAAACTTTAAAAATGTATAACATAATCTGACATAGACACATTGAAAAAAAAAACAATAAACGTAAACCTATTACAGAATATTTATACATTTACGAATACTGAGCTTTTGTGTGAAAAATATACTCGTATAGTACAGGGCGCATCTATATAAACACAGCTATGCATACGTCCATTTCGTTTGAATTTTGCAACAATTTGAAAAATATTAATTTTTTTGCTGATACCTGAACAAATAATTATTTAAGTGGTAAACAGATTTAATCGAACTTCGGCGGGTTACTTTATTCTATACTCAACATTTTCTTTTTAGAAAATGAAGGACCCAAATATATTTTAAGCTACCTACTGAAAAAGCGTCTATTTTTTAGTATTTTATTTATACTTGTTGCTATTTCACAAAGCTCCGAATCAATTGTCTATCATTGTTTCTAAATAATGGAAAATTATAGGAAGGTTTTAATCCCTTGGGCAGGTTTCTAGCATGGGTTTTTTCGGAGGTATGAACGAAAGAAGTACATAAAAATGTGATTTTGTTATTACATTTAAAAAAAAAAAACATGATCCGGGAATTTTTCGATTTACGCATACCACAATTGTTGTTATTTCAGGCCTTCCGATCATATTTTCGCAAAATGTAGCGAGCCTCCTTTCAAACAGACGCGCACTGGAGTCATAAGATGGTCTGAACATATTTAGGCTTATTATTATCATTGATTTTATGCTATTTGACCGCTGAAAATTTGTAGTTTTACTTATTAGTGCTTATATTTATTTTATTTTTTATCCTCATCATTCCCTAATATTATGATTTCCTTATCGTAAATATTGGTAGACGAATATGATTTTTCTTAAACTTAAATTTTAAAAACATTTTTATCTGGCGAATCGAGAAAGCTGTGAAACCCTAATATAAAAAAAAAATATCAAAAATAAGTAGCTCCTATAAGAAGTAAATAATTAGAGCGTAACGGAGCTACTTTATCTGTAGTGATTTTGTAGGTGGACTTTTGACCTTGGCGTCTTCGCACGCAACATTAGCATATTATCTTGTGATCGCGGAAACCGGATGACAGCCGACGTAGGAACATTGTTCCTGACGCAGCTAACAGCCTCCGTTCCGCGGACGGATATAAATCGCGCAGGAAATACCCTGACAGATAGGACACCACCTGTCCGTACCAATAAACCTTTATAAGTCTGAATTATCTGCTGTTTTGGAGTGGGCGTACTCCACTACGGACCAGCTGCTCCAGGTGCCCGAGAGTTACGTAAGGAATTGCTCCCGGTAAATACCGGCTAGCCTATAATGGGGTAATTCTTCAACGGGCACGTTCCCATGGACGAGATACCAATTTGGGAGAAGTGGCTTCGGTAGAATAGTGGGCCTACCTTTCTTAGCACTTTTCGAAGGAATGAAGCTGTTGACGTTGCATGAAAGAATTTTGAAACATTTCTTCATATATTAATCAATCCTTCTTGCTAGATGTTGAAAATGGAACCGTTGAAATTTAAATGTATATACAGGATTTATTGAAATTTTGTATTCAAGCTTCTTGCTATTTTTGTAGAAACTTTTTATTGATACTTTGGAAACAAATTAAATACCAACACCTATGACATATCGAAGAAAATCAAGGTTTTAGGAGCTTAAATGGGCAAAATCCTCAAAAAACAGACAGTATTCAACTCTAAATAGAAATCGCTCCCCCGTCTCCCCGACTTTCGCTCGGTCTTAAAGAAAACTATTAAAAACTACAAAACAATCTCATTTCGCGTAGGTACTATGTTTTTCTGACAAATTTAATTTACTGCTAAAACAATAATTTCAATTTCAAAGGAACGAAACCAACACTTCCAAAAATTTAATCACCGATTGCTCTGACTGAGATGACCCAATCATAAATACCTAAAAGCCTACAAACGTAATGCCCTAAGCGCAAAGGTTTCTTCCATAAAACCATGTTTTCCGGTAGGCGGATTCTGCTGTTTAACGAACTTGATCTTTTAAATTAGACAATGTATTTTGTGCCAAATGTGCCAAATCAGATAATTTTATATGTACAAATTTGAACTACTGTTCTTTTCATCATCTATGGGTTCTCAAACATGAAATTTACTAGTCCGCACTTCCAGATTGCGTCATGAGGTGAAGGTCATAAGCGGGTTTCCTCCCAATGGAGGGTTGGAGAAAACGCGCTAAACGGATATTTTTTAAGCTTTCGTAAACGTTTTCGAGATATTTAAGACATTATACGGGCATTTCAATATTGCTTAAGTCTGTTAATAAAATATTTCTTCCTAATATTTCTCAAACTTCAATTGTAACCAAAGCATATATATATTAGATTCAATGAATGTCTTAGAAAACGTTTAGCTCCGATATCCGTTAATCCCTTTGTAGTAATCGAAATGAATATTCTAGATTTAATCAATTTTCTCAAAAAAGGTTTACATTAACCTACTGCATCAGGCAATATTCATGAAAATCAGACCGCTTCTGGGGACGGTAGAGCGTAAACAGGTAAATTGTAATTGTAAATAAAATATTTTTATTTATTTATTTATTTATTTTACTTTAAGAGCTGCACAGCAATGGTGATCTGCCCTAAAAGAATTTATATAAAATAAAATAATAAATTATAAGCTAAGGATCATTAACAAAATTAAAGGGTACGGAAAATGAAATGAAGAAAAGAATAATAATAATAAATAAAAAAGAAATATGTAAGGAATTAATAAAATAAAAAAAAATACAGAATTAAACTTATAATTTTAACGGTAATAATAAATAGTAGTAATATATTTGCGGAGTTGATATCTGAGAAATATTATGCTGAAATAAGAAACTTTGACTTGGGAGTAATGTTTGGTATAATTATATTTTATTGTATGTCTAATAAATAAAATAAAATATAATACATCATATAATACCGGTAAAGCTGGTCAAGTTGCCGTGTACCAGGTTTTTGTAATTTGTTGTGATTCTTATTTAATTTTCCTACTCGTTCAGTGTTCCTTTAACAAATAGAGGCAGGAGATTACAAAAAATATAATAATGTTCTGGAGGATCCAAGTTCGAAAATCGGATCCTACTTAAGGATTTTATCTTCTAGAATCGGATTATTTATCAACATCTAGGGATTACATCGAGTCGACCTGATAATGGAGTTGACGCCCTACAAGGAGCTTTGGAACGCGATAAAACATTTTATATTTTTAACAATCGTTGGTTTATGTTTATTATAAAACTAGCTAACATTACATATCTCACCACAGTCGAGTTGATTTTAATTTTCTCCAGTTTTCACTCGCAAAATCCTTCTGCGAATGTGGTTTTCAGCTGGAGAGGAGTTTTGTTTCCAAAATTGTAAACTTTGTTACTAAGGACTGGAATATAAAGACAGCAAGAGTATGGAAATTCTATTTAACCTATCATATTGCACTGAAATTGAACAATACCAAATTTTACCTTCAGACTCATCAATTGTTATAATAAATTTTCTCTATTGAAACGTTAATCTAAAAAAAAACTATTTACTACTTCTATATTAATACTATTATTTTATGGTCATTCGATTGCATACAAATGTGTAGTCAGCGTGGG
This sequence comes from Gonocerus acuteangulatus, assembly GCA_946811695.1. NCBI lineage: Eukaryota > Metazoa > Arthropoda > Insecta > Hemiptera > Coreidae > Gonocerus > Gonocerus acuteangulatus. The sequence continues at coordinate 42,044,753 of OX328127.1, read as the reverse complement.
GGGGGGGGGTTATCACGATGCCACCCTTTATAGTCCTACCATTAAGTGATTTTCCATGTTATTTTACCTTGGGAATTTTCTAAAAGGGACCTGAAATAAGAAAAATCCCCGCTGCAGGCGGGATTTGAACCCCTATCTCCGTATGAGATATTTTAAATTTTATAATAAAAATACATATATATTGCACCCAACGAAAAATATACACAAGCCTCTTACGGAGGCAAAACAAAATCCCTCTTGGGAGGGCTACGCCATCGTGAAATAATAAGTTAAAAAAAACATATCAAAGTGTACAATGGTTGTTCACTATAACACGAGCGTACAACACGTGACTGGCGTTAACTGCAAGTTATGTTGTACACGGACTGAGGTTGGTTTTACGACGTGTTCTTCTTGTAAAGGAGACTTGTCTCATTAGAAGTGATCAGGACGCCCAAGCAGGTATAGAACAAGGAATACGAATGTAGGAAGTGTGTTCTTGCAATACATATTGGAACAAATATATATTTATTTAGCTCCTGTATAACCACAAAGCATTAGGAAAAGGTAATGTTCAAGGCCACAATATATTTCATGTCGGAAACGTTTGAAATCAAGAGGAATAAAAAAACGAAGGACACTTAACGGATTCCGTTTTGAACTACGTTTTTTAAACTGGGGTGTAGCCATTTCCGACTGTCTGGGACCGAAACAATTATTTTTTGAATTCTTCTAATAAAAATGTTCTCTATAAATGTGCTAGACTACTTATTAAAATATCCAGTGAAACATTTTTACTCATATTTATTATATCGTAAATACTTTGTGATTGTCAGCAAGAAATTAATTCTCAAAATGATTGGGGTCGAAAAGGGGTACGCGAACAAGAATTTTGGTCAGGGAGAGGTCTCCGGACAACAGAGGTTTAAGAATCCACGATTTAGAGGGCATGAAGCATTCTTCCCATAAGGCCATAATTTTTGCTCATTATTTCTCTTACCCATTTTTATTTTATTTCAAATGTTATCATTTTGATAAACCCATCTTTAAAGGCCACATATTTCAATATTCACTGCCACTATTAAATCTGGGATGAATAGCTTTGAAAAAAAGTCCGACTCGCAGGAACTGCGTTATCTTAGCGCGTTTCCGTTCTTATCCCGAGTGTCGTTTGGAAAACTTAAATTGTAACAGTAATATTTGGAAATAGAAACAGTAAAAGTTTTGTTTGCTCTTTCGTCAAAAATGTAAAGATTTTACGCACGACAGCAGGAAACTGACAGTATCCTCAGCGGATATTACTCCTTCCCCCTTCTCAAAGTCGCACTGGGAAAACACTAATAAAAATATGTTTCTTATTTTCTTAACTTGTTCTTCTGAAATACCCATTTTACTGTTTTTTTTTATTTATTTATTTATTATTAAGGTGCTTCTACTACCTAGGTCATTAGCACCAACCCATTTTACTGTTAAACGCAATTTAAAATGAAATCAACCAATTAAAAACTGAGGTAAACAGAAAAATAAATTACATATAAGTTTCTTATTTTCTTACCTCGTTGTACTAAAATACTCATTTTACTGTTAAATGCAATTTAAAAAACAACCAATTAAAAACAGAGTTAATAAGAGAAAAAAATACATATAATGAGGTGAATAGAGAATAAACCTTTCTAATGAACGAAACAGCAGTACAGGAGGAGAAAATACATTTCCCCACTATAAGTAAATAAAAAAATAACAAACAAAAAAACTAAGGGAAACCGGCTTTAACAACTTCAATGTTTTAAGCACTTATGTCCCCGAATGGTGTCGCTCCACAGAAAATTGCTTCAGGCCCTTTTTTGTAGAGAATTTAGAGCGCTTTTGAATGGTCACCCCCCCCCCCCCCCCACTTATCATGATGTTCAAACCGTTACCGAGATATTTAAGAAAATACATTACAGATTCCAAAACCTTTCATGTCTGTTAATTTTTTTTTTTTTTATACAATTCTTTCTTAACTTCAAATGAAACCAAAATTGAAATATTTTAATTTGGAATTTAAATCATCTTGAAAATATTTCAATTGAATCAAATAATCCCAAGTACCCAAACCGTTCGTTTTCCTAAGTTAAATAACCTATATCGAATACGTAAGCGTTATGATTTTTTTCGCGCAAATATCCTTCTAACAATCATGTTCCCGCAGACGGACTCTTCTTGACCTTTAAAATTATGCGAAAGATTATGGCACCTAATTAGGACCATTCAGTCTGTGAAATAGTGAAAAATTTATATATGTATGTGTGTATATATATATATATATATATATATATATATATATATATATATATATATATATTGGTTGTATTTATTAGAACTCTCTAAGATTATTCATATCGATTTAACTTGCTGTAACAAATATAATTCCTAAAAAAAAAACTCAAACCCACCATTATTTATGTTGGAAACCTGGACTTCCTGCAAAATATGCTTAATTTAATCAAAGTAGGTAATGTTTTTGTATCTATTAAGATTCAAACAAACTCGGAATTCTGTGGTTAAATTTCCAAGACTCAATGACACATAAAACAATTTTATTGACTTTTTAAACCAATGATATTTGGTAAAGTATAATATACTATGTTAGAAAGTATAATAATAAGATTAAAAAAGAGATACATGGGAACTTCCTTGTAAAATAGCTAACAAAACTCTTGCGTGGTGGGAGTCCGTTAACGATCAGGGCCTAATAAACTAAAACGCTTCCCCTTTTTTAGACGTTAATGAAGTGAAAAAGAGGAAACAAACCAAATTAAAGAAGAAAAAAAAAGAATCCACTTACGAGTAATTAATTACATGCCTGAGAGTTGGGTGGTCATCAGTTTGTTTTTTTCTATAACCTTGTCCGAACTAGAAGTACCGTCCGCAGGTGCGGTCACTCGGCAGGTGGAGATAGCCATCAAAGGATATGGCTTTACCTTAATCCTAACGATAGGTCTTCCTTTTGCCCGCTCAGTCATATTGGGACAGAATGTAGCTTTAATGTGCCTAGGCGAGTGGTACTTTGAAGATGGTACCGTTCAAACCGATAATGGGCCCACAACGCATCAATCATGTATCATTAATTAAGGAATTCAGAATAAAAGTGGCAATTCTTGTTTATCATCTAGCCAACCGTAATTTATCACGAAGGAGCTGCATAACTAAGCACATTCCACAGAAAGGCGGTAGTTTACACTGCATTCCGGAATAATATGCTTAAAATAAACCTATATAAATTCAAAATAAACATAAATAGTTTTAAGTATTCATAATGAACAGCTGACTCGATTATTAATTTTTATTTAATTTTTCCCTGAGAAAACCCCAACTTTCAATCTCCCAATTTTAATTTATTTTATTTTTTACATCACATGCCCCTCATTAGCGGCCAGTATGGGTAGATTGATAATTTGGTTCAGGAGTAATCCCCCTCCCTCCTAAGGGACCACTTTCATTAATGTTTACAACAAATCTTTCTCGTTACATACTCATGAGGTATACCGAGTTTCGCTGCAATATAAAAATAATTGTGTCTGCTACGGGCAAGTCACCATGTTCAAATAGTCAGTTTTTTTTTTGTAACCTAGAGTTTTTCTTCCTATTGAGAAATGAAATGAAGGAAGTCTAAGTGTGTAAAAATAGTCGAATGCCTTCAGCATTAATGTATAGTCTATCAAAACAGAAAAAATCATTACGCAGAAAGTAGGAAAATCAGAGTTACATCATTTACATATTTCGGGACCATCGGGACGCTATATCGGGATATAGCGGAACCATGACTAGCTAAACTGATAGTCCGTTTTCCATTTACATTTTGTTTTAATTTGCAGTCTCTTAGTGGTTAGTTGGTGTGTTTTCGTTATCAGATGTCTCAGGATCAAAGATGTATTATGACATATTTAAAAATATATTTGCCAAATTATTAAAACGGTATACGGCGCATCACGTAATACGCAATAGCTAAACTTATACAAGTATGGATGTGCGATTGCATGTTGGAAGTTTTTGCTGATTTTTCGATAAAGTAATTGTGTTTATGAGCCATAGACCTTAAAGAAATTACAGAAGTCGCTTAGGCACAAGGTAAACAAATAAACCACGTAACTAATAAATGAAATTTATTAATTAATGCTCTATTCGTTTTTAATCCCTTATCAGGAGCATTTCTTAAACTAATTTACAGCCACGTTAGGCAAGTAAATCGTTCACTGACATGGGCACGTCATGACTGAACGTAAAAACTATTGTTCAACGTAGTTATAGTTTGTAATAACTTAGAAAAGCCTCATAAGTAAAATTCCTCAATAAGTAAAAGTTTCTCTTCAACTATTATATATTTAAAAAAAAAAAAAAAAAAAAAAAAAAAAAAAAAAAAAAAAAAAATAGAAATAGCTGTAATCCTCTAATAAATCCTATGACGTACCTCAACTTTCTCTAATAATCATAATGAAGTGGGTCATTTCATCCAACTGAAGTGGATGCTAAGTTTTATTCGAATTCGGATTTTTGGAAGCTCGTTGCCTTGCGTGTACAACGCTCCGTGACAAGGGTCCTGGGTTCAATTTTCACTAGGGGTGGTCGCTTTTCTTTCTAAAAAGAAAAGGGATCAGTCCTATCCTGGCTAGAAAAGGATGTGATGTTGATCTATAGATAACCCGCCCTAAAAGTCTGGTTTTTTTTTTTTTTTTTTTTTTTTTTTTGGTGCTTCGACATTAGCGCCGACATCTAGGGTGCAGCGAGGAATTTTCCCAACAAGCCGTGGGGTAATCGAATCGGGTCGGAATCGAACCCATCATCTCCCGCTTATGAATCTAAGGCGCTAGCCACTGGACCACGGGAGACCCCCTCTGAGTTAATTATAATGGACGCTAAAGTTTAAATAAATTATTTGAATTCGAACGTTGCATGTCTATAAAAATGTGCTAGGAAGCCTATTACTGCAAACATAAGCGCTGTAAAAATTGAATTTTGCTTAAATAAAACAGTGTTCCAGAGGGCGGGCTTACGGATTACCAAAGTTGACCTTTCATTTCATACAAAGTACTTTGTGCCAAATCTCATCGACTTGGGTCCTTTTCGTAGACGCTAGCGTGCTGACAGGCATATATATATATATATATATATATATATATATATATATATATATGTGTGTATATATAATCTCAGCACTTATGTTTTTGCGTAAATATGTTTCCAGGTACACTTTTATAGGTTTTCTAACTTGTGAAAACGAATGAAAATTTATTCTTATTTTTTAAGCGATATTTGTAACCGTTTTCGAAAAAAGTGAATAAGAGTAATTTTCACTTCGAATACTTAGAAACGGTGGATTCATTTGAAACATTTTCTAGATGTATGATATTCATACAAACTAAGATATTTAAATTTAGGTTTCGTTCGGTGTTAAGTAAGTAATAGAAACAAAATATTTTATGGGACGTTTTGGGATCTTTGTATATTTTCATAATTATCTCGAACGGTTAAGAAATTCAAGTAAGTGGAAGGAGACCATTCGAAACCTTTCTAAATTCTCTACAAGAAAGGTTCTGAAGTAATATTCCAAGAGACGATTTGAATCGACGAAATAAGTGCTTTAAACTTCAAAAGTGTTAATTCCGTTGAAAGAGTTCTCTGTGTTTGATTTCTTCAGTTTTCTTACGCTTGTTGTATTTTAACCGATTTTAGCCGTAATATTAATTTACCAGTAAAACAACATACATAAAAGCGGAAATCGCAGAGGCTCAGTGAGCAAGTTCCGCTACTCCAATTTAGTTGCGCCTAAAATCTAACTTGTCTTCAAGATGTCATTAGAGTAGGTATTTTAAAAATATCGAGTATATTTATTCTTTTTTTTTTTCCAAATAACACATTGGATAATAAAGTTATGGAAACGCGCGAAGATGGCGCAGTTCCTGCGAATTGGTCTTTTTATTATAAAGACTTATAAATTATCAAACGTAGAATTTTCTCGTCAGCATTCCTGATTACATAATTATCATGGAATACGAAACATGGACAATTCCTGTCAAAATCCCCAACGGAATTGGGCTGAGTTCTTCCCAGAGGAAGGGAGGAAGTACGCAAAAATGTAGGAAGAGGGGGTTGGGGGTAACCACTCACTCCTGAAGCAAATTGTTCGCAGATCAACCAACTATACTCTTCTTTTCTCATTAAAATCTCATAAATTTTTATTGTATCTGTTCGAATTACAAAGAGTCATAAGGCACGCATTTTCGCGTGTACATATTTTTACTTTTAGACGTAAAAGTGAGCCAACCTGAAGAAAATTTGTCAACTTGTCACCTTTCGATAAAGAAGAATAATTTATTAGAATAATAAGACTTCTATTAGAAAGAAGAAAGACAAGTTGAAAGTACATTATTCACAAAGAAAGCAAGAAATAGTTTCATAACTATACGCTCTAAAACTATTTTCCCTGTCTGAAAGAGTCTGAACAGAGAATGAAGCTCGATCTTTTCTTTGTAACAATTTAGCAAGTTTCCACTTGTAGAATTCATATCGTGAAACAATTTCGAATTAGATATCTCCAGAAGTGGATGGCATGTGTAAGTTTCGCTCATTGGCAATGCCATGTAACAACGCCGATTGGTCATTCTATACAGGGTATTTACTAGACTTGATACGACCTAATTAACGAATGACAAGTTAAACTTGTATTAATCGCATAAAAAGCAAGGAATTGTTCGATACAAGGAAAAGTTTCGATTGGTCAGATAAGGGGGGGGGGGTTGAACGTTCCTCATCCTTAGAGCAGCCAATATTTTCTGAGATTTTCTAACAATTGTAATCATTAGCTAGATGATACGGCTTTGATGTCTAATGAAAAGGTGAAGAAGCCTAGATTGATCGTCTGAAATTTGGTCAGGAGTTGATCTTGAGGGAGATCGTGGTGAAGACATACTTATATCGAACAATAGTGATTTTAGAAAAGAACTTCTGGTGCTTTTTAAAGCGTTACTAGTCACTTTACAAAGCACCAGTATTTCTTTGGTAATTCTTACGAGAGTTAAAAAAGTATCTGAAAATAATGATAAAACAGCACTATGAAGGCCTAACTACCTCCCAGGAAACATAATTACGTATATCTATGATATATCTACAGGTACCTTTCAAATATCACTTTCGTAGAGTTTAGTACACATCCACTTCACAACACAACACTGAACTATAGGTAATCGGTTATTTTCCGTTAAATTCATTTCAATTAATTTTACTGTTAACAGATTTATTTGGGTTGCGATTACGAAAAAAAAATAATAAAATTTTGAATTAAATATGCGCGGTTGATGGAGGGCGCGGGAAAATGGCGGATGTGACGTCAGCATAGGTGGCCTCCGCCATTTTTATATTGTCCCCAGAAAAAAAGGTAAGCGGCGTTGGCGGGCTGGAGAGGGGATGGCCTGTCCGGAGCTAGTCTTGGAGCGACCAGCGACAGAAGATGAGACACCGCACCCGACGGACGACCGAACTAGAATGGCACCATCAGACGGGAGAGCCCAATTTTATATGTAAGTCACAAGGCAGAGGAGGAGTGCTCTGGGCGGAAAGAGGAGGAGTAGGGAGGGGCGAAACCCTCTTTTTTCTATATATATTCTGTATTATTATTCATCCAGGCCTGGAGCGGGCCCTCGGCTCATCTGCAAGTCGTATAACAGAGCTAATTATCAAGTTAATATGGCCATTCTATATGGAGGAGGAATAGCGATGCGGGAACCATGCCAGGAACGAGAGGGAGAGAGAGAGGTCGACGGAGGGAAGGGAAGGCTGCGAGGGAGTGAGAGAGACCGAGCGACTACATTGATATTATAAGTTGCTTCAATCGCTGTATTCATTTGTAAACTTAACCAGCTTTGCCCTCGGAAGGGGCCGGAGCTCTCTCTTTTCTCCGTCGTATATACGCCCCCTCCTCCCGCCGCCTTGGCCCACGAGAAGGCTTATGCCTCATGTAAGTTTCATACAATTTAAAGTGCCTTTACCCTCCTGTTATATTCAACAACATTTGAAGGATTATGCACGCGGTGGCGGGACCCGGTTGACGGAAAGGTGTTCTCGCCATGGCGCGGCTAGTGTATTAATTACCAGGCTAACTCCGGAGGCATTTGTATAAATTTGCATAGTTCCTGCCGCCTCCACGAGCTAACCGAAGGAGAGAAGTTCCTGCACAGCCTGCAAAGCGGCCGGCTGTGAGGGTTCTGGACAGGAAGATCTGCGGCGAAGAGCCTGCAATAGCCCAAGGCCCTCGTGATATACGAGGGTAGAGGTTATTGTTAGAGGAGAGGTTTTACATGGGGAAAAGTGTCACGGGAGGATGAAGACTTCTTCTCCCGGCGAGGTTTATTAAATCCGACGTCAAAAGAAGACTTGCATCAATCATACGACCTAAGCTGGCTGATCCATCACCCTGCCCATTCTAGGGCTCTCCTCCACCTTCTCTCTCTCCTTCAAGAAAACTACACTTACTTATGCATTCAACTTCTCAAGCATGGACGGACTCGCGGAATAATAATACACTCTGCATTAATATATGGGCGCCGTTCTCCGGAGGGGTGGGGGTGAATCTGAATTTAAAATGTAACGATAATGCATAAATGTATGTGAGGAGACGTAGGGGGTGGAAAAGGGTTGGGGAGGCAATCTAGGTCAGGAGCTTGCGCCTTAGATAACCCCCCATAGGCGGGACCTAGCGCATGCGCTGAAACTCCTTCCTCATAATTACTTTCTTCCTATCAATCCCTTATACCCCTCTTTCTGGGTCATCCTCCATAGCCCCACAGCCAGCTCTCTCGGCCTCTCCTACCTTCCCACTTACAAATCAATAACTGACCCAACGACGCACTTTTATTATAACTATTGCAATTTAATCCTTAAAATAAAGTTTTCTTTTCCCAAATACCATTTGATCCTATCCTCAAGAGAACATGAAAACAATCACAATAATTTCTCAACCCCCAATAAACGTTTGCTATAGCTCAATACTAAATATCATTCTAAGGACTTCAAAAAAGCAGATATTGGCAAAATAATCCTTGTCAACACTACGGCAACAAATAGAACTATATTGAACATCAAACTACAGAAACACAGAGAAAAAGCTTACCTATGCGTTATTTTCAGGAGATGCTGCAAAATTGAAAAGCATACACAATGCTTATGACAGGTCAAGATGAGTCATTACTTAGCTTGTATCCGAAATATCTTATCTTTGCCAATGCCAGATACAATTTGGCTTACGATACATTTCAAATTCATCATGAAGATTAGATAGTTAGCCGTCGAGGTGATAAGCAAATATGGAATATTTGGGATTCGGCTAAAAAAAACCTCAATACGATTTTTGTAAAAAATCTATATTCAGGACGTTTCGGCTTCTCTTTGGTAGCCTTTGTGGATCTATTTGTTCATAAAGAATCATTGTTTACTTAATGTGCACTTGGAACAACACATGTTTAACCTGTGAGTTAAAAAGGTCACTGAAAAAACTTGTCAGCTTAAAACAATGGAAATGGCTGATAGAAAACAGCAAACAAAGAAAAACGTAGCCACAGAAGAGCCTGAACCCGATACTTCCTGGTTCCAAGCTTGTCTGAATGAAGGAAGTCATTGTGATAATTTCTCAGTATTTTTGACGATTAAAATGGTCGAAGAAACGAAGAATTTCAACACAGTTAATCCATTTACGATTGCCAAATGGATTTCGACTTATGGAAAAGATATCACGGTGAATAAAAACAGAAAAGATGGAAGTCTAACCATAAACTGCCGTGACTTGTTTTCATGCAATAAATTACTGAAATGTGATTCGTTCTATGGCCAAAAGATTGCGATAGCTCCACATAAATCTTTAAATACTACAAGAGGAGTGTTCCGCTGTGCCGAACTTGAAGAAGTGAATGATGAGGAAATATTGGAGGATTTAAAGAATCAAAATGTTCTTAAACTCCATAGAATTAAACCAAAACGAAAAACAGGTAGAACTGTTTTTGTAGTTACCTTCATGAATGCTTTTTTGCCTGAAAAGCTTAAAATTGCTTACATGTCTTTGCCTGTGCGTCCATACATCCCGATGCCACTCCGCTGTTTTAAATGCCATAAGATGAACCATACAGCTCGTTCTTGCAAGGTATCCAAGCAAATTTGTGGAAAGTGTGCAGAAGAAAAACATGAAGACACTTGCAAGAAAATTAAATGCTGTAATTGTGGATTGGATCATTTCGCATGGGACAAATCCTGCGCAGTCTATCAAAAAGAATCATCTATTGTCAGGAAGATGACTCTAGAAAAATTGTCCTATGTGGAAGCAAGAAGAAGACTGGAAGCAAGAGATACAAACACTTATGCCGAAAAAGCTAAATGCGTTTCTGCAAATGACCGTAACTTGCTCGAGAGGATACAAGAAATTTCCCAAAAAATGGAAAATATCATGAATTTACTGAACAGGATGCCACTATCAGACAATTCAAGGAAAGAAGAGGCTTCAAGAAACGAAACCTTGAAGAATTCAACAAACGACTTTCAAAAAATAGAGCCTTTCTTTGCACAAATCCAGAAGAGATTAGAAGATATAGAAGGGAAAATGGCAACATCCGGACTTTCCAGTGCTACAGGAGGCTCAAGTCAGAATAACAAAACAGGAGGACTAAAAATTACTAACAGACTAACACGAACGACACATAACGATGAAATATTAGGGAAAACAGGTAAAACAAAAAACAGAAAGAAAACTTAACATGACAGAACATACAACCTACACTACACAGTCGAAATTCAATTCACTTAATGGATTTTATTATCTTTCTTTTAGATGCATATGTCAATACTCCAATGGAATATAAATGGTTTACAGAGGCATTTTGAGGAGCTGTCGTGTTTAAGACAAGAACATGGCTTTGAGGTTATTTGTCTTCAGGAAACTCATTCATGTCCCGGTAAGCAAATTTCCATACATGGCTATACTTCTTATTTTAGGGATTACATTCTGGGTGATAAAGCTTGTGGTGGTGTCTGCATCTATGTGAAGGACTCCATACACTGTGAACCAATAAGATTGCTGACTACGGTCCAGGCTGTTGCAGTGTCTGTATATATTCCCTTCAGAGTGTCCGTATGCTGCATCTATCTTCCACCTAGTGAACCGGTTGACGTACATACACTACAAGACTTAATTCTCCAACTTCCTGCTCCAATACTCCTCGTAGGAGATGTGAATTCTGAGAGCGTAATGTGGGGATCAAGGAAGACTAACTCTAAAGGAAAACTATTACAGACACTTCTCGAACATAATGACTTAATACCATTGAACACAAACATACCTACACACCTCTGCCCTCGGACTGGAACTTACACCAACATTGATATTTCAGCTACCTCTTCATCTATATATACACGACTGACTTGGGAAGTGACTGAAGATCAATATGGAAGTGATCATTTCCCAATTGTTATAAAAACAGATGTTCCTACAATTTCCTTCTCTACTGATTCCAAATTTAATATTAAAAATGCCGACTGGACAAAATTTCAAAATAATTTTTTAGTTCACTTACAAAATCAAAGAACGTACAATTTGAATGATTTCTTATTATTAATCACTCAGGTAGCTGACATGTCCATTAACAAGACAAAGCCCACCCATAAAAGACCCCCGGTTCCTTGGTGGAACAATGAGTGTAAAAGAGTGGTCCGAGAACGCAGAAGAGCACTTCGCTTATTCAATAATAATCCATGTACTAATTTTTTAATAGATTATAAAAAGAAAAAAGCTATTGCTCAAAATGTCATAAAGAGTGCCAAAAGAAAATGCTGGATAGACTTCCTGTCATCAATTAATCATTCTACACCACCAAGTATAATATGGAACATGATTAATAAAATCACTCATAAAAAATATAGGGCGCCAATACCAACAACTAAACAAAATAACTCTCTTGTTCATGATCCCAAAGAAATCAGCAACATCCTTGGATTCCATTTTAGTCAAATCTCGAGCAATGGAAGACTCTCACCTCAGCCATTGCAGTATAAATTAGCATTAGAGAAGACACCAATACCTCCATGCATAAACACATACTGTCCATTAAACGAGCCTTTTTCTATGCAAGAACTACAGCATGCTCTTTCTCAGGTGAAACTCACAGCACCAGGGTCAGATGGCATTTGCTATAAAATTCTGAGGAATATTCCTTTTGCTGGATTATGCACTCTTTTAAAGGCCTTTAACAATGCATATGAGACAGGAGAATATCCCAGTAGCTGGAATGAGTCAATTGTCATCCCCATATTGAAAAAAGACAAAGATAAAACTCTCCCTACTAATTACAGACCAATAGCTCTAACCAGCTGTATCGGCAAGCTATACGAACGAATGATTAACAAACGGCTCTTATGGTTCCTTGAAAAAAATAAGCTCCTTTCAGAATATCAATGTGGCTTCAGGTCGAACCACTCGACAATGGACCACATAGTTCGCTTTGAAAATGAAATTTTAAATGCATTTCTTAACAAGGAGTCTATCATAGCCGTTTCATTCGACATTGAAAAAGCATACGATACAGTATGGCGCCGGACTATTGTGTCGAAATTGTATGAATGGAATATTCTGGGAAATGTATTTAATTTCATAGAACATTTCCTTTCGAATAGGACATTTAGAGTCAAAGTAGGGGGACAGCTGTCGGACTCATTTATCCAGGAAAATGGAGTACCACAGGGTTGCGTTCTGAGCACGACCCTATTCAAGATCGCAATAGACACCATCCGCGAGTGTATCACGCCAGAAGTAAGGTATAGCCTGTATGTTGATGATTTGCTTATTTACAGCAAGGGAAATGACATGAAACAAATGCAAGACAAAATCCAGGAGGTAATAGGCAACCTGCAAAATTGGAGTTCCCGTAATGGGCTCAAAATCTCAAATGAAAAAACACAATTTATTGTGTTCACTAAGAAAAGAATTATCCCGCAAATAGAATTGTTGCTACACTCCAAACGTATACCTGTATCGGACACAATAAAATTCTTAGGGATGCATTTTGATTCAAGGCTTACTTGGGCACCTCACTTGAAAAGAATCCTTGAAAAATGTAAAAAGTCTTTACATTTCTTGAGGATCCTTAGTAATACCCAGTGGGGAGCTGACAGAAGCTTAATGCTAACCTTCTACCGAGCGTACACCGGGTCCATACTGGATTACGGAAGTATAGTGTACTCATCTGCCAGACCCAGTACCTTGAAGATGCTAGATCCCGTGCATAACACTGGGCTCCGTCTAGCCACCGGAGCTTTCAGGTCAAGTCCAGCAATCAGTTTGTATGCTGAATCGGGAGAACATCCATTGGAGTATAGACGTATGTTAAATTGTATAAAGTTCACATTAAAATCTAAATTTTTAAACTGCCCTTGCACCCCAAACAACATTGACGAAAGAATACTTAGAAAATACCAACAGCACCCAAAAAGACAAAGACCACTACACCTACGATACCTGGACTACACGAATGGTACATTAATAGCAACAACGCCTGTTCTCATGAACCCTTTATGTAAATATATCCCGTGGAAAATAGAAAATTTAAAAATTAATCTAACCTTGTCAAAATTCAAAAAGAAACAACCAACTTCTAGGCATTTTTACACTTCGTTTTTTCAAGCTTTTCTCATAGAAAATAGTGATTCCCTTTTTGTATACACTGACGCGTCAAGAACTCCACATGGGACAGGCGCAGCTGCTATTATTGGTCAAAACTGCTACTACAGAAAACTTCCAGACGACACTAGTACGTATTCAGCTGAACTGGAAGCCATAAAACTAGGACTGAACAGCCTACCAGACACACAACATAAGAACATTGTACTATGCACGGACTCACTCAGTTCAATCCAATCATTACAAGACTATTACAGTACACACCCAATAGTACGCGACATTTTTGAAATAATATATCACACAAACAAGAAATTCACAATGTACTGGCTACCCGGCCACGAAGACATCAGACAAAGTACTACAGTAGACGAACAGGCTAAACTAGCCACTCGACGACCAGGACCAGACGTACATTACATGACATACCAGGATCTTCAAGCCTTATCTAAGAGATTCATAACTGATAAATGGCAAGAATCCTGGTACAACACGACTGACAACAAGCTTCGAGAAATCAAGCACACTGTACAGGAATGGTCATCCAGTAAAAGACCAAATAGACGAGAAGAAGTGGTGTTATGCCGTCTAAGGATTGGCCATTCACGACTGACACATTCCTACATAATGACCAGACAAGAGAGACCGACATGTACATACTGCAATACTCACCTAACGATAAAGCACATACTGACAGAGTGTAGACTCAGGACAAATTTTAAATTACCCTACAATTTGACTGAATTACTTTCTGATAATAGCCAGTACATTGTTGAAATTATTAAATACCTCATACATATACATTTATACAACAACATTTGAAAAAGTTAAAATAACAACAGCCATTTAGTGAATTGCGTTTTTGGGGAATTAATCCAACAAAAGATATTCTCTTTCTGTTGGATTAATGTAAGAAAACAGACAAAACATTTAACAATACACACAATATTCAACAGACAGAACATTTATTAATCAACAGACAGACACTTTTGTTTGTACTTTTTGAATTGTGAATTCAGGAACAGAGCCGAAGTTTTGTCACCAAATGGTGAAAAAACTAAAATATATATAAATAATGGTAGCCTTTGTCAGCAATGAAAATGCCGGGAGGCAGAGGAAGACCAAAGTTAACATTTAAGTAACCATAGTGGAATTATATATCTTCCATATATACTTCCACTGTGGCAAGCAAGGTGTACAAAAAAAAAAACAACAAGAAAACAGATAAGCCTCAAATGCGATAGTAAAAAACTGCCATTACTAAACAAATACAACAGTGTTGTAAGGAATTCTATTCTGAAAATTAGTTAACATCTTAAATCTTGAGATCTGTAGGCCTATGTTATGAACCGGCAAAATAAGGTGGTTTTCAGCTAAAAAGGCTAAAACGTGAAATCAGAGAATGTATAGAAGGTCAGACTAATATAGTTGAAGAATTGAACCTGAAACGTGATTGACATTCCATCAATAGTGAATCGATGGAAACATTCAGTGCTTTGATGAAAATTCGGATAGTGGCACTGACGAAAAAATTACGATTTTTTTTTTTTTTTTTTTTTTTTTTTTTTTTTTTTTTTTTTACGGCGCTTCGACCCACCTTCTCCCGCTTATGAATCTAAGGCACTAGACCACGGGAGACCCCATTTCGAATTATTATAAATTAAACTGCCTAGCTGAAACGCGTTTTTTATCTCAGAGAATTCGTATCACAGTTTTCGAGACTGCTGGAGTGAAACCGAGGTCTTACATCAAGAAATTATGAATTTATAACCAAATTCAAAGTTATCAATGTGCCAGTATATCCCAATATCCTTAAAAAATGGTCTCACGGACAGGATGAACAGTATCCTGAAAATAAATCAGATGGGTATTGACGTAGTTCTTATCCTTATTTAATCAGACGCTAAAGCAGTTCCTTACTTCTTAGACATTCGTACAACAAAATATAACAAAAGTCCGACTCGCAGGGACTGCGTCATCTTAGCGCGGTTCCGTTCTAATCCCCAGTGTCATTTGGAAAGACTGAAATAGGAACACTTATTATTTTGGTTTGACCTTTCTTGAAAAGTTTTATGACCGGTGACAAAGGGCCAGCGCACCCTTTTACCTCGAACACCCTACACACCAATACAAATATAACCGCGCTAAAACGAACTTTAAATAACCGTTTATAAGATAACACATATGATACCTCTTCGGAGGAAAATATTGGCGATAACATTGCAGAACTCCGAAGGACACTAGCATATAAACAAACTAACTTCAGATTGAAACAAATTTACATAATTGGAAAGATGATGAATTTATTTACGATCAGAAGCTGAAGTACTAAATGGACAGTTTACTTCAACTTATCGCTTACTGATGAGAATCAATTTCTTGAAACCTAAGAGATTTGATCCATAACTTGCAAGTCTATCAACTCAATGGGCAGTAGTAAGATCCAAGAAATCATTATAAAATATAAATTGCTTGCTTCTGAACAGTTGTATTGAATCTTTCATTGCCTCTCAGAATTCAAACAAGCAGCGAAGAAGATTACTTCCCAGCTGGCTCCTCGAGAAGGCACATCGCTGTTTCGGAAGTATATTGAAAGAACGGTACATTATTGTGATGGAGGGCTCAAAAATACATTTTCTAGATATTGGCAAATCTTCATAATTGTACTTACATCATACGCCTTAAGAGGGAAGATAAGTCGTTATAAGAATTCATTGTTCTTTTGTGATCTAAAATAAAAAGTTCAATAATAAACCACAATATCTATACACTTCTCTATACTCTTATAGAAGAATAACACGAAATATAGATGTCATTCTAGTGGGTCAAATTGGAATTATCTGTTTTTACTTGTCCTGCGAAATTTCAATTTTTGTCTGTTTTGTCATTATCGGGAACAAGCGATATGGTAGCTTAAAATGTAACATTCCTGTCGCTTATCGATACATGGAAAATTAAACTTTTATTTTAAAATTAAACTAGTTTTATCACAAGTAGAAAGCTAATATAATGAAATAAAAGAAGTTTATATCAGGTCGAAAGCATAAAAAAGCTAAATGGTTTTGCTTGTTAATGAGCCAGATCCTGAATAGTACTGAGAATGGTTCCATGTCCGTAATCACTTCCATTTCCATTGTTATGGATACCCAAATATTTATCCTGTTCGATATAACGTGTTTAAAAGATCTATCTTTTAAAAGATCGATTCAGATCGTCCATCTCTACTCTGTGTTTAATCAGTATGATGTATGGCTATCAAGCAACCCAATTTAAGTGGAAAACTGTACTTGTATTAATTAAAGTGTTTCTTATGTTCTATCTTAACAATCAATTGTTATTTATTTACATGTCGAAAAAAATATAATTGCTACAAACCTGTTAAAATAATTGAAAAAAAAAATCTATTCAATTTTAGCGTCGCTTTAAAAATGACACAGATTATTGGAACGGGTTATCTACATGTTACCACCCATTTCTAGCAAGGATACAGGTAATACTTTACTTTTTTTTCGTTTGAGAGCACACGACACCAAGCATGGACTGCTCCTTAACACTCACGGCCCCCGGGCCTCCAAAAATTGAACCACCATGCATAAAGAGGACACAACAGCCCTCCTCGTCCGACAAATCCCACGTAGCAAATATCTTAAGAAGACCCCCCCCCCTCATACAAACTGCATATTTCTATATAACGCATACGTTGTTTAGAAGGCCAAATATATCGTATAGCCCTCCCTTGCAATACAAGGAGCAACTACTATCCAAAGCAATACAAGATCATAAACCAGCCAACAGTTTAGCCGTTTAGATGAGCGCACATGCATCCTCCTATAGTAACGATAAATCCAATACTTAATACTCACCCGTCTAAAGTAAAACTCCTGTTGTTCTTCCAAACCCCAAGAACCCTTTACCATGATGGAAATGTTATTATTTTATTTGTTTTGTTAATGCTCCGCCTTCATGGCTAATAGCATATATTCCTCATTGTGAGTCGATGTTGGGCCTGTGCACCAATCGATGCCACTGTGAGTAGGTATGTTGTTAGATAGATATAAAAATAAGTAGATTGAAAATAAATTAGAAATACAAGAAATAATTATATATATCAGTAAAAAAAAATAAATAAATAAAAAATAAAAATAAAATTATTATTATAGAAAGAAGATTGTAATAAAATGTAAAACATAAATCATTATGTGTCGCTGTTTATTGTAAGAAGAAATGAATTGTAATTCTCATGATTATGTGACCATTTGCCCGAGGTTGTATGTGAAGTCTATATTTTGTCGAATATGTTATTGGTTTTCAAATAGGTTAGTACTGTATCAATATGTTGGCTGCCTTCAGAAAGCAAATCTGTCAGGTCGTGTGGAATGTCCAAGTTAGTCCGTAACTGACAGTCAGTTAATACATGTTTCACAGTAAGGTCTGTGTTACAATGTTTACATTTTGGTTTGTCAGTCTTCGTCATTAGGTATTCATGGGTTATATGCGTATGGCCGATTCTTAATCTCGCAAGGACTACTTCCTCTCGGCGTGAATTCCTGCAAGATGATGTCCAGTCAGAAATAGTTGGTTTAATAGTCCTTAGTTTATTGTCAGTCACAGTATGCCAGTCAAGTCGCCATTTGTCTAGTATAATTTTGCTGGTATGTCTAGTAATGTCATTTTGAAATAAATCAAATTGTTGGTATGTCTGTTCTTCTGTCACAAGTCTAGAATGTTTATCAGCAGTTGTGTTTTGACCGAGGTCCTTATGTCCAGGCAGCCAAGATAGTGTTATATGTTTCTGTCGTGTCTGTAAGTCATGGATTTTATCTTTTATTTCAGTGCAGAGTGGGTGTACAGGTTTTGGAGGCATTGTAGTGAACTCAAAGAGTCGCTGTATATAATAATGTGTGAGTGTTGTGTATATGGAATATTTTTGAGTGCAAGTAGGATGGCATATATTTCTGCCCCTAATATGTTTAAATATGGGGGCAGCTTCTGGGCATAAATATCTTCTTGCATAACTGCTGCCGAGCCAACTCCGCTTTCAGTTTTTGATCCATCAGTGAATATTTTAAGGCAGTTTTTGTGTTGTTTGGAGTATTCTGTGAAATGTTGTGTATGTAGTAATGTTGACATTGGGTCCTTTTTATGATACTTTGTAAGAGTTAAGTCTATGTTATAGTTTCGTATTGTCCAAGGTGGGTTCAAAGTTTGTCGGTGAGTTGTAACGTTGTATTTGCCCAAAACAAACAGTTCTTCCATTTCAAGAAATCTTGCAATAAAGGGTCGGACATGACTTCTCCTTTGTTCATACTTATAAAGATTGCGATTACTCAGGATATCGCTTGTGCAAGCTTCATTAGGCAGTGATCGAAGTTTGTAATAATATGCCGCTGATAATACTGCTCTCCTGTAAGATAGAGGAGGTTCGACGGCTTCTGCGTACAAGCTGATCACTGGACTAGATCTGAAAGCACCTAGAGATAATCGTAAACCAGTGTTGTGTATTGTGTTGAGCATGTTTAGTGTAGTGGGCCTGGCAGACGAGTAAGCTACGCATCCGTAATCCAGACGAGACCTGGTATAACTTCGATAGACGTTTAGCAATACTTTCCTATCAGCACCCCACCTAGTATTACTGAAAACTCTCAAAAGATGTAACGATTTTTTAAATTTGTTAACGAGTTCCTTGAAGTGGGGTACCCAGGTAAGTTGTTTGTCAAGAGTAAACCCAAGAATTTTATTGCATTTGTCTGTGGGATTTCAGTATTGTATAGATGTAAATGATAGTCAGTGTTGCGTTTCTTTTGTGTAAATAAAATAGACTTGGTTTTATGAGTCGAAAATTTGAGTCCTTTTATGTCTGTCCAGTGTTCAAGTGAATGTATAGTCTCTTTTATTCTGTTTTGAGAGGCTTCTGCAGTCTTGGATGAATAGATTATTAGTAGCTCATCAAAATATAAACAGTACTATATATCAGGAGGAATGTGATCCCTAACCGAATCCATTGCAATGAGAAACAGCATAGTACTCAAAATGCTCCCATGAGGAATTCCCATTTCTTGTTTATAGACACCTGAGAGGCAAGTTCCATTTCTGACTCTGAATGTTCTATTCGAAAGGAACCCCTTGATGAATTCAAGTGATTTCCCGCGAATGCCCCATTCATAGAGTTTAGAAATAAATCTTATTTGCCAAACTGTGTCTGAGGCTTTGTTTATATCAAAGGACACCACTAATGTGACCTTATTATTGATAAACGAATCTATAATGTAAGGGTGCGTTTACACTAGGATAGTTATTGCAGGATATTCATATCAGAGAGAAATTCTGACTAATGTAAACCATGTAAAATTTATGTCTGACATTAGTCAGAATTTCTCTCTGATATAAATATCCTGCAATAACTATCCTAGTGTAAACGCACGCTAAGACTCAAGTCGAACTAGATGGTTTAGCGTAGAGTGCCTTGCTCTGAAACCGCACTGATATGGCGAGAGTACACGGAGAAAAAAAAACAGCCTGCCGGCAGCCTGAAAACTGTGACTCAGTGCCAGTATTTTGAAATAGGACATTTTAGTCTAAAATAGGATTCCACATATTTCAGCCTAAAATAGGATTCCACTAGTTAGAGTGCCGGCACTTTATAATAGAGTACTGAAATCCTAATTCTGCATCCTATAGTAGAGTTTCACACCCAAAGCTAGCATCCAACAATTGAGTGGTAGCACTCTACTTTCAAGTGCGTACCCCTAGACTTTAGATTGCTGGCACTCTGATACTGGCTTCTAGCAGCCTACCCATATAGGTTGCGAGCATCCTGATGTTTGCTTCCTGTATCCTACCCCTATAGGCTGCTAGCATCCTATATGGATGAGTTACATTGACCCCATCCATTATTGTGTGGATAAAAAAGAACAAAGGTAAATTCAGAGTAATAATAATGAGACTTTATTTGGGTGTAATTTAAATATACACTTCTTAACAAGTAGATATTTACAAGTAGGTAGGAGGTATACACTTTTTAACAAATATAGATATTTACAAGTATTTGGTATTAGGTACAATGCACTTATGAACAATATTGAACAAGTAGGTCTAAAAATAATTTTTTTTTTTTCATGACACTTATAGCCGTATTCATAAAGCCGAAGCCAGTTGATTTCAGCAGCTGTTCAAACAGAAACAAAAATACATTTTTATTAATAACGAAAGAAAAGTTGTTGTTGTTGTGTTTTATGCAATTAATAGGCAAAAGAAAGATAAATTTTAAACTAGCTGCGAAATTTTAAACTAGAAAAAATGCCTATTTATCTTTCTTTTGCCTATTAATTGTATAAAACACAACAACAACAACTTTTCTTTTGTTATTAATAAAAATGTATTTTTGTTTCTGTTTGAACAGATGCTGAAATCAACTGGCTTCGGCTTTATGAATACGGCTATAAGTGTCATGAAAACCAAAAAAATATTTTATTTCTAGACCTACTTGTTCAATATTGTTCATAAGTACATTGTACCTAATACCTGTAAATATCTATATTTGTTAAAAAGTGTATACCTCATACCTACTTGTAAATATCTACTTATTAAGAAGTGTATATGTAAATTACACCCAAATAAAGTCTCATTATTATTACTCTGAATTTACCTTTGTTCTTTTTTAACCACATAATAAAGTCATCTCTCTGTAGGCTGCTAGCATCCTATATGGATGGGGTCAATGTAACCCATCCATATAGGATGCTAGCAGCCTGTAGGGGTAGGATACAGGAAGCAAACATCAGGATGCTCGCAGCCTGTATGGGTAGGCTGCTAGAAGCCAGTATCAGAGTGCCAGCAATCTAAAGTCTAGAAGTACGCACTCGTATGTAGAGTGCTAGCACTCTATTGTTGGATGCAACCTTTGGGTGTGAGAACTCTACTATAGGATGCAGAATTAGCATTCCAGCACTCTATTATAAAGTGCGGGCACTCTAACTAGTGGAATCCTATTTTAGGCTGAAATATGTGGAATCCTATTTTAGACTAAAATTCCCTATTTCAAAATACTGGCACTGAGTCATAGTTTTCAGGCTGCCGGCAGCCTGTTTTTTTTCTCCGTGTAGGCTCTTAGATTCAAGGTACCACATAAACCTTCTGTTTAGCATCTTCTCGAATACCTTGCAGACACAGCTGGTGAGTGATATCGGCCTGTAATTTGCAACCTGAGATTTATCTTTGTTAGGTTTGAGTATCGGAATAACGATGCTAGTAGTCAAACATTCAGGGATTTGACCCGAGTCGTATACTGAGTTCATAAGCCGAAGTAGTTCTTTAAGGGAAGTGGTGGGAAGGTGTCTTATCATAGTGTTGTTATATGTTATTCTGTCATAGTGTTGTATCATGTTATTCTGTCTGGTCCGGGTGAGCTTTCTTTTGAGTTAGTTAGTGCGTGATGGAGTTCTTCAATAGTAAATGGTTCGTCTAGTAAGTTTGTGTCTCTGGGCGGGTTCAAATGATTTTACAAGTTGTCAGTATAATTCTGTTCAGGAGTCCTTGAAATTTCAATGAAATGTTTTGCTATAGTGTTGGCTATGTTCGTAGAGTCAGTCAGAATTGAGTCATGTACTTTAAGACCACTTATTGGCGGTCGATATTTTTCGAAGATTGTTCCATACTGTACTGAGTGGTGTATTTTTGTATAATGTCGTCAAGAAGTCTTGCCAGCATTGTCTTTTGCTTTCAATAATTACGTGTCGGCAGATAGCTTTGGCTTTTTTGAACTTTATGAGGAACTCAGTAGTAGGGTTTCTCCTGAATTTGTTCCACCAAGGGACTGGGATGTGTTTCTTAACTGTCCTGGTTTTGGGAATCGTGGTTTCAGCAGCTGTAATTACTAATTCGTTGAAGACCTGTATTGTATCAATGTTTAAGAAGTTAAGTCTGTTCAGTATGTGTTGCTGGT
This sequence comes from Gonocerus acuteangulatus, assembly GCA_946811695.1. Lineage (NCBI taxonomy): Eukaryota > Metazoa > Arthropoda > Insecta > Hemiptera > Coreidae > Gonocerus > Gonocerus acuteangulatus. Next base: position 42,022,146 of record OX328127.1, on the reverse strand, counting down.
ATTTTGTCCAATCTGCTTTCTTAGTGTTGAATTTCTCTCTCTTAGTGCCTGGAACGGTGCAGGGAAGCTTTGTAGTTCTATTGCTTTTGGGAAGTGATCGCTATTGTAAAGGTCTTTCTTTACCTCCCATTTGAAGCGTACAAGGATGTCAGGTGAGCATGTTGTGACATCGATGTTTGAAAATGTTATCACTCAACAACTTTTATCTCCACCAATGACTTCCCTAATTATGAATATTATTTTCAAACTACATCATAAAAATATTGGACTTGTTATTGAAATGAACTTACATAAAACTCAACACATTTAAGGATTTGTTTGCCATAGAGCGGATGATCGCACTAATTTCTTAAAAAAAAAAAAAAAAAAAAAAAAAAAAAAAAAAAAAAAAAAAACCATTCCTGAAGTACTTACTTATTTTGCACGTAGTCCTTCTTACGGCTAGGTTTCATTAGTCTTAGTGCCAAATATCACTCACTAACCTATCATCGCTAAGCCCAAACTACTTAACAGAAAAAATTGAAATGTTGCATGGACACTCTCTTTAGTATGTAAACACTCGCTAAGAAAGGTTTTTTTTTTTATATTCAAATTTTTAAGTATTTTTAGAGGGGTTTGAATTTTTAGTTGGTTTTGAAGAGAGTATACACGCCTAGGCAGCATGCGTTGCTAAGACGATAAGAGGTAACAGGCTTTTACCGTGCTGTATTTATTTCATAATATTATTTTCATTTACTGTTCAATTTAACTATAATGGCAGACCGTGAATTACTTGAAATAAACTGTGATTTTGTCCCTCGTAGAGTTTTCGCTAAACCTGGTGATGGTCCATCCGTGGTAATAATACCCCGATCCCTTGCACAGCCTCCTCACCCTTCAGCATCCCCAATCAGAGCACTTCTTGGTAATGGTCGCAAATATAATGGGTGCTTCCGAATGGCATCTTGGAAACATAACTTTCTAAATTTTAACGTCCATTTATTATTGACAACAAATTTTTACCTGTACTTGTTAAACTAAAATTACTGGCAACCTATAGATAACGGGACATCTCTAGGTTATCTGTTTGTTGACACTGGACCGGAGCGCCCCAGTGTCAAGAAATATTATACTTTCTAGTCCAAGAGCTGGTAACCGCACGTTTCATGAAGTTATGCACCTTGAGATTTTGCTATAATGTACCTCTTGGGTAGATAAGAAGGTGCTGGCTAGACTTTCTGTTGAACACCAGGTATTGCGGAAAGGTTAAAAAAAATATTGCCAAAAAATAGAGTTTTATTCAGAAGCTAACTATCTTTAGAGTTAAATTAAGACAATTTTACAATAAATAATAAATAAGGCAGACAATTTTAAGGAGGATAACATTAAAAAAAAAAAAAAAAAAAAACGTAAATTGTTCTTCTAATATTAATGAGAGTTTTATTTACGCTGCCATTCAAACCGGGACAGCTGTACAAGAACATGTGAGCAAGAACCAATGAGAGCGCAGAGAACCACAACTGCCCAGATGATCGGTGATCTCACTCACTCATACGCAGTGCATTGCAGTCTTATCATAGGCAACATTTATTTTCATGTTTCCTGATAATTAATCCCCACAAAGGTGTCTGCCCTTTTGTAATTATTTTCAATTATGTTTATTGAAGACGCTGTTAAAATTCCAGCGTGAATAAAGCACTTCATTTAATATTTTTTTAAAATATTAGTTTTTTTTTTTTTTTTTTATTTACATTTTAACCCCCTTAAAAGTGTCTGCCTTATTTATTATTCATTGTAAAAATGCCTTAATTTGAAATTTTTTTACATTAATGATAGTTGTCTTCTGAATAAAACTCTAGTTTTGGGCAATGTTTTTTTTTGCACCTTCCCCTAAACCAGGTGTTCCACGGTTAGTCTAGCCAATACATATTTACCTTCTTATCTACCCAAAAGTACATTATAGCAAAATTTCAAGGTGCATAAAACACTTCATGAAAATTGCGTTAGCAGCTCTCCGACTATGATTACTTATCAATTGATGAATAACGTATAGTATGACGAGAACCGTGCTGTAATAAACTGCACAAAATTATATAGTAGCATTAATTTTGATGATACACTATTTAACGCAATAAAATAACTACTCATCTGCCGCGACGAAGCACGGGTATTCGCTAGTATTATGTTTGGGAGGGAAGGTCCTGACATGACTGATAACAAAGAAAAGCAGTCTCTAATGGCGTAGATGTCGAAGCCCCGTAATATAAAAAAAAAAAATAATAATTATAAAATATATAAATAAAAAAAAGAAAAGCACTCCCTAGTCCAAGAGCATGGATGGGTCGGCCAGAAAGGCCTCCGCTCAGATGCATTTGGAAAGCCTTGGGATCTCTCTCTTTGAACGCTACATTTTTAACAATAAATTGATCTTATTATTTTACTTAATCTGTTTTATTGTCAAATACACTATCCGACTATAAGCAATTAAAAAATAACAAGGAATAAAACAGACAAAAAGAACCGTTCGAATAAACGAAATCAATTACTTTAAAGTTTTAAGCACTTATTTCTCCGATTGACATAGCCTAATTAAAACTTTCTTCAGAACCTTTTTTGTAGAGCATTTAGTAAGCTTTCGAATGGTAACCTTCCGCTTCCCAAAATTGTCAACGGTTTTCGAGATACTAACGGAGGTATACAAAGTAGACATGCGCGCCGAGGCTGAATTTTCAGGCGGCGGCGCGCCGGACTAAAATGGCCGGCGGCGTGGGGTATTTTTTCATCCCCCAAGTGAGATGTTAAAATTTTTATAATAGTATATATATATATATATATATATATATATATATATATATATATATATATATTTATATTTGTCCGCTATTTCACAGGCTCAAAAATGGTCCGATTTTGATGAACTTAAGGATGGGGTTAAGGAGGCTCCAGTCATGGTAATAATATCAGTCAATAAGAATTTAGCCAGTTTTGTGCTACTGTTGAGGATTGATGAAAATGAAATAGAAACTTCACTCCAAACGGCGTTTATTCTCATTTCGTTGAAAACTTTTCAAAGATGAAAATAATTTGCCAATGTCCCCAATGAGAAAGTACTTGAATTTTCAGTTTTGTGGATTTCAAATCCCAATATGGCGTGTACATATTGGGATTTGAAATCCACAAAACTGAAAATTCAAGTACTTTCTCATTTGGGACATTGGCAAATTATTTTCATCTTTGAAAAGTTTTCAACGAAATGAGAATAAACGCCGTTTGGAGTGAAGTTTCTATTTCATTTTCATCAATCCTCAACAGTAGCACAAAACTGGCTTCTTGTATTAAGATTTTTTAAAAATGATTTTAAGTACATATTACACCTTTTGTAAATCCATACATTGTAGATAAGTATACATTTCAAACACGATCAATCAATATTGGGGGCCCGTGATCAATATCTGGTTCTAGGCCCGGCTCTGAGATGAGACGGCCCTGGTTAAAGAGTATATTTACATAAAATTCTTTAATTTTATGCTTTTTCCGATAAAAGCTTTGACATTTTCTAATCAACGATCACAACACACAAGCGTTTTTCGATCAGAAGGTAAGCTCAAAATGCCGCCGGCCGATCACCATGCAGTACAATCGCCGATTTCCTTCCCTCAATCGGCGCGCCGACTGAATAGGCTCGGCGGCGGCGGCGCCGCTAAAAGCCGGCGTGGCGTAGCGGCGCCGGCGCGGCGCGCATGTCTAATAATGTCTATTACAAAGTTACCAAAACTTTTCTTGTCTATTAATAAAATATTTTATTCTAACCCTTCCTTTACTCCAAACGTAACCAAAATTTCAACATATTAGTGTTGATGAAATTGGAATATGCAGAAAATGTTTCAACTGAATCCCATAATTCTAAGTACCAAAATCAAAGACAAAAAGAACAGTTCGAATAAGCGAAATCAATTACTTTAAAGTTTTAAGCACTTATTTATCCGATTGACATCGCCTAATCAAAACTTTCATTAGTCTAATGAGAACGCTCTCTCTAATGAGAGCATTTAGTAAGCGTTCTAATGGTAATCTTCCGTTTAACAATATTCTCAACCTTTTTCGAGATATTAAGGAAAGTATGCAAACTTTTTATGTCTGTTAATAAAATATTTTATTCTAACCCTTCCTTAACTCCAAACGTAACAAAAATTTCAACAAATTAGTTTTAATGAAAGTAGAACATGCAGGAAATGTTTCAACTGAATCCCATGATTCTAAGTACCCAAACCAAAAACGGTATTCAAAAACTATTTTTCCAATTTTCTTGAAAACGGTTAAAGCTATCGCCTTGAAAATGGTTTCATTCGTTTTCCTAGCCCAAGAAGCCTATAAAACGAGTACTTACAAGCTTATGAACTCAAAAACGTAAGCGTTACGATTTTTTTGCGCGAATTTCGCCCCAAACGCCATCTTCCAGTGGGCGGATTCTGCTGGCTGAACTTGACCTTTCAAATCAGACGAAAGATTTTTGTACCAAATTTCATCAAAATCGGACCATTATTAGCTGAGATATGCCGCGAACAGACAAATATATATATATATATATATATATATATATATATATATATATATATATATATATATATATACACAAATTTGAACCACTATCATTTTCGATCTCTAGGGGTTCTGAAACGCAAAATTTTCTAGTCGGCACTTATGGATTGCGTCATGAGACCAACCTTATAAACGGGGTTCCTCCCTATGGGAGAGGGAGGAACCGCGCTCAAAAATACCAAATAAAGGCAAGACTTTATCCCTCATAAAATTGACAGAAATGGTTTGTATTTATCTTTTTGTTGATAAAACTCTTTAGATCTGGTATAAGTATGTTATTTCGATTTTTTTTTTAATTCATTTATTTATGAGCACCCGCAACAAAGGTGATGTGCTCGAAACAATTATACAGATACATTTCTAGTTGTAATTAAAAAAAATAATATAAATAAAGAAATACATTGTGAATTCTTAATAATAACAGATAAAATACATTAGAATAATGTTCATGTAGTTACAAATAAGGCCTGTTTACAATTACTTCGTGAAAGAAGGTGTAAAATAAGAAGTTGTTTAGCACTGTTGTTGATACTGTGAATAAGGTATATACAAGATTTGATAATGAACAAAATTATTACACAACGTAAGAATCGGGAAAACGAGAAAAGCAGAAACTCTTAGGAGGGGAAAATGTATTAGTAACAGAAAAGGTGAAAGTAAGAAGAGAAGGGAAAAAAAATATAATAAAAAAAAGAATAAATAATAAAAAAAGGAATAAAGTAAATATAGAAATGAATATTAGTAAATTAAAAATAAATAAATAAAAATAATAATATATATATATATATAGCCGAAGACAAAAAAAAAAACCGTTGAGCGTTCTGGTGTTAAATTGATTCCGATATAAGAGTATATTCGTATTATAAACACAAGAATATTAATGTATAATGTCTAGAAATGAGGATCCTTTAAAGTAACGAAGAGTTATATTAAATATATTTTTTCCCTTTTTATACAGTATACTTGTTAGATTTTATGGTGTATGTTTATGTTATGAAAATGTAATATGGTTTTAATATGTGGGCTGTTTTCCGTTAACGTTGTGGGCTGTTATTTCGAAATAGGACTTCTGTGTACCCCCTCGTCATGGGCGTATATAAGGGGGGGGGGAGCTGCAGCCCCGCTCCCGAAATTATTTCCTATATGCGCTCATGCCCCTTGTAACGAGTTCAGTCAATTTTATGAGCGATTAAGTCTTGCCTTTCATTGGTATTGAATTGAAACATGAAAATTGCCGACATCGATTTTTCTGGAATTATAACGTTTTCTCTTAGCTGAATCCCAACCATTCCCAGTCAATGTATTTAAGCAGTTCCTTACCTTGGAGCAAATGCGATGTGGGCAGGCTGTTTCATTCTCTCAGGATTTCTTTTTTTAGCAGAAATATGCTTTAGCGATGACTAAACTGGAATAAAGGGTCCGCTGGCGTTCGCGCATGCGCGGTGGCCATGTACGAACATAAATATGCTTTAGCGATGACTAAACTGAAAAAAAAAGTGTCCGCTGATGCTTTTTTTTTGTTTATTTTATTTACTGACAATCAACATATTATATTGTGTAATGTGATGATAGGATTTGCAACGCATCAGATGCACGTAGTTATCAGCCTTCTGTAGAAGTCTACCTTTCGCCACCCAACCATCTTATCCGACGTAGGCAATATCTTGAGAGGAAATATCCATTGATGTTACTCTTAATTAATATATCTACTAATTTTTGTTGTTTCTCATTTGAGGTATGTTGTTTTACTGGTAAATTCAATTTTCGACTACTTAAAAAACAGAGGAAACAAACACTTTCGGGATTAAAGCACTCATTTATCCGAATGAGATAGCCCTAAGTTTGAAGAGAATTCTGTAATCTTTCAAATGACTACCTTAAACGTACCCGGATTTCCCACCTTTTTTTTAGCTTTAAGAAAATATACGAAAAACCTATATTCGCTCTGTTAATCTTTTTTTCCCTAATACTCCTTCAACTCCAAACATAAACAAAATTGAAAATTCCTTAGTTTGGATGAATGTCAAACATTTAGAACAATTTCCAAGTTCCCAAACCGAAAATTAGTGAGAAACTACTTTTCTCAAAAACGTTTACAGACATCGCCTTATAAATTATTTCATTTGTTTCACTAAGTCAGAAAAAAAAAAAAAAAAAAAAAAAAATTGAATCTGGTAACCTATTAATCTTGAATCTGGATTTTCATGATCTTGTTAGATTACTGAGAGAAGCCTTATCACCTCAAAGGATCATAAAGGAAAAGTGAGGCACATTTTTTGTAATAAAGTATATTATATTTACATATAATAACAAGTTATTTTTTTACTAATATACAATTAAAAAGGTAATACTCAAGAGATTTCATCATTAACTTCTTATTTTAGTTCCTTGGAAATATTAGTATAAAATTTACAAAAACAACGAAGTTAAAGATTGAGCGCAATATTCCTTATGGAAGAGTTCATACTTGAGGAAAAAAAAATTATAAAATAACCTCTTTAATAAATGATTTTTCATGGAGAAAATATAACAATTTGTTTGCACTTTATTTCTAAGGTATTCAGAAAATGTATCAACATAATAATAATTATTTATTTATTTATTTTAGTTGCTCGCAATAATGGCAATGCAATAGCAGTGAAAAAAAATAAATACAATACGTAAAATAAAATAATACACAATGTGTTCCATGCGTGTAGAGGTCGGTTTCAGTATCTCATTCATTTGTATGTATATTTCTTGTAATTAGGAGGTTAAAAAAAAAGATTCAGATTAAATCAAAGATTTACATTTTTAAGGTGTGCAAATAGATGTACTTAGTAGTGACTGTAATGTGTGAGTAGTTAATTCATGTTTTGTGGGAAGATACCATTTTTCCTCAGTGTACAGTCTGATAGGATACGTTTAATATGGTAAAATGTGTATTACAGCACTGACAAGTTGGTCTGTCCTGCCTCATCTATGTGCAAATCAGGCACGAATGATAATAATTGCAATGCTAATTTATCATAGATTTTAAAGAAATGAGCTGAATCTGGTCCACAGACACACTTTATAGAAATGCCAATACTTAATCGACTGTGAACTGTACAAATATGAACAATAATCATAAGATAATCGAGATGACGCTATTTCTCCTAATCACCAGGATTGAAATTGCAATCATTGTATCAAGATTTCAACATAAAGCACAATTACTTCTTGTAATTCTATTGAGCTACATACCATATTATTTTCCTGTGTTTGCATACTCAAAATATTTTTATTGTATTTCAGTAATATATCTCTAATTAATTATAATAACATCAGTTTGATTTTAATGAAAAAAATTGTAATAAATACACTGTAGATAAGTCTTTCGTTATAAAAAATGAATCCATTATACCGACGCTGACAAGAAAATGTTATTCTTTTATCAAACTGTAGTTCAATTTATTATTCCTAAAATGGACCGTCTTGCACTTGAGACTGTAATTTATTTAGGTGTTTCTTAACACGCTAAGGGACAAAAACACATTTCAAAGATACAGAGAAAAAACTATGAAAATAAAAATACAACATTATAAATAATCTTTTAATATAAAAAAATAAATAATCTCAGACTGAAAAAGAAATCTATTCTTTACTAGCAATAAAACTCACCTAGTCCAAAAAGATTTGCTTATATTTAAAATATTATCATAGCGACTTTACTGGAATTTATATACAAATACATACAAAATATTTACAAAGTAATAACAAAATGTATCACATAAATTAAAATTTATTATATACACTTTTGGCTTATTTACAATTTAAAACTTCATGAATGCAACAAGGGATATTGTCTTTTAACTAAACCCCTGAACGCATACTGTTATACTACGATTGCCCATCTATTTCACTGTAACGAATTTGCATCATCTTTTTTACACAATCTTTGTAGGTTTCCCCAGGCCCAGGAGTAACGCCTACAGTCTTAGTGCCGAGACCAGCCGTAACAGCCCTTCTCTCTGTTTGAATAATGCTAGTCCTTCCCTGGTTACTTTTCCCCAAACCCATACCCTCCTGCCAGCCCATTTTCTGTAAGAGTTTGCTACCGAGGTTATCGGAGCCAATACCGGCTTTAGTCGGTTCTTCATAATTAATAGCTGCTTCTTTTCCTTTCATGTAGGTTTCTTTTAGTTTACTTGGTTGAGGGGCATCAGGCTCGCCATACTTTAACCTTCTTTCTTTCGCTCGATCCCGATACTGTATATTCTTGTTCTGGCTGTCATCAGAGTCAGGATAACGAGATTTATGCCAAGCATTCAGGTTCTGCTTGTGTAAATCTGATAGCTGCTGGTGTTTAACTAAAACATCTTTGCTTGGAAATTGTCGTTTACAAAGGAGGCATGCAAGTTTTGACCAATCAGTAAAATTCTTAGCTTCCAGAGCACTGTCTTCATTATTTTCATCTTCACTGTCACTGCCCTGTCCATATGCTGCAACTAAACTCTCATTTTTGGCTGCTCCCTTCACATCTATGCCATTTGATAATATGGGCAATACTAAATCTTTCCTCTCTAAGACAGCGTAGCCAATATCAGCTGCACCAGCAGCTTTGAGGGAAGACACTGCTTGTTGAGCTGCAACAATGTTTTGTTTAGCAATTTCTTTCTTTTGATTAAGTGTTTTTGCCCATCTCTCCATGTCCTTAGCTATCCTCTTTGCCACTTTAACCTTGTCTTTTTCATTTTCTTTGTCCTTCGATTTCTTTCCGTCATCTTCTTTGCCATCTTCACTGTTTTGCTGTGGAGGAGGTGGAGCTTGCACATTCTGGCTATTAGTCCCATCGGAAGGAGCGGGTAGATATGTATTCTTGGAAGAATCCCAATATAAGAATTTTCCTGTTTTGTTGTTATAGTAATATTGAGAATTTGCATCATAATAAAGTGTTGTGTAAGGATCATAGTAATAACCAGATGATTTATCATACTGATAAGAACTAACATCAGGAACAGGGTAGATCTTGTCTCCTGAACCATCTGGTGGATCAGCCAAAGTTCCTTTAGAATTTGCTTTTTTATGTGCTGCAACTGCAGCTTGTGCACATGCTAAGCCTGCTGAAGTATTAGCAGGCAAAGAAATGTTACCTCCTTCATTAATTTGCTTTTTATAGTAGTCTTCATAGTATGATAAATAGGCTGTCTTTTCTTGTGGAGTAGTGGCATACAGGTTAGCACTGTATTCAGCCAAACGAGGTACGTCACTTAACTTATATTGTGTCGTTTCTGCTTTCTGGTGACTCCACTGGGCAGCAGCCACAGCAGCATTAGCTATCTGCCCACTAATGGCAGCTGAAGAGTGAAGCGTCAATGGATCTAGTTTTGCGTATGATATTATAGCAGTTCTACTATCAACTACAGGAGAAGAAGTTTGTAGAGCATTGTGTAAATACATAGCATCTACAACACTATTCATTTCTAAGTAACAAACACCACGGGACATGTTAGTTGCAGGATCCCTTCCAATTCGAACACTTCTGATAGGTAATGACGACAAAGACTTTATTGACTGTAAAACACTTTCTTCAGTAGTCAAGGCATCTAAGCCTCTTAGAAGTACTGTATTTGTAGGATGAGAACTTACTTCATCAGTGCCTTCTAAAACCTCACCTTCCTTTCTCGATAGATTGCACTTGAAACATGTATCTCGCCTTCTAAAGTTATGGGCTTGACATTTACAATACCAATCAGACAGCCACTTTTCCCTGCCATATGTATAATCTTTAGGTAAGCTATATTGTAATAATGCTCTGAAGTGATCCTTTAACATAAGCTCTCCCTGCTTAAGTTCAATCCATTTTGTGGCATCTTCAACTGTCTTGAATTCCACAAAAGCAAAACCTCTAGATGTACCTGTGTCCTTCCTTCGTACAAGACGTATGTCACGACACTGAAGTTGAGAAAGAAGAATATCTTCTTGAATATCATGTTCAGTTATATGTTGTGCCAATCCTCTAATAATGATTGTTTTTTGAGGGGTCTGTTTCTTATAAGCATACCTGTCTTCTGCTCTCAGTGAGCTGTCAGCATAAGGTCTAGAGGAGTAATCGTAATCTCCTCCCTCAGACCTATCATAACTATTGCTGTTCTCTTCTTCGCTCGAATATTTTTTACTATTGTCGTCGTCGTCATCCCTCGAATATCTCCTATCATACCTGCCATGCCTATCACCACGCTCGTAATCATTCCAACGATGTTCACGGTCATAGCGTTTCGCATGGTCCCTAGATTCATCGTCATCCGGAGATCGCCTTCTATCCCTACTCGACCCCCTGCTCCTTTCCCTAGACGACCTTCTCTTTCTATCACCCCTGTCCCTAGACCTTGACCTATCACGCGAATTTCTATCTCTCGATTTATACCTACTATTTCTGTCATCGAGGAAGTCATCGACTGATCTCCTCCAGGGATCCCTAGCTCTTTCTTCTTGACGAGACATCCACTCTCGGCTCCTGGCAATCAAATCTTCTTCAGCAGAGTGGCCGTAGAAAGGACTGCTACCTTGAAACCCTCGGCCATAATAGGGGGTTTCTCCGAAATGTCTCCTGTCCATTCCTCTCTATTTGATCTTAATAATATTCAAAGCACAATTAGTAAAAAGAGAAACTCAATAAATAATACATACCCAAAACACGTAGATTATCACCCTCTACGTTTAATGCTTATTCTTTTAAAACTGAACTTTTTTCTTCATTAACCAAAACATCATAAATTTAATGATTTGTAGCTTTTTAAAAATTGGCAATCACAAAATAAAATTAAAATGCAATAAATTTTTATGAAATAACAAGTATGATACTTAAAAAAAATAAAATAAATAAAGCCTAGAAAATAATTATAATTTTCAAGAAATTCCATATTTAAAAGCGATTATATTAATTAAAAAATGAAAATAATCGAGGAAGAACAAAACGAATAAAAAAAGAGTAAAAAATGATGTATGAAAACGCGGATGAATAGTCCCAAGAAGATCCTTACCGTGTAAATGATGACGACAGTACAAGACACCAGAAAGAATGGTCTCTGGAAAACAGAGCAAACCCACAAAATATCTCTTCTCAACTGTATCTTGTGTCTTCTGAAACAAATTGGGTACCAAAAAAAAAATTTATCATCGGTTCAATATTCAATCACCAATCAACACGATATATAACTCCATCGAAAGTTGTTCACGGCAGTAGTTATGTGGAGATTAAAAATATAAATAAATACATATTAACTATAAATTTGTAGAATATATTGTATAGCTGATAAATGTACCATTGGGATAAAACAATAAAATTTATTTCACTCAATGAACAATTATTACAAGAATGAAGTTCTTTTATTGACTTGCATGCGTGTTGTGCATATTACAAGAAGAAATATGAACCCACTCACTCTAAATGCTCACAGAAACATTGAATAATGATACATGATTTTCATATATTTTTCTTTAATTATAATTAAAAATATACAATCATTCATATATCCTTTCTTTGGTGTACATATATAAGTGAATATCTTCTATTATTCTAATAAATGCATGTCATTCAAATAAATATCTATAGAGGAACTAGGTAAGAAGGATTTATTGAAGAAGTATTAAGGCATTTCCCATGATAAAGTTTTCACGAGAACATGAATTAAAAATTTTCAAAATATATTAATATCAATGAGCAAAACATTGAATAAGAAAAAGAAGAAGTAGAGAGGCCAATGCTTTCACAAAATTCATAATAATTCAGTTTTGGGAGTTTAACAACTGAGGCCTAGTTGTTGAAGCACCGCAAACTGAGAGCAAAAAAAGACCGTTCAAAATAAAATTGAAACATCAAAGAAATTTCTTTCCCTATTTATATTTTCCATGTTATTCCTTAAACCGAGAAAAATTTTAATTTTTAAAAATAACCTTTCATAATGAAAAAGAGAGTTACCCAGACATTGCCAACATTATTAATTAATTACAAGAAACTTTTGAAAATTAAGTAAAGATTGTAAAACAATAATTATTGAATGAACTCACTTTGCAGAAAGTATCAATATTGAGAAGAATTCTCTCTGACACTAATCCCACTATCCCTAATTTAGATGAAAACAAAAAAATTATTTGAAATATCATAGAAAATAGATTTTACAAATAAATGGTGGAGTACTTTCAGTGGCCACCAACCCCACCAAGATAAGATTTAATAAAAAAAAAGTCATGTAAATAGTAGGCTTCATGGGGACTAAAAAAATCCCTCATATTCTAGAAAGGGTGCCTTAGTATCTCTAGATTTAAAAAAAATCAGCTAGAAACTCTGCATATAATCCATACCAAAAATCTGTCATTAATGAAGGTACGTTAAAATAAAAATAACAGCCAAAACAATTAATAAGTATTTATTCTTCAACTGACCGTTTTTCTTAATCTTCTTATTTTCGTGGTAGGCAGAAGGTCAAATAAAAACTTTACCATACAGTTTCACTAACTTTATTGCGTCCCTACATGTTTCACACTTTTATTGGTGCCTCTTCAGAGGAAAATAGTTACAAATGTAAAACTCACAGCCTCAACATGAGGAGGATAACCTTCCATCAGTACGGCCACGTCTAGGCACCCTGAAGAGGCACCAATAAAGGTGTGAAATATGTAGGGACGCAATAAAGTTAGTGAAACTGTATGGTAAAGTTTTTATTATTTGACCTTCTGCCTACCACAAAAATAAGAAAATTAATAAGTAATAAAAAAAAAATGTTTGTACAGACGTAATAAAGTTGTTAATATCTATTTGAAAAAATAAACTACGTATTAAAAAAAAAACTAAGTTTATTGTAAGTAAAACCATCTGTTCAAATTTCTTAACACTCCATGAAATTTAGGGCACAATAAAATATTAGTCATTTGCTGTTGAAAAAATTGGTCTTGATTCATCAGATTTTGTTTAGCAGAGTACACACTTTCCAATGAATTGCTCACTGATACAAACAATTATAAACCAAAATTAGAAAAAGGTATTGATATGTCAAATTTGTTAAAGTTTGTGCGAAAAGGATGTCATCAAATTTAATTTAAATAAAATAATTAAAAATAAGCAATTGAAGGGTTCGAGCAATTAAGTCTAAGATTGATTTTTACGATATCCAGTACTTTATTGAATACTGTTCAATGTTCATTACATGTTTCTTGTATAAAATAATGCAGAAACCACTGACATAATAGTTTGATGGGCACAACGGTCAATATTAATTTTAAGCAAAAACGGTGTTACCCTATTAAAAGTCTGACTTTGATTGATTTGTAAATCTAAACAAAAATCGACTGAATCCTTCAATTACTTAAATTTCCGTTAAATTGAAACCAAATTTCTTTTGACATACCAAGTAAAAAATAAATAAATAAATGTCCATTTACTAAAAGCTTTATCATGGAAAAATTTGTCAATAAGATGCATTTCAAATTTAGAATCAGACAATACCTCGGTCTTTTAAGCAAGGTCAGACAGTTCTTGATTTATTGCTGACTAAGCTGACTGTTAACGTCTATTCCATCTGAAATCGACAATAAACAATCAAAAAAAGGGAACAATAACATGAAATGAAAAACGAAATTCAACGGTCACCAATCGAGCAATGTAATATTATATTGGATGGAGACAATAAACATTCAATTTACATGAGTAAAGCAAAATAAACAAAAGAAAAAAAAATCATAGTTTTAACACACTTCAGTCCCTCGTAGGAATGTTATCAAAGTCGTTGGACGGTTTATGGCTGATATATAACTTAATGAAGCAAAAACACAATAATCGTAAAGAGATACAAGAGCCACTTTGTTTATCTTGTAATAAATTCATCTGATATGCTTTTCGATATTCACATATCTACGTTTACTGTTAGTTTATTTATTAACGAGAAGTGAAGTTGTCTTTGACAATTGATGATTTTCTCGAGAACTGCAGTTTTGAAAGTTCGTAGCCTTGCCAAATCCTTCCAAGCTCTATTTATTTTAGTCACTGAGCCCAACACCAACTAATCGTGAAATCTTCTGGCAAGACGCCTTTTTCAATGTTTCTTGCATCAATTCAGTGCCTCTGGGTATATAAAACATAATGGAGACGTGTCGATTTCATTTAATTTTTCTTGAAGGACTGCAGAAAATATGAAATTTTAATTCCACTTCATTCTGTTTTTTAAAGATTAAATCTTCATTACTTCAGACTATAAATAGAAACAAAATCGCCTCTATTCAAAAGTACTCTGTGAAGATTTTTTCTTATCCGTCTTCATTTTGTTCATATAAAGATAAGCATTTCACAGTAGAGAAGTAAAAATTATTAAAAACTCTAGAAATTCTAATGAATTCAAAAAAACAAAGACTCAGCTGAAATTTGAATTTCATTTTTAAGTAGTAATAGTTCTGTAATGACTAGTAACTTTAAATACTTTTAAAAAAACACAGCTTTAAATTTTAAATAAAATCTGTTTACAGTGATTTTCTAGAAATAGCCATGGTGAATACTTGAAAATCAATTGATTGATTTGAATAATTCAATAAAAACATATAAAGCAAACTAAGGAAAGAGTAATAATAATTACAGGGAACTAGCAGCTGGAGTAAACACTTAAATAAAAATCAAGTTGCCATCACTACATCTGCACCAAAAAAGATTAGAAACATTAAAGAAATATACTAATTCCGTATGGGATGTTGGGGCGGAATTCTCTCACTTTTCAAGTTCATTTTCTTTAAAGGGTTACATCTTTACACAAAATAATTTTTTTCCTAAATTGATGGATTCTTAGTTTTTACAATTTTTTTAAATGGTAGGAAGCAAAACGTCTTATTTGCGGATGCTCATATATAAATATATAAATTTTAGTAACTATTTCATTTTTAAAACTTAACTTCACTCTAACTGCTCTAGAAGATATCTTATGAACTACTCTACTCAATTTAGTAAAATTTCACAACAGACATTTATTTATTTATGAAATCTTTAGTTTACAGAAAAAATAATGTAAAAATAGTTAATTAAATCATATAATGTTTTCAAAGAGCAGAATATGGTTTTTATAGGGAGGAACAAAAGTTTTACTATAATTAAATCAGAGTACGTTTTTATAGAAAGATCAGTGTGTTTTAACAGAACGAATCACACATAATTTTTTTTATTTATTTTTCTTTACGGCACAAGAACTGGGCCATTAGTGCGAACATCCATAGTGTGGCAAAGAACCATATCAACGAGCCCTGAGATGAGAAAAATTCCTGCCACCGGAGGGACTCGAACACTGGTGGGTTCGAAGAAAAGTTGGGTGTGGGAATTATTTATGCATTGATCACCCATGAAAACCCTGAACTTATTTAATATAGAAATGTGGTGATTTCCCATAAAAAAAAAGGTTAATGTCAGGATATGTTTTTACAGGGCAGGCGGAATATGGTTTTATAAAGAACAAGTTATGTTTAAATAGATTATTAAATATCAATACGTTTTAAAGAGCATAATACAATTTAAACGGGGCAAATTATGTTTTTCCCGGTGTTTATATAACAAATTAAATTTAAATAGATTATTCCATCAGAGTAATTACAGAACAGAACACAATCGAATACTCCGATTTAATAATCAAAATATGATTTTACACAGGGGAATATATATATATTTTTGTTTAACACATATCAACAATTGGGCTATTAACGCCGGGCTATCTACAGGTTGCCATCTTTTTGTAATGCCAACAGTGAAACATGAATGGTTGGCCATCCATTCATGTACTGGCCATGCCCGACGTTGCTTAAGTGAGGTGATCAACATGGCTATGGGCGTTGGCCATATAGTTGTTATAATTGAAAAAAAAAGTTTTAATAGTTTATTAAATTATAGTAAGTTTTAAGGAGCAAAATATGATTTTTACAATATATATATAAATCGTATGATTTGTCTATAATACTGGGAGAATGTTTTTACAGTTTGTAATACACCACCTAACTTCAATGAGAACTCGGTCCCCCTGGCCCTGGTTACAGTAAAGTAAATTCAATGAATAAATGAGTTCATAAGAGCGGTGCATAACTGGGAGACTAAAATTACATAAATGCTTGGATTTATATTAACGACCCAGGAAAAGTGGAAAACCTATGGCAACTGCTTTTATTTGTTGAATTAAAAGCATCTATATGGATTAGATCAGTCCTGTAAACACTATCCCTGTTAGTGCGCCATAAGGTCAAGAATCAGATACTTCTACAGTATCTGCCCCTCCGGACAGTTTTTCATCTGTTAAAGGAATGATTTTTTTGTCCGAAGGATTACCATCAGAGGTTCATTCTACAAAAGTCTGCAGAACTTGGCTTACATAATAGAAATAGGCTTTAGAGACGGCCCATAATTATAAGAAATAATTTACAATAATAAAAAAAAAAAAATTGTAGTATTTGTTAATCTAGCAAACAATTAACCTCAAGAGCAAAATCACTAACTTCTCAAATCTTAAATACCAAATGCACAATGGCATCCATAAAGTACTAAGTCAGCAAGTTATTGGTTTAAATCATAACTGGAATTCGAACATTTCTGATTACGTTATTGGTCTTCATAACATGTTAATTTGGTTAAACTGAAGTTTAGCGTCCTCACAAACGATTTCTTTAACATTTTTCACTACAACGTATTTTAATGCACAAACCAGGAATACGTTAAAAAAAATAATAATCGCTTTCAACTAGGTAAGAAGTTATTATGTATGTTCACTGTTAGGAAGGTTATAAAAGCAGGCATAAAAAGCTTATTTGACAACATGCGCATGCGCAGAAAGTAACATTGGTAAACAGAGAACTCTCATTTGAAATTCTCATAAACCATTTATTCAAAAATAATTGTCAATTTTAAGGGCATCCTCACCCGTCGTAACCTGTCGCTTATGGGCAGACGAACTATGTGTTTCCGCTCACTACACTCACTCAAGAAGATATCAAAACCCTAGTCAATCCTACTCGCTAAAATTAATAGAATTCTATTAGCAATTCTCGAGCGAGCGGAAACGCATAGCATGTATGCTAAAAATTCGTCCTAGACATTCTTCTTAGCTTTCTTCCCCTTCAGATGCGATCTTCGGTGGATATAAATCCCCAATCGCAACGAAAAATGCCTTTAATGTAATTCTTAAAAAATGCCTTTGAGTAATTCTTCTCTACTGTGTACGAGAATTATAAATTCGTGCAGCTTCATTGTTAGTTTGGTATAAAATGAAAGTATGTTGACAATCAAACTTCAGCAGGCGCGAATTAGAATGAACTAATAATTATAAAGGCATTAGCTAATTATTAAGGGCTTTCTGTTATATAATACTTTTCATGAACGAAACAAGAAGAATGTTTCATTATTTTAAAAAATGGTTGTGAATAAATAAGTGCTGGTGAATTTAAATAATTGATGGTAAATTTCAATTAGACTCCTCTATTACGGACTTTTCCATACCCGTGCACTAATATAGTTGTTTAAATTAGCTCTCATAATCCGCATATCAGTGAACTTTAGAGCTTAATAACTTCTTTCCTAGTTGAAAGCGAGTTTTTTATTTTAATGGATTTGTGTTTAGTGCATCAAAATACATTATTGTAAAAAATTTGAAAGAAATCGGTTGGGAGGACGCAATACTTCAGTTATAACGTTAATTTATCCAAAAATACCATCTTACGAATTATACAGTTATTTAATAAAATTAAATCCCAGAAAGGGTATTCAACATATAATGTAATTTTAATACATGCATGCTGTTTTTTATTTATGGCTAGAAACAGAGAGGAGCGAATCTCATCAAAGAAAATAGCAAAGAGCATGAGTCATGAGCAACGATTTTACCCTACCCAGAGGTGCAGGCAAGAGTTCAGTTCCTTCTCATCCGTCAAAGTTTTCTTGTGGAAATAGATTATTACGATTTAGATTTTAGTGGACTCAATTTCGAAAATTTGGTATTTCCTGTCACACGGGAGAAGAAGTGGAGATATTCATGAAATTAGGGTTTCCCAGTGGTTTAGTGGCTAACGCCTTAGATTATTAAGCAGGAGACGGGGGTTCGAGTCTGTCCGGCGGCAGGAATTTTTCTCATCTCAAGGCTTGTTGAGAAGGTTCCTTGCCTCACTATAGATGTGGGGCTAATGGCCCAGTTGTTGGTGTGCCATAAATAAATTTTAAAAAAAATATTGACATTAATCAGTTGCGAAATGTCCATAGTGAGTTTCACTATTTATTCCATCCCACTTTTTGTAAAACACAAATCTATTTTCTGGATCTTTTTGATCCCACAAAGGTTTCCTTTAGAACGCTGAACTAATTAAATTATCCAGATTCATTTTTAAACTAATAACACAAAAGGTGGAATGACGGAGGATCATCGTGATGAGAGCAGCAAAGTCTTGAAATCATTGCTTTGCTCTCCTCGACTTCTGCAATCTGGTCCACCCTGTGCACTTATGTATCCTAACGCATTAGTTTGTTTGGTTATGTTGTGATATGAAGCACAAAAGTATTATTGGCAACATAACCGAGTTTAGAACAGAAGAATCTATATTCATATTCCTGCCTGGCGATTTACTTTACCTAAAAAATGAAGAGCTTAAATCTAAGTCAATGTATGTGAATATCGTCCTGTGTCATGTACAGCAGCTTAATAAATTTACTTTAATGAATGGATTGTTGGATTGAAACAAATATCTTATTGAACATTTATGGGAACCACGACATGAACATTAGAGAAAGAAGAAACAAAGCAAAGAAAAATGATGGTTTGAGCTAAATGGTATAATTTAACATTTTAATCAAACCATTTAATTTAAACTACCTTAACAAAGCATCAATCACAGGAACGGTTAGGTAGTACATATCCTCATAAGAGTAAAAAAAAAAAAAAAAAAAAAAAAAAAAAATACGGCAATATCTATTTTAAGTTTGGCCATTGAAATAAAGATTATTATCATTAATGATATATTACGTAATTGGGGAGAGAAGTTAATAACAAACGGTTTATTTTAAACAAGTAAATGATCTTTATATTATATCTAAGAGCATTGATTAAAAACAATTTTTTTAAGAAGAAAAATAGAAACAAAAAAGTTGAAATTTGACATGGGACAAGTATGTAATAATTCATATTCTTCTGTATTTAGAATCATCCAAAAGTTTAGATGCTTCAATATTATATCAGATAATATTTCTAGGAAAAACTAACTTCTACAGTAATCTATATAACCTGTCAATATTTTAAAACCTATGCTAACTCCTAATCTAAGTAAAAAAACTCATGTTTAAGCCGAAATAATATTTTCTCAATTGGTTTAAAACAAATAATAACAGTAAGACAACCTTCTGAAAATGAACCCACCAGTTAACATCATAAGTACATCAATTAAATGAGTTTTTCATTTACTAGAGGGTGAAGAATCTTACAATGTAATTTAGAATGGATATACAAAGAAGTTACTAATTCACAAACAGATAAAATAAAACTTAAGTCATTCTTTCCTGTGAATCTGATCATACCGAATGTTTTAGAAGGAATACATCAAAATAATTCCTATTAATTTCATAGGTTCATGTTTAAAAAAATAATCTTCTTTACATGAACTTGGTTCTACACTTTGAAAAAACTAACATATTCATTATATATCACTCCACTGCAGCCTTTTAGGAATACATCACAATCCCTAAGCACTAAAAATATGTTTTAACCTAAAAAGTGTTCAATGCTCTCACATAAACTGCACTCATAGCAGCGGAATCTCAACACTAATATATCTGAAATTGCAAATAAAGTAAACTTTCGTCATAGACTTAAACCTGTGAAGGAAAACATAGTAAAAATAATAAAATACAAGAAATTTGTATCATATAAATGGTTGCATACCCTGAATAAGGAGTAATAAATTCCTATAAAATAAAAAAGTGTGTAGAATAACTTATTGAAAATGCTGATAAATTCAGGGGAATTTCTTCCAGTATAATAAAAGTTAAATCTAGAACAAGTATTCAAATTATGAAGAGCCTGATAAACAGAAATTAAGCCCAGCTCCATGCATGGCTTCAATGAAGAGCTTGGGACTATGAAAATCATATCACTGAAATAATAGCATTTCAACCATTCCTACGAATGTCTCAACGTTTTTGGTTACCTGTCTCTTGACTAGAAGGTCTTGGAAAATCAATGAAACCATAATATAAGCTTATTTCATACATAAAATTGCTTAAAAAAACACCACAAAATGAAGATATAAGTTGACAATATGGCGAACAACGCGAGCTGAGCTAGCCACAGCCTTCTCATACAAGATCAATACTGTGTTCAGATAATAAACAATTATTTTCTTATCTCAAAACTAAAACTGTAAAACATGTGATAAAAATAAAAAATAAAGAAATTTAGAAATAAGTAAAACATCAATATTAATAAGTTTAGGTTTACAAAATAAAATTGTATCCCCGATACACTCTAGAGAAATTAAAAATCTGTTTTACTTTATTGAGGTGACATTCAGTAAATGTTATGTAGATGATAATTTATGAATGAAAATACGGTATATTTGAGTAAAGTGGCATGCTCCAGATTTAATTATGAACGGATGCTCTTTGATAAGGGGTACACAACTGAATCATAATTAGATTGTTAGTAGTTTTGTTTATTTGAAGCATATGTATTATTTACTTCTTTTTTTTTTTTTGTCGATGAACTATGTTTATAGTGACTCACAGCCAAAATGATGCAAAGGATTTACTTAAAAAAAAAATATTTTATACCAAGCCAAAATTTATTTTCAACAATCTTTTTGCAAAAAATACAGTAGCATCAGCAGGCAAGAATTTACAATAGCTATACATTTATTTGGCATCAAATCATATTAAAAAAAAAAAAAAAAAAATCTTCACCCATGTTCGATGGTCGGGCAAAGATTTCATTTTTATGAAGCACTTCGTTTACCTTTCTCCAGGCATCCTCGCTAATTGGGAAAAAAGTACCGAAAGTGACCTTTGCAGCACCGATTGTTGGCTTTTATTCTCATTTTGCTCAAAACTCAAGATGAAAATAATTTTAAAATGCCCAAAGTCCTATAAAAAAGTACTAGAATTTTCATTCTGGCTCTGAGAAGTGGGGGGCCCGGCTCTGAGAAGTGGGGGCCCGGCTCTGAGAAGTGGAGGCTCGGCTCTGAGAAGTGGGGGCCCGTGATCTGGTCCCGGGCCCGGCTCAGAGATGTGGCGGCCCTGTCTCCAGGTGAAACTTCTTCCATCAGAGCCAACCAAATTAAATTTTGACTCATTTGAAAACAAAACAGTTTTCTAGAAGTCCATCTCTTTTTTAAGTAATCCTTAGCAAAAGCAATTCCTATTTTTTTGTTTTAGCGCGGTTCCTCTGTCCCCCCATAGGGAGGAACCCCGCTTATAAGGTTGATCTCAAGACGCAATCCGAAAAAAATCGTTCCGCATACTTCATATGCTTGTAAGTACTCGTTTCATAGGCTTCTTGGCCTAGGAAAACGAATGAAACCATTTTTAAGGCGATAGCTTTAACCGTTTACGATAAAATTGGAAAAATAGTTGTTGAATAACGTTTTTTGGTTTGGGTACTTAAAATCATGGGATTCGGTTGAAACATTTTCTGCATGTTCGAATTTCATGAAAACTAATATGTTGAAATTTTGGTTACGTTTGGAGATAAGGAAGGGTTAGAATAAAATATTTTATTAACAAATATGAAAAGTTTTGGAAACTTCGTATACTTTCATTAATTTTTTTTTTTTTTTTTTTTTTTTTTTTTTGGGTGCGTCTACTGCTTAGGTCATTAGCATCTACTTTCATTAATTTTTTTTTTTTTTTTTTTTTTTTTTTTTTTTAACGGCGCATCTACATCTTGGCCATTAGCGCCGGGCTATCTATAGGTTGTCACCCTTTCCTTTCATTAATATCTCGAAAACGGTGGAGAATCTTGGGAAGCGGAAGGTTACCATTCGAAAGCTTACTAAATGCTCTACAAAAAAGGTTCTGAAGAAAGTTTTGACTAAACAATGTCAATCGGAGAAATAAGTGCATAAAACTTTCGGTTATTTGAACGGTTCTTTTTGTCTGTTTTTATTTCTTGATATTTTTTTTATTGCTTCTAAAAAGAGAATGTATTTCTCAATAAAACAGTATAAGTAAAATAAATAAAAAAAAATGTTTAGTTCCATTTTAAGCTTTCAAAATGACACTATGGATGAGAATGGTTGCGTCTTAAGACGACCCTGTGTAGGGTCAGACATCTCCCCGGGTCGAGGTACTAGGCAGGCTTCAGGTAGGCGTTTATTGTACTTCATAAATCAAGATGCATCCTAGGAGAGCTGACAGATATTTTACCTGTAGGAACTCATGCAGCCAAATGCTATAGTAGAAATATAATTATATTTTGTTGTTGTATGTGGCGTAGCTCATTAAAAAATAACTCTGCTTTCTCATTTTCTTTTACAATTTTATTTTGTTTAATTGCATTTAAAACTAAAATGGGTATGTTAGTAAAGCAAGTTAAGTAAATTAGAAACATATTCGTAGTAGAGTCTTCGTAGAGCGAAACTTGGGACGGCGGAAAGAGTAATTTCCGCTTAGAATAGTTTCTTGTGCCTTGCCGACAATCTTGCTTTTCTTTGGAATATGTGTTTACATTAAGAATGATCTAAACAAAGTAATAACTGTTTCTATTCTAAGTCTACAAAATGACACTAGGGATATGAATGGAACCACGCTAAGATGATGCAGTTACTGCGAGTCGGACTTTTTGTTGTTGTCATGAAGTTTTTGCCTTGCAACTCTACCGTTGTATTGTTTTTTTCGAATGGGTTTAGCACGTAATGTTTTATTTAAATGTTTTTCGACTAATGTAGTCAATGCCCAAAATCCAACGTTCGTCATTAACAGTAAACTATTTTTTTTTTTTTTGCACCCACACTTGCTATGTATTATTCTTTTTTCATTTTTAAAACGTCCACTAATATGTTGAACGGTCGCATAACTCTTATTAATAGTAGACGTGATTTATTGTCGTATTTTTCCCATGTTAAAATTGTAAATCACATTTGCCGGTCAGGAATTATATTTTTCGTTCAGGAATAGTTGTATGTGCATCCATTTTAACCAAAATCTCGAACGAGACTGATTACTTGTATTCATATTGTATGTTTTTGTTTTCATTAAATAAAATAAAAAGGAATTAAAAGAGGTAACTTTTCTCTCCCTACCAAATTATTAATATGGTCGTAATTTGTTTGTTTGCTTCGAAACTCGTTATTTATCAACAACTAATAAGGACAAATTGTAGTGAATGTAAGCCAAATCTGTGCTTTTGGAGGGGGTTCATCTTTAGTCCAAAGTAAAATGTAAATAAGCACTTTGGAACGTCATTTTTGTTCTTATTCGAAGAATATAGCTAAATCATTCAAAAATATTGGGAAATATTTATCCTGGAAACCTGAAAAATCGTAGACGTGAATGTTTTCTCGAAAACCAGGAATTTCGTAAGCTTTTTGAATGGTTACCTTGCACTTACCACGATTTCACAACCATTTTCGAGATACATATTTAAGAAAATCCAAAACTACTAATTTCTGTTAATATTTTTTTTTTGTGGCTATTTACCTGGAAAACATTGTACCGGTAAAAATTATGATAATTGAAACATTCTGTTGATGCTTCCTACATTTCTCGTCAGATCTTCCGGATATAGTCGACGTCATTAGGAGTTTCTGTATTTGGTTTTATTGGTGCTTTTGATTGCATTTATTTATTTTTATTAACAGTTTATAGCAACTCAGGCTATTAAACTGAGACAATAAAGAATTAATAAAAATTATAAGTCAATGTTTCCAATGTTGAAACAAGCAAATCGTAATGTAGTACGTCATAACTGTGTTAAAATTTAGATAACTCTGTGTATATATTTCTGAGGTTCACTCAGTAATATTTATTTCTTTAAATAAAAGAGAGAAAAAAAGAATAAACATATAAATAAATTCGTTTAGAGCCTTCTGCTCAAATTCAGGAACATAAATATGCTTTAGGTCCACCCGAAAAACCTATGTAATGTACTGTATAACATACAGTCTTCTTTTTCGTAAATGGCCACCGCGCATGCGACGCCAGTGGACACTTTTTTGTAACGTTTTTTCCAGTTTAGTCATCGCTAAAGCATATTTTAGCTAAAGAGATTTTTTTTTTTTTTTTTTTTTTTGTGCTAGAAACGATTGGGAATACCAACCAAGGTGAGGAATAACCCTTCAAAGCTCAAAAATATACTTTTATTATATCATCTCTACGATTCGGACTATTCGTCCATCTTCAGGACATATTGGGAATATGTCTGTGATATATTTACTATCGTCGGAAAGTATTTCGTTCATGTTTTGTGGTAAGTTACTGCTTTGTCTGAGTACCTATGCAGCCTGTCAGTAATTGTTTAACAGTAAGTGCTGTATTGCAGTATTGGCATATTGGTCTGTCTTGTCCTGTCATAAGGTATGAGTGAGTCAGTAGGGAATGGCCCATCCTCATGCGGCAGAGGACGACTTCTTCTCGACTGTTACACCTCCTGCTTGAAGGCCTTTCTCCAACTGTATCCTTAATCTTACTTAATTTATTTTCTCTAATTTTAAACCAGATTTCTTGCGAAATTCGCATTATTCTTTCTTTAGCTTCCTTGTGCAAGTCTTGGTACGTCAAGCTGTCAGTGTCCAGTTGTTCTTTTCGTCCTGTAAGTTTTGCTTGTATGTCAACGTTGGTACTTGGTCCGATGTCTTTATGTCCTGGTAGCCAATACAGAGTGACTGTCTTGTTTAGTAATACCATTTTATTCATTCTGTATCTCTTGTAAAGGATTAGAATTGTAAATGTCCTGTAATGTAAGTAACGAGATCAGGTTATTTATTTCATTTTGAGCGAAGAAAAAACCTTTTTAAAATCTCAAATAAGGAGAAACATGCATGCAGTTTTGTTTTAGCTTATTAATTATTAACTGTTATGTAGGGTAGAAGGACTTAACAACGCGTGTTGAAGTAAAAAAAAATAAAATGTAATTTCCACTATAATTTTCATTTGAACCTCACCTCAGCCATCTTTATTTATTAGCTAATTAAATTTTATCACATGACGTTTCGGCCTCAGGACCACCCTCACAATACTTCAGTCATATGTTCACACATTATTAACCCTATTTCAACAAGGGCTTGTCATCAATTGTAATATTGAAGCTGCTAACCTTTAAACTTTAGTTACATTTTATTTAGCACCATTTGACCTAACTAAAAATTTAAGCTACAACAGACCATGTGGCCACAACATTCCACCATTTTTCTTCATTTTTTTAGAAAAATGGTGGAATGTTGTGGCCACATGGTCTGTTGTAGCTTAAATTTTTAGTTAGGTCAAATGGTGCTAAATAAAATGTAACTAAAGTTTAAAGGTTAGCAGCTTCAATATTACTATTGATGACAAGCCCTTGTTGAAATAGGGTTAATAATGTGTGAACATATGAATGAAGTATTGTGAGGATGGTCCTGAGGCCGAAACGTCATTTGATAAAATTTAATTAGCTAATAAATAAAGATGGCTGAGGTGAGGTTCAAATGAAAATTATAATGGAAATAATTTATACATCGGAAATTCCTGTGGATAATCCTTAACATGTCAATAAAATATAATGTTCACTTATAGTACGTCAATTTCTTCTAAAACTACAATTTTGAATAAATGGAATTTTGACTAAAATAAATTGTTCATTGACTTCTCGAATATGAGGTATTTTATATATATATATATATATATATATATATATATATATATATATATATATATTACTGTCGTCACTGCACATGATCTCCAAGGAATAAGGGTCATTCCATATCAAGTGATCCACAGTTTTTCCCCTCATTTTTTTGATTTTTTTAAAATTTGGTTCATCAATAGTACCCCATACGACTATTCAAAATCCAAATTTTTAGAAATTTATCTTTATTAGTTTTCGAGTTATGAATGCTTAAGTGTTTTAAAAAAAAAAACACATTTTAGGACCGACACTTGATCATAAAATGTACCATAACTCCCAAACGAAATGCGCTAGAGAGGTGTGGTAAAAAGCATTCGTTAGTGTATTAAATTCTGATTAAAATGATATATATCATGACTTATTTATGAAAATTGAAATTTTAAGGTAATTTTTAAAACTTTAAAATTTACATTTCTCTTAAAACGTATGTTTAAAAATTTTCAAAAAATTTGAAATTTTTCTTTGATATTTTATCTCAGTTTTGTGTAAATTTCAAGCTGGGATCTCAATGGGATCATATTTATTTTAATTATTAACTTTATTTTGATACTTAAAAAAATTAAAATTTTCAGAAAAAGAAATGAAATTCATCTAACAAACACAGGGTGCCCCCCCCCAAAACGGCCTAACTTTGGGAATCGATGCAGGATGAAAAAATAAAGAAAAAAAGTCCTTTGGCATATTTCTCGATTTGCTTCCTTTCCGAAAAAAACTAAAACAGAATTGTGAAAAGGCACTATTTCATAATTCCTACATAAAAATCATTAAAAGTACGTTTCATCTTCCACTCCCTCTACCCACACACCTATCCCCCCCCCCAAAAAAAAACAACAAAATTTCTTGCTCGAAAAAATTAACTGACACCATGTAAAGTGGTAAGTTCAACATAATTTAAAATATCTACTTTCCTTCTGAGAAAAGTGCTAAAACACACACAAAAAAAAACCTTTAAATTCTTGATAAAAATTAATGTTCAGTCCTTAAAACATTTTAAATTTAATTCGGGACACATACATAATTATAAAATAACAATTTCTTCTTCTAATAATTCTAAATTATCAATTTACAAACTGTTCAAAGATTTGTCCCCTTGCAGCAATACAGGCATCACAATCCACAGATTGGATGGCATTTGTGAATTGCTCTGCTGTAATCAGTTCCCAGGCCCATCTGATGAGATGGATGAGGTAATCCCTTGAGCCAATGGGCTCTCTGTAGGCCAAATCTTTAATGTGTCCCCATGCGAAGAAATCCAAGAGCGTGAGGTCTGAAGACCGAGCCGGCCAAGATACGGGCCCACCAGGTCCAATCCAACGCCATGGATAGTTAATGTCCAACCAATTTCAGACGGCCCTCCCGTAGTGAGCTGGACAACCGTCGACTTGGAATCTCTGTGACAAAAGGACTACCTCCAAGAACGACGACAGTTTATTATAGAGGAATGCGTCGAAAGACTCAGCGTTAAGTCGAGGGGTAAACAAATGTGGACCTAATATTTCATTATTACACACAAAATCAGAAGCATATTCACTCCTATATTGGGGGGGGGGGCTTAAAGGAGGTGGGGGTGAATGGGTGTCGGGAGGGGGTGGGTTTGATACATGTACTTGAATTGAAAAAATTGATCTCCCTTTTAATAGACGTATTTTTCATAATTTCTTTTAGTTTTAGCACTTTCCTCCGAAGGAAAGTAGCTATTGAGGTTGGACTCATGACGGAATTTTTGCAAAATTTCTTCAAATCTTTATCGATCCTACCTAGTAGACAGCGAAAATGACCCCCGTTAAAATTTATATATGTATATATATATATGCATATATATATATATATATATATATATATATATATATATATATATATGTGTGTCTGTTAACACGATAGCGGCCAGAGTTTTTGTTTTTTCGTCACGAAACTTGGTATATAGCATTCAATTAGCAAACGATTGAACGAGTTTGTTAACCACCAAAATTGGTCCACCGGAAGGGGGGGTTTACCCCGAACCCAAAACACTAATTTGACCATTTCAGCCGTAATATTTGTTATATTTCAACGAAACTTGGTATTCGTAGTGGTAATATAGAGAGAAAAGTGAGATATAAAAATGAACTAAATCGGTTCATAAGGAGGGGGGGTTTACTCCGGACCGACAATACCAATTCGCCACTACCAGCCGTGATTTTTGGTATATTTCGACGAAACTCGGTATTCATTGTGGTAATCTACAGGTAAATATGTGTTGTAAAAATAAACTAAATCGGTTCATTAGGAGGGGGGTTTACTCCAGACCCACAATACCAATTCGCCACTACCAACCGTGATTTTTGGTATATTTCGACGAAACTCGGTATTCGTAGTGGTAATCTACAGGTAAATATGTTTTGTAAAAATAAACTAAATCGGTTCATTAGGAGAGGGGTTTACTCCGGACCCAAATTACTAATATACTCATACTGGTCGTAATTTCTGCTGTATTGTAACGAAACGCGGTATACGTCGTGGGTAGCTCATGAGAAAGAAGTGTTGTAAAAATGAGCTGAATCGGTCAATCGGAAAGGGGGGTTTACTTTGTAATATATTTCAATAGAAAAGCCAGCCAGACATAAGTTCACAAAGGCGCCGCAAGGAGCGCTAGAGGGACTGTATCCGGTTCTTGCGTTAGATCAAAATACGATAATATGAGGTTTTTTGTATTTATTACGTAGTGTAATAGGTACCATGTGTAAACATAACTCTGGAAGCAAATTAATAATTGATCAGTTACTCATTACAAAATTAAAAGAGAACTATTCATGTTTTTATTTTATTTATGTAGGATATTTTAAACAAATTGTTCTGGAAAGCAGTCTACACTACCCAAATTCTGAGGAAAGTGCTTAGTTATGCAGCTCCTGCGTGACGGACTTTTTTGCGCCCTTCTCGGACACTAAGCCAAAACGAGATGCATGCCAAAGGCCTTTTTTTCATTGTTTTTTCGTCTTGTGTCTATATTAGATTGATTTCATTTCATTTTCTGACAATTTTTAATTTTTGACGTACTAACGAGATACCAAGCTACCTTTGATTAAGTTATTAATTAAAATAAATATGATTCCATTGATATCCCAACTTGAAATTTACACAAAACTGAGATACAATATCAAAGAAAAATTACAATTATTTTGAAAAATTTTAAACATACGTTTTAAGAGAAATTTAAATTTTAAAGTTTTAAAAATTGCCTTAAAATTTCAATTTTCATAAATAAGTCATGATATATATCATTTTAATCAGCATACACTAACGAATGCTTTTTACCACACCTCTCTAGCTCATTTCGTTTGGGAGTTATGTTACATTTTATGATCAAGTGTCTGTCCTAAAATGTGCTTTTTTAAAAAACTTAAACTTTCATAACTCGAAAACTAATAAAGATAAATTTCTAAAAATTTGGATTTTTAATTGTCTTATGGGGTAGTATTGATGAGCCAAATTTAAAAAAAAACAAGAAATATGAGGGAAATTTTTTCCTTGTTTTTGGATAACTTGATATGGAATGACACATAAGGAGTCTGTAGTCTCTTTGGGGTAGGAGCAGTCTAGAGGTTACTAGTAGCCCAGGCAACTTTTATGAGATAAAAAAATGAACTCACAATGCTTGGAAAGATTATTGTCAAAAGCCCAAGGGTTGAACTACCAGATAACACTTACCGCAGTCTATTCTATGAATTTGTAAGTAGCAAACAGAGGGAAAAACTGTGCCGTAATCTGAGCACATCATACGAATAAAAGATCCCGCCAAAACTGATTTTGATCTATGTGGGCTGGAGGCGCCAAACGGCAGTTGGTTCAAATATAATTGTCTAGCTGTCGCTACAGAACCATCAGGGAATTTCCTATGTTTATAAATAATTGATTTCTCCTTACTGAATGAGTTTCTCTGCCCTACCGGATGAACTAACGACGATATAGAATGCAGTTGTGCCGTTCGTCCATACCAATGAAGATTAAGCAAGGTTTACTCCAAGGGCATAGCGTCATTAATATGCCATGGAGAAGTTCGTCAGAAACCTTTTGGCGTCACGGGGGCTCTGTGCCTTCATGACAACTCGCATAAAGCTCCTTATATGTTGACCATATCTGCATATTCAGTTTGATCCAGGTTACGGTCTGAGGAGCATCGATATATGTTACCCGATTACATTCCTCTGCTGATAGTCATATTGCCTCGAGTGTCTTCCGATTTTTCGGCCTTAGGATAGCCTTAAAATTCTTTTATTTATTATTGTAGACGAATTCGTTGACAAAGAATAACTTGGCGCCATTATTTTGGGCACTGCGCCTCCAAAACATATTCATTTCAATTTAGTGAGTTGACAACATTGGTGCTCTCTCCTAAAAAATATTCTCTAATCTTAATAGTACTCATGTGTATGTATGTATTTCATATATAAAACCACATTGCAATGTACTGGCAGCCGGGTTATCACGGATTAGGAAAAACGTACGTGGTAGATCCGTCTGCAAAACTTGCTACTAGACAAATTGAGCTCATCTGATCTATCACACATCTAGACTTGACCAATACGATTAAACTAAATATAATAAATAATTGCCAATACAGTTGGACTCGACAAACTGACAGTGGCGGCTAAAGGGGTGGGCTTGGGGGGGGGGGCTTAGCCCCCAGAAAGAAAATTCAGAATCATTTTCGATTAAGTTAGAAAAATAAATTTTTTTGGCAAATTAATAGAAATAAGTTCTAAATAATGCATGTTCTTAGTTTATCAAATACTTCCTTAATGATTTCCAGGTGGCTGGTTATAAAAAATTGATTCTACACCCCCAGGCACGGCGGTAAGCCCATACTAAATTAGCCCCCCCCCAGAAATGTTTGCCTAGAGCCGCCTATGCAAACTGACAATAAATTACAATCAAAATACTACTTAAGAGTGGACGTCCAGCTGACGCTAAAACAAACGGGAAGAAATAGTCCTGGCTCGGATTTACAGATTGGTAATCGCACAGTTAGGACGACTACAGGAATTCTATAGTCATTAATAAATTTAATTTCTCCACGAATTTCCATCCAAATTGAAATCAGTAAACAGCGTTGGAAAGTGCTAAAAAATACGCTTTGACATTATCTATCTCAAGATCTGCTGAACGGAATTAAATACCTAAAGCGTCTAATTAGGAGTATTTTTTTTAGCCCTTTCCCTTTTTTTAGCGATTCCTGATTTCGATTTGTTTGAAAATTTGCGGAGATAGTAGATTTTTTTTTATAAGCAAAAAATCGTTATTAAACTGTCAGTTTTAATTGTGTATTTAAAAGTGACAGTTAAAACGGTACGTGGGTGGCCGGCCTAATGTGCTGCCTTTCTCCACTAGAGATTTTATAACTTAAAAGGAACCACTGAGTCTATAAAAGTCCTCCCTCATATTGACGTGCTTCGAGTATGGACAGGCACCCGTAGTAAACCACTGACAAATACTCCTGCGTTCGCTGAAGGCCGCCCGGAAACCCGGTCTGCTCAAGACACTGACTGAGAGCACTTCTCATCCGAACTCCTTTAATTTATAGAGGACCAAGAGATGGACGACACCACGATTAGGGGGCACACTTGGACCGCGGATCGTTACCATGGTGAAGAAGGTGGCGGTGGGAGAGAAGTTGTATAACGTTATATACCGCACTATGATATACTGGATCTCGAAAGGGAAGTTCATTGCTAAGAGTCATCAGTATCCATAAGTGATGAGGGAGTCTGATGTTTTATGGAATAGCTCTCCAGTTGGGGAGAGGAGCAAGAATTGGAGAGGAAGGGGTCTAAGGTGGGAGATTTACTTCAAGTGCCTCCCACCTCAGCCTTCTCTCTTAGAACCATATATCTTTTGGACAGAAGCCACCTCTAAGTCTGGCTTTACCACTCTTAAGGGAATAGTCGACAGACAGAGAAGTGCTATATTCTTCACAGATTCTCTTTGCCCGTCTTCAAATATCCTAAGCCAATTGTTCATTCGTAAATCGTACACTGTGGATGTTCTCTGATTTTTTCTACAAAAATCAACCAGAGTAATCTTACCACTCATGAGATCCAAAATCATGTGGACTAGGGTCGGCGTAGCGGGACTTGATCGGATGATAAAGTGTACACTCGCGCGACTTACATATGGAACGCCAATATTGTTTGTAAACATCTACACGTGAATGTCAGTACATTTACACGTACTTACCTATATATATATACAGACACATATAATTGCCAAATAACAATTTGGCGTAAGTTCCTTACAAGCTTAAAAGAACCTATAAACCCCCCTTTCAATTTTTGTTGTTTTTATTTACGGCGCACAGTGATGCCAGAGCGGAAAAAAATCTATTTTCGAAAGCACTGATTTCGATTCTCTACTTTGTGATTTTCGCACTACATTAGCTACAGGATGTAAGTACAGGAGGATTTTTTCCCCCAGTTTCAAGGGCATTCCCATTAATTTAGCCCTAATTTGAGAATGGTTGAAGTTTGACCAAATTACACACTAGTCTAATTTAGTGATATATAACTGTAAAAAAATTTGTTCCCTGCTCTACGGTGGTCAACTAACCCACACAAAAGCCAAACTGGGCATTAGATCTATTGACAACGCCAAAAGTTAGGAATTTTAGATAAGCATTTAAAACAGCTATGATTACAAAAAAAAAAAAAAAAAAAAAAAAAAAAAAAAAAAAACTCCGGCTTCCTCCGAGATGTGGAAGATCACTTTTCAAACTAGACGTGTTAAAGTAAATTTTGGAACAAAAATCATATGCCTTTATCTGCCTATCCGATCAAGACCGCAAAGAAAGTAAAGGATAACAGTAGGTATTTGTTTGCCCCACTATCTAGTTTACCGAATTGGTTCAGATAATACAGGTCTCCACGTCAAAACAATTTTAATTCGAGTTCATTCTTGGCGCTAACGTTGTTCAGTCATGAGCTCTCATGAGTTAAAATTAAATATCGCGATTTGTTTGAGTGCATGTGGGGGGGGGGCTGGTAAGACTTATTCCTTCAACAAAATAACC
This sequence comes from Gonocerus acuteangulatus, assembly GCA_946811695.1. Classification (NCBI taxonomy): domain Eukaryota; kingdom Metazoa; phylum Arthropoda; class Insecta; order Hemiptera; family Coreidae; genus Gonocerus; species Gonocerus acuteangulatus. The sequence continues at coordinate 41,988,699 of OX328127.1, read as the reverse complement.
CTGAACTAATTTTTAAATATACTCAAAATACATGTTGCAACTTGTTTTGATGAGTAGGACCTGTTCCAATACACATCTCTAGGACACATTCGAATCTCCAGATAACATAAATATTTCCATGACAGATCCACGTCTCCAGGAGGCATACTCATTTCTTGGAGACATACACATCTCTAGAAGACACACACATTTCCATGACAGAAAAGCATATATTCACGCCTTAACCACTATCATCGGAATAAGCTAATTCATTTGCTATTTTTCATTTTATTCTATTATATTATATTATTATTTAATTCTAATTAGATGAAATACTACAAATACATCTTTCTACTCTATATCCTTTCATTAATATGTTGTTTTTTATTAGGGCTATTCATTTTTTTTTTCTCCAAATTCGAGGACTTTTGGAATTCTGTTAGAGGGAAAATTAATTTCTACATTACTCGCGAGGCTATCTAAATCAATCTGTCTTTATGTCTGATTATTTCCTAAGAATTATTATTACGTATTCTTGCATAAAATATAAGTTAAAACAAAATTCTTATTTTCGAAGGTGGCTCACGCCAGGGTGTCGTGCAGCAGGCCCCTCCGCAATGGTCTAGTGGTAAAAATGTAATCAGTGAACGAACACTTCAACCTTTTTTACGATCCTCATTACTTTTTATTGCGGACTATTACGCGGTTATAAAAAAAAAAACTAACTCGCGTGCATAAGAAGTCCTGGTGTAGCTGAAGGACCGACTAAGTGATTTTAATTATTTCCGTTCACTATGTCCTCAATTAAATCACGAAACCTAGGAATAAGAAATTGTACATTATATATATATAAATCTACACCGTTTGACCGATTTTGACCAAACTTGGCACACAGTCTCAAATTTATTTGTTGATGTTCTTGATAATTAGAATAATTCGAACTCATTCATGACATTACATCATTATATAATCATGGTATAATTATATATATCAACAGTCACTGTCTAAATAAGGAGCGCTAGCCTTTCTTTGATAATAATCTACTCACAGGCTGTGGTGCTGGCCTCTCCCGGCTGTTTTATGAATTACTTGACAGATATAAACAAATTCACACCGTTTGACCGATTTTGACGTGACAGGGTATACAGGTAGATCTTGATACGGGAAGAGTCATAGGCAGGAAGTAGGTGTAGCATGGCACGCTGGGTAACAGCTGGTGTGTGTATATATATATATATATATATAAATTCTTTTTGATCTTAGGAGGCATGGGGTCCGTCGTCCTAAAATCCAAAAGAATTTAGATATTTTGGGTCATCTACAAGAATAAATAATATATATATTTTATATATATATATATATATATATATATATATATATATATATATATTTATAAAATATGCTTGTAATCCGTGTTCTCAACTAAATCTTTTAAAATTGGCAGAAGGTCATATATTATAAATTATTATTATTTAATTTCGTATCAATGTCTTTTTATTACGTGCTCTACATGTTTCGCGCCACTAGACGCCTCTCCAAGAGCTACTTAAATAAGTACGCTTCATTTAAGCCCCAAATGACCCCAAGAAAGACTCCGCATAATCGCAAATAATCTATTTGGTTACAATATTTAATAATAAATCTAAATTGGGTTTCATTAAAGAAATTGTAAATGACAATAAAATTATATTTCTTGATGTTGAAATTACTAGAATAACATAAAATACTTCGGAATTTAAATGCCAGCCGAAAAAAACTTTCTCTGGTTGCATGATTATTTTTACTCTTGTCATCCATTAAACTTTAAAAAGAACCCTTTATAGAATAGGACTTTGACAGCATTACTTCGAACCTAAATAAAATATTCAAACGAAATTAAGGACAAATTCTGGGCTATATTCAAAAATAATACTTATCCTAATGAGGTAAAAGAAAGGGAAATCAGAATGGCTAAAAAATATATATTTTATGGAAAAAAGATAAATAAGACTCATACCAAAGAAAACAACCATTTAATGGTATATCTTCTATTTTTTTTTAAATCACAGTGCAATTTCATCCCATGTGATTTTATTGCTTTAAGAAATTTTAATCTACTATATATGTATTTGTCAAATACCACTCACTCACTCACACCTGACCTATCATACCCCAGCCCAAACCACTCGACAGAAAATTTTGAAATTTCGCATGAGCACTCCCTATATAACGTAGGCACTCACTAAGAAAGGATTTTTTGATATTCGAATTTTTAAGTATTTTTAGAGGGGTTTAAGCATGCGTTGCTAGGACGATAACAGAACAGCTGTTACCGTATTGTATCTATTGCACAGTATTATTTTAAATTGAGGTTAATTTCAACTATGATAGCAGACCTTGAATTGCTAGAAATAAACTGTGATTTTGTCACTGACAGAGTTTACGCCCTGGTGATGCTCCATCCGAGGTAATAATATCCCGAACCACTTGACACAAAAATTTGAAATTTTGCACGGACAATCAGTTTAGAATGTAAACACTCGCTCAGAAAGGGTTTTTTTGATATTCAAATGTTTAAGTACTTTTAGGGGGGCATGAATTATTAAGAAGTTCCTCATCGGCTCAAAAATGGTTCGATTTTGATAACATTTGCTACAAAAATCTTTCTTCTCATTATAAAGGTCAAGTTCATTAACCAGTTGAATCCGTTTACTGGAACATGGTTATTGGAGCAAAATTTGTGCGAAAGATTCCTTAACGTAGGAAAACGAATGAAACCATTTTTTAAGCGAGTTCTGTAGCCATTTACCAGAAAAATTGATAGAAATACTTTTCAAAACTAATTTTCGGTTTGGGTATTCAGAAAAGAAGTATTTGGGAAAAAATTGTATGAATGGTGATACAAAGTTTTCGGATCTCAGTATATTTTCTAAAATATCTCGAAAACGGTTGGGAACTCGTAGAAAGTGGAAGGCGGCTATTCGAAAGGTTACTAAATTCTCTACAATAAGATTCTGTTGTAATGTTCGGTGAATCGAAGAGATAAGTGCTTAAAACTTCAAATTTGTTAGTTTTATGCTTTTCAACGTGTATTTGTCTCTGATTTTTGATCATATCGTATTTAACTGAATATAAAAAATACTTATCGGCCGTGGTGAAGCACGGGTATTCAGCTAGTAATTTATATTAGATAGTATGCCAATTTTCAATAAAAATCAGGAGGCCGTGAGTGTTGAGGCGTGAGCACTCCGTGCCTAGATTCGTGGATTCTATTCCCACAAAGACAATCAGCGCTATCTTCAATAGGAAAGGGGTGGTGCTATGTAGCCTAAACCTTCTCTTATATGGACGTTAACATTTAAATAAATGAATACCAATAAATTTGAGGTAGTGAATGAACAAACATTGTTTCGTCATATATATATATATATATATATATATATATATATATACATATATATATATATGTATATATATATATGTATATATATATATGTATATATATATATATATATATATATATATATATATATATATGACCTTTTTTCCGGTAGTTGAGTAGCTTAATTCCAGAGGGTGAAAAAAGTTTGTCTTCCCTCAACATTTCTTTATTTTGCACCAGGCCTTTCAACACTTATTTGCCATCATCAGGTGCTAACAACCTGGAGAAAGTTATGAGTTTATTGTAGTTATGATTTGACGTGTAGATGCTTTTATTATTCATGATGATAAATTTACAAAAATGTGGGGGTTTCTGTATTCATTAAGTAGTGTTGTATCTCGCACGAAATTTAATTACAAATAATAATATATATATATATATATATATATATATATATATATATATATATCACGTGTCTGTTTGTCTGTCTGTTTGTTCCTTATACAAATCCACACCGTTTGACCGATTTTGACCAAACTTGGCCCATATGTAGGTCATGAATCGAGGAGTGTCATAAGCTAGGTTAAAATCGTCTAGAACACACAGGTTCTAAACTGTGAAACCGAACAGTTACAGATTTGTGTTATTAGATTTTAATATCACTTATTTGGACTCTAATTTGGCTTTTCTAGATGCAGAAAGTAGGTGTAGCATGGCACGCCTGGTAAAAGCTTGTTACAAATATAAATAAGCAAAACCATTTATGTCTATTTGTTGTTTTTATAGGTTATTTTGAGAGAATTATTCATGAATGGAGTTTATACTCCAGTGTGACGGACTTGTACGGACGCCTCAAAGCTTTGATGTTTTTATGCAAATTGGCGGCGCTTGTACATGCAGTTTGGTACTCTCGTTGAAAAGTCTCTTTATTTATAAGAAGTGTTCTTCTACTTTATTCAGCAACTATAAAACAAAAACTCACATAAAATTTTCATGTAAACAGAGGGAAAGTCCACATTGCCTCTATAACATTGCCCCCTGGTCGAAGTACCCACTTTTTTTTCTTTAAAGCATGGTTCTGTTTACTGTGAGGGACCGTAGGGAGAGACAATGTTTGCCAAGGCTCTCGAGAGTAAGAAATAAGATTTTGTAAGTCGAGCGGAGGAGGAGAGGGGGATGGTACATAAAATAAAATAAAGAGAGGGCTATGAAAAGGGAGGGAAGCATCAAAAAGAGAGGATAAATCTTCACCCAATAAAAACGCCGCCCCTCTCCTCCTCCCTTACAGTCGGCAAAGAAAAATGATAATAAAAAACAGAAGGGCCTTGGCTAGGGGTAGAATGGTGTGCAATGTACCGTACACCGATAATCAATATGGCCGTCCTACATCGTAAACAATATACTTCATCTTATGATCATTCATCGCTTCCTGTTTCCCTGGCAACCGGCATATATCCTTGGATCCACTCGTTGCATTCATAAAAGTTCTTTCAGTAGCGGAAAGGCCAATTAATAGAAACATATCTAAAAGTAACAAATCTTTATACGCTCTTCTAGTTTCGCGTACATTGGAAGCCTCTTCAGGGGAGATAAATTTATTCTATGTTAGCCTAAGTGAAAAAAGGCATTTCCGCTACAAAAATTTCATATGAGTAAAGGTATCTACTCTTAAGGGGTATCTACTTTTTATTCATAATTTCTTGTAAAAAAGATAAAAAAAAAAAAGAAAAAAGTTTTTTAATTTTGAAATGTGTCGGGACTTTAGTTTTTTGCATATTTAAAAACTGTTCCGGCACATAAACACTCTTAGATATCATTTTTGATTAGTTAAGGAAGCATTTACGGGCATAAAAAAGAATTGTAAAAACAAGTTACGCGGTAGTTTTACCCCTTAAGTTCTTAAATCAGCTAACAAACCTTATTGAATTGGCTTTTTTAGAAACATAAACAGAGGCCCCAAGCAAAAATGGCAAAGATAAAAAATAACATCATTTTTTTAAACTAATCTTTAATTAGTTAAAAAATACTAATGAGTTGCTGTATCTATTATCAGTTAAAAATAATTTTATTTCTGTGCTCGAGTGTACCTTTGCCATTTTCTTACTTACTTCTTCTTTGTTAATTGTTTTACTTACTCTCAACTAAGCTGTGTATAAAACTACTCAATTTCTTCATAAAATCACCTTTGTTTACCAATATGGACTTTTGAAAAAACGTTATATAACTAGGGACCGGATTTTTAGGATAAAATAAGCACCCAATTAGGTTTTTGCAACAGGCATAATAGGTCCTTTTAGGTTTTTATTTACAAATCCATTTTAGTTTTTTTTAGGTGATAAAAATGCTTTGAATAGGTTCAAAAAATAGGTCTTTTTAGGGTTTCATTTAAAAATCCATTATAGGTTTTTTTAGGTGAGAAAAATAGGTCTTTTTAGGTTTTCATTCAAAAAACCATTTTAGGTTTTTTTAGGTGATAAAAATGTTTCAATAGGTTAAAAAAATAAGTTCAACCTATTATAATTTATCATTATTAATTTTTCATTAATTTATAATTGATAAATTAATATGTATATAAATAGTGATATAAAAATAAACAACAAATAACATTAGTTTATAGAATAGTATATTGAGAAGGAAAAAAAAAGATGAGCAAATAAAAATAAAACGGGAATATGAGTTATTATTTTAAAAAAAGAATAAGTAGTCCAAATATTTATTTATTTATAAATAAATATTTATTTTAAAAAAAAAAAAGTGAATGCAACTTATTTAAATAAAGTACATTTTAGAAATAAAGCAATGTTTAAAAAAAAAAGGAAGAAAAATAAAATTGAACAAAAAAAAAAAACAAAGTTTAGTTGCCCAACTATATTGGGTTGCTTAACACATAACATACTAATCAACAAAACAAAACTGCAATAATTATAAAAATATATCAAACAACTAAAACATAAATTAAGAAAAAAAAACATACATTAATAAAAAAAAAAATAAAACAAAACAATTAACACAAATATGTAAAGGAAATTTTTAAGTTTCTCTACTAACATCAGGAAGAATTTCACTGCCTATAGAAAAGTACTTAACTATGTTAAAAACCATATAATTAAATCATGGAAAAATTTAAAATGGAAAATATGAAACTAAAATAGGTATTAGCCCTTGTTACAGTAAACTACCATATAGGTGCCCAGGTTTTTGAAGGTGAAATTCTTCCTGTTGTCTCTGAGGACTTAAAATCGGAGAAGGATAAAGATGCGCCTGTTTACATCCTAATACGTCATATGGGAGTATTTCATTGCATATTTTGGCTTCAGTTTTGACGATTCCAATTTTCCAATGAGATTTGGATGATCTGAGAAATGTGCTCTTAGGAATGCGAATGCACCACGAATCTCCTTGCTCTGGAGCAGAGTTGGGCAAACGTTAGCGGTCGCTAATATCTAATACCTTCTCGCTAATTTAGCGGTACTGATAAGAGCCTGCGCTAACGATTAGCGCATAGCGACGGCAGTGCGCTAATCGCTAATTTATTTATGAAATGTTTAAATATCGTGATAGCTAATACCTTTAGCTATAGTTACAACATTTTGTCATCTCAACGTTCACTTCCGGTCTGCTCTGAGCCGGGGGCATGCACCGCATATAACTTTAGGTAAAACTGAAGTTTAGCGTCAGTGAACTTTAGTGCTTAATAACTTCTTTCCTAGTTGAATGCGAACTTTTTTTTTTAGCGGATTCGTGTTTAGTGCATCAAAATACGTTATTGTACAAAATTTGAAAGAAATCGGTTTGGAGGACGCTAAACTTCAGTTTTACCTAAAGTTATGCACCGCAGCATGCCCCCGGCTCAGAGCAGACCGGAAGTGAACGTTGAGATGACAAAATGTTGTAACTACAGCTAAAGGTATTAGCTATCACGATGATTAAACATTTCATGAAAAATTTGCGATTAGCGCTCTGCCGTCGCTATGCGCTAATCGTTAGCGCAGGCTCATATTAGTACCGCTAAATTAGCGAGAAAGTATTAGATATTAGTGACCGCTAACATTTGCACAACTCTGCTCTGGAGGAACATCGAATCCTTAGAAATGGCTGCTGCTTCATTCATTTCCAAAGCGTCTGGTTTTCATTCATATCCACAACTAGTTTTATTTTATCTCCAATGTGTTAAAATAGGAGTTCATCGAATTGTATTTTCAATTTCAAAGATTAGGTATGTCTAGGTCGTTCCATCGTTATTTAGATGGTTTTAGGTGATATCATCCTGAATGGTTTTTTTTTTAGGTTCTTCTAAATTTGCATGAATGATACTACAAGACGCGAATCGTATAAAAAAACGATCATTACCATTTTTAGCATAAAGGAAAAAAATAGGTGAAAGCCTAAGAATCCGGTCCCTATATATAACCTATTGTCTTGATGTAAAATATAGATTAATTACTTTTGTTGTGGTTATTCTCGTTTTTAATTGTGTAAATTTAGTTTTCAGCTAAAGGAGGATTCCAAAAACCGCGCCGAAACATTCGAAATATAGATTTTTCTTAAAAGCTGACGTTTTCTCTAAGCCCAATCCCAACCATTCCTTGGCTGCTTATCACCTCAGTGGCTATCTATTTTTGTCTCATAAAATATTGTCTGCCTATCTATAGAGAAGTCACTCTTTTAGGGCAGATCACCATTGATGTGTAGCTCTTAAAGTAAAATAATTAAAAAAAAGTCACTCGAATGCAAACAAAACATAACGCGGAGAGGAATTTTTGAATATTTACCTTAATTTTAAGAGAATTGAAAGGGTCAAAGTATTTTCAGATCACATTTATTGCCAAGTTGACTAATCAAGTAGCGATCAGACGACTGGACAGTACACAGCCTCAAGGACAAACTGTGATTGTTAATTGAATCAGACACAGCTCCGGACTACTTATCTTGAATTCTAAATGAACCCTCTCTTGAATTCGTTATTTTTAACACTCTCCACCCGCTAAGTGGTAAATTACTCCAGGACTATTTCTTCTTGTACACTTAATTAATAGGTTTGTTAAGCTCTGATTGAACTTGATTTCCTTTAACGAACTTAATAGAGGCTTTGTATATTGTGGCAGAAGTGAGAAGAGGTATAATGTCTCGGTTTGTTTTTGTTTTGTCTTGAAATAAACCATTCACTAATGGTATTTAATTGGAATATATAATTTATTTATTTTAAGAGCTCGTTACTGGATTTTTATATTTTTTATAGAAGTTTTGTATAATCAATTTTAAATAATATAAATCCTTCTTTTCGGTAGGTTGGTACTTTCTTTTATAAACTAAGTGTAATATGAAAACATTTCAGCGTGTATTTATTATGCGTGGATGTGTTTTTGCATGTTTGCGTGTGAGTCAGGGCCGCCACAAGGGGGGGGGGACAACCGGGTACAGTTGTCCCGGACCCGGGTGCCGTGGGGGCCCGGGCAGGGCCTCGCTAATTGGAAAAAATGTATAGGTTATGAGCTTGTAAAAAGAATGGGGGTTAGAAATACAGACGATCGTAGCCTATATTTATTGGGATGGGATCTATATTTTTTTTAATGTACATAAACGACAAAAAAGTGCAGTCCCAGAATAGTAGTATATTTTATTAGGAGTCGTAATATAACTACAAGTGCCGAAAGTGACCTTTGCTGCACCGATTGTCGGCTTTTATTCTCATTTCGCTCAAAACTCAAGATGAAAATAATTGTAAAATGCTTGAAGTCCTATAGCAAAGTACTAGAATTTTCAGGCTGGCTCTGAGAAGTGGGGGCCCGTGATCTGGTCTTGGGCCCGGCTCTGAGATGGTGTGAGTGTATAACTGTTATTACGTAAATAGAATTTTAGGTTTAAGGTTAGATCCGATATTTGTTAAAAGGATATAACATAACTTGTATATAGCATTTTTAGATTTAGTGTACAATTTACCCCCCCCCCCCCCCCCCCAACTAAATAATAGTCCCAACAATATTGTTGATAGTCGTGGCAACAAAAAATATAGAATACTACTTAATTATAAAACTTGTTTCATCATATGTTAAAAATGAAACAACGTTCAATGCTGCTAATGACCTAGGTAGTCGAAGCACCTTAATAAAAGAAAAAGAAAAATTCAGCGTGTAATAAAAAATAAAACGTTTTTTGGCGAAGTACTATGAATAATTATCAAATATTTAAACTCAAGTTGAAGAAAACCTTCAATATAAAATAGTCAAAAAAAAAAAATAAATGATAATTATTTAATATGGTAGGTTTAGCAATAACTGGAGGTGGTGGGTTCGATTTCTACTAATGGAATAAAGAAAGGCCATCAGCTCTATCCTGGGTAGAAAAGGGTTGTAACCAGTAGATGACCTCTCCTAAAAATCTGAGTTATTAATAAATTGACGTTAAAAATGTGAACGTTATTTCATTATTAATTTTATTTTCTAGATCACAGCAATTAGGAGGCTTAAATAGAAACGTAAGCTTCTAACACAACCAATTGATAATTGCAATAAATATAGAAGAAAATAAATATTATTATTTATAAAAAAAAGTAGAAATAAAAAATAAATTTAAATAAAAAAAGAGTACTGACAAAAAATGAAAAAGGAAAAAAAAGAGTTTATTTTTGTCAAAGTTTTATGATGCGATTGGATTTGTAGCTCTTTAAATATCGAGTACAAGGGTTGGGTTGGGTTGGTAGTTTAAGGGCAGAAAACTGCTTGGTCATCTCCGCCCTTGTTGTGTTTAATTGTGCGAGTTTGGTGCTTATGACCACCCACAGTAGTAGATGCACCAAAATAAACACACAAAAAAAAAAAAAATTGTACAAGTTTAATGTTAGGATGGAGAGTGTTTTCAATATTGTGTGTTTGAGATAGAGTTGTGTTACTAAAGTTGTATTTGTAAGAAGCAGATTCGGTAAAATGTACTGAAGCGTGTATGTGTTTGTTATCGTCCTGTAAGAATATGGTTCTTGTTTAGAAGTTGCTGGCATTTCCTACATATTGATATCTCTTGTATTAGTCATTAGTCCGCGGCTAAGTTGAGAATGACCAATATGGAATCGGGTTAAAACTACTTCATATTTCCCGCTACCTCTTATGCTAGATGGTTATACTACTACTACGTATTTAGTAGTTATTTAAATTTTAACGTCCATTCTTATGAATTAAGAATTTTTGGTCGGGTTACCTATAGGTTACCACCTTTTGTAGCCAGGTTAGGGCTGTTGTCTTTTCTTTTTTCCAAAGAAAAGCCACCAGCCCAGGAATTGAACCCACGACCCTTGGCACGGAGTGTTAAGTGCCTTAACACGCACGGCCACGGGGACTCCTACTTTTTTAATTTGTCACAGTTCTTATCGGTAGTGTGTAAATGCCGTCCCTCATTGGATTTGTATTTGGTTTTTGTAATTTGTCGTTAGATTGTCGTAATTTGCATAATTTCTTTCTATATTTTAGAGTGTGGTTGCTTGTCTTTGAATAGATTAAAGATAAACATTATTCATGAGCTCGTTGACGAATAGCGATGGAATAAGTCATAAAAATAATGATATATTTTTGAATGATTTATAGCTATATTGGTTTTATGAGTTATATCTCATCTATTCTTAGATATTATTTTTTATTCACTCGAAGTCAAGTAAAAATAAAATTAACATTTCCCCCCCACTAAAGTTTTCTCGCCCATGTCGCTCAGCATTGGTAACCAAAATTACATAAAGATATGATTTCTTTGACTAATTAAACCTAGTTTAATTGAGATAGTGGTGCTTGAAATTTCAGAAATGTCATTTGCTTTTTAATAAAGGCTAAATAATAGGAGTTTCTATTCTAACCTTTCCAAATTTACAAGATATAAGCCTCACTAGGAAAGATGGATCTTAAAATTTCGGAAGTACCTACCTCTGATTTCTTTCATGAATATCATTAAACTGAAAAAATAAAACGTTACAAAAATATGTTCGCTGGCGTTCGTGGATGCCATGTACGAAAAAGAAGACTGCACATAGGTTTATCGGGTAGACCTATAGCATATTTATGTTCCTGAATTTGATCAGAAGGCTCTAAACGAATTTGTATATATATATATATGTATATATATATATATATATATATATATATATATATATATATATATATATATGCATATATATATATTTTTTTTTTTTTTTTACAGCGCACCGACATCTGTGCCATTGCCGCCGACTTAGTTTGTTAAAACTAATTTAAGAAATTCAAACTTTATATATTTATAGAAGAGGTTTCGTTACAGATGAATGTGCTTAGTTTAACGGACATTTCATTATCATGTGTTTTTTTATTTAAATCTTCTTAATTGATTGAGTTATTAATCAATGTAGGCCGGCCTGCCATCTGTCGAGTGGTATATATAACACGTCTGCACCATAACAACCAGGGCAGTTTGTTACCGTCCAACGAGATTCATACACATTCCGTTGAGTAATACATATCCTGCCATGTTCCCCGGGCGTTAATTACCAGTCCCAGCACTCGTTTTAATGGCGTCCGAACCGTGCGTTTCCAGGACCGCTCCAGCGCGTTGTCCGTTGCGCCCTGGAGAACAACTGTCGGTAAATCAGCTAATGTTTAATTCATACGGAGCCCCGGTAGGGCTATTAGATGAGGACACTTCCGGAGATAGGATCTACGGGGGCAACTGTTGTCCTGTCCTTCCCTCTGGCGGGCCAGTGCAGGAAGTCCGGGAAACTCTGGTGGAGGAAATTCACCGCTTTAGTCTGGAATTTGCTTCAATGAGATATCCAACGATTTGGCAACGAGATATTAAACGGCCTCTGCGTTATTATGGAAATACGAAAATGAAACCGCTTAAAATAATTCATTAACAACCACTTAAGAGATAGATGGAAAATTGTCAACTAAGAAGGGAATGAGGGGTTCTGTAAAAGTGCTACATCATTCAGTGAAAACAGAAAAACAAATAGATTTGGGATTTTTGTTGAAACTGGATGCGCTCAGTACAAAACACAATACTTGTTTGTGGAATGTTAATAATCATCGTTAGATTGATTTACTACTAGGATACTATAACCTGCATGCGTATGTCAGGGAGTGCATACAATTATAAATGAATATTGCTATTTAATTGTGTGAAGAATGACCTACGTAGAGTATTTTCTTCATATTTTTTTTTTTATTTTTATTCAGTAAAGCTTAAATAAGAGAGGGCTTAAGGTTGGTGCCTGACGGATTACATTTTTCTATTGATGGCATTTTTAGCGCGGTTCCTCCCTCCCCCAAAGGGAGGAACCCCGCTTATAAGGTTGATACAATGAAACAATCCGGAAGTGCCGACTAGAAAATTTCGCGTTTCAGAACCCCTAGAGACCGAAAATAACGGTGGTTCAAATTTGTATATATATATATATATATATATATATATATATATATATATATATATATATATATTTGTCTGTTCGCTCATTTCTGGCTTCCCTAATGGTCCGATTGTGATGAAATTTGGTACAAAAATCCGTCGTCCAGTTTAAAAGGTCAAGTTCGTTAACCAGCAGAATCCGCCCACTGGAAGATGGCGTTTGGGGCGAAATTCGCGCAAAAAATCGTAACGCTTACGTTTTTGAGTTCATAAGCTTGTAAGTACTCGTTTTATAGGCTTCTTGGGCTAGGAAAACGAATGAAACCATTTTCAAGGCGATAGCTTTAACCGTTTTCGAGAAAATTGGAAAAATAGTTTTTGAATACCGTTTTTGGTTTGGGTACTTAGAATCATGGGATTCAGTTGAAACATTTTCTGCATGTTCTACTTTCATTAAAACTAATATGTTGAAATTTGTGTTACGTTTGGAGTTTAGGAAGGGTTAGAAAAAAATATTTTATTAACAGACATAAAAAGTTTTGGTAACTTTGTATACTTTCCTTAATATCTCGAAAAAGGTTGAGAATCTTGGGAAACGGAAGATGACCATTAGAAAGCTCACTAAATGTTCTACAAAAATGGTTCTAATGAAAGTTTTTATTAGGCGATGTCAATCGGAGTAATAAGTGCTTAAAACTTTAAAGTAATTGATTTCGCTTATTCGAACTGTTCTTTTAGCGCGGTTCCTCCCTCCCCCATAGGGAGGAACCCCTCTTATAAGGTTGTTAGCGCGGTTCCTCCCTCCCCCATAGGGAGGAACCCCGCTTATTAGGTTGATACAATGAAACGATCCGAAAGTGCCGACTAGAAAATTTCGCGTTTCAGAACCCCTAGAGACCGAAAATAACGGTGGTTCAAATTTGTATATATATATATATATATATATGTATATATATATATATATATGTGTATATATATATATATATATATATATATATATATATATATATATTTGTCTGTTCGCTCATTTCTGGCTTCCCTAATGGTCCGATTGTGATGAAATTTGGTACAAAAATCCGTCGTCCAATTTGAAAGGTCAAGTTCGTTAACCAGCAAAATCCGCCTACTGGAAGATGGCGTTTGGGGCGAAATTCGCGCAAAAAAATCGTAACTCTTACGTTTTTGAGTTCATAAGCTTCTAAGCACTCGTTTAATATGATTCCTGGGCTAGGAAAACGAATGAAACCATTTTCAAGTCGATAGCTTTAACCGTTTTCGAGAAAATTGGAAAAATATTTTTTGAATACCGTTTTTGGTTTGGGTACTTAGAATCATGGGATTCAGTTGAAACATTTTCTGCATGTTCTACTTTCATCAAAACTAATATGTTGAAATTTTGGTTACGTTTGGAGTTAAGGAAGGCTTAGAATAAAATATTTTATTAACAGACATAAAAAGTTTTAGTAACTTTGTTTACTTTCCTTAATATCTCGAAAAAGATTGAGAATCTTGGTAAACGAAAGAATACCATTAGAAAGCTTATTAAATGCTCTAAAAAAAGGTTCTAATGAAAGTTTTGATTAGGCGATGTCAATCGGAGAAATAAGAGCTTAAAACTTTAAAGTAATTGATTTCGCTTATTCGAACTGTTCTTTTTGTCTGTTTTTTATTCCTTGTTATTTTTTAATTGCTTATTGTTGGATAATGTATTTGAAAATAAAACTGGTTAAGTAAAATAACAAAACAATTTAATGTTAGAGATATGGAGTTCCAAGATTCCAAGATCTTGTCACTAGCGGGTCAGTTTCTAGTGTAGCAGACCCTTCCAGGTAAGATTGTAAATCATGACCTTTCAAGACTTTACTACTCACAGGAATGGCGTTAGTGACCTTAAGGGTTTACACGCCATTATAATAATTAATTAAGAAAAAAAGACTGGTGGAACCAAAATAATAACTGCTTCTATTTTAATCTTTCCAAATTAGACTAGGGATATGAACGGAACCGCGCTAAGATGATGCAGTCCTGCGAGACAGACTTTTTGTCTTTGATTTTGGTACTTAGAATTATAGGATTCAGTTAAAACATTTTCTGCATGTTCTACTTTCATTGAAACTAATATATTGAAATTTTTGTTACGTTTGGAATTTAGGAAGGGTTAGAATAAAATATTTTATTAACAGACATAAAAAGTTGTGGTAACTTTGTATACTTTCCTTAATATCTCGAAAAAGATTGAGAATCTTGGGAAACCGAAGATGGCCATTAGAAAGCTCACTAAATGCTCTACAAAAATGGTTCTGATGAAAATTGTGATTAGGCGATGTCAATCGGAGAAATAAGTGCTTAAAACTTTAAAGTAATTGATTTCGCTTATTCGAACTGTTCTTTTTGTCTGTTTTATTCCTTGTTATTTTTAAATTGCTTATAGTCAGATAATGTATTTGACAATAAAACAGATTAAGTAAAATAAGAAGATCAATTTATTGTTAAAAATGTAGCGTTCAAAGAGAGAGATCCCAAGGCTTTCCAAATGCCTCTGAGCGGAGGCCTTTCTGCCCGACTTATGGGATAGCTGACCCATACAGGTAAGATTGTAAATCAAGACCTTTCAAGACTGGTTTGTTTGAGATTTCATTTGGATAGGTGTTTCGCTATTGATCTAAACAAAGTAATAACTGTTTCTATTCTATGCCTTCATAAACACTAGAGATAAGACCGGAACCGCGCTAAGATGACGCAGTTCCTGCGAATCGGACTTTTTTTATTTTTTCGTACCTGGATGACCCAGTCAGATAAAATGAAGAGGCCATGTTTACATTATGTTGTAAAGCTATTCTTAGAGGACCGATAGTCATGGGTGCTATTGCATAAGATCTCGGTGTTATCTGTAAAAGGACGTTAAAATTTAAATAGCGAAATAAAGCAGTGCTATATGAGAGTTATATTTAAATGCTGGAAACCTAGAAAAATGGCCGCGGACTAGTTTTTCTATTTCTTTATTTTACTCCGAAGGCATTGTGTTGCTAAAGTCTAGGAAGGAGAAAATCTAAATTTTTGAATCTTGTTTTTACTAAAATATTCACTCCCGTATTACATCCTTCCTAGTCTTGACGTTATGATCCAGGCGAAGCTTAAATAGGGAGAATCCCTGGTTTAGATGCGTTTAGCCTATGTAAGCCTAGTCTATTGAGAAAATTCTGAAAGGAAGTTTGTATTTTATTTAGCCCGTCAGCGTTCCAATTAAGAGAGGCTGAGAGTTTTAAGGTTCGATTCCACCTGGGGTTACTGATCTCCTACGAAAAAAATGAAAAGATAGACTCCTATCCAGGCAGAAGTAATAAGTTAAATTTTTAGTTAACCTGTCCTTAAAAATCTGCTTCTCTGAAAAAAAGAACGTTGAAATAAAATATTTAAACATAAAGAGAGGAAATTTTGAAAAAATCGTTGTTTTATATAAGTGGGCGTTAAAATTTTAACTAATAAATACGCGCAAATTGCACGCAAAGATTAAAAATTGCGTCAGTGCTTGTTTTTTTGTGAACGAAGGGATACAGTCGTTTGACTTTTCGTCAAGCTTGATCAGCTGATCCATCGGTAGTGTCTTTTAAAATAGGTACACTAGTTTGTATTTTTCTTTATCTTCTTCAGTTCTTGTTCAGTTCCTGCTTATAGTAAGTAGCTAAGATGCTTACTGATAATAGTCTTGCAAATGTACCAAAATTATTATTGACGGATTGCTCAAGCTTTTGCACTGAGATAAACCTGACCTTTAAGAAGGGATCTAGACGAAAGGATCAGTTCCCAGATTGTCATTCTTGGTGTTTTTTCTTACTCAGTTCTTAACTGAGGAAGTGTACTGAAGCTCTTACAAAGCCAATTATGTTGAAAGTGATTTCCGCCGACTGATTGTGGGGGGATTAAACCGAAACAATGGAGCAACTGGTAAGCACGCGGCACAAAAAGCGAATCCACCAATCCTAAGATTTATGTGAAATGAGCCACTAAGTCGACACATATCCATATTCATCCTGGATTCCTGCGTCGGCGAAGACTCTTGCTTTTTCAACTCCGCTGTGCTTTCTTTTACTCCCCGAATCCTCGCCGTGGATATTGTTAATAAGGAGGCGGCCTCCGGCCATCTCTATTCATGGACAGTGCTCAGGGACTCTGGTTTTTGCCGCCGCCTCTTGACGTTGACTGATGCCCTTCGTCAGCTGATTTATGCGGGCCTGGCTGTTTTTCTTGCGGGAGGACATCATTACCGGGAGAGGGTAGGAGGATATACTGGACCGAGGACTGGCTGCTTGTTACCGCCCGGTTCTCAATGAAACCGCCGCTCATTCAAGTCAATCCTCAAAGGGCAGCCTTTAGTCAAAGTGGACAACGAGTCTGCCCCACCACCAACAGGGCCCTGTCTTGCCCAGTCATAGGGAATTCCTTTTCTCACACTCCCAGCTTCACCTTACTTCCATCTTATACTAAACTTTCAGAGCATGAACAAAGCATTACATTTTCCAGTTCACCAAAATACGGCATCATTTAAAATTGCCTACTTATTTTTATGGGTTACTTATTGTGGCTGATACAAACTGCGATGAGTCATCTCAGAAACCTGGATTTTTTTATTGGTTTGTGCTATATAGTATTATAAAGGATTTATTTATTTAGGACAAAAAAAGGATTTATTAAATCAAAATAATTAGAACCAGTTTTAACAATATGTCTTAATGAATAGTCCCTTATTGATGGAATAAAGTGTAGATTCATTTAACTGTTCATAGGATGCCTGGTGGCCTTGGGAGCTAAGGCGTAATCACTCTGTGCCTGAGGACGTTAGTTCGATTCCTACTTCGGAGAATGAAATGTTTTTCCAGAAAAGAAAAGAAATTATCCGTATCCTGGCTAGACAAGAGTGGTATAACCTATAGATAACCCGTACCAATAATCTGTGTTATGTATTAATTATTATTATTTAAATTTTAACGTCCATTATTATTAACTAAGAATTTTGGGATGGATTACCTATAGGATACCACCCCTTTCTGGCCAGGATAGGGCTGGTGCATTTTTTTTTCTAAAGAAAAGGCACTACCCCATAGGGGAATCGAACCCACGACTTTTGGAACGGAGTGCTCAAGCCTGAACACTCACGGCCACCGGGTCTCCATGCATTAATAAAACTTTTAATAAATAAGGCGCATTCAAATTTGATCTAATAACATTGTTATTTGCAGATATGTAATGGTGCTATTCGTATCTATGCACATGCTACCTTAGCGAGAATTGATGTCTGCAATGTTCAAGTAATTTCATCGTTTGTAATGTGTAAGTAGTATATGTTTTATTATTAATTCAGTATTACGTATTTCACATAATGTTTTCTCACTTATTATTGGAAATTAATTATTTAAATGCTTAATATTAGATTAGTTATTGCTATTCATATGCAATTATAAATATTCAACTTTAGCCTTCTACATCAAATGAGTAGTTAGTTATTATTTGTTTATTTATTTATCAAAGAGTTCAAAACGTGGTGTTTTCCTATTTTGATGCAGTACCACCCCTAGGAGCAACCAATCTTTAATTAATTTATTAATGGTGCTTGCAAAGGGGAAAATGAGGCGGCCGGAGCATAGTACTGACCGTACTAGAATCTCCCTAGTGTGCCCTATGGTCAAGAATCAGATAACTGTACAGAATATGCCCCTCTGTTCCCTAGTGGCATGTTACGGTCTTTTGAGACCACTTTATATTAACGGGGATCATTTGTAGACGGGGCCAGCCAATGATTCAGCCCATTTAGCAGAATTTTTCTATATTTAAATTGAAAGTGTCGAGGCAATATAGTGCCAATCAATATTTTAAAAGAACTTAACTGTTGCTGCTTTATGTTGGATATTATGTGGGACTATCAGTTGAAATGGTTAGGGGCAACAAGATTAACAGTAAGTAGCATTCAGAGCTTGTAGTCCCATTTTAGTAGCATTTGCATCATAGACTGGTAGTCCCAAATAATATCCTGCATATAACAGCTAAAGTTAAGTTTTATTAAAAATGTTGCTTGGCACTATTTTTCACCGACCTCTTCAATTCATTTCATTTAATGTCAACTCCTTTTCTGACCAACGTAGAAATAGCCATCAATACTCCATCTATAGAGCAGCATTGGTAGAGATAACTTAGATTTATTCTCATTTAAAAAAAAATGATGTATCTGTAATGACCTACCTTACAAGGTAATGGATAATAAATATGGCTTAAATTAGTTTCCCATAACGACTAGTGTAGAAACAAGAAACTCACTCAACAGCGTGTACTCTGTCTCCATAACCAGGTAGACGACAGGGGAGTGAATTATGACTTAGAGAAATAAGTAAAAAAATAAAATGAAAAAAATGAGAGGATGTAGATACGACAAAGGTTGAGATGCTCAGCTGATTAGAACGGAAGTCTGAGTACTGCTCCCTTCTGGGACAATGTTAATCTCCGAAAAACATAACCTCCTCTTCCAAGAGCGGTATCGCCTGACTTTTTTACTCAGCCTACATTTGCAGGCCCCCACGAATGATTATACTTTTAAATTTGTCTGAATTAGCCCTGTTAGGAGCTGAATATTTAAATCTCCCCCGGGGTGGGTAAAGAATGTTCTAAATAAGACTTTTACGACTTCAACCCCCCCCCCCCCCCCAGCACTCTTTCTGCTTCTTACATTACAGGCTGCTTCCATTTATTTATTTCTATTCCCTTAGACTGAAGGTTCACGGGGTTGTTAGAGTCTACTTGAAATATCTTCAGCAGGTCATTTTTAAGACCGTTAAAATTTATCTCTACCAATGCTGCTCTCTAGGGCGAGTCTTGATGGCTATTTCTACGTTGGTTTGAAAAGGATTTGACATTCAATGATGTGGATTTAAAGGTAGAAAATGTCTGCTAAATGGGCTGTCTCGTTGACCCTGTCAACAAATAATCCCCGTTAAAAAATATATATACTTGTCATTGATTTGGCTGGGCTGTGGTAGTGCTTCTAAAATCTGGAGTTACGGTTTTCTTATTTTACGTATATATATATATATATATATATATATATATATATATATATATATATATAGTATAACCATTTAAGTAAATGAGTACAAGTATATTTATATATAAGGAGGGTGAAAACTCCCTAAAAGTAGATTTTTATCTTATCTTAAGCACAAATTCCTTCCCTGGAAATTTTAAGTAGATAGATTATAGTAATCAATTAAATCAACAACAAGAATTATAGGCGTTATATTTTCAATTATATTTATTTTTCTAATTTAAATGATTTCACTTGATTCTTTTTTTGTTTTTTTGGTAAAGGCTATTAAATAATAGCCATTACCAAAAAAAAAAAAAGGGGGAAAAAGAAGAAAAAAAAGTCCGACTCGCAGGAACTGCATCATCTTAGCGCGGTTCCTTTCTTATCCCTAGTCTAATTTGGAAAGATTAAAATATTTATTTATTGATAAGGCTTCGCAACTTTGGCGAATCGCCTGAAGATTAAATTAGAAGCAGTTATTATTTTGGTTCCACCAGTCTTGAAAGGTCTTGATTTACGATCTTACCTGGAAGGGTCGGTCAACACTAGAAAGGGTCCCGCTAGTTACAAGGTCTTGGAATCTAGGAAATCTATATTTCTAACAATAAATTGATCTTCTTATTTTACTTAATCTGTTTTATTGTAAAATACATTATCCAACTATAAGCAATTAAGAAATAACAAGGAATAAAAACCGACAAAAAAAACCGTTCGAATAAACGAAATCAATTACTTTAATGTTTTAAGCACTTATTTCTCCGATTGACATCGCCTAATTAAAACTTTCGTCAGAACATTTTTTGTAGAGCATTTAGTACGCTTTCGAATGGTAACCTTTCGCTTCCCAAGATTTTCAACCGTTTTCGAGATATTAAGAAATTATACGAAGTTCCCAAAACTTTTCATTATTTCTAGCAATATAAAATTGGTCTCATTTTACCTATCCTGTTTTACACACAAATACATTTTCTTAACATAAGAAATTACAAAAATAAAAATCAATAAAAAACTAAGGGAAAGAGACAAAAATTGCAAAAAGAACGACAAACACCCGTTCATAAGAACTAAACAGACGTATTTGAAGTTTTAAGCACTTATTTCTTCGACTGACATCACCTAATCAAAACTTGTTTCAGAATATTTTCTGTAGAGAATTTAGAAAGCTTTCAAATAGTTTCTATACCTTAAATATATGCAAAGACCTGTTGATCAATAAAATTAAAATAAAAAATAAACTTTCGAACTGTTACATTTCACTTGCCACGATTTCCTAACCCTTTTCGAGATATTAAGGAAAAAATACGAAGGGGGCCTAATAGATATTCATACGGGATCTGAGTACCCCAAGATTCCGCAAAAATAAAATATTCTAATTATACGTATCCTGTTTTATTGGCAAATACATTTGACTACTATAAGCAATTGCAAACAATAGGGAATATGCCAAAGAACTCGGATTAGGAGCCTCAACAGTTTCAAGACATTTGAAGGAAATCGGCAAATCCAAAACTGACATTTCATACGGTACAGCCTGATATATTTCTAACAATGAATTGTTTTTCTTATTTTAATTAATCTATTTTATTGTCAAATACATTATCCAACTATAAGCAATAACAAAATAGAAATATAAACAGACAAAAAGAACCGTCGGAATAAACGAAATCAATTACTTCAAAGTTTAAGCTCTTATTTATCCGATTGACATCGCTTATTCAAAAATTTCTTTAGAACCTTTTTTGTAGACCATTTAGTAAGCTTTCGAATGGTAACCTTTCGCTTCCCAAGATTTTCAACCGTTTTCGAGATATTAATGAAAGTATACGAAGTTCCCAAAATCTTCATTATTTCTAGCAACAGAAAATTGGTATCATTTTTCCTATCCTGTTTTACAAACAAATACATTTTCCTAACATAGGAAATTACAAAAATAAAAAGCAATAAAAAACCAAGGGAAAGAGACCAAAATTACAAAAAGAACGACAAATACCCATTCATAAGAACAAAACAGGCGTATTTGAAGTTTTAAGCACTTACTTCTCCGATTGACATAAACTAATCAAAAATAGTTTTAGAATCATTTTTCTAGAGAATTTAGTAAGCTTTCAAATAGTTTCTATCCACTTACCCCGATTTCCCAACCGTGTTCGAGATATTAATGAAAGTATACGAAGTTCCCAAAACTTTTCATGTCTGTTCATAAAATATTTTATTCTAACCCTTCCTTAACTCCAAACGTAACATAAATTTCAACATATTAGTTTTAATGAAACTAGAACATGCAGATAATGTTTCAACTGAATCCCGTGATTCTAAGTACCCAAACCAAAAACGGTATTCAAAAACTATTTTTCCAATTTTCTCGAAAACGGTTAAAGCTATCGCCTTGAAAATGGTTTCATTCGTTTTCCTAGCCCAAGAAGCCTATAAAAAGAGTACTCACAAGCTTATGAACTCATAAACGTAAGCGTTACGATTTTTTCTGCGCGAATTTCGCCCCAAACGCCATCTTCCAGTGGGCGGATTTTGCTGGTTAACGAACTTGACCTTTCAAATTGGACGAGGGATTTTTGTACCAAATTTCATAAAAATCGGACCATCAGGGAAGCCAGAAATGAGCGAACAGACAAATATATATATATATATATATATATATATATATATATATATATATATATATATATGTATACATAAATAAATAAATATATACATATATATATATACAAATTTGAACCACCGTTATTTTCGGTCTCTAGGGGTTCTGAAACGCGAAATTTTCTTGTCGGCACTTCCGGATTGTTTCATTGTATCAACCTTATAAGCGGGGTTCCTCCCGATGGGGGAGGGAGGAACCGCGCTAAAAGGGAATTTATTTAGGTTCTTTATTTGTTTTTCAGCTCCTCGCCTGTATCAATAATACAGAGTTCGTTGCTTATGATCGAAAAATAAAAAATATCATATATATTTCTTTTTTAGTTCTTTTTATGAATGTATTTTAATAAAATTAAATAAAAACAGTTTTACCTTGGATTCAAGACTCGTTATACTTTGAATCTGATTTAGTGATGTAAGGTGCATAATAACATTTACAGTTGATTGCGCTAAGAAGTTGATAGAGTTATGTTTGTACACAACAGATGGCAGCACTAGGTCGATTTCTTTATCTCACAGATTATTTATTAATTAATTATAAATGAAGTCATTAACGCATAATATTTTCACTAAAAAGTTTTAAAATATTCTCAAGAATGTACTGTAGCATTGTAAAGAGAAGAGAACAACTGACGCCTTTTTGTTTACTTAGTATTGGATGAGCATAACAAAGATAAAAATGTATTTTCGTTCATTCTTCTTACTATTAAATAAATATCTTGAAAAGTGAAACTTTTTTGATTAACTAAAACAATGACACCATATTTTTTGTGAAAACCCTCGCAAGTCGAAAAGATCTTGTTTCTTGGGATGATTTGGTCTTCCATGTTATGCACCTAACAATCCGTGCCAAGGGTCGTGGGTTCGATCCCCCCCCCCTAGGGGTGGTGTCTTTTCTTTCGAAAAAAGAGAAGGCATCAGCGCTATCCTGGTTAGAAAAGGGTGGTAACCTATAGATAACCCGTCGCAAAATTCTTAGTTAATAATAATGGACGTTCAAATTTAAATAAATTAACATGTTCCTAGACAGAAGGATGAAGATAGGCCTTTTCCACAGGTGTTTTATTTGGCAAAACGTTTTTGGGGACTAAGCCCCATTTTCAATGTCCATGCATTGGTTCTTACTCAGCCGAGCCTAGCTCCTAGACTCAGAAGTCTAGAAGCATGGCAAATAATACATTTTCAATTTCGGCCTTTTTTTATCCTTCTGATCATCAATTTACATCATCCAGCAGTTCCAACAATGTTCCTAGACACTTTTATTTTTTATCTAACTTTTGTATTTTTAATTTCTTAATTATTACTGACAAGGAAATACAATAAACAACATTAGGCTAAAGTAGCTTAACGCGGAATAGAATTTCCTTCGGAAGGGGGTAAACAGAAGGAAGGCCACGTGGAGGGGGTTGGTAAGGTCGAGCAGAATGGGGGGATTACTTTCTTATACAGTATCAAGGGGTAATAAAAAGCAGATATCTCCAGTCAAGATGGCGGAAGGACACGTGACCTCCCCTCTTGTCACAATTGTTTTTGCTCCCTTCCTCCTAGAGCGGAGCTTTTACTGGCGGGTGTCTGCAAAAAAAAAAAAAAAAAAAAAAAAAAAAAAAAAAGAAAAAGAAAAAAGAAACATAAAGAATGAATTAAAAAAAAAAATAAAACAGACAGAACCGAAACAATAAAGGAGATAAAAAAAAAAAAAAGTGGAAACTGTCGGGATGAGGAGGTCATGACAGAATTAATGAAGTATGCTCTTGTTTTGAGCCGTGATCTGGCATTTCTAACGAGTTGGACCTCACGCAGGATACACGAGGTCTGGGGAACGATGACGTCACTAAAATACTGCACATGTTCCAGCAGAGATTTAGATTGGATATTCATTTGGTTTATATTGTTGTAAACATAATCCCTTCTATGTTATACAATGTATATACATACTATATTAATAAGCCTTTTAAATAATCGCTTAGCTAAAGTAATCAATAATAAATAGTGCTAATATATTTTTTTGTTTGAAGTTTACAGTTAACCTTGTAAATATTAAAATGATTTTATTAACATAATATAAACTTTACAGCAAAATTAGGAAGAGGTTTGGGAGCCAAATTTACTACACATTTGTATAATACCACTCACTGACCTATCATCGCCCAGCCCAAACCAGTTGACAGTAAATGTTGCAATTTTCCCTTGACACTCCTTTTAAAACGTAAACGCTTGCTAAGAAAGGATTTTTTGATATTCAAATTTTTAAGGATTTTTAGAGGGCTTTGAATTTTTAGTTGATTAAAGCAGGTACGCTGCATGCGTTGGGAGGACGATAACAGGTCAGGTCAACTATAATGGCAGACCTTGAATACTATTACTATAAATAAACTGTGATTTTGTCCCTCATAGAGTTTACGCTATACCTGGTGATGGTCCATCCGAGGAAATAATATCCTAAACCCTGCTACTTTTCAGCATCCCCAGTCAGAGCACTTCTTGGTAATGCTCGAAAATATAATGGGTGTTTCCAAATGACATCTTGGAAACATATTTTTTTTTAATTTTAACATGCATTTATTATTGACAACGAATTTTAACACGTCACTGGTTAAACTGCTGTTACTAGTAACCTATAGATAACGGGTTATCTCTGGGTTACCTGTTTCTTGAGACTGGTCCAGAGCGCCCAATGTCAAGAAACATTATACTCTGATTAGTACTTTTCAGTTGATGAATAACATATAGTATGACTGGAACGCTATAATAAGCTCCACAACATTATACAGTAGCGTTAATTTTGATGATACATTATTTAACGCAATAAAATAACTTCTTCGTTCAATAATAAAGGGCTGAGGATGACATTTAAAATTTTAAGACTGAAGATCGTATATTCAAGAAATAGTGTTTAATGACAATCTAAGATGGTACTTGCGTGGAAATATGTTTTCTTAAGCCGCATTGCTGTCCCATTGACTTTGTTAGCATTTTCTATGCCAGAATGAAGCCGGAGTCCTTTTAATTCCAGTAGTAGACTTGTATGGGCCATTCAGCCATCTTTATGAGCGGGAACAATTGGAAAAACCCGCGATTTTAATAAAAAGCCTAGAGTAATTCGCGCCACGATTACGGTAACCCGGATTAAGGGCAGGTCTGCGGGATAACATGTAAATTTAACATACTCCTATTCCCTGACACTTGTTGCACGGAATTTCATTAATTCTCCCCCTCCCCCTTTCCGCAATTTTATACAATTTATTTATATAGTTTCTCTGGCGTTTTCAATGCAAGCCACTCTATATCCAATTTGCAACAAATCCTTGTACATTCTAGTAATTTCCTCTCTTCCTTTCTAGGAAATTGATTTTCAATCTATTACACAGGAAAGAAGAGAAAACAAAGAATTGTTACCGTAAGAAGATAAAAATAAAGTTCTTTATATTGAAAAGCTGCCCTGATATGACTCACAATACAAAACCACTTACACTAGCGGCACTGACGATTCACATCAGGAGGAAATGGTTTTTATTTATCTATTTTCTGGTTGCCCCTCTTCATAGTGGAGTATGTTTATTTTTTTATTCAGTTATCACTGGATTTATCGCTGGATAAATTTAAGCCGGCACAAGCGCGATTCGTCAGAGAGCGAAATGATCAGGACAAATTCTTCATTTCCGAAATTAACGAATAAATAAGCTTTTATGAATTCATTGGAAACCAGCAAGAATGTTGTAACCCTCAATTTTAAAATGTCACAACCATTTAAAATATGTAATAATGCAGTTTAATTATAATTTAAATTTTAAGATTATTATTTATAAATATATATGTTTTATCTGAATTAGATGTCCTGCGTAGATAGTAATTTTAACCGTATTTTTTAATAATCTTGATTATTCATTTAAGTTAATATTATATTCACGTTTCATGAATATGGATGAATGAATAAAGTAAATATATTTCTTTTGTAATATCGTCCTTACCATGACAAACTATGGAATATAAAAAATCTCGTTTTTAGATTCGGGACTACGGATACGGCTTGTCGCAAATTGTCGCAACTCTAACCCTTTTATAGAATAGCCTTTAACGCCTTAAATAACGTATCGAATAAGACCCAATTTCAATATATTACTTCCTCAATACACAGAATATGTTCCTATTTTGCTTCGATTTTCATATTCGATAGTTTAACATGGTAGGGACGATATGTTCTCACATGTTCGAACAATATCAAATTTTCAACAATAAAACAGGTCCATCGGTTGACATTTTCAGAATCTCTTATGAAACGTTTTGTATTTTACAAAATGTTCCACTTTTATTACACTGGATAGAAAACTATTTAGAACATAAATATAAATTTGCGATTACAAAATGTGTCAGCAGTGCACTGAAGATGGGACTTTCTTTCCAAAAGCGACTTTGCCTTATGATTATGGTATTCGTAGAGCGATTTACTCTACATCCTAGCTAATTACTAAGCTTAGATCTTATTTTTTTTATTTTATATTTTTACGGCGCTTCGACATCTAGGCCATTAAATCTTATTGTTACGAGAGTAATTAAGAACATTGTCAGTTTTGAAGTTACAAAAAAAAAAAAAAAAATTATATATGTGCTTCGAATTTCCTTGTTAAGTTGTCAGATACAATAATGTCCGATATTCCTTTTAACATACTCTAGGTGGCAACTCTGTTTGGGGAAGCTGTTTAATTATAAGGCCCCGTAATTATTATTAAATTAACTGATCAAATATGCTTAAATGAAATGAGGGTGGTTAGCGTTTCAGATTACCACGTGAGGAGATGCGTGTTCGCGCTGGTGGTAGATTGAATTTTTTCGGCTCCACCATGGATGTTTATAAAGCCACAGCATGTGTATTTTATTATTGTTATCGGATACCTCAGCAATGCTATAATCTAGCAACCTTCGAGAAAAATGTGCTAGGTATTGCAATTTTAGAAAATCAACGCACATACATGGTCTTGTATGAAGTCATTTACAAGTTACCTAGAAAATTCGTCAGTTAGGGTGGGTTTACACTTGCTAGTTATTGCAGGATATTTATGTCAGAGAGAAATTGCGACTAATGAAAACCCATGTAAAATGTATGTCTGCAATAAATTCTACCATGAGCAATTTATTGCCGACATACATTTTACAGGGGGTTTCAATAGTCGCAATTTCTCTGATATAAATATCCTGCAATAACTAGCAAGTGTAAACCCACCCTTACAAATTTTGCTTGCTGTCAACCTTGTAGATTTAAACTTTTTAATTACAGGTTTCACTACTTATGTGCCATTTGTTTGACGTTTTAGACCTTATGGATACTTACCTCCAATATGGCTTCAAGGAAGTTTATCACCTGTTATTTTAAGATTTTACTGCTTAAAGCTGAGGCGGGGGGACTTCCACTGAGCAACGTCCAAATATCGTTGAAAGTGTTTTGAATATATTTCATTCCACATCTACTAAAGAAGGGAATACAGACCTCCCCAGGATGGAAAGCCCTTAAAAATTTCCGTCATCTCCCTCAACCCGTAGGATTTTCACAATTTAGTCGGAGCGAGCAGCAGGGCTTGGCTAATGTATTCCGATCTACTCCATATTCATGACCTCGCAGGTGCTACCTTCGTTACGGCTCGACGGCTGACTATTTTTCCGGGGCGGGGGGGGGGGGGGGGGTACTACCAACGAACCTCCGTGGTAAGAGAGTCTCTCTCGGAAAAATTAAATATAACGAGGAACACACAGAGAACCAACGGACCAGGTGACGCTCCCCCATTGGCTATCTCTAATAATTACACCGGGTTCGAAGCCCAACCCGAGCTTTGGAGTTAACGAAGTTTTCTAACTCCCCGATTTGGCCATCAGCTTCCTCTTTTAACTCTTATTACCCCTTTATAAGTGAACAAACGGAATAAATAAACGTATGAGCTTTGGTACTTTTCTGCTCGTATGAATTTGAAGATTAGTTGACTTCAGCTTCAGATGAATTCGACATGTGGTCTTAGGTAAAAAATTGAGTTACGTTTGTCGTTCCGTTTCTCGTTCCATTCTCTTCCCTTGGATTTTTTTTTTTTTTTTTTTTTTTTTTTTTTTTTTTTTTTTTTTTTTTTTTTTTTTTTACAAATACAGATAACGTCATGCGGAATAAATTAGTGACAAACCCTTACTTTAGTCTAGCCCGTAGTTGCCAACAATTGTATACAGGATATTTTCATACTTTAAATATCCATTACAAGCATTACTCCAGACGCAAATAATAATATGAGCCTTGAGTGGAGACCTGGACCTATTTAGTTTAATTTTGAAATACACGTCTGGCATTACGCGTGTTCTAGGAGGTTAATAAATAACGTTAAAAAAATTAAAACTAAATTTAGAATTTTTTTTTTTAATTTTTCAGCAATAGGTACAGATGATACAAATTTTGATGTATTTCATTAGATAATAATGGAATAAGGAAGTAGTATAATATTTTTGTGGTTCATGCTTGATAATAATCTAAGCTATCAGAAGCATATTGCTTATATTAAAAAAGACTTAACACTTTATGCTTCATGATAAAAAATTTAAATGTATGTTATGGGATTTCTGAGTCTCCTCTAGATGGCATAGAATTAAGGTGAAATGAATGAGCCAAATAGATTTTTAAAAAACAAAAGAAGATTATAAGAATTATTTTGATGCTAAGAAGAAGAAAATTAAGTAGAAAATATTTTAAAGAACTGGGAATTCTAACACTGCCCTCGCTCTATATTTTAGCAACAGTCCATGTCTAACGGAACTTAACCTTTAGAATTCATGGAGATTTTCATTAGTATTCGACAAGGCAAAAATCAAAATGGATAAACAAATCACGCTTAAAATCATGTCATAACGGGTCGACAATTTATTTCTCTGGAAAGTCAGGATGCCATGCTGCAAACATAAAATGCATTGCCATAATAATAATAATGATGTTGTTTCTACATTTTTTTTTTTGTGAACCCTTAATATTTTGCCAAAAAAAAAAACAAAAAAAAAAACAAACTGTACATGATTGACAACAATTGCGGGGAAAATATATAATTCTGAATGATTCCTGTCTATCGAAAAAAAATGTCAAACCGGAGGTATTTCACAGTAAGAATCTAATTTGAAAACCTTTTTTTTTTTTTTTTTTTTTTAAAAAAATGTTTAATAAATGCAACCTCAATAGCATTCCTGCTTGGAATTTCGCTAAGGAAGAAAACAAACTTGAAATTAATGTAAATAAAACATCGGATTATAACTATTTTCCTCTTTTTTATGTTGAAACTGCAATTCAGGAAAGCATGCTAACATTTTCTGTACAGCAGGGAGAACTCGACATCCCCTGGCTTCCAGTTCATATACCTTGACGGGAAAGATGTCAATCTGCTGTCATATATGTGATTTCCATGTAAGTGTTTTATTTTCATCTCTAAAGACTGATCTACCCTGTAAATATATACTTCCTTGTTAGTTCTTTAGACTAGTTTTAAAAAATTAAGAGTTTTAGGCAAGAACCTTACCGCTTGTTAGAATAGTGATATCAAAAAATCATAAGGGGGTTTCCTCACGTCATGGATATTTCAACAAGTTAATATAATAGTTAATTAAAATAAAAATATTTTGTTGATAAGTTTCTTTTAAACGGCTGTAAGCTAATGAGAATTTATATATTTGTTTATATGATGGGTTGAGAAGCCAGGGGGTACAAGTGAGGGGGTGGTATCATTTTGAGATATTACTGTTTAAAGTTAAATCTTTTTTGTAAATTCCCTGATAATTGTAAGTCTGTATAAATTATGTTTCTACAATGCATCAATTGAAATTTATAATTTTTTTTTTGTTTTTTTTTTAAAGTAATTGTTAATGCCTTTTATCAATTTATAATTATAACATGCATCACTTGTACCCCTTGGCCTCCAAAGCCAAACAATATTGATATTTATTGTCAGGATACTTTTTAAGTATAGCTCAATAAAACAGTATGGAATGTCAGACAATAAGTATATCGGGTCTCTTCGTGGTCTAGTGGCTAACGCCTTAGATTCTCATGCAGATGACGGTTCGAGTCCCTCTCGCGGCAGGAATTTTTCTCATCTCAAGGCCCATTGAGAAGGTTCCTTGCCTTATCATAATGGATGTCGGCGCTAGTTGTCGGTTCATAGCTTCATGGTACACATCAAATGGCTCAGCCTCTGCAACTCTTCTACGTGGCTGTTGTCCTCCATGATTAGCAAGTAATGTATTGTAGGAACTATGGTTGTATGGAGGAATAAATAGGAGCAACTCTCGCAAGTCCTTGTGTTTTTAACAATGTACAACCAGAACTTAACACTGTGCCGGCTTTGCTTTTGGCCTCCTGCATTGTCACTAAACATGGTTAATTTTTTAACTGTCGCTGGAAGAGCATTGATAAACTTCAGCAAACCAGACAGTATCTCTTCACAACCTCTATTGGCCTGACCCTCATGCCACATGTACATGGAAGCATTGCCAGTCCCTAATTTTTGTATGCAAAAGTTTTACATTTGCAGATGTCTTGAATAATAACCATATGAGCAAGTCAAAACAGATCATTATTGTTGGAAATTATAAAGATCAAATGTTAAAACTGTGTTCAAGTACTTCTTTAAATACACGGCCAATTACCTAACAAAACAATTAAAATAGTGTTGCCATAAACAGATTTAACTGGAGGTAACAGTAAATGATGCAACAACATTCACAACTTGGAAACCATAAAGTTTGGTTCACAAGGAATAGAAGTGTCACTTGTTCCCCTTGGCTTCCTCATTTTTGAAGTAGTTGATTTTGTTTCCGCTATTTCTCAGCAAATACCAGACATTTACTTATATCCCTTTGCCACCAACATTTTGTATGTATTAACTATACAGAACTGCACTTAACTCTATTTTTTTAAAAATGTCACTTGTTCTCACTCCCTCGTATCTATTTAGTAATGGACTTGATTCCTAATGATTATTTTAATTGTGACATATTAAATTTGACTGTATTAATTGATGAAACAAGCATTTCTGAAGAAGGACAAGTAGTACAAAATGTTGAATTGAAGTAATAATGTTATGTGAGAATTCTGAAGGGATCTTCTTTAATTTGATTTGCTTTATTAGTTTATACCCTTCACCATCCAATTAAAAAATAATAATGTTTATAATTTACTTGCTGGAACATAATAATATTTTTCTCCATCTCAGAGTCCTTAAGAGCCCAAACATGCAATTATATAACACACCTTGACATCCACGACGATAAAAAAAAAATAAGACAATTATAATAAATCCAAATGAACCAAATTACTCTCCATCTATGGAGAAGAATTGCTAGTCGGCCATTATGAAGGCTAACCCACGCTGTCGTTTGACGCCAACCTCTAGTCATTATAGCAAATTATAAGAAAATGTCTGAAGAAAAAAAAAGACGGAGAATACCCAGGGAGCGACAGAAGCAATTAGTATTGTTGGTGTGCTATCAAGATTTCTCATGGTTGAACAGAGTCACGGAAACACAGTCTAACAAAAATGGACTCTTCCTTTAGTATTAACGCTCTAAAAAGAACTTAGAACGTCAAATCATACCTTCAAGCCTTATTTCGCATACAACTTGGGTCATTATGTAAGCCAATGGAATCTCTTGATTTTATACTTCAACTGTCAGATACAAAGAATTACTTATAATTGCCTTTATTTATGACTTGATATTAATATTATCTAATGTTTGAATACAATATTTAATTATATTCACTAAGTAGCTGTACCCGAGACTTCGTCCGTATGGATAGTGACTTAGGGCAGAATTTTCGGATGTATATTTTGGTTTATTCTGGATTATAAACACCATCGTATTACACTAGTGTCCTTATATGGATGGTCATAGGGAATAACTTGGTAAGTTCAAAATCTCAACATTTCAGAGCAGCTCTTTAAGAGAGAATGTTACTGAGAAAACATGCTATTTTTGTAGATGCAAAGAAACCCAAATATTTTTAAGTTTCATACGATCAAGGCTGTGAGATAGTGGCTTCTTTACACTATCTATAAGTGTCACGAGATAATCGTAGGGCACGTAAGTTGTTTTGCCCATTTTTTAGCTTACCAACTTATTCCCTGGGACCATCCATATATCCATTATGTTTTCACTTACTTTCTTGTTTCTTGTTAATTTTATCGCGGGTAGAGATAATGAATTCAGGACATTGTTGTTGTATGTCACATAGCTATTACATGGTAAGCTTAGACTATAAAACCTCTGGCAGCATTTTAATTAAGTGGTTGAAAAATCAAGTTGTGTACTACTATATATATATATATATATATATATATATATATATATATACACACATATATGACATTTGCTATTCGTCTATGTACAAGGATAATACACAATAAAATGTCAATATATTCTAATTATTGTTCATTAAATTGAGATATTACGAAAGAAACTATATACTAGTAGTTAACTAATTGTTCTAATGTGTAATTTTAAAAGAACAAGCCAATTTTATTTGCTCTTCCATCTATTATTTATCAACACCTCATTATTATTTATCAATTTTATCAAGGTAATGTTTTTTGTTTGGTTGTGCAAATCTCAAGTAATGGGGTTAGGACAGTTTAGGCATGATAAGAAGAATATATCGTCGATACAACAATGTATTAATTTTGAATAAACGCATTTTTCATTTTCAATCTATATTTATTGCTGTTGTACTAATGTACGTTGTGGCAAACTCTCGAAAATTAATTATCAATTGCACAAAATCAAACTACCGAGTGTGCATTAAGTCTAATTAAAATATATCATAGGATAAAATATATATATAAGGTACCAAACCACATTTCATATTCGATACTTGGCATTTGTATCGACGATATAATGTTTCTTTACTTTACATTCTTCATATAAATATGGCTAATGTTAATAAATTCTAAAGGAACGAAGATTTTCAAGTTGCACTCTTTGCAGAAGTTTTGGAAAGTGTCTTCATTCATCCTAGGCATGAAAAACGAAACCTGTGTGTGTGTGTATATATATATATATATATATATATATATATATATATAAAATATATACATTTTTTTAAGTTGTTTATATTATTCTTATTAGTTCTTTTAGAGAGGGGAAAAATATGTATGTCCTGAAAGATAAATTGTGCATGAAACTCTTTCAGGTAATTATAGATGGTGCATTTGAAGGAAGCAGAGTGTTAATAATGTATGTAGATTCCCGTACATGGCTTGCCTTCCTGGGCTATCTATGCAAATTGCAAGGAGCTGGAGCCAAGAAACTGACGCATGTTTGAGAGGAAGCCATCGCATGAGACTTATACACTGTACTATATTTTGATTTTACTTTGATAGTGTGACGATTATTTCTAGAAAAAAAGTCTGTCAATAAAAAAAAATGTTCTACTACTTCCTTAACATCAAATCTATCGAAAATTTAAATGTCTTAGCTTGGATGCATTTCAAACGTTTAGAAACTATTCCAATTGAATCCAAAGATTGTAGATTCCCAAACCGAAAAAGTAGTATTATCCACTTTTCTCGAAAACGGTTACATATCGCCTTGAAAAAGGATTTTGGTCTATAAAAAGTGTTTATATATATATATATATATATATATATATATATATATATATATATATATATATATAAATAAATAAATAAATAAAGCCTTTATTGCATAAGTGGAACAATACAAATAAAAAAAAACTATTTCCAAAAAATAACCAAAATAAAAAGTAATAAAAATTTAAATATATATATTTAATTGCATGAGAAACATATATATATATATATATATATATATATATATATATATATATATATATATATATATATATGCACATACATACACACATATATAAATCTAGCAGCGTCAAAAAATGGCACCTTTGGGGATTATTTTCTCCTACGAGGTGGCTGGTTTGTCGTATATGCACTCCAATTTTCCAATTGTTGGAAACGATTGTGGATAGTTTACCGATCCATAAATTCATTAATTTCAAACTAAAACTACAAATTTGAAGGGGATGTTGATGATATTAACCCCAATAATCAATAACTTTAAACAATCTTATGTTCCAGTTTGTATTGAGATGATTAACTCGGAAATTGCAACATCACAACGTAAATGAATTCACAAAAGAGCCTATTTATGCTGAGCATGATGTTTAGTATGGTGAAGTGATTCTGATAACCGTTTATAGATGATCACCTTACGACGATTCTATTGACTATCTCCAATCAATGTAATTATGATGCTCTCAAGGGCCTTAATGCTGCGAATCATGTGTTCAATAGGCTAATCATACAGTCAATGAGATGGACTGAACAAATAGTATGTTTTTATCCTGAGTCAATTGGTAAATATTGAGAAGGTGATGAAGTTGTAAAATTCTTTTAATAATTAGTTAATAATAAAGCTGTTATGGTGAATACAGTGAAACATCTTTAAAATTTAGGCAAACATTAAGCCAAGGTAAATATATGTAGTACACTGAAGATTTAAATATTTAATAAAAGAATATCTGTTTCATTTAGGCAAATCACAAGAATAGTATATTATTTTGTCCTTAAGAATATTCTTGCACTACAGGAACTTACCTTCCGATTAATCCTCAATTTCCTGGTTGAAGGGCAATATTTTAAGAGCTATGGCTGTATTTCAAAGACAGTTACGGAGCAGGGGCTGCTGCTCCTGATAAATCGCCGTCCCCTCTTTAAATATTATGGAAAAGGTAATAAAATCTTTCGTTATAATATAGTAGTTGCAGTAGTCAACTACTACAACTGCATATACACACAAACACACAGACACACACACACACACATATATATATATATATATATATATATATATATATATATATATATATATATATATAATTTCAATATGTGTCCTAACAAAAGATAGGGCGATAATGTTGCTCGCGTCCGTGATTTATTCACTCGTGTCCCACGTGTAAGCCTAAATGAACTACACCGACCTCTGTGCATTTACCATTGGCCTACCCGAGGAATTGCAGTGGCTATCTTTAGGATGGTTCGTAAACTACGATTATTTACATAAGATTATTTTAGCAGCTCCTCCGACTTTTCCTCGGAGACGAAAATACTACAAAAATACTCCAAAGCGTATATATATACGGACGCGAGCAACATTACCGCCCTATGTTTTGTTAGGACAAATATTCAAATTATATATATATATATATATATATATATATTATTTATTCTTATAGATGACCCAAAATATCAAAATTCTTTTTTATCCTAGGAGGCATGGGGTCCCCATGCCTCCTAGGATAAAAAAGAATATATATATATATATATAATTGTGTTTGTACAGGTGGGTCAGCAACAGAAAATTACCGCAGGCAATTCATCTTAAACCTTGGCGAGGAGTTTTTATGACGAACGTTTATTTCTTACAAAATGCATTCTCCTTGGAATGATAAGATATTTCTGTCCCAGCAACGAGTGTTCTTACAGTCTTGTCATTGGTCTTATGAAATATCCTTTTCAGGTTACTCACCAACATCAACTATAGCTTTGACCGAATCCAGTAAGAGCGCATATGCGGCGCTAGATTCCTGCACGTTAGTTGAGGCGTGGGCTCCACCGAGCCCTAACTAATGCGCATATATTTCACTAAAGAGAACACAGCGGACCGGTTAGCACCTCCAGAAGCGGTATCTCTCCATCTTTTTACAATCCTCTCTCTCTTCGGCTCCTCTTAATAACTTCATTTGTTTTTATCACTGCCAAGAATGCATTTTCAATTATTTCAGATCCTGATTCCTTCTCATTGCCCTTCCTTGAAGAGATGGACTCCGTGAAAGAAACAGCCTTGCGGGCTTCACATTCATAAGGCGCTTTCTCTCTTTTTGGTTTTTGTCTCCTTTTATTTTTGTGTGAGCCGTCGTTTATTCGATTCTTCCCTTATATATTTTTTCTGGCGAGACTCAGCCTTCTGGCATTCGGTGTGCTTGGATTGATTATAAGAAATTATTAAAGGTAGAAATTAAAGAACAACTTTAGCTTAAGTAATTGGAATTCGGCTCGGCTCCTCTTGAAATCAGTGTTACACTTGTTATATCTCGCTCCTATCATTTTCTTTATTGGAATTTACCTTGTCATTTGTAGGGGGAGTATTTACTTTCCATTTTAGATTGAACAATAATTAAAAAATACAAAATATATTTTATTGTGTAGCCATCATCATGTTTTCATATTTTTTTTGCAGAAACACGGCGTTTCTCCAGCGGAGTCGCCTTCTTCAAGTGCAGCGATGAAGTAGAGACGGAGGCGAAAAGATAATTACCTCATCACAGCTCTAAAGTATAATAAAAATACTACAACATTAGGTTAAATAGAGTTTGACATATTACATTAAAATCTTTATACCTAATATGTTTTTTTTATTTTTTATTTTTATATACCGCACATCTGCATCTATGTCATTAGCACTTGGCTGTCTACTGGTTGGCACCCTTCCTAAACATCTATGGTGGAGCAGGGAATTCCTTCAGAAGGCCCATGGATAAAAATATTCAATCTGCTGCAGGTGGGATTGGATCGGGCATCTCCGGCTTGAGAATCCAGGATGAAGACACTGGACCATGGAGACATCCATTTGGAATATTGAATTTAAAACATTGTTGAACTTGGAATATTATATTTAGAACACTTCACCATCCTTAAAACAAAGAGGTACTTATATGCTGCCTCTTGTTATGTACTTGTGGCTAAATGAAAATAGATGAAAATATCAGCGTGATTCTACCGAATGGGATTGGTATTTGTGTATCCTTGTGATTTTGGGTAACGTCAAATACTAGGCGAAGATTAAAAGTGAAACTTTTTTCCAGATACTTAAATGAAAGAAAGAAATGAGGTAGAAAGAAATTGAGGTATCTCCTATTTTTTCCCTGTTTCACATCAACAGGCCATGTTGATCTCTATGTTTTAAGGATGGTGAAGTGTTATAAATATAATATTCCAAGCACTATTATGTTTTAAATCAATATATATATATATATATATATATATATATATATACACATATATATACACGTACACACACACACACACACACACACACATACAAATTCCATCCGTCACAGCTGCATATTTGTATTCATTGATGAAGTAGAATCGAACTAGTGCGAAATTATTAACATTTGGTGAACTAAACGTTCATAATTTTTTTTTTTCAAAGAATGTCGATAAGGAAGATGTGCAGAAAATCTGTTCTGAAATATTTTGTTCTTGACAAGATCTTCAGAGGAAAATATTGTTAAACGATTTGTCAATTGCTAATAAAAAAACGAGGAAAATTTTTTCATTGGACAATCTGTCAAAATACAATTCCTGTAAAACTGAGGGTATATTGTAATAATCCCCAAGAGAGATGACATACGGTTTAATGGCAGGCGTTATAGGACAGATGGTAGCCAATGGTAGAGACAAATGTGTGGCCTCCAGACGCTGCCTGGACCAATGGGAGCTCTCGTCATATATGATTGATCACCAGATAGCTATGACCCACATGGCAGGCTGTAATAAATCATTATTTGTTTGGCCTTCTTGAGGCAACTTTTCACACCCATTTCTCACCACCCACCGAAATCTGTTGTCATTATTTTTTCATAGTCCCATATGTTTCTCTCAGCAAATGCTTTAAAATTATATTTAAAATACTGTATAAAGTGTTTATACTGAGATGAAAAATTTATTTGAAGTCATAACCTAGTATAATTGTGGCGTAAAACCTCAACACAGAAATAACATATTTTTTTTTTATTTTATTTTATGGTGCAGCGAAGTCTAGGCCATTTGCGCCTTAGGCGTATGTATCTTAACAAACTTAATATTATTTATTTATTTTAAGAGCTTCGTAACGCACACGATTGGCTCAATGAAATATTTTACATACATTTTGACTTCAAAACGTAATAATAAACACAGATAATATTAAAACAATACTAAAGAAGAAAAACTCTAAAAAAAAAAAAAAAATAAAAAAAATAAAAAAATAAAAATGTAACTTTAGAACACAAAAACAAAGGAAGTAAGGGGAGGAAGAAAAATCAGGAACATTTTTATCATATAACACCTGATTTAATTAAACTAGTGTCTACTATAAAAAAAAAAAAAATCATGGGAAAAATTTCATTCATCATGTCTATTTACTTTTTCATGGCCGCATTCTTCTTCGTTCTTTTTGTTTTTCGAGGTTGACTCTGCTGCAGACAGATAATATTTAATAGATTAATATTAAAACTGATTGGTTAGAGGAGTCGTCCAGAAAAGGTCGGTTTGGTATACATATCAGTGGATATGGAACCATCAGGATTTCTTATAAGAAGTAGATCAAGGAAAGATTGGGAGCTATTTGATTCGGTTAAAAAAAAAAGAAACATAAGTAGACAACATAAATAATGTATATATATTTAAATGAAATTAATATCATAAGTTCTATGTAATCAACGTACCTATTGTATTTATTTTTTTTTAAATAAAATAAAATAAAATAGTTTCAATAATTTTGAATAAATATTTAAATGTTGTAAAATTGTGCTGATATAGGGTTGTTTTAGTCAGTAAGTCATGTGAGAGGTAAGTTCTTTCTTATTCTGAAATTTGTAAGTATGTATTTAACTATAAGGGTCTTATTACATTTCTTTTTAGATCTCTTTCGTTTCTCCATCAGAAAATAGTGATTTAGGAAAGTTTGTTCAATTCGAAGCCTATTAAAATAACTTCTTCCCTTCTTGCCAGTGAAAGATATTTTCATAAACGACCTTGACTCCAGACAAGGTCAGGAGACATCCCCTGCCGAGATTAGGGTGTTAACATGTCTATAAAATTTGTGTTATTTATTAAATGGACGTTAAAATTTTAATGAAAAAGCCTCATCCTTGATGATGATGTTTTGAAAGGACATCATACTATTGGCTATTGTCCAAGATGATCGAATTAGATACGAGGAAAATTTAATAATAAAAATATCATGCATATTTTTTTGTCAGGATACAATTATAATATCGTTATGAATAACAATCACATTGAATTTCGTTTCTCATTAAGATGTAAAATCAATATGAGAGCTGTCGTGCTTCCATATCATTAGCCCATCGACTCGAAGCACTGCTGCAGAGTAAGACTTTTACTCTCGACGACCTTTCGTGAGCTGAAATAATTAAACAATAAAATTCTTGACATCAGATAAAAATCGAACCTGGGACGATTTAACAACCTGCAGGAGTTCTTGGATAACATGTGCGAGATATCTTTCATCTAATTTTTACCCCCTCTCCTATCCTTTCCAAAGCGGCCTTGTGACCAAATGTCGAATGCAAATTTATGATAATCCACTTTGATGACATAGAGGACTCCTCTCTTTCCTCAATTAACCTAATTATTGTACTTCCGAAAAGGTAGGAGGGTTACGTGCCTATCGAGTAGCTCTCTTTGCGCCTCGAGGAAGAAATTAAAAAAAAAAAAAAAATTATAAATAATTCATGCATACGGTCATTTGTATGTATATGAAGCCTTCGGTTCAGCTGTTGTTTGGAGTGTGCTTCTTGAAATGTGAACCGCTTCCGTTTTAACGCTACCTCTAGATGGGCGACTAACGGATCAACTCGTCCATGTTACCTTGTACTTGCTTCAATAACTCGGAGGTTTTATCGACATCGCTTGGCTTAGGGAACAAATCAACACTTGATCGGATATACATTCTATCTTAAAAGAAGTCCATCACGCGACAGCTGCATTACTAAGCACATAACTTAACCATTTTTCTGAATAATGCGCTAAAAATAACCCATATAAATACTTTTATTTAAATATTAACCCCATCCCCTTAATAATTGCGACAGAATTTTAGGACGAACGGCTAATCTATAGGTTACCACCCTTTTATACTTTTCCAAAGAAAAGTCACCTCCCCTTCAGGGAATCCAACGCAAGACCTTAGGCAAGGAGTAAGTATACAAAATGAACATGAATAGATTAATTTTATATAAGGGCTTTAATGGTCTTCGCTTAGCCCACTTCTACATAGGTTTCTTTCTACCCATATATTCCTGTATTCACGTGTAATCATTAGACAGGTAAAGTACCATGATTTTTTTTTTAATGAATGGTTTTTGGCTGTTGCATTCAATAAGTTAAGAGTTAAACATAACATTTATATTCAAGTGTTCATACGCATAATTCCTCTTGCATCTTCTTCTTCCGAGGAATTTTTGTTTTTTATATGCCGTGCCATAGGTCATATGTGAACGTATAATCCTCAACTCTTAGCTCTTACTAACGCCTTTTCTCCTAATACTATTTTTTTTTTTTTTTTTTTTTTTTTTTTTTTTTTTTTTTTTTTTTTTTTTTTTTTTTTTTTTTTTTTTTTTATTGACCGAGCATTACCTAATTAATTAAAGTAAAGTATTAGAGCAAGGAGAATCTTAGTCGGATTGTCCTGAACCGTTAGCTCTTACTAACTCCTGTCCTCCAGATACTATTTTTTTTTTTTTTTTAGGCCGTACCTACCTAATTTTCAGTCCATTATGTTTTGAAATACTGTTCGTATTAGAGCAAAGGAAATCTTAGACGGATTGTTCTTAACAGTTAGCTCTTACTAACTCCTGTCCTCCTGATACTATTTTTTTTTTTATAGACTGTACCTACCTAATTTTCAGCCTAATATGTTTTGATATACTGTTCGTATTGGAGCAAGGAGACTCTTAGACTGATTGTCTTTAATTGTTAGCTCTTTCTAACACCTGATCTCCTGATACTAATTTTTTTTATAGGCCGTACCTACCTAATTTTTAGCCTAAATTTTTTTAGAAATACTGTTCGTACAAGAGCGAGGAGATACTTGGTTGGATTGTCCTTAACTGTGAGCTCTTACTAACTCTTGATCTGATACTAGTTTTTATTTTACAGGCCGTACCTACCTTATTCTCAGCCTGATATTCTTAGAAATGGTGTTCGTACTCGCGCGAGGAGATAAATTCACGGATTGTTTTTAACTGTGAGCTCTTACTAACTCCTGAGCTCCTGATACTAATTTTTTTTATAGGCCGTGCCTAACTAATTTTCAGCTTAATATTTTTAGAAAGCTATTTCTACTACATAGAGGAGACTCTTGGACGGATTGTACTCAACAGTTAGCTCTTACTAACTCCTGATCTCCTGATACTAATTGTTTTTTTTTAGGCCGTACCTACCTAATTTTCAGTCCAATATGTTTTGAAATACTGTTCGTATTAGACCAAGGAGACTCTTAGACTGATTGTCTTTAATTGTTAGCTCTTTCTAACACCTGATCTCCTGATACTAATTTTTTTTATAGGCCGTACCTACCTAATTTTTAGCCTAAATTTTTTTAGAAATACTGTTCGTACAAGAGCGAGGAGATACTTGGTTGGATTGTCCTTAACTGTGAGCTCTTACTAACTCTTGATCTCCTGATACTATTTTTTTTTTACTGGCCGTGCCTACCTTATTCTCAGCCTGATATTCTTAGAAATGGTGTTCGTACTCGCGCGAGGAGATAAATGCACGGATTGTTTTTAACTGTGAGCTCTTTCTAACACCTGAGCTCCTGATACTAATTTTTTTTTTATATGCCGTGCCTAACTAATTTTCAGCTTAATATTTTTAGAAAGCTATTTCTACTACATAGAGGAGACTCTTGGACGGATTGTACTCAACAGTTAGCTCTTACTAACTCCTGATCTCCTGATACTAATTTTTTTTATAGGCCGTACCTACCTAATTTTTAGCCTAATATTTTTAGAAATACAGTTGGTACTAGAGCGAGGGGTTACTTGGATGGATTGTACTCAAAAGTTAGCTCTTACTAACTCCTGATCTCCTGATACCAATTGTTTTGTTTTATAGGCCGTGCCTACCTAATTTTCAGCTTAATAGTTTTAGAAAAGCTATTTGTACTACATAGAGGAGACTCTTGGACGGATTGTACTCAATAGTTAGCTCTTACTAACTCCTGATCTCCTGATACTAATTGTTTTTTTTTTTAGGCCGTACCTACCTAATTTTCAGTCCAATATGTTTTGAAATACTGTTCGTATTAGAGCAAAGAGACTCTAAGACGGATTGTTCTTAAATGTTTAGCTCTTTCTAACTTCTGATCTCCTAATACTAATTTTTTTTATAGGCCGTACCTACCTAATTTTTAGCCTAATATTTTTAGAAATCCTGTTCGTACTAGAGCCAGGAGATACTCGGTTGGATTGTCCTTAACTGTGAGTTCTTACTAACTCTTGATCTCCTGATACTAATTTTTTTTTTGCAGGCCGTACCTACCTTATTCTCAGCCTGATATTCTTAGAAATGGTGTTCGTACTCGCGCGAGGAGATAAATGCACGGATTGTTTTTAACTGTGAGCTCTTACTAACTCCTTAGCTCCTGATACTAATTTTTTTTTATAGGCCGTGCCTAACTAATTTTCAGCTTAATATTTTTAGAAAGCTATTTCTACTACATAGAGGAGACTCTTGGACGGATTGTACTCAACAGTTAGCTCTTACTAACTCCTGATCTCCTGATACTAATTGTTTTTTTTTTAGGCCGTACCTACCTAATTTTCAGTCCATTATGTTTTGAAATACTGTTCGTATTAGAGCAAAGGAAATCTTAGACGGATTGTTCTTAACAGTTAGCTCTTACTAACTCCTGTCCTCCTGATACTATTTTTTTTTATAGACTGTACCTACCTAATTTTCAGCCTAATATGTTTTGATATACTGTTCGTATTGGAGCAAGGAGGCTCTTAGACTGATTGTCTTTAATTGTTAGCTCTTTCTAACACCTGATCTCCTGATACTAATTTTTTTTATAGGCCGTACCTACCTAACTTTTAGCCTAATTTTTTTTAGAAATACTGTTCGTACAAGAGCGAGGAGACTCTAAGACGGATTGTTCTTAAATGTTTAGCTCTTTCTAACTTCTGATCTCCTGATACTAATTTGTTTT
Organism: Gonocerus acuteangulatus; assembly: GCA_946811695.1. Lineage (NCBI taxonomy): Eukaryota > Metazoa > Arthropoda > Insecta > Hemiptera > Coreidae > Gonocerus > Gonocerus acuteangulatus. The sequence goes on along the minus strand of OX328127.1, from coordinate 41,945,242 downwards.
ATAGGCCGTACCTACCTAATTTTTAGCCTAATATTTTTAGAAATACTGTTGGTACTAGAGCGAGGAGATATTTGGATGGATTGTCCTTAACTGTGAGCTCTTACTAACTCCTGATCTCCTGATACTAATTTTTTCTTCAGGCCGTACCTACCTTATTCTTAGCCTGATATTCTTAGAAATGGTGTTCGTACCAGCGTGAGGAGATAAATGCACGGATTGCCCTTAACTGTGAGCTCTTACTAACTCCTGAGCTCCTGATACTATTTTTGTTTTATAGGGCGTGTCTACCTAATTTTCAGCTGAATATTTTTAGAAAAGATATTTGTACTACATAGAGGAGACATATTTAGAGGTTTAGACGTTTTTGCCTTGCTTATGACACTTCCCGGATCACGATATACCGTTCGCGAAGTTCGGTCAAAATCGGTCAATCGGTTGGGATTTGTATAATGATCAAACATACGCACAGACAAGAGGTAGACGTTTTGACTGTGCCTATGACACTTCCCGTATCAAGACTTACCTGCGTGCCAAGTTTGATGACAAACGGTTTCGAATTGTATAAGGAACAAACATACAGACAAACAGCTGGTAGACTTTTTTGACCTAGTTTACGAGGCTTCCCGCACCAAGAAGTACCTGTGAACCATGTTCGTTCAAAATTGGTAAAACGGCGTGGATTTGTATAATTAACAAACCCACAAACTGACAGGTGATTTATATATGTTTATATTGGGCTTGATCACGACGTCTGATGAAGGAGGTGGGCGAAATATAACGGCCAAGCAACGAGCACCGCTGGAGAAAGAAGCCGGGAGCGAGGCTCCAGGACATAGTGGAGACTCTTGGACGGATTGTACTTAACAGTTAGCTCTTGCTTACTCCTGTTCTCCTGATACTATTTTTTTTATAGGCCGTACCTACCTAAATTTTCAGTCTAATATGTTTTGAAATACTGTTCGTATTAGAGCAAAGAGACTCTAAGACGGATTGTTCTTAGCTGTTAGCTCTTGCTTACTCCTGTTCTCCTGATACCTTTTTTTTTTTTTTTTTTTTTTTTTTTCTAATTTCCTAATTTTCAGCTTAATATTTTTAGAAAGCTATTTCTACTACATAGAGGAGACTCTTGGACGGATTGTACTCAACAGTTAGCTCTTACTAACTCCTGATCTCCTGATACTAATTGTTTTTTTTTAGGCCGTGTCTACCTAATTTTCAGCCTAATATTTTTAGAAATACTGTTCGTACAAGAGCAAGGAGACTCTTAGACTGATTGTCCTTAACTGTTAGCTCTTTCTAACTTCTGATCTCCTGATACGACTTTTTTTTTTTTTTATAGGCCGTGCCTACCTAATTTTCAGTCTAATATTTTTAGAAATACTGTTCGTACTAGAGCGAGGAGATACTTGGATGGATTGTCCTTAACTGTGAGCTCTTTCTAACTTCTGATCTCCTGATAGTAATTTTTTTTTTATAGGTCGTGCATACCTTATTGTCAGCCTAATACATTTAGAAATACTATTTGTACTAGATTGGGGAGACTCTTGGACGTATTGTACTTAACTGTTAGCTCTTGCTTACTCCTGTTCTCCTGATACTAATTTTTATTTTCAGGCCTTGCCTACCTAATTTTTAGCCTAATATTTTTAGAAATACTGTTTGTACTAGATTGGGTAGACTCTTGGACGGATTGTACTTAACTGTTAGCTCTTTCTAACTTCTGATCTCCTGATACTACTTTTTTTTTAATAGGTCGTGCCTACCTTATTGTCAGCGTAATATTTTTACAAATACTGTTCGTACTAGAGCGAGGAGATACTTGGATGGATTGTCCTTAACTGTGAGCTCTTACTAACTCCTGATCTCCTGATACTAATTTTTTTTTTTCAGGCCTTGCCTACCTAATTTTTAGCCTAATATTTTTAGAAATACTGTTTGTACTAGATTGGGGAGACTCTTGGACGGATTGTACTTAACTCTTAGCTCTTTCTAACTTCTGATCTACTGATACTAATTTTTTTTTTTATAGGTCGTGCCTACCTTATTGTCAGCCTAATATTTTTAGAAATACTATTTGTACTAGATTGGGGAGACTCTTGGACGGATTGTACTTAATTGTTAGCTCTTGCTTACTCCTGTTCTCCTGATACTTGGTTGTTTTTTTTGTCTACCTAATTTTCAGCCTAATATTTTTATAAATACTGTTCGTACAAGAGCAAGGAGAGTCTTAGACGGATTTTCCATAACCGTTAGCTCTTACGAACTCCTGTTTTCCTGATACTATATTTTTTTTTTTTTTTTTTTTTTTTTTTTTTTTTTTTTTTTTTTTTTTTTTTTACGGCGCATCAACAAATCGTAGCTATTAGCGCCGTCCTGATACTATTACTTTTATTTTTTTTTCCTGATACTATTACTTTTATTTTTTTTAGGCCGTGCCGACCTTATTGTCAGGCTAATATTATTAGATATGCTGTTTAACTAGAGGGAGAAAATGAATAATGTACGGTCATGTACTTCATTCTGATAATTTTGAAAATGTGGATTCTCGTACTAAATAGACTATGAAGTTAACTTACATTTGAAACATTCTTTTGTCAACATGTGATGTATTCTTCGTAAAAACTATCTGGAATAAATTTTGTGATTGCAAAAAAAAAAGTTGATTATTTAACTAAACAGTTTATTTAAGTACATTGAAAATTGTCAATAATGAAAACTATATAAGTTTAATAGCTATAATTATTACTATATAAAATCTATGTTCAAATTACTGCATTTACAATCAGGAGAAATTTGCTTAGTTTAGCAGCAGTTTTTACAATGGCCTTAACATGTCTATTTATTCTTACATGCTATATATTTTATCTTTACAATCCTAAACAAATTTATAAAATAGTAGTATTGAATTAATTGTAATTAAAATTTTTATTTTTTAGTCAAATAAAAATATTCAATAAATTAAATGCCTAATTGGTAATTATTTATTTATATATGTGTAATTATTTTTTTCGTGATTAAAAAATAATTATTTTAAAAAAAAATTAGTTTTAAAACTTTTAAATTGCTCTCCAAAGTTTTTTTTTTCAGCTCTAACGTAATTGTTAATGTATATTTTTTTATATATGTACTATATATCAGCTTTGATCGCATTGATCATGACGCACACAATGTGCTAACAATGAAGGTTAGTATACAATTATTTTTAATATTAATTGCTTTTCATATATTATTAAAAATAAGAACTTAAATAAAACATTTTATTCTGAATCTTTATTCTACTGTGACATAAATTAAATATATAAACCAGACATATAGTTTAAATTATTATATAAATTTAATATAAGAAATAAATGGAATGTTATACAGAGTTTTTATGAAGATTATGACTAAATAGAGAAATCGATATATAGAGAAGTTATAGTTATATACACCATTATTTCGGAGTCAACGTTTTTTTTTTTTTTTTTTTTTTTTTTAAATTGGACGAAACGCAGTAGCAAATTTTTGTAGTGTACTTAAAAAGAGGTATCTGATTCTTAAAAAGAAAAAAAATTTCGTTACTGGTTGGTCAACAATATAGGATAACTCAATAATTGACTTAAGATCTCATCACTGCATTGCAGACGAACAACAAAAGTTTTCACCGCTCCTGGAACAAAACACAAATGTTTATGATTATTTTAAACAGGTAATGTAAAAACCTTTTGATTTTCTATAGAGGAATTAGATACTATTTCTAGATTTGCTCCTCTCATCATTTATATATATATATATATATACCGTTGGAATTATACACATACATTCAGTATTACAAAAACTTATACACTAATACATACATAGTTAAATACACATATACATTTATATAATATTACATATTGTAAAACGTTGACAATAAAAACTCATTCTTATACAGAAATGTAGTTATAATAAGTATTATGACCGAACTCCAGCAGTCACAGCTTTAAAAAAAATGTGCTAAAATAGAATAAGAATGGCCAATCATCCATTTCCAAGAATATAATCATTTGAATGGGTTCAGTACCTTTAGGAATTATTCATACCTATTGTGAAAGTAAGGAAAACTCCAATAACGTATAATTATCATTAATTACAATTATAATTATCATCCAGAAGGTGTATTTGTTCGGGGTTCGGTCATTTGTTAAATAACACTACATTGCATAACTAAATGCCAGACTCGCAGGAACTGCGTCATCTCAACGCGGTTCCGTTCTTTTCCTAGTGTCATTTGGAAACCTTAGAATAGAAATAAACATTTTTTCTTGTTAAGATTAAGTCAAAATTGTGAACACCTACTCAAGATTTAAACATCTTTGTTTATATTAATTTCAACCATGCAGAAAATAATTTAACTAAATCCCATGGTTCTAAGTACCCAAACCAAAAACTTTATTCAGCAACTATTTTTCCACTTTTCTCAAAAACGGTTAAAGCTATAAAGCCTGTAAAACCAGTACTTGTAAGCAAGTGATGAAAGCGTGAGGATTTTTTTTGCGCGAAGTTCGCTCCAAAACCCATGTTCCGCTGGACGGATTCTTCTGGTTAACAAACTTGGCCTTTCAAATTAGACAAACAATTTTTGTACAAAATTTCATTAAAATCGGTCCATTTTTGAGCCGAGGAGAGCACGAACAATATATATATATATATATATATATATATATATATATATATATATATATATATATGTTTGATGTTATTTTTCGTCGCTGGGATAGTATTTTTAGATGGAACGGCATTTTTCTCCAGCGGTGGTACTCCTCCTCACTTGTTCCCGGAATATTTCGATGGATTCATCTCCATCTTCTTCAGCCAGGTACTTGTTTCTTCCTCGGTGGTAGCCAAGGGAATGACATTTTTCTCGATCTGGGCTCCTTTTCACCTCTCTAGCCACAGTATCGCCGGACGAATGGTGTTGAAGCTCCCTGGTGTAGTTGGGATTCTGTCCGTTGGCAGCGCTGATGGTATTGCGTCTTTTTTTTTTTTTTCCTCCTGCTTCTATTTTCCTCGCCGTAAGGTTTTATATGTTTGATGTTATTTTTCGTCGCTGGGATAGTATTTTTAGATGGAACGGCATTTTTCTCCAGCGGTGGTACTCCTCCTCACTTGTTCCAGGAATATTTATTCTCCGGAATAATTCTTCCTCGGTAACAAGTACCTGGCTGAAGAAGATGGAGATGAATCCATCGAAATATTCCGGGAACAAGTGAGGAGGAGTACCACCGCTAGAGAAAAATGCCGTTCCATCTAAAAATACTATCCCAGCGACGAAAAATAACATCAAACATATAAAACCTTACGGCGAGGAAAATAGAAGCAGGAGGAAAAAAAAAAAAAAAGGACGCAATACCATCAGCGCTGCCAACGGACAGAATCCCAACTACACCAGGGAGCTTCAACACCATTCGTCCGCCGATACTGTGGCTAGAGAGGTGAAAAGGAGCCCAGATCGAGAAAAATGTCATTCCCTTGGCTACCACCGAGGAAGAAACAAGTACCTGGCTGAAGAAGATGGAGATGAATCCATCGAAATATTCCGGGAACAAGTGAGGAGAAGTACCACCGCTGGAGAAAAATGCCGTTCCATCTAAAAATACTATCCCAGCGACGAAAAATAACATCAAACATATAAAACCTTACGGCGAGGAAAATAGAAGCAGGAGGAAAAAAAAAGACGCAATACCATCAGCGCTGCCAACAGACAGAATCCCAACTACACCAGGGAGCTTCAACACCATTCGTCCGCCGATACTGTGGCTAGAGAGGTGAAAAGGAGCCCAGATCGAGAAAAATGTCATTCCCTTGGCTACCACCGAGGAAGAAACAAGTACCTGGCTGAAGAAGATGGAGATGAATCCATCGAAATATTCCGGGAACAAGTGAGGAGGAGTACCACCGCTGGAGAAAAATGCCGTTCCATCTAAAATATATATATATATATATATATATATATATATATATATATATATATATATATATATATATATATATAAAACCGCGCTAAAATGAGTAATATTTATTTACCAACGTTTCGGCTTGAATTACAAGCCATATTCAGGGCTATGGAGGAGAGAGAGAAAAGAGAGAGAGTGAGAGAGAGAGGCAGAACAGCTCCGTATCGTGGAGACTACATTTCAAAGTGGGTCACTGAAATGTAGTGCCCACGATACGGAGCTGTTCTCCGGTCGACTATCTCCTCAGAATAATTATAATTAGAATTAATACTGAATTTTGTAAAGCTAATATTCTTGTCATGTCTTAATTTTAATATATACTAGAAAATAAGTTATTATATTATTGTTTATTATCATTAAAGATCAGGTAGCAGGTAGAAAATATAAATCGTAATTAATAAACATGATTAATCAATTACTGCTCAAGTTTCACATCTTTAATTTCTCATCAGGAGAATTTCTTAAAACTATTTATGTAGTAGGTTAAGGCTATTATAATGTGTATTTTAAGTGCTCCTCAAGAGGAGTGAAGCATGTAGAGCAAAATAAAGGTTTCTTAAAGAAAAGTATGCACTACATGAGTTTTGACATTTTGTTACATAAAAATACTTAGACATTTGAAATTTTGTAAAGGATTTTTGATCTTTGTTGCCTTTAATATACCTTTTCTCATGATGCCTCCATTATGTTGGTAGTCGAAATCCTTTTTCCTCAAAAAAGGTAAAGATGAAGGAGGGGAAATCCTGGAAGAAGACATTCTACCTGAAAGAAAAGAAAAAAAAAAAGTGTTACTGTCAGTTGACAATCAGAACTATTATAATTCCAAGAATCATGAGAAGGATTCTGCCGTAAATTATTTTTGTTATTTTATTTTTTTTTGGAGCGCGACAATTTTGGGGTTTCGCTCACAGAATTAATATTATATAAAATCATATTAATGATTTTGTATTAATATAATATAAAATCAATAAAAATAGTTATCCATTGATGAGAATGCAATCAAAGCGATTCTCTTAAAAGGATTATTGTTGAAACATTCAATTTAATCAAATATATAAAAAGAAAATATAACGAGAAGACAAAAAATGTTAAAAAAATAAATAATAAATTTTAAGAATGCTATATGTAAAACAAGAAACGAAACGTCTGATGACTATTATTAAAATAAAATAATTATGATGAGTAATTTATGAAAAAAATAATGTTTAGAATTATGTTGGGAAAAAAACAAACATTAATTTTTATACCACTATGTACTCTTAAAACGGGACCCCCTTATGTGTTTTACTTTCTTCGGATCTCTCCAGACATAAGTACAACATTTCAGTTAGACACACTGAGAAATACCCATAATTAAACATAATTAAATGAGCCTTTCAGTTGACAGAATTATTAATTCCTTGGCTTTTTAATAATATTTCTGTCTAGAAAATTCATATCTTTTTCTTTAGCAAAACTGTGGCAGAAATATTAAAATCTAAGAGTTCACTAAAATATTAATTCTGCCTTTAACCATTCATACAATGCTAAATGGTCATAAAAACAAGATAGAAATATCATTTTCGTAAAAATGTCAGTTTCGCATTCTGAAAGGCTCCAATAATGCTCCACATTCCCGAAAATGTATGCATGTTTTGTCTCGCTTGTCAAGTAACTCTGCTTTAATAGCAAAAGAAAAAAAAAATACTATTAGATTATTACTAGAATAGTGTGTAGTAAATGAGTTTTGACCTTCTACCATATAAAAATAAACTGATAAATTTGGCCATTCCCTTATAATAAGTAAATATATCTTCATAAACGCTTGTAAAAGCAACAAATAAATAGAATTGTTGGTAATTGCAAAACTAACACTTTTTTAATAATAATTTACATATTTATTATTATTAAATTAGAGAAAAGCACGTATCAAAACACGCGGAATGAGACATGTGTCCATCTAGAAGGAGAGGTACATGTAGAGAAGAAGTCTTACTGCCTTTAGATCGTATTGGTCATACGCCGCTCTTGGGTTTTGTAAGTGCCAATCTTCTTGGATTGTTTTGCCTTAAAAGTTTCTATTAAAGGTACGTTTCCATTCCGACATGTCGCAGGGCAGATTTGTAGTAATGGAAACGGGGCTTTAGTCACATTTAAAACAGACGTGTTAATGGGCTATTTTGAATCGCACCGAAGCAATCAGTAAAATTCTATCTGTGACTGTAGTAAAATGTTGTTAATTAAGATAGGTGTTTTTAAGAGTGTAAATCCCCAAACTTATAGCCGAATAACCACATCAGACGAACCCGGTTCGTAAATTTCAATCAACTGCCTCAGAGCAGACACATACCTAAACATAATGAAGCCAAAAGAAGGTTCAAGCGGTAGAAAAAAAAAAAAACGTTAAAAGGAAATGTCAACAGAAAGAAAACAAGATAGCTAGTTAGACAAAATGGCTACTAAAATATCAGCAAACTGAGGACGTAAGTAGAGACTCTGATAGGGATCAGGGAGCTAATGAATTGGCAGAGAAGGGGGACTCTGTTAGATTGTTCTGATAAGGGAGGGGCTTGTCCTCACATCTGATAAGGAGTTGTGTCCTAACACCTAGTACCTAACGTCATTACCGGGTTAGTACAGCCTCGCACCGCGACACGCTACCACTTAGCCCTGTCAAACACCTTGTCTCTTAGAACTACTGTCTTCTCGGGGTATTGACCTCCAATCACGAACAAATAGTTATTTATAAATAAAAAAAAAAAATTAACAATTTTGTTTAATGAATTCGGTGTTTGGTCATACGAATATCACAGACATCCAAGCAAATTTGGTAAATAGATAGAATACTGGAATATGAAAAGACACTACACAAGACAAGTTGTTGATGCTATACAATAAACAGGCGAAGAGTACTTGACGTACGAGAAACTCAGATAAATTAAAAATACCATCTGTTAATAGAGTTTAAGCAGGCACAGAATTAAACGAAAATAAGTAATATTATGCGGTTTACGGATTGGACACAATCCACTAAATCACTCGCATTAAATTATAAAGAAAGAAATCTTTTCTTGGAGACAACGTTACACTTACTGTAAATCAATTACTAACTGAATGCAAATAAATATCTACTTAAAAAAAAAATCCTCAAGCCGTCCAATTCGAGCGATTTTCCATGTGTTTAAATGTTTTCGAAAGCTGTGCCTTCGTTTCTTCTATTATTACTATTTTTTTTTTAATATATAAAGCATTTCTTTTGGGGTTTGCAACAATTTTAAAAATGTTAACTTTTTTCGTGGTCTCAATTACATAATTTTTATCCAAAAACTATCAATCCGATTTAAACGGAATTTGGTGGGTTGTTTTATTATATGATCAACATTTTCTTCCTAAAATATAAAATTCCTAAATGCTTTTTTGTCATACTTATTGCTATTTTTTAAGACCTCAAATCAATTCCAACCTTTCTTAATAATAGAAAATTTCATTACGAATCTTTGGATGCCTTGAGGCCTTTATTACGTACAATGTTGAAGTTATAAGCGTTAGAACTATAAAAAACTTACTTTTTTCGTTATTTTTAATATTTAAAATAAAAAAGATCTGTTCTGGTATTATTTCGATTTACGCATACCTCAACTATTGAATTATTTGAGTTCTTCTGAAGATATTCCTGCAACAATTAGCTTTGTTTTTTACAGTTGCGCCCTGGACTTGTACACTTTTACAGCTGCGCCTTTCGTTAACACTATATTAACATTTGTAAAACACCATAACCCACACATAACAACCAGTTAATTTCAGGACCAATTATATGGAATGTTGATATTTTTCCCAAGCTAACTCTATCCATTACATAATCATGACTGATTGCCTAGTCAGAGCACTTTAAGCACGCGACCGGTCCTAGAAGAGGGCATCTGTCCATAAAAAGAAAACATTCTGAAATTGATGATGAAGATCTGTAAGAAAATAGAGCGTATGAATTAAAAAAAAAAAAAAAAAGTTCAAGGTAAAAATTGTGGGACAAGGTGTAGGGAGTAGAGGCAAGGTGCACTGGGCTATTAGGTAGTCCACCTGCTCTCGACCAGTGGTCACTCCATGCTCTAATTACTAAAAACATTACTATTTACATCAAGCCGCTCTTATCAGTACATTGATAACAATAATTAGCGGCTTCGGCAGCTTGTCTTGAAATTATCCAAGTCTAATTTCTCACCTTGAACCCCTCCAACGTATACATCTAACTAAAAATAGCGTTATTAACAACGAGAATGGTACTTTGAAGAATGGCTGTCGGAGCTCCAAAATTAAAAAAACAAATCAATAAATAACAACGAGAAAAACTAAACGCAAAAATGTCTACACTTCTTTATTTAAACCCTGCAAACTACCACGGCTGTGAAGTTTACAAGGCCGTGAAGACTCTCCAAAACCGATTCGCAGCACACCGGCAGGCAGCCCAACCCGATATCCTACCTCAGCACTCCAGTAGCGGCAAACCCACCACAAGCGGACAGCACTCTGCAAGACATCTCCCTCCAACCAGGTTCATCTCGTCTGGAGTCACCTTCTCTGATCTTCTTCAACCGTCCACATCTCATCAAAATGTTCCACAACTGCACAACCTACAATCCTATCCTCAACCCACAGCTCCTATCCCTATCCCTCAACCCCTCATGCAGCGTCAGCGTCCTTCTAGTCAAAGCCCATCTACTTTTCAAGTCACTCAGCATCGACTTCCTCACCAACCTAAAGAACCTCCCCAACAATCTACCCCGTGCGACATCCCGTATAACTCACCTGAACCAAGCAAACCCTTCGATCCCACCATTCTATTCAACTCCTTCTTCACAAGACTAGAAAACTTAATCAATCCTCTTATTAAGCTCCTATCCTCCTTTACTGAGCAATGCATCCCTCTACTTCTTAAAAAATGATTCCACCCAGTACATCTCCTATCCTTATCCTCCTCTGGAATTCCAACGGGCTGTTACACCGAAGACAAGAACTAGAACTGCTATTTACAGACCGTAATATAGATATTGCACTTATAACAGAGACACACCTACGAACTCAACATTACTTTAACATAGCAGGATACAAAGCTTACCGCACAGATCACCCTGACGACAGAGGCCGTGGTGGTACTCTGGTCTTGGTTAAGAACAACATAATCCATTATTCCCATTCCTATCAGTCTACTGGTTCCTCTCAATTAACCTCCATCTCCATTCCTTTACCAAGATTTCCGCTAGTCATATCCTCTATTTATTGCTCTCCTAACCAACGGATGTATCACCCTGATTTTACCAATTTATTCCAGTCCCTTGGCACTCACTTTATCGCTGGAGGAGACTATAATGCCAAGCATCTGCTCTGGGGAAGTCGCCTTACTAACTCGAGAGGCCGAGTTCTACACGACGTATTGTACAATGGTGAGTATTCCTTCATTTCCCAACCTCATCCAACACACTGGCCTTCCGATCCCAACAAAAACCCGGACATCCTAGATTTTTTCGTTACTTCTGGCTTGAACGGTATCTTCACGTCGGTATCTCCCCTTTTAGACCTCTCTCCTGATCACTCCCCTCTCCTTCTGTCACTCAGTACATCTCCTATCCCTATTCAAACCAAGCCATCTCTCACCACCGGACCTGTAGACTGGCATATGTTCCAGTCTAACCTAGACAGTATTCTGGACCTCAATGTAAAGTTGAAGACAGCGCAAGATGTTGACGATGCTGTGGACCTCTTCACTAAATCAGTCCAGGACTGCGCTCGAATTGCCAGCAAACCAACTCGCAATCGTCAACCAACTGTAAGTCCAACCCGTCATCATGTACAACAACTCCTCTCAGCCAAGCGACGAGCCCGGGCACAATGGCAACGATCCCATCTCCCTGCAGACAAAACCATTTTCAATAGATTAACAAGAAAGCTAAAAAACGAACTGACTAAACTTGACAACCACCGACTGGAAGAATATCTTTCTTCTTTAACGCCCCGTAACCACTCACTGTGGGAAGCCACAAAAAGAATTCTTAAATTTCAAGCTACCTCCTCTCCACTCCGACGTGAAGATGGAACCTGGGCCAGAAGTGACGAAGAAAAAGCTTCCCACTTTGCCAATCATCTAGAAGCAACCTTTTCCCCGAACCCAGAGTTAGACCCTTCCCATGCTGAAGAGGTAATCACTTATCTTTCCGAACCCTTACCGATGTCCTTACCTCCACCTTCCTTTCGCCCTTCGGAAGTCAAATACATCATTAATCACCTACTCCTCAATAAGTCCCCTGGTCCTGACCTTATCACCGCTAAAATCCTTCGGCACCTCCCCCATAAAGCCATCATGTTCCTCATCCTTAAATATAACAGTGTACTGCGAACTACTCACTTCCCTTCCTCCTGGAAACACTCCTCTGTAATCCTTATCCCCAAACCAAACAAACCAGCTACCGAAACATCATCCTACCGCCCAATCAGTTTGTTACCCATCCTCTCTAAAATCCTTGAAAAACTTCTATACAAACGTATCCTTCCCATAGTTCAATCCTCTGGTATCATTCCAACTCATCAGTTTGGCTTCCGATCACTCCACTCTACGACCCAACAAGCTTTCCGAGTTGTAGATACAATTTCCTCAACGCTTGAGCGTAAGAAATTCTGTTCAGGAGTCTTTCTTGACGTAGCCCAGGCCTTTGACCGAGTCTGGCATCCGGGCCTCCTTTATAAGCTCAAGCGTTTTCTCCCCATCACCTACTACTTAATCCTAAAATCCTTTCTTTCATCCCGCCTGTTTCATCTCCAGTACAATGCCTCAAATTCTACATCCCGCCCCGTGTCTGCTGGAGTACCCCAAGGCAGCATCCTAGCCCCTCTCCTCTACTCCACCTTCACCGCTGATATCCCCACTAATCCCAGTACCATTACCACAACTTTTGCAGATGATACTGCAGTGCTTTCATGTTCTGCCAACCCGCAGCAAGCCACAGAAGCCCTCCAAAATCATCTATTGGAAATCGAGATGTGGCTAAAGAAGTGGCGAATTAAAGTTAACGCCGAAAAATGTAAGCACGTCACATTCACACTGCGGCGCAGTGAGTGCCCATCTGTTACCCTAAACGAATCCCTCATTCCCAAATCCGATGTTGTTCGATACCTAGGCTTCCACCTCGACAAGAGACTTACTTGGAACACACACACAAAAACAAAACGACAAGAACTAAACAGACGCTACGGCCTACTTAGACGACTAATAGGTCCCAAATCAAAACTCAGTACTGAAAACAAACTAACAATCTACAAAACGATTATTAAACCGATTTGGACATACGGCATTGAACTATGGGGTACAGCAAAATCTTCCAACATAAACCGAATCCAAACCTTCCAGTCCAAAGTCCTTCGCCGGATCCTTAATGCTCCCTTCTACGTCAACAATAATATCATCCAACGAGACCTCGAAATTCCCTTTGTCGCTGAATTAGCTAAAACCCGCTTCTCCACTTTTCATTCCAAGCTATCCTTTCATCCCAATCCCCTTGCCCAATCCCTTTCCACAGATGCGATCCCTTCCAATCCCCCGAGACGCCTGAAAAGAAAATGGCCTAGGGACCAACTGTAACACTTAAAAACATTATTCATTCCTTAGGGAGTGACAGCAATGGCTGCCTTCTCCCCTCTGTTCTTCCTTGTGTATACCTATGTATGAGATATTTATTTACTTATAGTATTTATGTATACAGATTGTAAATATTCAATAAAAAAAAAAAAAAAAAAAAAAAAAATTCTTTATTTAAATCTAAATGTTTTCAGAGACTCGGCCTCTATTAGATACTATTTGATCGATCCTTGCTCCTAGATGTTATCAGGACCAATGGCTGGGCATTGAAAAACTCCTTGAAATCGTATTTCTATTTTGTAAATTTAAAAGTGGGGACATTTTTATGCCTGTTTTTCTCATTGTGAACATGAAGGCCCAATATCTAACCCTTCCTACCATGTACTGCACGCTTTACTCGCTCATACGCTAGTCCATATGAGGCGTTCCCGACCATAGAAGCGAAGAACTCTTCACATGCAATTGTTGAGAAAAATGTACGAATTCGCCCTTCTATCGCTCAAACCAAACCCCTCGTTTTTTTCTATTAAGATTTCAACAAACTGCACGGAGAAAAAAAACAGGCTGCTCGCATCTACTTTCAGGCTGCCTGCAGCCTGAAAACTGTGACTCAGTGCCAGTATTTTGAAATAGGACATTTTAGTCTAAAATAGGATTCCACATATTTTAGCCTAAAATAGCATTCCACATATTTTAGCCTAAAATAGGATTCCACCAGTTATAGTGCCCGCATTTTATAATAGAGTGCTGGAATGCTAATTCTGCATCCTATAGTAGAGTTCTCACACCCAAAGCTAGCATCCAACAATAGAGTGCCCAGCACTCTACTTTATCGTATCCAGCATAGACTTTAGATTGCTGGCACTCTGATACTCGCGTCTAGTAGCCTACCCATATAGGCTGCGAGCATCCTGATGTTTGCTTCCTGTATCCTACCCCTATAGGCTGCTAGCATCCTATATGGATGGGTCACATTGACCCCATCCATATAGGATGCCAGCAGCCTACAGACAGATGACTTTATTATGTGGATAAAAAAGAACAAAGGTAAATTCAGAGTAATAATAATAAGACTTTATTTGGGTGTAATTTGCATATACACTTCTTAACAAGTAGATATTTACAAGTAGGTATGAGGTATACACTTTTTAACAAATATAGATATTTACAAGTATTAGGTATTAGGTACAATGTACTTATGAACAATATTGAACAAGTAGGTCTAGAAATAAAATATTTTTTTTGTTTTCATGACACTTATAGCCGTATTCATAAAGCCGAAGACAGTTGATTTCAGCATCTGTTCAAACAGAAACAAAAAGAAATTTTTATTAATAATAAAAGAAAAGTTGTTGTTGTTGTGTTTTATATAATTAAAAAGAAACATAAATAGGCATTTTTTTTAGTTTAAAATGTCGCAGTAAATTCAAAGCTGCCAGGGAATTACAAAATAAATATAAAATAAGGTTTTTGTCTCTGGATATGATCATAAATGAAGGAACTCTAGAAACAGAATGAAAACCAAAATAAAAGTCTACAAATATAATTTTGAACTAATATTCTAGTCGCATTCTAGGAACGCATAAAAAAAGACTTCCATCAGTTCTCAGCTTACCAGGCTTATTGAACTCCATCTTCAGTTGGTTTTATACCAGCTCCATGTAATATTAAGGGAATATATTCTTGAAAAACAAACAAAACTTTCTTCATTCTATTGTATATAACATCTGTTCCTTAACTGAAAAGGAACTTAAATGTAGAATGCATACAGGCTCTTGTTTTTATTATTAAATTTCAAAACAGATGTTATATACAATAGAATGAAGAAAGTTGTGTTTGTTTTTCAAGAATATATTCCCTTAATATAACATGGAGCTGCGGGTATAGAACCAACTGAAGATGGAGTTCAATAAGCCTGGTAAGCTGAGAACTGATGGAAGTCTTTTTGTATACGTTCCTAGAATACGACTAGAATATTAGTTCAAAATTGTATTAGTTGACTTTTATTTTGGTGTCCATTCTGTTTCTATAGTTCCTTCATTTATGATCATATCCATAGACAAAAACCTTATTTTATATTTATTTTGTAATTCCCTGGCAGCTTTGAATTTACTGCGACATTTTAAACTAGAAAAATGCCTATTTATGTTTCTTTTTAATTTAAAACACAACAACAATAACTTTTCTTTTGTTATTAATAAAAATTTATTTTTGTTTCTGTTTGAACAGATGCTGAAATCAACTGTCTTCGGCTTTATGAATACGGCTATAAGTGTCATGAAAACAAAAAAAATTATTTCTAGACCTACTTGTTCATAAGTACATTGTACCTAATACCTAATACTTGTAAATATCTATATTTGTTAAAAAGTGCATACCTCATACCTACTTGTAAATATCTACTTGTTAAGAAGTGTATATGTATATTACACCCAAATAAAGTATCATTATTATTACTCTGAATTTACCTTTGTTCTTTTTATCCACATAATAAAGTCATCTCTCTGTAGGCTGCTAGCATTCCAGCACCCTATTTTAAAGTGCGGGCACTCTAACTAGTGGAATCCTATTTTAGGCTGAAATATGTGGAATCCTATTTTAGACTAAAATGTCCTATTTCAAAATACTGGCACTGAGTCACAGTTTTCAGGCTACCGGCAGGCTGTTTTTTTTCTCAGTGTGCATCTATCACACTATGTGGTAACGAGACGAACGTAAAAAAAAAACAAAAAAACAACAACATCAACCTTCTGGTCGAAAGTGCCCTATATCTTTTCAACGTTATCCCACCGCCTTGAATAGAATAAAATTGTTTTTAAAATATAATTGATTATATGGATTCGGTCTTGATATCTTAATAAAACAACATTTTTTATAAGAAAATGTGATTTATTTTTGTAAACGTTGAAATTCAAGCTTTCTTCAGGGCTGTAAAAAAAAAAGACAGAGTTAATAATTATTAATATATCGAAGAAATGAACGGAAAATATGTGTTTTTCTGTATAATGTTTTTCCTTTTATTTCTTCTATATGTAAATTAGTATTAACTAGTCGTCACGTCGGCATAAATACAATATTTTCTTATTCTTAATGTAGTTTTATTAAGTCACCAAAATGGAACCCTGGCGATATCTACCTTGATAAAGTGCTAATAATGTGGCAGGTGTAAATAGACTTATAATACTTAGGCGTCCCCTGCACAAATCCTAATACGGTAGATGATTCTAGCATTACAATTCGAGGACTGGATAGATGATTATCATGCTACATCAGAATGTGCGATGAAATCTAATTAGCAAGTGATTAATATGGAATAGTTTATCTTTGTATAAATGTACATAAGGAGGTTATTGAACCAATCAGCTTGAAGAGGATTATGAAGTCAAATCTCATATATAACAACAAGCTATAGTTCATCAGTAAGACAACACATGATTAATTTCTAGCTACATACCCTTAACTAAGTAACCATTAAAGAATCAATTGAAGTAATTAATTAGCTGTTAAATGCAAAATAATATTATCTCAATTAAATTTATAGTTATAGAAACATGACTTTGCCTCTAAATGAAAAATTACACGTTTTGGGGCGCTAAATCCGAATCCGGCTTCAGAAAAACCCCTGTAGTTTTTATTGAAGCGTAACCCCCCCCCCCCCGCAAAAACAAAAGGGTGTAGGATATTTTACACTATTGTCTTTTATTCAAGTCAAGTTTAAAATAAAGGACTATTTACTGTGTACAGCCTTTCAGAGCACAAGAATACAATTTTTTGAGACCTCAACGAAGTCGATTGGTCCATTTGGAGCCAAGTTACAGCCCTTTAAATATATGACTTTTCTCAATATTGTGCGTTTTTGCTAATATTATAGTATTGAATATGTTTTACGATGCATAAAATCTTTGAGGTCTTATACAAAAATTGACCCAAGGTCTTCGTAGGTGATTCTAAAACTGATGCAATCCTTAAAATCCCAAAATAAAACCCTTAAAAAATATGCTCATGTTTGATTCGAGCAATATATCAGATGAAGTAAATTAAATAAATGTCCTAAAATAAATTAATTAAGGTTTCATTTTCGAACTTTTGTTTTATAGCGGACAGTTTAATTAACTTGGAGGCAAATTCATAAAATAAAAGTTCGAAAATGAAAGCTTAATTAATTTATTTTTATTTTTAATTATTTTTTTTAATGACTGCTCTATGAGGCATGGCCCAGGCCACGAACTCACTCAAAATCGTAATGCTGAATAATACTGTGGTAAGCCAGCGGCCACGTTGAATACACCGTGTCCCATTAACTGGGAGGTTAACACCGAAGTGGCCAATACCTGAATGGGTGACCTCCAACGTGGCGTTGGCCTTATAAAAAGGTGGCAAACTGTAGATCGTCCGGCGTTAATAGCTTACATGTTGATTTATAAAAAAAAAAAAAATGCTATAGCAGTCAACGTGTCAATCTATATGTAGAAGAAAATTAATTCTGACAAAATGGCTTATTTATTTCTAATTTCCAGTTGGAGGCAATATCACCTTTTTACCGAAGTTTTATGTCTCCTAATAACCATTGTAAGAAGGAGATAAACAGGGCGGAAACACCGATAGCACAAGGCGACAACAAATTGGCTAACAAGGGGACTATATCCTGACAATTTGGCAATTATAACATTGGGAAAAAGACAAGGTACAAGAAGGGGGGAGACAGTTGGAGTATCGGCAGCTGGTGTCCAGATAGTATCGGCAGCTGGCTTCTACCTCCTTGTCTTTTTATGTTTCCTCGGTGCCGACATCTACCGGGGCTACTTGCAGGTTTACAAGTCAGGATAACCGGATACCGTCAAGGATACTCTCTAGGGGTTTTTGCACTCAGATATCTTACAATATCCTGTAGTACCTTCCTAATCAGAATGAAGATATGTTGAGAATTATTGGACAAAATAA
Organism: Gonocerus acuteangulatus; assembly: GCA_946811695.1. Taxonomy (NCBI): domain Eukaryota; kingdom Metazoa; phylum Arthropoda; class Insecta; order Hemiptera; family Coreidae; genus Gonocerus; species Gonocerus acuteangulatus. The sequence continues at coordinate 41,926,723 of OX328127.1, read as the reverse complement.
ATATTTGGACATCCAGGCTAGAGGAACATTTGAGGGCCGTAGATTACCTTTTATATGTTTTTTTTTGTTTTGGTTCACATTACGATGTTTACAGGTTCCCAACGTTTCAAGATATCTATGGCAGTAGCCAGCTTGAATTCAACCTACTTCAGGCGGGAACCGAAAAACCTGTAAGAATTCCCAGTATCAGAACTGAAACCCTTAACCACTAAGCCCCGGCGAGGTACGCTAGATTTAGATTTGGTAAAATATTCGTTCCTTCAAGCGGAAAAATGAACAAAATTTATTTACACCTTTTAATAATGCGAATCCTCAAATACGTTTTACATTTTGACGTTGCACGCCTAAAAGAATTTTTTAATTAATTCTTCAAATATTCAACGATACCACCTACTAGGAGTAGTAAGTGATTCCCAATTTAAAAAGCATATCGATCTATATATATGAATATATATGATTAAAAAAAAAAAAAAAAAAAAAAAAAAATCAGTCCCGTAACAGGCCACGAGTGCCCTGAGGGGCAGATACTATAGAGGTATCTGATTCATGACCATACGGCACACTAGGGAGATAGTGTGGTCAGTACTATGCTCCGGCCGCCTGATTTTCCCTTTGGCTGCTTCGGCTGCTACAGTCATTAGCACCAACCAATGTACCCAATATTAAATGAATTAAAGGCTGGGTTGGCCTAGGGACGGTCAGGGAGGCCGAATTCAACCCATGAACGAAGACACAAGAAGAAAAAATCTTTAATGCTTGCTCGGGATTTGAACTCAGGTCCTCCAACTTATTAGTCCAGTACTCTACCACTGAGCTAACCTCGCCCCCAGATCATGAAAATAGTTTATTTCATAATATATTCATTGATATATTCTCAGATCATGAAAATAAGAGAATATATTATGAAATAAACTTAAAATATCTTAAATAGAACATGTACATATTTTCCGGAAAAAAAATAGAACGATGGATTCTGGTTTATAGTGTGGTCCAAAAGGGATAATTTAACAAAAAGAACTCTGAATCAATTCAGAATCCTTAATGATCTCCCTGAATCAACAATCAGCAAAATAAAAATAACCCAACCTTTTTATAAACATATTATTTTGGTTTCTAGAACCACAATGGTCAACAATTTTCTGATTTTATAATGAAGTGATTAATATTTCTTCCTCCAAATTATTTTCTGCCCACTCATTCCTCCATTAATGTTAACATCTCCGATACATTACAAAATATCCCAAACGAGTTTGAAAATGAACTTCCTAAGAAATGATAAGAGGTTCATTGATTCATGTGAATAAAGTTTACATCTTCTCTGAAAAATGTCTTTAGAGGTCAATAACATTGAATGAGGGAAGGTCTAAGTTAAATATTTACTTAGATATTATAAAATATTTTTAATTTAAAGTAGGCCCTGAGCAACGAAAATAATACTTGTGGTCATATTAATATATTTTATTTATCACAGATTCTAGTTTTATATCTTTAGTTTCTCGTTCATTTCTTAAAGCTAATTACAGCCACTGTAGGCAAGTAAATCTTCCACTATCAGGGCCAGGTCCCGACTGAAGCTAAGAACAACGTCTTCAACCAGTCAGCTGATGTTGATCAGCAAAACCTATTCTTTAGACATATAGAGAGAATTTTCAATAATAGCCTAATAAACTTTCACCAAATTTCTTATCTTCAACGGATAATTATAAATTATAATCGATTTATTGAAGTAATTAATAAAGAACTAACCATCTGAGTTTAAAGTAAATGTCATGAATTCCCTCAACTAAAACTGCAAGCAGTATCCATTTTCCACGAAATATCCTGCAAGTTCTTTATGTTACTCCCTCTCCGTAGCAGTTACTGGATTCCACCACAGCCTCCTGCAAATAGAAGAAGAAATTATTGGTTATTTATTATTATTATAAATTATTTATTTCAGTTTCTACCGGAGTACGAAGAAATTCATCAAAAATTTAATTTCCAAATTGCTAAGCTGTTTGTATATCATGGCATTTTTAAGTTTTGTCGTTAAGTCTATTCAACACTGATCTCTTCATGAACGAGCTAAAAATTGAAATTGAATTGTTCAAACACAAGTATGATTAACTAATTTTCATTGATATTGGAAATGTAAAATTATTATCAAGGAAGAAATGTAATAACATTAATTTGTCAAGAGCAGTTTTTTTAGAGCTAAATTTTGAATATGGTATTTCCATATTGTAGTTAACACGTTAACTGCGTTACGGGATATAATAAACTCCGTAAGTGAAAAAGAATTAACCACGTCTCTGTTCTCTATTTATGTATCTATTACTGCGTTTCACATATTTCTTTTAATTATGTAAAATTAATATTCAATAAATGTAATTAGGTATTTTCTTTAATTCATGATTAACTACCCTCATCCTACGTTTATATCTCAATAATCAAGGATTCTTCTTATAATTAAAAAATTTTACATAGTTTTACTACACCTTTGATTAAGACATTCTTTAAAAAAAAATCGCACTTGACAAGAAACCTGTACGGGATTGGGGTTTCTCCGTAACGCACTAGTCGATATTTTAGCGTATGGTTTCTACGCAGTCAACGCAATTTTTGATCTCTGTACCCCATCCATCCAGTACACCTTAGGTATGTCCGTAATGAACTCCATGAGTTATAAAAGTACTAAGCGAGGTCAGGGAAGAAATCTCTTCTATCTGATTTCATGCGGTAGCACAATTAACCCTGAACCTAGTGTAATGTACAGGAATTCCCAGGGAAAGAGACATGCACGCAAATTACATAATAATCCATGGAGTATACGAGTAGATGCTATCAGAGAGGTATTAGAGCGTATCCCCTCCATGGGGAGTACGGTGGCTACCTGGAAGGCATTATCGGAAGGAGAACATCGCCAAGTTACAGAAGAACGCCAACTTCGCATTTGTTGTCTTATCTACCATCTGACGGATGTCATAAAGCTCCTGAACTATGGTTATCTTCCAGGGAATACGAAATCAATAAGATGACAAACAATATTTCACTCCAAATATTGTTTCTGTTTTTAACGTATTAAACCTATTTTTCAACATCCTTGACTGTTATATATCCCTATATATATTCAAACTACTGACAGACTTTCAGGGACGAAGCAATTACAACATGCTAAATGATACGTAAGAAATCCTCGGCAACATCAACACTATGCTGACTTACATTAAGAATACAGGACTATACAACCTAATTTGATGAACACCTGCAATGTTGGCTTATAAGATATTATATTTCCATCGATAGGTACTAAGAATTTTTATAAATGAAAGTTCAGAGGATGCTGTTCTTTTTGCAATCATCATTGAAGTGGGACACTCCTACAATAAATTCTTTTATTCAAGAGTGTGTCAACTTCTGGCCCGTTAGTGCCAAGAAGCCACTATTTAAAAATGCCATAGCGCATGGTTTTCCATGTACTGACCCTGTCCGCCTGTTCTTAACTTCGGTGGTTGCTAAGGACGTTGGCTCTCTTACATTAATATGAGCCGTTCTGAGAAAGGCGAACTCGCCAAATACAATTGTAGAGAAAGAATCGCCCTCGAGTTCGCCCTTCTGCTCCCCGCAGCTATCGTTCAATCCGAACACCTCGGCATTTCTCGTATTGTACAAACAAACTAGGAACTATACACGAAATGAGCGTCAAAATAAAAATAAAAACTTCAGGAAGTGCCTCATATATACAAAAGTATTCTGGATCAGTTAAAGTGGATATTTTAAGCAACAATCTTAATAAGTAGACTGCCACCGAATGTTTGAGGGATCCTATGTTGAGTGAGTTTGTGGTCTGACTAATAGGACAACAAACTACAATATTACTTATTGTTCTTAAAGCTGACATCAATGTCAATTGATCTAACTTCATGTTAATACATAGTTGGCAGTCAATGAGATAATGACGAGAGTTTTAAAATTTCGAATTTAAAATTAGTCAAGAGCTGTACAGTTGGCTTTTTGATGATGAAGTACTGGTAATCGGAAAGTGATCTGAGATTGAAAACACTAGTTTTAGATGTGAATTGAAAACTGAATATCTATTTTAGATTTAGTTGTGGCATGCATATTATAGATACAAAGTTTTCTTTCGTTGAATTTCGGACTTGACTCACTATGAGCCTGAGCATCCATAATCTAACAACCATGATGAGAAATGTGTTTTATTTATACTGCTGCTCCTGCAGGACTGATATCTAAATGTTGTTTTACTATTTCCCTTTCCCCTGATGGTAAATAGAGCCACAGAGCATAGTAAAATTTAGGCATTATGCCCAGGAATCGAATTCCATTCTATTCTGACGAGATTTGGAAAACTGAACCAAACGAGCAGAAATAATTTGGTCCACCAGTTATCGGGGAGGGGGAGAATTTTGCCGAAGAGATCCGTAGAAGCAGGGATCGGATTCGTGTTATTCTAGCATTCATTTATGCACATATTCATTCAGAGGCGAGGCCTTCAACGAGCTGTATTGTTCCAACCGGTCGTGTTATGCAAGAGGCAGCCGATTTTCCTCTCGTTCAAAGGTAATACTGTAAATAAAGGGTAGCTCCCAGGCATAGGGATGACAAATATTGTTTGGAGTTCGTGAACAACGTTAAAGCAACATCATTGGCTTCCTAAGTTTTGATTTGTGGCGTATCAGCTAGCTGCACATAGAACTGAACGTGGCTTTGTTTTCGAATAGTCAATTTACACTCACCACGATTTCCTAACCGTTTTTGAGATATTTAAGAAAATATACGAAGCTCCCACAACTTTTCATGCCTTTTAATAACATGTTTTTTTCTAACACTTCCTTAACTCGAGACGCAACCAAATTATAATTGTTAGTTTGAATGAATGTCAAACGTCTTGAACAATTTTTAACTGAATCAATCGTTTTTGAATACCTAAACCGAAAATTAGTGAAGAATATTTGTATCAACTTTCCATGTAAACGGTTGAATATTTAAAAATGGGTTCATCGTTTTTCTACTTTGGAAAACCTATAAAAAGAGTATCCGCAAGAATATTAACACGAAAACGTAAGCGATACGATTTTTTTTTTTACCGGGGAAACGCACTAAATAAGTAAGATACAAATATGGTTGAAGGTACATAGGGGAGTGAAGGGAAATGCGAAGACACTCTATATCCCATTAGAGGGCGAGCTGAGAGGTGAGTTAGGACTCAAGTGTTCCTGGGCTCAAACTTATAATGAAGTTATCAATTACAGTTGTCGGTTTTAGTCTGGGGGTTAGACCGGCCACTTTGAACCCCCTTCTGGTTAATTCTAATTAGTAGAAGGGCCTTAATGAAAATGCATGAGTTTTGATATGAAGTGCGCGAGCTTTGCTTTTCCTCTGGTTTGTAGCCTCGTCCTCTTCCTAGTAATTAGAGCCCCAAAGGGTCCAAAACCCTTGTGCATATCTGGACCCTCCTTATATCTAATGTTGTTTCAGCCTTCTATCTCTCTCTTGCTATATTTACTCAACGCCACCATACCTTAAATACACAGAATTAGCGGCAACTGAGATCCAATCTCAACATTCATGGAATACGTTAATGTATGTTATGTAGGTTCTCCGCTAATGCAGGCTCCTATTAGCTTAGAAAAACACACTTGTGTATACATGTATATATTTTTACGGTCACGAAATCCGGCCTAGAGGACCAAATATTAATCAGTTGAGTGTATAATAGAAATATATTGGGAGTTAAAACATCAACTGGAATCTCACACAATACATAAATAGTTTGACTCAGATAACTTATCCGGTTTTTCTCACATGAAGTGTGGCCTAGAGAGGCCGCGTGAGGCAAATTATTTATGAAGTGTGAGAGCTTCTAGTTGATTTTATTTACTTATGTATTTTCTATTTAACGGCGTATCAAAAATTAGGCTATAAACGTGGCTTTGTCCTTTGGCTGCTTTCAGTGGATGTTTCAACTTTACAATTTATTTCTATTATAAAGTCCACTAATGAATATTTGGTCCTCCGGGCCGGATTTCGTCACAGTGAAATTACGTTCGTAATAAATTGCGCAATTTTTGCACGTAGGTCAGAACCTGTCTGGATGAACCCAAACACACATCTGTAATTGACAAGTTTGTTTAACGGAAGAATCCGTCCTCCGGAACATGGTTTGTGGGGTGAAATTCGTAAATTCTATGTTTTCACGTTTATATCCTTGCAGGTACTCTTTTTATAGGTTCTCTAATGTAGAGGAACGAATGAATTCATTTTCAAGGTGATGTCTGTACTCGTTTTCGAGAAAAGTAGACAAAAATAGCTTTTCCAACCAATTTTAGGTTAGGGTACTTAGAATTGTTGGATCCAATTATCATATTTTCTACACGTTTGAAATTCATCGAAATTTAGACATTTAAATTTTGGTTACATTTTGAGTTATATAAGTATTCGAAAAAAAAATGTAATAATAGACATGAAAATTTTTGGGATCTTCCTATATTTTTAAAATATTTCGACAACGGTTAGACCATAGTGGTAAGTGGAAGTTGACCATTCGCAAACTTACTGAACCCTCTACAGAAAAGGTTCTGGAGCAATTTTCGACGGAACGATGTCAATCGGTGAGTCCATCAAACTTTGAAAGAGTTAGTTTTGTTCCTTTGAACAGGGTTTTGTCTTTTTAAATCAATGTTTTACATTTGTTTTCATGGATGATTAAGAATATTAACTGCTTCTATACAAAGCATTACAAATGACACTCGGGACGAAAACGGAAAGACGCTAAGATAACGCAGTTTCAGCGAGTCAGAATCTGTTTATTTTTATATTAAATTAGAGATGCGTTTATTAAAATATAAAGACCCTAATTTTCTCTGACTCCCATAGAATTTGAATTAAATCCCAGCTTAGGAGTCGGAATTAAATCATTGATGAAAAATGATTTCCCCCCCCCCTCTAAACACTTGTCAGTTTATGTCCTTATTTCTAACTTGACGATTGGCAGCCATAATTCATAGAACAGCTAAAGAAGTTCACAAGGAGAATAATGGAAGCGACTAGGTTCCATATGATCTTCCAACTGAAATCATTTCTTCAACCGAACTAGTTGGCAGAGTCATTCTTTCGCCAAAATGAGTAGCAAGACTTCCCAGCTGACTTTTTGCTCCCTTTTAAACACTTATTAAATATTTTAAATAATTCCATCCTATATGGAAGGACAAAGGACCAGTTCTTTTTCTCCGTTCCTCGTGTGTAATTATAAATCTAGAAAGCGGGAGCAGGGCCGTGAAGAAAGAGCGTAGGTATTCGATATTCCATAGGAGGCTTCTGGTTACACAATCCGTCATAACCATGTCTAGAGATGGCTAGCGAATTGAGATTCCATCCTGCACCCTGAGTCGAGGGCTCTCAACCAATTAGGATCATTGCTGGGAAAGGTCTACCAAGGATCGTACGAAGGACGGAACCACGCCTACTCTTTGTCTTCACTCGAAGTAGGGACGTTCTTGACGTTGTGTGCGTCATGGTGTATATATATGGTATAGTATAAAGTCATACTGAACCCTCACGAATAGTTTTGATAACTGTGTGTACCGACTATAACCCGGTGTAGATGGATATCATCTATTTTTTTTTTTTTCAGAACGTGGAAACTACTACACCGTGAAGAAGTGGAAATTCTCAAATCATTATTCTTTAGACAAATTAACTTGCCAATCAAGGGTTCGAACTCAGGTCCTCCTTAGGCATACATATGTGTGTGTGCTTGTGTGTTCACATCCTACCAAGCAGCACAAATTTGATTAAATTGGTAAAAATAAACTTTCTTTCTGAAATGAAAGCACCAGATAGTTAAACATCAATATCCACCCACAAGAGAACATAGTTTTCTTCGACAAAAGATCCAACAAAAACCATAACCGTAATAGCATGGCATAATTGGACTTCTCCTTTATAAGAATTTAAACATTTTCAATTCGAAAAAGATAAACCATTTGTGATAAAGCGTGAAATAATTAGAATTACGGATTAAGTAGGTACTAAAAAACGGCTGAGAGAAATTTTCCCACATATTCCACATTTGTGCAAACTAAATTATTATTATTAGATTATCTAGTAAAGTATTCAAGCTAAGACGCTGAACTTGGTCTCATATTGAAAATAATTTAATTAGCTACAACTTTTGTATTGCAGTGTTTTTTCGAACAACACATTGTTTAAGCAAAAAATCGGGATTTATCCAAAAAACACGTTTTTTTTCGTTTTTCCCGAAAAGAAAGCGAAAAAGAGAAAATCGCCAAAGGACTTTTTGGCTTAGTTTTTCCATTCCCCATCGATATACGAAGTCTGTCGGTTTAAGACTGGGACACTTGATAGAAACACGTCCGGGCTGTCTGTCTGTAAGTTTGTTCCTCTTACAAATCCACACCGTTTGACCGATTTTGACCAAACATGGCACACCTGTAGGGCTAGATCCGTGGAGTGTCATAGGCTAGGTTAAAATTTTCGAGGACTGCAGTTATTAGATTTGAATATTACATATTTGGTTTCTGATTGATTTTTGCTTTTCTAGATGCAGAAAGTAGGTGTAGCATGGCACGCAGGGTAACATATAGTTTACAATAAAAATATGAAAGAATTACATGTTCAATACAATGATTACTAGTAACGGTTACACATTGTGCAAATTGCTTACATAATTCTTCGAATCAATCTTTTTGATCAAATCCATGCAGAATTCGCCACGACTAGTATATAGAGTTGAATTCGTATTCAGCTGTAGCCGAAAGGTTTCCTCCATGAAATAAACAAAATGCCGATTTCCAGGTTTCTGAGAATACAAGATGAAATCAGTACCCAGTCAATATTTTATACTCATTTAACGTTCTGCATTTCTCAAATTACGAATCGCTTCATCGCGTATGGTTTGCATGACATGATAAATGGAGTCAATATTTTGTCTTGGGGGTTAGCGGTCCCCCATTTCCTCATAATGGCTGCCACCATAACGGAAGGTAATTAAGAGCACGGTCTAGAGAGCACCTAATGACAATAGCCCCAGAGAGAGGAAGATGGCGACCCACACGTACTATGATATATACGTCCTGCTTTCAGACCTCCTCAGCATGCTTCATGAATGGAGAAGAAGAATAGAAATCTAAACCACGTACGAACTGCCGCCAGGAAACGGAGAAGGGCAGTATTTTACTTCTTAGTCGTTTTTTTTACTGACATTTTTTTTTCTCGTTGGCTTGTTCGTTTCGTTAACTCGCCTTCAAAGGAGACGAAACGTGGGTTAGTGAGGACGAATGGGAAACCGGATATAAAAATTCCCTAAGCTTTCTTGAGTGTCTTCAGTATTTTAAATCAAAATATTACTTTAACCGTTTTATTTATTTCTCGGGATTCGAGAACTAGTCCATAATTAAGAAAACATAATACCATTTAATACATGACAACAGTGGTATAAATATCATTGAAAGGGCACAAATGTTCGATTTAGTTACAAAAAATTAATTTCGTTTAGAGCCTTCTGCTCAAATTCAGGAACATAAATATGTTTTAGGTGCACCTGACAAACCTATGTAATGTACTGTATGACACACAGTCTTCGTTTCCGTACATGGCAACGGCACATGCGCGAACGCCAGCGGACACTTTTTTGTAACGTTTTTTCTCAGTTTAGTCATTGGTAAAGCATATTTATTCTAAAAAAAAACAAAAAACAGAACTATGTATATCAATTACTAATGTGTATGGATTTTTAAATGTTATACGTATAGATTCTTTTTAAACTAGGGATGGACAATCCGACAAAAATATTAAAATGCTAATTATTCAATTAATAGCACGGATAATAGACGGAAGGGTTCCCTCCGAGTTTTGGAAATGGAATTCCCTGACATTTCCCTGAGTTTTCCCTGACCTCCCAGATAGTGATAATTGATATTAATCGAGGGATTCAGTGTTAAGGTGTTCATAATATAAGAAATTTGTATAATTACATGAGTTAATTAACAATCACTAACTTAATATGGTAGCTTACAGGAGTTTAAAAAGAAAATGCAAAATGAAAAGACCGAGTTGAGCATGCTATTCTTGCGATTCATAATGAGACTGTTATGAAGTGAATATTTTCAAATCTCCGTAGATATGCAAATATATTAATCAGAATATTAAAACATTAACTAAGGAGAGGTGTTATTTATTTATTAACTTCAGATTACATGGGCCTATTTAGGAAATAATTTCGGAGGGGGCTGGGTACATTTGGTGGGTATGGAATACTAACAATCTAGAACATGGAATAGTTAGCCAACTAAAACGTTATTACGCTCAAGAAAAAAATATTTTTTCAAAACTAAGTGATCTTATTTCATTTATTTTTAGTATTTGTATGACACATTTTTATTTTAAAATTTCGGGAGGGGGGTGAGTGTAACCCCCCCCCCCCAAAAAAACCGCCCAAGATAGACTATTACCATACTCTCTAGTTAAGAGCCTTAAAAAGGTAGCAAATACCATGTTTTTAAGGTTCCTAATGCAACCCTCCCGGCCTCCACGATGTTCCATTACAGCGACCAAAATATTCCAAATAAGACAGTGAGAGAAAGAATAGAAGAATTGGAAAAATTATATACATACAAGGCAAGGGAATTTTTGGTTCAGAACGCTTTTTTTGTGGTTGAGAGACAGCACCATTAGCGAATTTCCTTACAAGTAATAAATGGTGAGCAAAATGTGAATGTAATATATCGGTTTGACAATAGACAAGGAGGTAGTGAGAGAGGAATGTTGTTCCACCTGGATATCGACGTGGCTAATGTGTATAGAAAGATACGGAGATGAAAAGCACGCATGGGGTTTTTGCATGGTTTATGGCTGTGAGAGATCGGATATAAGGCTTACCATCGGAGTGGCGTTAGGCCTTTAATGATCATCATAATCCTTCAATCTGGAGTCAGGGCACACACAGTCGTGGGAACCGGCAGGCCTTCCTCTCGCAGGGGAGGTGGCATGCAGTCTACAATACACTTTTATATTGTAATAGCTGTTATCCGGCGTGCCATGCTGCACCTACTACCTACATACATCTAGAAAAGCAATAATAAATTAGAAATCAAATAAGTAATATTAAAATCTAATAACGCAAATCTGTAACTATTTGGGTTCATAGTTTCGAACCCGTGACCTCCGAAATGTGAATCCGAGACGATTTTAACCTAGCCTATGACTAGGCTAGATCGATCCTGGTGTGATCGTATCGAGACGACGAGAGTCATACGCTACATGTCATGAACTACATGTGTGCCAAGTTTGATCAAAATCGGTCGAACTGTTTAAATTTGTATAAATTACAAACCTACAGACAGACAGCTGGTGAACGTTTTTGACATAGACTATAACTAACATCGTATCAAGACCTACCTGTGTGCCAAGTTTGGTAATAATCGCTCAAACGGTGGGAATTTATATAAGGAACAAACATACATACAGACAGCTGGTAGACGTTTTTGACTTAGCCTAAGAGACTTCCCGGATCTAGACCGACCACTGTTCCAAGTTTGGTGAAAATCTGTCAAACGGTGTGGATTTGTATAAGGAGCAAACAGACAGACACGTGATTTTTATATACATAGATATTTATTTCCGGCAGTTGAAAAAATGTCAATCTCCATTTTTTCCGACTAAGTTGGAACTTTCGAAATTCCTGCCTGCACTGTCAAATACAAGAAGAGACATTAAATATAAACATAACGTAATAATTTACCGTAATACTATTTATTATATACAGCTTATCTGCCGTAGCCATCAAAAATCTTAATTATGATAAATCTTAGTCTATTTTTGGAGTTGTAATGCTACTAAAGAGTTGTAATGCTACTAGGTTGTGAAACATACAGAGCATACCGAATCAATGAGGGGTTTAACAGCGGTGAATGCCACAGTATTTTTAGGTTGGAGCCGTGCCGAACAATTAGCTTCCTTCATAATAGCGCTTCTCTGAAAGTTGGCATCTCTGGGAAGAAGACAACACATCTTGGTTTAAAAATATTTTTACCTTATTCCAATTCGAAATTGAAAAATAAAATTTAGCACCAAATAGAGGAATTAGGAGAAGCTAAAGATTCAAATACCAACAATCTTCCTGGAATCCTTCCAGCTAGCAGTGCAATGCCGCAGGAGACGATGAAGACACAAGATTTCGAGATCCATAATGTGGCCAAGAATATTTGCATATTATAAAAGAAGCAACAGTCATTGGAAAATGTAAATCTCACTCAAAAGCCGAAAATATGTATGGATTCATCAACTAAAGAAAAAGAGACCCCAGACAACAACCTTCAACAACGGTGTGAGAAAACACCGCCAAAATTGAAACCTCCAACCTCAACTCCGATTATCACTAATGCTTCAGGAACCCCTGAAGCAACCACACCTTCACGTACTTACAGTATCCAAGAAGCAAGGCCTTTCATTGAACAGAACATTGATAAATACCCCATAACCTTTGCACAACTTGAATCACTTCTCCAGATATCATTTGTTGAAAAAAATACTTCTCACATCGTTTCCGAATTCAGCTCAGATACTGATGGTAACATTAGAATGTTAGCGGATACTCGAAAGCTTGTTAAGAATAACAGGTCGGCCAAAGTCCGCATAACTAAATTTATAAAATCAGTAAGTGCGCTGAATGATTCTTCTTCGCAAAATTCTAGCGGCCATAATATTTCTAAACAATAACCCAACAATTCAAGCATTTTAATCAAATGTCATATGTAATCCTTCTCTATTATAGGTAATTTAACTGAATTTTAGGCTAGTATTTTTCTTTGTGCTTTAAAAAATGATAATTAACCGAAATATTCATATAATACAATGGAATTGCAACGGCTTTTATAAAAATTACGAATATCTACAACTAGTTCTAAATGGAAAACAACCAGTTATTTTGAGCCTTCAAGAAACACACCTCCAACCATCTGTAATAACGAATCTGAAAGAATTTCAGATATTTCGGAAAGATAGACCAAACATTCTGTCATCATGGGGAGGAGTTGCTATTATAGTTCACAGTACCATCCTTGCTGAAGAAATCCAAATCATCTCACCCTTAGAAGCGATAGCAGTCCTCCAAACCAGGACTTTACTTTCGATGACCTACACGACATAGTAAAGCAAATACTGAAACCAGTAGTCCTCGTAGGCTACTTTAACCCGAACAGCCAATTATGGGGCTCGGAACTGCTAGACTATGGACATCGATGGACAAAAATAGAAAAATTCCTTGAGAATGAGGCGTACTTAGTGCTTCTAAATGATAGATCACAAACACACCTGGATAACAACAAGGGTACTGTAGCAGAACATATGTTTCAGTTAACACATGTGTTAATTAACATATGTTCAACAACAAAAGACTAGTGAGTGAAAAAACAATCAGTGTTGTTGAGAGACTTTACAAACATCTTTTACAAAGTGCTTCATTATTATTAATGAATATGTGTATATGTGTATTGTGTTAATGTAAGATTTCTAGTGACTATCTCAAGCAGCTGGTATAGTGAAAAATGACAGTCTTATGAGTGCCAATTTTTCTGATGAACATTATAATGTTGAAATCTCCCTAACCTCGCTTAGCTAACTTTTAGCTTAAGAGGTTTGGCGATTTCCAGCTTTTGTATTAAGGTGCTTTGAGCCACAGAAGACAAAGACAATTATTCTTTTCCATTGCTCATTTTCATTTTTCATTTTGTTTCCAAAAATAATAATAATAATTTTATATTTAATAAAAAAATTGCTCCTTCTGAGCAATATTTCATTACACGATGCCAACAGTACTTTCTCAGCAATAGACCTATCTTTCATCGGTCCCCGAATGGCTTTAAAATCTCAATGGACAGTCGAAAAACAGATATTCGGCAGTGACTATTTCCCTATTTCTATTTAGATCGAAACAAATAGAGACCTACAAACATACCACTCTCACAAGTGGAAAACGGATAATGCAGACTGGGATAGCTTTCAGGCATTGATTGAACCCGGCCTTCAAGAAAACATAGAATTTGTAGCAGAAGCTAATATTCAGAAAAAGGTGGATTTCTTCACTCAATTATTAGTCCAAACAGGAGGCGCTACAGTTCCTAAAACACATCCTTCTTCCGGAAAATGCAGAGTCCCCTGGTGGAATGATGCCTGCAAAATATATAAAGAAATATAAAACCTACATGCACTGCCAATGACCCTCAAGGGTAGAGGCAGAATAATTTAAATTAAAATAAATAAAATTTAGCAAGATAAACCGTCTGTTTTTCCGTGTTTTAAACTTTTGTTAAAACGTTGTTTATCTGTTACATATGTTCAATCTATGCTGAATGAATGAAATGACCTCCGAAATAGGAATAATTGAAACCGTGATCATATTAAAAAAATGTATTTATAAATAAATAAATAAATAAAAAAATTAAGGAATTCTTCCAAGTTTATAATACGTAATTAACATGCAATAGAAAATGTATGTAAAGTAAAATGGAACAAAACATATAATGTTTGAGGAGAAAAATGAAATGTTTCCACCAATCAGTCACCACCATTGCACTATTCATGAGAGTAATTGATGAAGTAGAACCACTAGGTTTTTTTAATTCAACATTTGAATATGGAAATGGTTTCCCATTAACGTAAAGCTAGTGTCGACCAATTCAATTTCGTTCCGAACTTTTTACAACTTCTTTTTCTCTTTAGTTCACTCAGTCAGGAATGGATTTTGTAAGCAGTTTTGTACGATATATGGATAATATTGCTTAGGTCATCTGGAAGAGATGAACACATTTTTCATAGTAGTAGAATTGTATAATTACATGAACACAACTTAAACAATGTTTAACAATTATTTATTGCTTTAATCTGCGAAAAAATCGGATAGGAATAATTAAACATGTTTAAGCTTTTCGGTAGAATTTATATTAAATTAATTGTGTTAATTAAGTTTTAACTATGAATTCTACAAGTAATGTCTTGTTTTCCTTTTTATATAAAAAATCGGATAGGAATAATTAAACATGTTTAAGCTTTTCGGTAGAATCTATATTAAATTAATTGTGTTAATTAAGTTTTAACTATGAATTCTACAAGTAATGTCTTGTTTTCCTTGTTATATAAATTTGTCAGAATTAGATTTTTAGATTTTTTATTTTCTTTAGAATACTTCTATATTTAACTTATAATTGCATGTATTTGTGATAATTGTATTGATTGAATCGTCTTGGTACCGGGTGCTTATTAATAAATAATTAAGAATAGTATGTTAATTTTCTTAGTAGTTTTTTATTCATTGTTGTACTTAGAAAATTTAGAGTTTACATACACTGCTGTTACGGATCGGAATTTATCATACTATATTTATTATAAAATTTATGTTAGTGAGTTTATATTATTTATTTATTTATTGATAAGTGATAGTAAACTAGGGTATTTATTAGAACAGCTCCGCCTGTGATTTTCTAGTAACTGTTACTGTTGCTAGGTACCTACAATAACCTGATAGAACATATTATGTTCGATTAAGTTGTGTAGGTTATTATAATAATATGAATTTATCATTCCAGTGATGCTATAAACACTTTCATAAATATGAACTTGTTTATAGACTCCTGTGGAGACAGCCCAACAGAGGTGAGGATCTATTCAGAAAAGTCGTTTCAGGCATTAAGGAATACTCCAGAAAGTTAACCTATCTCAGGAATTTATTTGTTGTAAATATTGATAAAAATGAATCTTTTAATAAATTTATTTATTTATGTGCCAACGGCCTCGGCAGCCGATGCACAACACGTAAAATAAGAAAAATTAATAACCTACGTTTATAATCAAATTTTGTCTTTTTTTTGTCACATAGTGATAGTTACTTGATAAAATCACTGACGGGACTATTCTAAAAAAGACCCATGAAATATAACAGTGTGTATTTACAGTACTTGGCCGGTTTCGACTGTGTATGAAGTCTATACTCCCTCACCCCCGTGGGTACAAGCGGCTGCAGTCTCGCACACTTTTATTCCCTCTAACATTTACATAAGCCCGTATTTCCCTTAGCTGTATTTATTATGCATAAACCGAAGGTACCCTTCTTCGGGGATTTTCTTGGCTCATCCTCCAAAACAACCCCTCATCCCTTTCTATTTCTCAACATAAAACATACTGTTTATTCTTTTAAAGAAACGCTCGACGAAAGAGAGAAGACAACAAGAGGAAATGAAAAGACTCCAGAATGTTTTCTTCTCTTGAGAGTTTCGAGTTGCCACTCCACTACATTATACGACCACCTGCCATCGTTTTATTTTGTTCTCCTTTAAGGAATACCATTAGTAAGTTGTGCTCGAAAGAAATTCGTCCCCCCCCCCGTCGCTACAAATGCAAAGCTGAGTGCGCCTGAATTATTTATGAAACTTTTCTTTTTTTTTGTTGAAAGGTATAAAACTTGATATTTACATACCATTATATTCTACGTTTTGTACTTATTTCGACTCCAATTAATCTCAAACGGTAAGGAAAATGATCTGAAGTCAACGAGAACCTCTCGTCGTCTTCAATTTAAAATATCTTGTAGATAGACAAATTTAAAAACAAAATTAATAAAAAATACAAAATATAAATGTTATCACCAACATCAAAGGAATGGCACATAGGGATATTGCTGAATGATTTACATAACGAAATCCTTAAAAAGAAATCCATTAATGAGCATTAAAAAAATGAATAATTAATGACCGTGTAACATGTAGTAAAATGAATATTTATAATGTAAAAATAAATTTTGTTTGGATTGTTGCACTGAAAATGTGAAATAAGATGTGAATATTTTTTAATTAAAAAAAAAGTAGAAGAAATTGATTCCACTTTGAAAGTTTCCATTAGGTATAAGAAAAAAAAAATTCTTTTATTTTAAAAATGGCAGAAGGTCAAACACATATTAAGTAATCCAAGATACCGTTAATGGAGACCCGGTAGCCGTGAGGGTTAAGGCGTGAGCTCTTAACACTCCGTGCCAAAGGTCGTGGGTTCGATTCCCACTAGGGGTGGTGGCTTTTCTTTCGAAAAAAAAAGGCATCACCCCTATCCTGGCTAGAAAAGGGTGGTAACCTATAGATAATACGTCCTAAAATTCGTAGTTAATAATAAATGGACGTTAAAATTTAAATAAATAAAAGATACCGTTAGTTTTCTTCTATTCACGTCATTATATCAAACTGGTAGTATGATACTGCAATCCAAGATACCATTAGTTTTCTTGTATTCACGTCGTTATATGATACTGCAATCCAAGATACAATTCGTTTTCTTGTATTCACGTCGTTATATGATACTGCAATCCAAGATACCATTAGTTTTCTTGTATTCACGTCGTTATATGATCCTGCAATCCAAGATACCATTAGTTTTCTTGTATTCACGTCGTTATATGATACTGCAATCCAAGATACCATTAGTTCTCTTGTATTCACGTCATTTTATGATACTGCACTCTAAGATGCCGTTACTTTTCTTCTATTTACGTCATTATATCATACAATCTAAAATAACGCTAGTTTTCTTATATTTACATAATTGTATGATCCTGTAATCCACGATACCGTTAGTTGTCTTCTATTCACATGATTATATGATACTGTAATCCAAGATACCCTTAGTTTTCTTTTATTTAAATCATTATATGCAACTGCAATCCAAGATACCTTTAGTTTTCTTTTATTCAGATAATTGTATGATAATGCAATACATGATACCGTTAGTTTTCTTTTATTTAAATCATTATATGATACTGTAATCCAAGATACCGTCAGTTTTCTTCTGCTGACATTATTATATGATAATGCAATCCAAGTTATTATGATATTTCAAAAAAGTATTAAAACTAACAGTAATAGAATGTATCTTTTCATAAAAAATATTTAATATTTTTTATTAGATATTCCTTGTAATTGGTGAAGTTTGCATCGTCGTCCATCAATCTAATCAATAAAATGATCTAATTCAATCAGCAATCTCTTTTCCTAGCCACTCTCAATCCTATGACGAACCCTTGTTATTCTCATGATGTTTCTTCTATATGAGTGATTGAAGCATACAAAAGGGAATATTAATTCCTCTAATCCCGCGGAAGGATTTAGCGGTGGGATAGAAGGAGAGATAGTTAGCTAGGTGTTTATACTATTTCATAAACCATATTCAAATCTCTTTAGTAATTATCCTCAGATAGAAGGGATGGGGTTGGTGACGTCACCATCCCTCAATCTGCATAATCGCATTTGATTGTTTTCTAAAGAACCACTCCCCCCACCCCCAATGATCCGCACCACCTGGCACCTGGTCCATGGACCTATCATTAACACCGGCATAAAGTGATCACTATAAAGCAAGAGTTAATGTTATTTCTCACTCCTGAACTGTCTTCAGCCGCATATTAACATATCAACACTTCTAATTCTCTACGCTCCGAGACAATGGGTTTGAGGTCGCACCTAGGACATTGGTGATGCGCATATATTGTTCGATGCCACGTGTGCCCCCGCGGCCTTCTTATTAATTCAGCTTTAATGCTGAACAAAAGGATGATTGGCTCTGTTTTTTTTTCTTTTTTAGACATGGTTTGAAGCATTTAAGGTTGTTTTTTCCCTCCGTCTTTAAGCTCTTAGATCTAAATTGTAGGGCAATTTAATCCAATAGTGTTGTCATTCTATGTAAAGATACTTATTTTCGTTTTATTCGAAAACAACAAAATCGGATCAGAGGAGTTCATGGGAAGTTATTTATTTTTTAAACAATTTATTTACTTATTTAATGGTGAGAGCGCTCTAGCGGCGATTCATCAGAAACGTAATCGGTTATATTATATATTAGTACTTATAATTATTAATTACTGATTCGTAACTTAGGCGATTAGCAGATAAGAAAGTGCTGTGATCCATTGTAGACAGTAGGTAGCAGGTTTTCTGTTCAGATAATTAGCATTGTAGCACTACTTTAGCAAAAATAATTTGTTTTTTACATACTATATGAAAAAAAAAGAATAGATATTTAAATAATTGTATATTAAAATCACTAAATATTATATTAATAACATTAAAACTTTCTTTAAAAATATATATTCCCATACACATTCTATTCAAAAAGTAAAAAGTAAATATAGAATATTTCTGAACATAGTAAAACATATGTTTTTGGGTTTAAGATTATAATTTAATATTTATATTTACCTAATATAATTATTATAATTATTCGTGGGTTCGATTCACACAACGGGGTGGTTTCTTTCGAAAAAAGAAAAGGCATCAGCCCGATCCTGACTAGAAAAGGTTGATAACCTATTAAAATTTTACGTAATAACAATCATTGCCAATGATGATAATTTTTGACCTTCAAACTATAAACTCAAAGTAGGCATTAAAGATACTTGTTTTTATAATAATTGCAACTTTCGCCAACACATCGAAATCTTTTGAAGATCGAAAATTAATATTTTTTTAAAATTTAAAAATAAAATTATGAATATATTGACATGTTAGGGATTATCCACAAGGATTTTCCGAGGCATAAATTATTTCCACTATACTTTATTTCTGATCTGTTTGAAAAATGTAAAAAAGCTTTAGTTATAGAAGAAGGAAAAACGAAGTCAAGGGTTGCAGTTAAATGTAACTTAAATATAAGATTAGCAGTGCCATGATTTAAAGTGATGACAAGCCCTTGTCGAAATAGAGTGAATATATGTGGACATATGAAAGAAGGTAAAATAAGTTAAGGATATTTTTAAGAAATTTTACATTGTCTGGATAAAGCGGGTAATTTTAATGTAATTCAATACATGTGTTTTTCTGTTTTTCTTCTAGTTTAATGAGGATGGACCTGAGGCCGAAACCTCAAATGAGGAAATGTAATTAGCTCATTAATAAAATTGGCTGTGGTGAAGATCAGAAATAAAGTATAGTGGAAATTATATATATATATATATATATATATATATATATATATATATATATATATATATATATATATAAAACTGTCTTCAAGGGACCGTGAAATAATAATGGTTATTATTAGTATGGGCAATTCTATTGGATTTTGTTTGTAGTAAAGTAACCTTTAACACTCAAGTCAATACAACTCGTAAAAATTAATAAAATTTTAGCGAGTTAGTTTGACTAGAGTTTTGATATCTTCTTGAGCGAGTGTAGCAAGCGGAAACGTATAGCACGTATGTCCATAATGCGAAATAAATATAAAACATAAGTATGTTATAGAACTACCGGAACCAAAAAAAAAAAACGTTCATGAGGCCCCTAAACTTCAAAATTACCATTGATTTTTATAATATTTACCGTATTAATAAATATTGCTTGATGAAATATATTCTGTTTATTCTCATTTATCCTTTACAAGCCTAAAAGTATTACTTACAAATACAAGTTATCAAACAGTTAGTTAGAAACCATATTTTATAAATATAGTAGTAAAGAAAAGTTACTTTTAGTAGTGATTGCAGTGATTTTAAATACTCTTCATTACTATATTAACTTTTGATTACTATATTTATATAATATGGTTTCTAACCTTAGAAAGAAGTACCTTTAAGCTAATCAGTAAGTACCAAAATCACGACAGATAGTTCGAAGTAACTGGATGTGGTCTTCGCAAACAGACCCTGGTTGGTGCAAATGACGACACGAATAGAATAAGTAGTTCTTACGAGGCTGCGATTATGCCATTCATTATGTTTTCAGAATTGATAATGCGATCCCTAACAATCAAGCACATAGGTACGTATAGAAAATGTAAATAAAAGTTGAAAATAAGATTATCCGAGATAATCACCCTTAAGAAAGGGCTATATAAAATAATAAGCAACATTAATCGCTAATCTTCAATTTCCGAGGGTATCCTTAGCAATAGTGGATGCCAGTTATGGGTATGCGGATGGTATGGGTGAGTCATTGTGGAGATATGTATAGGAGTGGGTGTGCATGCACACACCGCACTCCTTTATTACAGGCTCGTCCCTAATAGGGGAGGGGGTAAACCAATTTTAAAATTTCCTACTCCCATTGTGACTTCCTCCTTGAGGCCAATCATCTTCATTGGTGGTAGTTCCCGACCACCCTTCTCTCCCCCGTTCTGCCCGCAATTTAATTTAATTCCCTTTTCATTATTTCCTCTACTCCCATCCCCCCGTTGCAACCCCACTATCTCACTTCTTTCCAGGGGCCCTTGACAAGGCACCAATTTCTCTATTAGCTCTTAAAAAAAAAAAAAAAAAAAAAAAAAAAAAAAAAAAAAAAAAAAAAAAAAAAAAAAAAAAAAAAAAAAAAAATCTGCTCTTTAGGTTTTAAAGGTTTTCGTTACTCAAAGAATAAATTTCTCTAAGTTAGAAAACCAATAACACGTGTACTTGGAAGCCTACAAAGGCAATGCACAAAATGAACGTTTTTTCACCACAATTTCGCCTAAATCACAGTGTTTCGGTTGGTGGATTCGGCTGGTTAACGAGCTCGACCTTTCAAATAAAACAAAGGATTTTTGTACCAAATTTCATCAAAATCGGACCATTTTTGAGCCTGTGAGAAAGCGAACAGACAAATATATATATATATATATATATATATATATACATATATATATATATATATATATATACATACATATATATATATATATATATATACATATATATATATATATATACATATATATATATATATATATATATATATATGTACACACAAATTTCTCACACATGGCGTTTCGCAGTAAGACTGTACCTTTACAATTGTTTTATTTTCAATAGTATTATAATTTATGTTCTAGATTTATGAATTTTGTGATTGATTGAATTATTAATTTTTTTTTACTTATGTGAATGTTTAAAAGAACTTTCAATATCATATTATACTAATAATGCAACATTAGATTATTCATTTGATTTATTGATAACTATAATTTATTTGTTTCATGATTTCTTGTTTTTGTATAAGTTTGTTATTTCCTTTTAAAATAATCGTTTCCTTATTTGTTTGTTTTAATCAAATATATAACTGTTTTTTTTTTCTAACTTTGGCGAATAGCATGATATCCTCTGTTGTAGTTAATGTAAGCACTTCTCTAAACAAACCCGCCTAAAATATTCATTCATCTTACAAAATAAATATAATTAGATAAATTTTGAGTTGGGAAAAAAAAATAAAATAAAATTAAGTACATAAAAAATAAAGTATCTTCTGAAGCTAATGTAAGAAAAAGTGAAATGGATGTTTATGTGACGACTTGGCACAAGTTGAATGAGAGTTCTCTTTATTATTGCATATATTAGTGTTTTCCAAATATATCGGTACTGTATGAACATGATAGCAGCTTCAGTTAATATATCGGTACTGTATGAACTTGATAGCAGCTTCAGTTAATATATCCGTCAAGGCATGTAAAATATACAGGTTAAGCCTTAACCTAGAGTCAGTTAATACTAATAAAAAAAAAAAAATTACAATGTTCGTTTTAATTTTACCTCTTTATGTGAAAGGCTTGAAAAATGTATTGAAATAATGTTGTAATTCATTTTGCCTAACGTATAATAAAACAATTATAAAATAATAATAACAGTTTTTTTTCCGTTTTGAAGATAATTTTAACTTCATGATGCTCTTTGCATTTATTACTCTATTTTCCTTTTATTTTATAAATGAATCTAGGCTATAAATTTAAAACATTTCAACATCTCATTAAAATGTTTGTTCGGTTCTCTTCAAGAGCAATTCGATAACATACTCTCATTTCTTCATGTTCCTAACCGATTATAACCAAATTAAAAGTATATAACAGAATCAGGTTTACGCCACTATATTCATAATTTTTACTTAATACTTTCGAAAATGTCCCTAAGCCTAATGAAGTAATTTTATGAAGTAAACTTTTTGAAAGGAGCTAATCAGTGATTCTAATAGAGAGATGCCATTCTCAACGCTCCGTGCATGCCAAGGCATTCGTAATTTACAGCTTTTGTCTTGTCTTCCTCATGTTGTTCTCCTTTCTACTTAACCTGAATAACACTTAACTTACATAACATATTTATTGGCTATTGTTCTTAAGATATTTTAAACGAGATCAACATTACAATGGTTTTTCTTTCAATAGAACTTTCACGGTTGTGATATTTTCCTCCAGTTTTCCTTGTTAAACAGTTTTTAATTTGCCTATTAATAATACACAAAACATTTTTGGAGTTGTAGATTTAGAGAAAAATGTATTTCCCTAAAATTCTTGTTCCCGTTTTTCTATATAATGCTTATTCCCCGTGTGGTTAGGAATCATAGGATGAAAGAAAAGACTCTTAATATTTTGCCTTCAATGTAACGCACCAAACTCTCAAACACTGTTTTGTGTGACTTTGGTTTCTATTTTATCGAGATTTCCTTTTGAACCATTATTATAAAATGTTTATTAGTCTTTTGAATAAGAAAAGTCCAAAATTGATCAAGTTAACAAAGGAAATAGTTTTTTAAAATTTTCCTTTTCTTTCCCAAACGAGCCAAAGTATACCTATATATTGAACAAAAAATACTAGTTTCTGTAAGTTCTCTCTGTGAAAACTGTTATAATGCCACCTCCGAAGTGTTTTCATATAATTTACCACTTTAAATTATTTATACAAATTATAAATGTAAACGTATCAACACAAAACCATAAGCACAATGAATTTTGCTGAAAAAAAGGTGTACCGATGGGTGGATTGTGCTGGTTGACGAATTTAATCTTTCATTTTACACAAAATATTTTTAGGCTGTGGAACAATGGTCTATGAAAAGTCTACATTTTTCATGTGCAATTTCGGATTGTGTCATCGAGTAGAATCTTAAGTGGGATATTCTTCCTTTAGGGAGGGAAGAAACACGCTGATAAATACGTAAGAGGACATCGTCGATACAAATGCAAAGTATCGAATGTGAAAAAAAAAAAAAAAAAACTGCATTTTTCCTTTTCAATCTTTACTCATTGCCGTTGGACTGATGTACGGCAAACTCTCGACTCTTAAGTTCACTCAGTGAAAGGGGAAGTAACCACTGTCAAAAGGTCGTATCTGCCGACAATTTGACTGTCCAAAAGCAATGCAACTGAATAAAAGTTTTTTCACCCTGGAAAGTGGTGGTTTACACATTCGATACTTTGCATTTGTATCTACGACATAGAAATTTCTAATTTGTTATTATTATTATTTTTTAAGGCATATCACCTGTAGGACAAGAACTTTTATAATGCGAATGGCCGGGGGTTTTACCAAAAGGTACTGGACGCCTGACGGTTCTAAACTTTGGTTATCAACGGGGACCATTGTTTTCAACGTGGTATGCCGCACAGGGGGGCCAAACTACTTTTCGTGTTTTAAAAAAGGCTACAGCCTCTAAATCTTAACAGATTTCAATGCATCCTTTTTTATATGAAATCTAATAAAATTTAGAACAACTTTGTCTGGCCAGATTTTTTGTTTCCCCTGATTATTAAATTGCGTGTAAATAATTCACAAAATTTTACAATTGAACTTAAATTTTTTTTTTATTTGACTTAATATCAGCACTGATCTTGTTGAAATTAAACATTCAAAACCTGAGTAGACTTGGAAAAAAATCAGACTGACATCTTCAAAACGTAAATTTATCTTAATTCAACAATGATATTTGAAGTTATTTTCAAAGGTGCCAATGACCAAAGCAGTCGAGGCACCCAAATAATAATAATAACAATGATATTAGGCGCTAATGGCCAAGTTGTAGATGCGCCGTAAAAAAAAAAAAAAAAAAAAAAAAAAAAAAACAATGATATTAATTTAAATAATAGTATGATTTCAAAATATATTTTGATTTTTTACATGTCTAATCAGGTTTTGAATGTTTAATTTCAACGAGATCAGTGCTGATCTTAAGTTTGATGAAGAAAATAATATTATTTTATGATCAATTGTAAAATTTTGTGAATTATTTACACGCAATTTAATAATCAGGGTACACAAAAAACACAAATCTGACCAAACAAAGTTGTTCCAAATTTTATTAGCTT
Organism: Gonocerus acuteangulatus; assembly: GCA_946811695.1. NCBI lineage: Eukaryota > Metazoa > Arthropoda > Insecta > Hemiptera > Coreidae > Gonocerus > Gonocerus acuteangulatus. Next base: position 41,901,631 of record OX328127.1, on the reverse strand, counting down.
TCATTTAAAAAAACATGCATTAAAATCGGTTAAGCTTTAGAAGCTGTAGCTTTTTTTGAAACACGAAATGTCGTTTGGTCCCACTGTGTGGCGGTTGGTGATGTTCCTTATTTTTTACTGAATTTCCATTAATCACCAGTGTAACAATTGTACTGATATTTAAAAAAAATGTAATGTTGAGAGTTTGTCCTGAGAGCCAGCTAGGATAATTGCATTAGGAGAGACATGGAAAGGACCATTAGAGGGAGGAACTGAAGGGCTGGTCAGTAATATATGCAGCTTGCTGGGTTCCGCTTCGTTAGTCATTACCCCTGTTTCCGCTCTGGATTATATCCGTCCCGGTAGAGGGCTTTAGTCCGACATATACTACCCGATATTATTTTATATATTCTATTTATTTACCTCAACTAACTTCTCCTGTATATGATTTACTTAAAGGATATTGATGATTTGAAATTTTTGGGCTAACGTCATGTTTTCGCGCAGTATTTATTGGACCTTTTAATGACTGTAACAAGAGCTTAAGAGATTCTACCATAATAAAATGAGTTTGGTTTTAGAAAGCTTTCTTTATTATGGCAATAGTAAGAGTACCGCCATCGTTGGCAACTAACTATTTAAACGTCTGAACGTATAATATAACCCTATTTTGGAGTGAATAAAAACAACAGAAAAAAAGTAACTGGAAAAATGTTAAAAAAAGAAGGAAAATGTAAATATTATTTACATTTTATTAATAATAACTGAGCTTTTATTTATTAATAATAACTGAGTACTACATAGCCAGCCTTTTTTCGTGAAAATTGTAGAAAGTATTAAAGTTAGTGCGTTATCTGGAGTGTTAAAGAATCATTTCAACAATCGTTTTTGAAAAAAATCTTCAACTTGATCAGCCGTTTCTTTCAAGTAAGTACGAATGATTAAGTAGAGTGTGTCCAATTTAAAACCTGATTAAAATAGATTACTCTTTATTTTGACAATAAAACCAAGAAGTATATAAATATTTTTGGTTTTTGAGGAGCTGAGCACGTGGCATTTTCTTTACACTTGGTAATATTATGAATTATGTAGTTCCTCAGTTGCAAAATTAATAATATGAAATTGAAAAATAATTTTTATAGAATTAAAAGAAGAAAAAAAAAAAGCACTAAAAAAATATAGGATAAAATAACATAAAAATCCAAAATTAACGTGGTGTAGGTAATAAGGTAGGACATGTTCCTTAGATTGAATCGATAATATAAATGATGGGAACTACGAAATAACGGGTGGTTTTGAACTCCTGCAGTTCTATTGTTCCTAGACCTTTCTCTCGGCAAGCATTCATTTCAAAGATTTCAAGATAGCCGGACAAATTGTACCTCTGGCCATCTGACAGAACGGGAGAAAAAATACAGAAGGGGAACAAATAGACCATGTTTCATTCGGGAAAGTAGTAATCCATCTAATAGGAATTCGGTACTTTCAAAAATAAATTAGCCAAGGTGATTTATTTATTTCAATTTTAAAGTCCATTTATTATTAACAACGAATTTTAGGACGGGTTATCTACAGATTAACACCCTTTTCTAGCCAGGATAGAGTCGAACCTACGACCTTAGGCGCGGAGTGCAACGCGTGGGCCTCCGAGTGAAAATAGTTTTTATTGTCAACATTTCGGCTTGAATATAAAGCCTTCATCAGGGCTCAGAGGAGAGGAAGAACTGATCCGTTTACAAGTCACTACGTCGCCAAAACAGCAAACATTTGCTTCTAAAGAACGCACGCCGACACACTCCATAAGATCAACACAACATCCTTCAAAAAACGCAGATCAAGTCAATACTCCATTATATATATATCATAGAAAAACTCATTTTTGTGTAAAACTATATTTTTATTAATGACTGCGGTGCGACTATCTCCAGCCACAACCTGAACGGCAACTATCTCTTCTAGAAAAATAACTTTCTCTTTAGTCTCATTGCTCAAAGAAATAACAAATTCATTTGTTTTTAGCACATTCCAAACGAGTAGCTAGCAAAAAATGTTTAAAAAAATTATTTAGATGTTCACCGATAAGGTATATAAATAATATAATATGATACCTAATAATAGCCAGGTGACTATTTTCCCTTTGCTGAAGTTATTAACTGGTATCGGTAAACATAATAAGATGAATAATCTTTACGAAACTATAATTTATTTTTAGTTCTTCCTTTTCAGTGGTTAAATTATCTTCAATTTTCTAGTGAAGGAATGTATTTGTTATTAATAGATTATATGTTTTATGTACTTTTGCAACGTGGATCTATAGCAGTTTGTCAACAGGCACTAGAATCATGGGATATATTATGAAAGTAAACGTTATCATTTCTATAAAAAAATGTCTCAAATTTCCATGGCGGCTCCCAGTTAAGCGCCTCTAGTTAAGACGATATCTCACAAAAATAGATAGTTATTCAGTAAATAGATTCCACGAGTAAGGATTGGTAAGTAAAGTACATAACTTCTTTAAACGCAATATTTCGTTAAATATTTTACTAAAATTTCACGGGGGAATGCCATATTCTGGAACTAGTAACGACAAACTTCAAGTGATTCAATAAAATAAATACTTCCTATGCCAGATTTAAATATCATAATTTTAGTAGTAAATAAAAACAAACGTCTAATCAGAGTACTTTGGTCAAAACTTGACTTAAAAGTACTGTACTTTCGTGTTAAATGTTAATTAAGATTTCCAAAGCAAGATATAAAAATTTACAAAACCATCGAATGTTTGCGGGGATAGCAAACAGCGTCCTTGACTTATTGTTGAACAATTTAACTTTGTTTAGGAATCTGCAAAAATAGCAGAAAACTGGGTTCAAATCCCAGCATGGTGAGCTATGTTTTAAAGATATAAAAATTAAGTCTTTTAATATTAGTAGGGGTACCAATTCTAGAGCCTTTGATAGCAATAAGAATGTCTGGCTTGAGATAAATTTAACTCTATGCCATTTATATAAAGCATTGGTTCGAATAGAGAACATTAATTATGATATGAAGCCCGGTAGCCCAATTTGTTTGCATACCTACCGAGGGTGCTAAATTTAAGCTACTCTTATTTAAATTTTTATTTTTTTTGTTATATATTAATGAAATAAAAATATATTATACTTATTCATCTTATAATTAACTATAACATATTATATCCTTCCAAAATTATTGAATCTGAGAATACTGTTAATGCAACTTTTTGGATGTAAAGACAGCTACAAATTTTATAGTACCTATTGCAAATGGCATATTGAAATGAGTTGCATGGATAAAAAATTTTTTAACAAGGCTCTTTTAATGAAAATCATTGGCAGAATAACAGAAGATCATTGTACTTGTTCGTATGAATGACCTTAGGGAAGTTTTAGATAATTATAAATGCAAAACTACTTGGGGGGGGGGGGGTTCAAATATCAGCAACTAGTCTTTCTTTGTATTATTCAGTGTTTTAATAAATCTAAATCCTAGTTGGGATATCTACTCTAGAAGTCAGTAACCTTGTTTCGTCTGACATAAATGGAACGCTACGCCGTCTATCTGACAAGAATCCCGATAGCCTATTTGTATAAGGCAGCAGGGCGGATAGTAGATGAACTGCTTTCAAACCCTGCCTGGCAAGTTAATTTTTCTGTAGTTATTGATTTAAAACACACAAAAATATTTAAAAAAAAAATCACTAGCTTCTATGATACGTATAAATATTGCTAAAAACCACTTGTACTCACAAGAATTAAGTACATCCCTCCGGCGGACAGAACCTTCCACCACCGAAGCCCAAGAAGGAACTGAATACTTGGGAAGGGTTTGGAAAGGAGATAATATCGCCATAACTATATGAATAATAAATGAACACTCTCATTAAAATCAATTTAAATATCTCTCCATTCTAACAAGAGATTGGTCTGAAGGAGGGGGAGGTTCGGGCGGTAATTATTCTTTCTTTGCTGTATGTATGAATGAATTATATTACAACTCCCATAAATATACATGACTCCTCAAACTTACAAATGTTAAAGGGCATAAATCCGACTCTTAAAACATACTTTACATGTACCTATAAACAAGCCATCTTTCAAAACCGCTATTAACATTTCATCCCGTTTAAATAACATACAAATCATTTATGCCTAATGTACAAAAAAAAAAAAAAAAAAAAAAAAAAAAAAGAAAGTGACCGCGTTGGTATTTTATCATCCATTTCAAACGAGAACAAGTTTGTAGAAACGATTTTAATTAGCGTAAATCGATAGAGTCTCTTGTGATATGCAAAGTAATGAATAATGAATCATTCATTTAAGAACGAAGAAAGAAAATTAAATGGTCTCGTGCATCATCAGAAATTTACATTTATTTTTTTAAAGATTGTATAAAAATTTCCTTTAAAAATTAGTAAGAAAGATATTTACACAAATTAATTCAAGATTAACAAAATAAATTATCATAATTAATGAACTATTTGTCCTGTCGTAGGTTGTTATTACGAAACGCTATATAACTGAAAAATTGTTACTATTTTCCAATAGTTTTTTCTTTAAGCGAAATTAACTTGTCAGGCAGGGAATTGATGTCAGAATCTCCCGTTTATTTCCCCTTAATACTACAGTATCACGAGTTGAATCAATCGATGGACCAAAATCTTCAGACGGAGCATATTATGGGCGTATATTTGGGGGGGGCTGCAGCTCCCCTCCGAAATTTTGAGTTGACCGGTAAAAATGTTTCATAAACCCTTAAAAATAAATTAAATAAAATCACTTAGTTCATAAAAAATATTTTATTATGGGTGTAATAGCGTTTTAGTTGGTTAAAACTATTCCAAGTTCTGAATTATTAGAATTCCATACCCCGGAAATGGTCTCAGCCCCCCGAAATTTTCCCAGCCCCCCCCCCGAAATTATTTTCTATATATGCCCATGGACCATATTATAAAATGGCTTGATGAAAAACGATTGCCAATATTTTATATTGATCATACTTTTTATAATCACATATAATATATGCCATCTAAAAAGTCAACATAGACAAGAAAGCATCGGGTTATCAATAATCACCAGGGACCTGAATCATGCGCATTAAGAATTGCAATAATACCGTACTTTTATAAAATATATACTGTTGATAAATCTAAGAGATTATACCACGCTTTTTGTTAGTAAAACATATTTTTATATATGAATAATAATATGAAATGTAGCAGCTTATAGAATAGTAAATTTTACACAGTATACATTCACAAGTAAATATTGGCCTACGTTCAATACAAATGTTTTATATTTGTAACAAAGGACTTACCTTTTTTCATTTAGTATTAAAGCTCTAATAATTACTTAGGGTCATTTGTAAGACAGGAATTTACTAAGATATGCGAGGAGCGATGTGACCATCGGAAAATTGTGATGATTAAGCATTTAGGGTCTCCTCGTGGTTTAGTGGCTAAGACCATGGATTCTCGTGCGGGAGATGAGGGTTCGAATCTCACCTGCAGCAGGAATTTTCTCATCTCACGGCTCGTTGAGAAAATTCCCCACTGAACCATGGATGTTGGCGACCCAGACGTCGGTGAGCCGCAAAAAAAATATTTTTTTTTTTTTAATTTTATCTCTTATTAAGAAAAAAAAAAATGCTAATGATATTTTATAGAATGCAGCACATTTTCAAAACATTTGATTTGTATTTACCTTCAATTATCGATATTCATAAAATATTATGTCATGAGCATAAAAATATCTCGTGCAAACCAACAACTACCAAAACCAGCGTTAACAAATAATTCGTTTTGTCCACCAATAAACATAAAAACTCTTTGATTTTTGTAATTATAGAGTAAAAGATAATGCAATTGTCACATGATAACAATACTACTAAAATGTATATTTCGAATAACGCACATTAAACACTCAAAAACTGGCATCTTGTGACGTAGAACCAGAAATAATGGTTTTTGATTTCAAGTCGAATGCAAAAGAGAAGGTTTATAATTGGAGCAAGATTAGATAGCCTTTACTACAATTAAGGTTTCAAGGGTATTTATTGCACTAGTTATTATAGACATGGTTTCCGCAATAATAAAATAGAAAACTACAAATAATCCAAACTGAATGCGACTTTTAAACTTGCATTTACATTTTGAATTGCAAATTTACATATTAAATGCATCCGCATATTGGCTGTGTTGCGCAAACACGTGCAGCTACCACTTAAAGCACACAGTAGAGGGATATTTTCTAAATAATAACTTCCGAACCCCCACAATATGCAATTTGAGGTTGTATGCAATTTTATGAATCGCCCTTGGGCACCGGTGCTACTATGATTTATGCTGTAGAATAGAGCTTTCTTTCTGTTCAGCTAATATGATAAATTCCTATAGTTTTCCATAATAATCGCTTCACAGGCTTTAACAGCCACCTTCTAAAAAAATGTTCTTAGAAGTCTTAATAAAATTTAATTACGGCCTCATTGAACAAACTCATCGGCAACAAGAAGATAAAAACCCGTACTTTCAGCAAGTTTGAGACTTATAATGTTTAACTTTTGATCTCTCCCTGTACATATAATGAATCAAAACACCTCCATAAGTTGAGTCTTTATAGTATGCAGACTCATCATTAACGTTCAGTAAAAATTGGTCTACCTTAGTGTTACCAGTAAGGTTTCTATTACGTTATAAATTTAAAAAATGCATACCTTTTTCTTTAGTATAGACAAAAGTATAATCAATAAAAACATTTTACCATATTAGACTCATTATTAAAAGAGCTCGTCATGAGCTCGTCGGTCACTCATGAACTGATGGTCTAAAGCACTAAAAATACCTATAATAATAAAATTTCTAAAGCCACGGCATAGCTGAAATAAATTACTAATAATAAAAAATTTTGTAGTCGAATTGTAAAATGTTTTGTTTATAATTTATGCAAATAAAATATAAAATATATTTTATTTAAACGTTATATAACAGTTTTTATATAGAAAATACCAGTTTTTGTTACATGTTTCATTCCATCCTTTTTCCTTCTCCGTAATTCTACTATTTGCGATGTCGGGTATACGTTTCTATTTTTATGGGATGGCTTGTTTGCGCTGTTTTTGTACAAAATATTGGTTTACTGAATACGACACATTGAAAATTCATATGGCAATCACACTAGGGTGTATACTATTTACAAACAATTTATTATTTTTTAGTATTTCGTGGAACAGAATCAATAAAAATTAGCGTAGTATTTATTTTTTTTATAACCATTTTGGTGAAAGTTGTTCGGCATACATTTCAGGGTTGGGAAGTGTGTGCACAGCAATTCTCCAGAAACCATTCTCACCTTTACAAAATTTTTAAAAATCCATGAACAAGTGTCATGAATAATCTAATACATAAGTCAAAATATGTAATAACAATTATTAATTATCTTCTAAAGTGGCTTGTCCACCTGTTTGATAGAAAGGTCACAAATCAGCTAATGTTGAAATTTGTTAAAATCTATTATTTATTCCCAGAAATATTGAATTTAAGTATTTTATAATTTATTTGTTGATTTAATGAATTCTTATTTTTAATGATTTGAATATTACCTATTGTTAATTTCTCTTTTCGTGACGTTTTTATCTTTGTCGAGTATTTGAGCGTTTTCAAAATAAGTGATTGGTCTGGAATTAGGGGGGCTTGCATGTTTTTGTTTTCATTATCGTATTTTCTTTTTACGTGTTATTTAAATATTATCTTTACAATTTTTCAGGATTCTTGTATTTAGTATTGGATTTATGATTTGTCTTTAATCTGGCTAAAATTATCTGTAAATGTCCATGCAATATCAAAAATTAATGTAAACTTTTTAGCTATTGCAGGATGATAGTTAAATGCAAACGTAGGTATGTGATATTTATCGAGCATGGGGTAGAATAGTAAATTCAGACCATATTAGGGCGAACAAATTTTAATATGGTGGCCACTTTGTATTGATCCTGTGTCAAGAAATATTAGAAGAAAAAAAATCGTTTAGAGCCTTCTGCTCAAATTCAGGAACATAAATATGCTTTAGGTCCACCCGACAAACCTATGTAATGTAATGTATAATAACATACAGTCTTCTTTTTCGAACATGTCCCGCCAGTGCGAACGTCAGCGGACACTTTTTTATAACTTTTTTTTTCAGTTTAGTCATCGCTAAAGCATATTTATGCTAATAATGAAATAGGGAGAATCAGAAGAAATAATTTTATTTTAAAGGTAGAGATTGTTGGGATTTCGATCATTAAGGTAAGAAAACTACATTTTTATATAAAATTAGTTTTCATTTCTAGTTAGCTTGAGTTTTATTGAGTTTTTCAGTTTTATATAATTGATTAACTAATTGTAGCTCATATTTATTATCTGTATTCATTTGCTATTATTACATATTTTTAATCTAATTTATATATATATATATATATATATATATATATATATATATATATATATATATATATATATATATTGTTAGTATTTACTCTGCCCAACCCAAAAAATCTGGAAGCCCAAAGCCTCCAGTTGCCTTTTCTTTTGTAGTTCCGTCCTTGGATGGGTGCTCGTCGAAGGAAGAGGCTGGAGTGGGTGCGTCCTCTCCGCTTGCTGGGCGGGGTCTGAGCGAGGTCTCGACCAATCCGCGCAGGTCTACGAATCGACACCCCCCTCGACTTCTACCACAGGCAAAATGGTTCTCTTTTAGTTCCGCCGTCAGATCACAGAGCTCGCGGCATTCGCCTTAACTCCCCACCTGAATCGCTCGTCTTGATGATTCCGCTTTCTTCCTTCAAACTGAATAATTGAATAATAATATTTTTATGCATACCTAATAATGTCAGAAAATTCTTTACAATACATTTATATGATCTAAGTATCACCTAAAATTACCCCAAATATTTAAAATACAAATCAACACACTTTAACACAAACCATGCAAGAAACTTAAGATTCGTAAACTAACCATGACTATAGTAGAAAGCAGGTGGCTCACGTCCTTGCCCCTCGGAAGCTATTGTCAAAGACCACCCCACATCCTCCAACCACCCTCTGCTAAATAGGGTGTCTCACAGGGGGAAGTGCTTAGCCATTAATCACAATAACTTTTTTTTTAAGCAAATTATAAATAAATCTTAACCATATTAAGAGTTAAATTAAAAATTGGAATAAGTGATAAAGTAAAATTATAGAATTATTTTTACAAGATTTTATATATATATATATATATATATATATATATATATATATATATATATATATATATATATATATATATATATATTACAATTTTTTATAATTTTTTTTTGGTGCTACTACATAATAATGTTCTGTTCAATATTTTTTAAGCTAACATCAGATGTTTATTTTAAGTGTAAAATACCAAGGATTTGCTTTAGGTAGGTAATGAAAGCGGGGTCAAAAATTACATAAAGTAGAATACATTCGTTAAGTAATTAAATTACTTTTGAATATGTAGTATTCAATATATAGTACCGACTGTTACAACGCAGAGCCAAATATGTAATGGGAATATAAGTACTTTAATGAATTTACAAAACAGTAATAATAATTTATTTAATAGAAATAAGTACTAATTACAGCGTATAAAATAATTTAGGACATATTATTTTATTTTAAGACGTTTTTGTTTTATTTTTGGTTGGATTTAAGGCGTGTCAACATAGAGGTGAGCATTTATGGTGAGCATAGTTGCCTTTTAACACTTTCTCAAGGATTATAGTTGTTGTCGTTGCCCTTATAAAAGAATGTTTAAGACAATTCTTAAAATCCTTATCGATGGTAAGTATTAGATAGTGCAAATTACCTCAGTAAAAAATGTATTTATATATCTATATATAAGTGTGAGTGTGTGTGTGTAATAAAAATAATTAATCATTAACTGACCCTTTGCTCAAATTTAAAGAATTATCAAAAAAGGCGAAAGCACAATAATTCTACACCTAACACTTGCAAACTTTTTATTTAACTTCCCTACATACTTCGCACCACTTTGGCGCCTCTTCAGGGGAATCTGCTTCAGGGGATAAACAACTTTAGCCTCAACTTAAGGAGAACATTCCACTAGCAGGGCCACGTCTAGACTGACGTCCTCAAGTGGAGACTGAAGTTGTGTTTTGAAGCATAATCCCCCGAAGTGGCGCCATAATGATGCGAAACATGTAGGGGAGTTAAATAAGAAGTCTGAAGTTGTTACGATTAGAATTATTGACCTTCCGCCTTTTTCGATAATTTTCCATATATAAGTAATAAAAATAGTAATAACGCGACTGTACAGCGTTAATGGTCCAAATGTAGTTGCGCCGTAAGTAAAAGAACAAAAATTAGACGTTAGGGGTCACAATTTTTGTTTTGTAGAGCACGAGTCTTGAAATTTAGCATTGTCATAACCCAGAATTGTACGAGTTCGACAATTAATCACTAAGGCCAGTCCGTTGGGAGGAGGGGGGATTATTTGGGACAAAAACTATTGAAATGCCACTAACTGTTAAAATTTCCGTTATATTAAAACAAAACTAGGTAAAGAGAAATATGTGTTGTAAAAATAAACTCTATCGGTCTATTAGGAAGTGGAGTTGACTCTGTGCCAATGATTTTAATTTGCACGTACAGTCTTATATTTACATCCATCCAACTAAACTCAGAAGATATTATCCTAAACCATTAATGAATATATATGTGTATATATATATATATATATATATATATATATATATATATATATATATATATATAAAGCCCATTAATATTAAGCCCATTAGAAGTTATGTTTTACTCCAGGAAAAATGTATCTAATTTTAAAATGAAAGGAAGGGAATGAATATTTATGGTAGTATTTGCAAGCCGATTTTTAAATATGCTCATGATATTTTTTTCCATGTTTAACTGCGTATCAAGTATTGTGCTATTAACGCCGATGTATCTACAGGTTTCTACTCTTTTATAATGCACGTTTTTATAAGCACGTGGTCGGTCACCCATTCAGGTACTGGCCACTCCCGACGTTGCTTAACTTCGGTGATCTACGGGAACCGGTGCATTCAACGTGGCTATGGATATTGGCGCTTATGATATTTACTGAAATATTCAAAGTGTTAGAAAAAATATTTCATTGGCGTGAAAAGTTTTGGAGTATTTTCATAAATATCTCGAAACGCTTAGCAAATAATGGTAATTGGACGGTGACCATTCTCTCTAAAAAAGGTTCTGAAGTGATTTTCGATGGGACGACGTCAATCCGAGAAATAAGTGTTTAAAATTCGTTTCGTGCTTTTGAACATTTTTTTGTGTCTGTCGGTCTGAGATTTTTATTGGCGGTTTTGTAATTGCACATAACCGTAAAATGATTTTTTTAGTACAATGTATGAAAATTAGAGACGTATTTGTAACACTGTTTTCCTAGAGCGAGACGGAGGGAGTCATTTCCACTTAGAATACTGCCAGTTTTCTGTTGTGGCTCCTAAAATCTACTCTTTGAGGTTACATTTTACATCTATAATAGAAAAATGTGTTGCTAAGCGCAAATCTCGAGAACAACTGAATCGATTTCGCTAATTCTTTTTTTATAATATTCCTTGAAGTACGAGGATGGTTCTTACGGAGAGAAAAATTAGAAAAAATGCCTGAAAAAGTTTAAAAACGACATTTTTCGGGTATTATTTACTTCGTTAAAGAAAATTAATTTTTCAATAAAAACAAAGGCTTTGAATTATAATATTTTTAACAGTTAACGTATTAGGTTATTTGTGTATCTATTACATAAAAATGAATCGCTAAATGTGTTGCTAAGCGTAAATCTCGAGAACAACTGAACCGATTTCGCTAATTCTTTTTTTTATAATATTCCTTGAAGTACGAGGATGGTTCTTACGGAGAGAAAAATTCTAAAAATTTCCTGAAAAAGTCTAAAAACAACACTTTTCGGGTCCTTTTTACTTTGTTAACACAAATTCATTTTTCAATAAAACATGTGTTCTCAATTATAATATTGTTAACAGTTAACGTATTAGGTAATTTGTGTATAAGCAAAAATTCACTATAACAGTAATAATAAGAACATGTGGAGGCCCGGTGGCTGTGAGTGTTAAGGCTTGAGAATTTGACACTCTGTGCCAAGGGTCGTGGGTTCATTTCCCACTATAAGGTGGTGGCTTTTCTTTAGAAACAAGGAAAGGCATCAGCCCTATCCTGGCTAGAAATGGTTGTAACCTATAGATAACCCGTCCTAAAATTCGTATTTAATAATAATGGACGTTAAAATTTAAATAAATAAGAACATGTAATCACTAGGTGACAATAGAATCAAATGTTAACAATGCAATTTCAATTAAATTATATTTGCGTTAACGAAGTAAAAAAGACCCAATTTTTCTATATTCCTATAAAAAAGATTCGTAATAATACTTAAAGGTCAATTTGAACTTTAATACCATACCATAAAGTTTAAGTGTTAGTGGAGGGGAAATATACCATCGTATATTTATACGATGGTAACGTTACGCAAAAACAAAATGTCTATGGTAAAATGTAAATTGTCTGTGGTAATATGTCACTTGAAATATAAACGTCTCTTTCCTGTGCATCTATAATATTACAAAAGTGTTGTGTTTTTGTGTCTTACTAAATATGCCTCCTATAAGACGGCGGACAAATTTAGGTAGAAGAACCCGAAATGCAACGCATCAAATTAATTATCAATCTAATCGTACTGCCCAGGAACGTGAAGATCGCAATGAACGTGAAAGAATTCGGTTAAGACAGAGCCGTGAACCGCGACATTCGACTAATAATGGTGCAAGTTTGAATCGAGCTGCTGTCAATTGATTACAGTGCCTACAACTGTGTTGCTATTGGACCTATGAACTCAGTTTGACTATAAACAAATCCCAGGGGCAGTCATTAAGTGTTTGTGGTATTAATCTAAAAAACCCATGTTTCTCGCATGGTCAATTGTATGTTGCTTGTTACCGTGTTGTAAAACCATCTGCTCTGTTTGTTCACGCGCCAGGTAATCAAACAAAAAATATCGTGTGCCATAAAGTACTACAATAAAAATGAAACTTAATTTAGAATAAGAAAAAATAAAATGAAATATAATAAGTAGGTATCATAATAAGAAATCTGATATTGTAATTTTCATTGTGATTTTTAGTGACTATTTTTTTTTTAACGGCGCATCGACAAATCTAGGCCATTAAAAGAATTTTAAGTGTTTTATAATTTTTATTTTTTGACATAATGTAATTGTTGACTTATTAAGTTTCTTTTTTATTTTTTAGCGCGGTTACTGCCGATCTCCATAGGGAGAACCCGCTTATGAGGTTTACCTCATGACGCAATCCGGAAGTGCCGACTAGAAACTTTCTCGTTTCAGACCCCATAGATTACGAAAATATAGGTGGTTCAAATTTGTATATATATAAATATATATATATATATATACATACATATATATATATATATATATATATATATATATATATATATATATATATATATATGCTTGTCTGTTCGCGCTCCTGACGGCTCAAAAATGGTCCGATTTTGATGAAATTTGGTACAAAAATCTGTCCTCTAATTTGAAAGGTCAAGTTCGTTAACCAGCAGAATCCGCCTAGTGGAAGATAGTTTTTGGGGCGAAATTCGCGCAAAAAAAATCGTAACGCTTACACGTTTTTGAGTTCATATGCTTGCAGGTACTTGTTTTATATGTTTCCTAACGTAGGAAAACGAATGAAACCATTTTCAAGGCGATATCTCTAACCGTTTCTGAGAAAAAAAGGAATCAATATTTTTGTAAATCATTATTTTTTTTTGTGGGTACATAGAATCACGGGATTCAATTGAAATATTTTCTAAATCTTGGAAATTAATCCCAACTAATACGTTTAAATGTTGGTTATATTTAGAGGTAAGGAAGTATGCGAAAACAAATATTTTATTAATAGACATGAAAAGTTTTCGGATCTTTATACATTTTTCGTAAATATCTCGATAACGGTTGGGAAATCGTGGTAAGTGGAAGGAGACCATTCGAATGCTTACTAAATTCTCTACTAAAAAGATTCTGAAGCAATATTCGATGGGGCAACGTCAATCAGAAATATAAGTGCTTAAAACTGAAAAAGTGTTTGTATTTTTGCTAATCTATTGCATTTCTTCGAGATGTATGTAACCGCGCTAAGATGATGCAGTTCCTGCGAGTCGGACTTTTTTTATCTTACTAGCTGACCCGGTGCCCCAAATAGCAGATAAGCATTAAAAAAAAAATTAAAGAATCGACTGTTAGGCGGTACGAAGTTCGCCGGGTGAGCTAGTTTTTTTTTATAAAAAATCAAAACATTTTCTATTCTCAGCTTTCCATATGATACAATGAATATGAAGGGAAACGCGCTATGATGACGCAGTTCTTGGTTCCAGGCGGACTTTTAATTGACTTAATTTTAACAAAATGAGTTAAGGGAATATACGTAATCGAATCATCGGTACTTTGATATCGCACTAGTATTTCTAAAGTGACACAACTCAAAAATCAGTTTTATTCACACCGTCGTAGTTACTACTGTGAAAAACATGGTAAATATCTTTATCAGCCATCAAAACTATATGTACCCCTAGCTATCTTCGGAGCACTTCTCTCTTACTGACTTAACGCTATTCCCCCTACATAGGTAAGAGTGAGAAATTTTCAGTTCAGTTTTATTTTGAGTTGTGTCACTTTATAAATAGTGCGATATGTTGTTTTTATTTAAAGAAAAGTCTAAATGAAAAAAACAAAACAATTTTGAATCGCATTTTAACAACCTAAGTAGTTTTATTATTTTATTTCCGAAAAACTAAAATAACAACTAACGTATTTTAGAAATGTATTTAAAAATATATAAAAGAATTAGTGACGGCACATACCTTAGCATTTAGGTATAGATGATTTGTAGACTTCATCTCCTTCTACACCGAGAATCACGAGCTGCAAAAAAAAAAAAAAAAAAAAAAAAAAAAAAAAAAAAAAATTAAACATACATCGCTAGGGAATTTTTGTATGATATTATTATTTATTGGTGATGCTCCGCGTCTAATAGAGTGCTTACACTAATACTTAATTATAGAACATTAAGCAGATCTTTTAATATATTTGTTTAATATAACCAACTGACTCAAGTTAAAACATAAATGGTTAAACTCCTAGCCCTCAATATTATATTTTTTCTTGCATTTTGTATATTAAAAAAAATGAAACTAATCTTTGGTCGTGTGTATTCAATATGCTCGATTAGTTTACAGCTAAGATAAACACTTAAGCTTTACAATTAAGCTAAACTGTAATATGTCACCGGTATTTCGGTATTTTTGTGTACTAGTCCAAATATCTAAACAATTATCAAGAACTTGAAAACGTAGATATATTTCGATAGCCCTGCTCAGATATACTAAATTGATCTCTATATCGGTTTAGACGATTTATTTTTTCAGTAGTATCTTGTTGGCAATCATTATTTTTTAATCTATCCTAAGATATTTTAGGAGAGAAAATGACTACAAGAACTATCTATTTTAACCGTAAAGGTTTAATATTAAAATAAACAAAATTAGTCAATTAAGAGTGGGGACCTGTTACAAGCTCAAGAAATTAATATTGAAATGGTGCAAAAATAATGAAGGCATGGATATTCTTTTTGTTTTTGCTAGTGGTTGCCAAGTAAACGAAGATAACCTAAAGCCTAGTTAATGGATTATAAACAATTTCTATTAGTGTTGTTTCCTTCAAAGATTATTTTATGTCAAAATAAGATTTTTGTCATGGTCGAGGTCAGGCGTAAACCGCTTAAAAAGTCAATGTTTTTCTGGCGACGGTAGGTTCAGTTAATGTACAGAGGTTCCAAAAATTTCTTCAAGGAGATTTTGAGTTCGAAGAGAAGGAAGGTCAGGATAGGCCTTCTGTTGTTGATCATGACTAAGTGAGGGCGATCGCAGAAAGAAACCCTCGCAAAACTACTCGGGGCATTGCGAGAGAAGTTGGTGTTGGCCACTCAACAGTTATTCGACGTCTGGAATGAATTGGTCATATAAAAACCGGCATGTTTTTTTCCCGACATTTGGCCATTATGGCTGCTGCAAGGACCTCGTCTCCCGCTTAAGAGGTGTTAGCCACTAACTCTTTTAATTTTTTGGTTCAAAAATCGGTACATACTCAGAAGAAATGTTAGAGATGTATTATAGGAAAACATCAAAATCGTTCAATTAATAGAGGGGGTTTATTCCAGACTGAAATTATTCTCTTTCCTTTAACGGTTGTAATTTAAAGCTAGTTTATTATAAACATCCCCTTTAATCCGATTCTCGTCCCCCCTATCTCCCAGCAAGATCTGTTGCACATCAGCTGTTTACCTCAAATGCAGCTATAGTTCACCAGCTCCAGAAAGAACTCGCCTTTCATCATGAGGGGAGAGAGAGAGAGAGAGAGAGAGGGGAGGAGAGAGAGAGAGAGAGAGAGAGAGAGAGAGAGAGAGAGAGAGAGAGGGAGGGAGGGAGGAGAGAGAGAGAGAGAGAGAGAGAGAGAGAGAGAGGAGAGAGAGAGAGAGAGAGAGAGAGAGAGAGAGAGATGAGAGAGAGAGAGAGAGAGAGAGGAGAGAGAGAGAGAGAGAGAGAGAGAGAGAGAGGTGTAAACAGGAGGGACGGGTCTCTATCAGAGCTTGCTGAATATTCATGAGAGCCCGACAAAGGGGGCCCCGGGATCCATCAGATTTCCTACCCTAGCACCGGGAATCATAACTCCCAGCCCCATCCCATCCAGTCCCTATCCCTAGTCCACTAACAACTACTTCCACATTATCCCCACCAATCCTAAAATTATTACCATCTTCGAGACAATATTCAGCCTAACTTTTCGATCTACTTCCTCATTTTGAACAAACAGTTCTCAGAGAGAGAGCTTAAATCAATCGGCATTCATTTGATACTGGATTACAACGCCTTCTGATTTTATACATAATTGTCCTTTTTTTATATGGAAGTAATATAAAATATATAACTATATATATATATATTTATATTATATACATATTATATATATATTTATATATATACTATATATATTTTTTTTTTTTTTTTTTTTTTTTTTTTTTTTTTTTTTTTTTTTTTTTTTTTTTTTACAATACATCTTTATTTACACCATTAACTATTCCTAATAGACCGATTTAGTTTTTTTTTTTTTTTTTTTTTTTTTTTTTTTTTAACGCGTGTTTCTCTTTAGATGGGTACGACATAGGCCAAATTTCGTTGCAATAGAACAACCGTTAGGAGTATATTAATAATTTGTTTCCGGAGCAAACCCCCCCCCCCCAAATATATGTACCGTATTTGACCGTTAATAAACTCGTCCAATCTTTAGGTATGGGAGTAATAAGTAACCTGCCGGAAAAAATAAAATTTCAAGGCCACGAATTGGCCTACATACACTTACATACATACATATATAAATTTTAATCGGGACTTACTCTTTCGTAGGTAGGAGCCACTTTCAATAATTCTTTCGCAAGTGCAGCCGTAATAGCTACATTCCTTCGGAAAGTTCTATAAAAGAAGCTTATAGATAAATGTCATTGTCCACTAAAAATTTGGAGTACAGGCTAGGTAGTAAACGCAAAAATATCAAACTACGCGAACTGTTTTAAAAAATGTGAACCTATTTTTATTGATGTGACAATTGAACCAATAATACATTTTGTAGGGGCTATGGCTCAGTTCCCGAGGCACAATTCTCCTGTGGCATTTTTAAGAAAATGGAAATCAGCGAAGTCAGAATATGAATCAATCTATAGTCAGTTCTCGTTGATTCACTCACTATCATTCTTCATATAATGCTGAAGAATATAATTTATTTTATTAATTTATTTATTTTTGTATAAAAGAAGAGGTTTTTTTTTTCTTTTTTTTTTACGGCGCACCGACATCTGGTCCATTAGTACCATGGTACAGCCAGGACTTTTCTCAAAATGAGAAAATTTCTGCCGCCGGTGGGACTCGAACCCACCATCTCCCGCATGCAAATCTAATGCGTTAGGCACTATACCACGGGGAGCCCCGTTTTGCATGTTGGTATTTTTATTTAAATAATCAGTAGTATTTTTTGATTATTTTATTTTTTTTGTAAAAATAACTCAACCATTGTGTTTTTAATAATTATAATTTAAGTTCCATTTCATTTTGTTTCATTACCTAAAATTTGGGTTGATAAGTAATTTTTATAAAAAGTAACCCAATTTTATTATCGAACCAAGTTATTTTGTATAAAGGTTTTTTTTTTTTTTTTTTTTTTTTTTTTTTTTTTTTTGTATAATAAAACTATATTTGTTTGTAAAAATACAGATTTCCCCTCTGTCTGTACAATTGAAGTTTGACTTGCACCAATTGATTCCTTAGTTTTGATAATGTGTGTTTTAAATGATGCCATCTGTCAGGCATTTTCAACTCGGTCTTACATAACTTCATTTCTGAGTAGAAATGACCAATCTCTCTCTCTCTCTCTCTCTCTCTCTCTCTCTCATCTCTCTCTCTCTCTCTCTCTCTCTCTCTCTCTAATATATATATATATATATATATATATATATATATATATATATATATATATATATATATATTAATGTGCTTCCTGTCTATTAACGATTAAAACACATCGATAAGACTCCTAAGAAATTTGTAATTTTTCTTTGAATGTTATTGTAATAGGTGTAAATGAAATTATGTTATTTGAAATTTATGTAAATGTATGAATCTAAAACATTTAACTTGATGCCATAATATATTTGATTATTGTTGTTATAAGATGGTAGATTCATTAAACTGTTGTTAAGATCTTCATATTTAATGATATGTTTTGTTATTTGTTATTTGTGTTTGTTATTTGTGTTTGTTATTTGTATTTATGTTATGAAACTGTCTAAGTACTGATCGAGTTCAGACCTGTTGTGTGGTATGTTCATGTCATTGTGTATAATACAGCCTGAGAGTATATATTTTACGTTACAAATTTCGCATGTAGTTCCTGTCTTGTCACTGATGTGTAAACCTTGAATCACTAATTTCACGTGGAGCTGGTATAACTTTTTATTTTGCACAAGTTGATCTATTTCTAAACAGACCGAAAGTGCTCCTTTAATAGGTGGAAAGGGATAAGTAAACGAGGAAGTTACGGCTCTATCCTCGACGTAGGACGTATTTGCGCATCCTGGTAGATGTGGTTATCTCTTAGTTACAAGAGATAAAGGACAGGATCACAATAGCAGAAAATGATAATATAACTAATATATACATTCGAAATACAAGAAAAATCTGTATTATATCTTTGATTACCATGCTCGGAGATTTTTCTGAAGCATCGGAACCAAAAAGAAAACAGCTAATCCAGCGCCTCCCCTCCCTTAAGGTATATTTGAGGTTTGTGCTGAGGCAGGGGGAAGAAGAGAGGCCCTGATAGGATTAGAAGGGACGACGGCCAAAATTGCATTATTACCCTACAATCGAGTTATGATAAATACATATAGGGACAGTGGAGACCCCTAACAAGGGACTCGTCCGTGTTCCCCCCTAGGATAATCCAATTACACTGTTTTGTTAAACCGCTCGTTAAACTCGCTTAGCTCAAGTCCGCAATGTTAGCCCAATGGCAAGAAGTTTCTGGGAAAGCAAAAAAATGGAAAAGCATTTGTTGAAAAAAAAAACTTAATGAAACGACTGAACTTCCTAAAATCCAACAAGATTTACGGAGGCTGAAGAATGTTAACCAAAAATGTCTTTCACGATGGTTATTAAGTTAAATCATCAAAAACCAATTTTTAGGATAAACTACCAAACCTGTAAAACAAAAACTACTTTCTTACTTTTTCAGAGTTTCCGTATCTCCACATCAATTAATAGTAAAATGGGAAACTATCAACACTGCTCATTCCCTAATTATTCATGTTCCAAAAATTGCATATTTGCCCCCCCCCACAAAAATTACCAAGAGGGGGATAAAATATGGAGCCCATGTGGCGAAAATCTGAAAACCCTAATTTTTAAATCTTCCTTAATTTAAAGTTTGCAAAATGTGATCCGATTTCAACGATCACCAGAAAAAGGTAAACCATAAATGATAAACATAATAAGATCAAATAACTGTTATAATAATGACAATACAATTTAACTAGCTAGATTTAAAGTGACATTTCTAGATCACCCAGGGTTCAAAACTTTTATTTTTAGCGCGGTTCCTCCCTCCCTTCATAGGGAACCCCGCTTATAAGGTTGATCTCATAAAACAATCCGGAAGTGCCGACTAGAAAATTTGGCGTTTCAGAACCCCTAGAGACCGAAAATGACGGTGGTTCAAATTTGTGTGTGTGTGTGTGTGTATATATATATATATATATATATATATATATATATATATATATATATATATATATATATTAATGCGTTTCGTTCTTTTAGGCTTAGGGTCGGAAAAAGTAGTACTTCCTTGTATCACACCACTGGAGGGACGAAGGATTTTATTTAGAGAGCAAGAATAATAATATGACATACCCCATGGCAGAAGACTGGAGGGACGAAGGATTTTATTTAGAGAAAAGAATAATAATATGACATACCCCATGGCAGAAGACTGGAGGAACGAAGGATTTTATTTAGAGACAAGAATAATAATATGACATACTCCATGGCAGAAGACTGGAGGGACGAAGGATTTTATTTAGAGACAAGAATAATAATATGACATACTCCATGGCAGAAGACTGGAGGGACGAAGGATTTTATTTAGAGCAAGAATAATATATATATATATATATATATATATATATATATATATATATTTATTTATCTGTTCGCTCTCTAGGTACCAGACAAATGGTCCGATTTTGATGAAATTTGGTACGAAAATCTTTCGTCTAATTTGAAAGGTCAAGTTCGTTAACCAGCAGAATCCGCCCACCGGTACATGGTTTTTGGAGCAAATGTCGCGCAAAATAAATCGTTCCGCTTACTTCATATGCTTGCAAGTACTCGTTTTATAGGCTTCTGGGCCTAGAAAAACGAATGAAACCATTTTTAAGGCGATAGCTTTAACCGTTGTCGAGAAAATTGGAAAAATAGTTGTTGATAACGTTTTTGGTTTGGGTACATAAAATCATGGGATTCAGTTGAAACATTTTCTGCATGTTCGAATTGCATCAAAACTAATATGTTAAAATTTCGGTTACGTTTTGAGATAAGGAAGGGTTAGAATAAAATATTTTATTATCAGACATGAAAAGTTTTGGGAACTTCTTATACTTTTATTAATATGTGGAAAACGGTTGAGAATCTAGGTAAGCGGAAGGTTACCATTAGAAATCTTACTAAATGCTCTACAAAAAAGATTCTGAAGAAAGTTTTGATTAAGCGATGTCAATCGGAGAAATAAGTGCATAAAAATTTCGTTTATTTGAACTGTTCTTTTTATCTGTTTTTATTTCTTGTTATTTTATTATTGCTTCTAGTAGGAATAAAACAAGATAAGAAAATGGAAAAGATATTTATAATTTTTTAGTCTTTCTTTAGATTGAGGAATTTCCGCTTCTAGCCTGTGGTTGTTAACAATTTTCATGAAATAAAAAAATAAAATGTTTAGTTCTATTTTAAGCTATCCAAATGACACTATGGATGAGAACGGATACGTCTTAAGATGACGCAGTTCCTGGGAGTCGGACAATCTGCTGAAAATGTAAACATTCTCCGTGTAGAGTTAGACATCTGCCCGGGTCGAGGTACTAGGTAGGCTTCAGGTAGGCTTTTATTGCACTTCATAAATCAAATAAATTGCACCGCAAGATCGGGAGAGTTGACAGATATTTAACCTGCAGGAAGTCATGCAGCCAAATACTATAGTAGAAATAAAATTATATTTTGTGGTAGTACATTAAACAATAACACTACTTTCTCATTTTCTTGTACAATTTTATTCTGTTTAATTGCATTTAACACTAAAATGGATATGTTAGTAAAGCAAGATAAGTCAATTAGAAACATATTCGTAGTAGAGTCTTTGTATAGCGAAACTTGGGAAGGCGGAAAGAGTAATTGCCGCTTAGAATAGTTTCTTGTGTCTTGCCGACAATCTTGCTTTTCTTTAGAATATGTGTTTACATTAAGAATGATCTAAACAAAGTAGTAACTGTTTCTATTCTAAGTATACAAAATGACATTAGGGATATGAATGGAACCGCGCTAAGATGATGCAGTTCCTGCGAGTCGGACTTTTTTTGTTGTAGGTAGTGGGTAACAGCATATTCAGTCTTCATTTATTTGATATTAAATTTTTGTTGTAGAAATGTTTCGGCTATAAACCATTTTCAATCTAACTATCTGTATGATTTTGCATTATTTTTTATATATTATAATCTTCCTATCATGTGCTTGTAAAGTTGATGTTATTTAGTTTGAGGAGGAAATTTAATTTTTTGAATTGTATGGGTTGTGTCTCTATTATTACATGGATGATATTATACCTCAATTATTACATTTCATTTAATATATTTGAGTCTGCTTCTGTAATGGAGGACTATATGTGCAAGATTAAAAGTGAACATAAATTAAGTTGTATGTTCAAAAATTAAGTTTAAAAAAAATGAGATAAATCGAATTATAGAAAATAACAACGAATTGTAACAAATGAAAGGAACAAAAAAAAAATAGGAAAAAAAAGGGGGTCAAAATGACTACTAAAAATCTTATTCATTTATTTGCATTTAAGCTTTGAGATTAATTCCAAATTTAAATTGACCATAAAAAAATGAAAAAAAAAACAAAAACATTTTTTTATAATTAATACAAATGTTTTGTAGTAAGAAAATAACAGATAGAAACTCATTTAAATTATGACTTCCAGGTGAACTGTCATTCCTTATGTTCCGATTTTGCTAAAAAAAAAAAAAAAAAAGGTCTTTCTTATACTGGAGCTGCTGTCGTTTTAACAGACTAAAACACTCCAGGATATATATATACATATACATATATATATATATATATATATATGTATATATATATATATATATATATGTATATATATATATATATATATATATGTATATATATATATATGTATATATATATATATATATACACATACATATATATATATATATATATATATATATTATATATATATGCACATATACATATAAAAGTAAATTTCAGAGGAATAATCTATTAACGATTAATTATACTATTGTTAAATGAACCAAAAAACCAAAAGCCATTACAAAAAATTCATGATTTTTCTATATGAGTCAAAAATGAAGTTCGCGTAAATCTATCTATTTCTTCAACTGACATTTCTGCCATTTTTCCCGTTACCGCCGAGGATGAGGTATGTTTCTGGTTCGCTCATTTTGGCGTTGGGAGGTAATTTTTCATTATCTAAATTTATATGATCGAATAAGATTTAATTAGTTATGTATGTTTTAATAATTACGGCGGTTACGACCAAATCTAGTCGATAATCCTCAATAAAAAATAATAAGTCGAACAATTATGTTAATTTTCTGGAGGGAATGAAAATTAACATAATTGTTTTATTTAGAGATTTTGTTTTTCTTACGCATTAGGCCGAACCTATGGAATCGTATGAGGATAGGTAAAAATAACCGATCTATTTGAGAACTGATGAACAGAATACCAAGACCTAAAAATTATTATATCATCTAGCACAAGAGCGGGTGTTACATCAAGGAATTATAAATATATTAACCCGCAAGGCTTAAGTTATTGTATTACTACTCCTAATTTATTTAATAATTGAAAATAGAATGATAATAAAAAACTATAAATAAAATATGTATGAAAAAATATTAAAATTTTTGTTTATGAAAAATATTATAAAATATTTAAATTTCTTTTATGAAAAATTTTAAATAGTTTTATTATAAAATAATCATAGTTTTTAATAATGTATAATAATAATAATATATATATATATATATATATATATATATATATATATATATATATTTGAGGTTAATAGTAAATCGCCTTGAAAAGAATAAATAAATTCAATTTAATTGAATTGAGTTGCTGATACGATGTAATTTCCTTCAAATGAATTTAATTTAAAAAAAAAGGAAGAAATGATTGCAAGATCTAGGCCATTATATAACAGATATTTTAAGACATTAAGGCCAATCACATTCCTTTCATGATTTTATTATCTCTGTTAGTCTCATAAAGTAAGCTAATAAATAATTCAAAACTCATTTAATGACAGAATAACAACTCTCGATAGTAATAAAATGAAAATTAAAAAAAAAAAAAAAATGAGGAGAAAAAGCATTATCCTTTTTATTGGCTAGAAAGTGTAGAGTTACCTTATTGCAGAGAATGTTTTGAAAATTAGTTTCTCTAATAAGTTGAAGCACGCATGGAGCGGTATCCCGTATGAATTAAACATGAATAGAGCACACGTATCGCCGTTACAGTTCAAGTAATCGTATCATGAGCTTTTTGATATTATCATGTTATCTTATTATTATCCTCTTTTAGCATTGTTACGGACAGAAAATCAGATATATCCTACGAGTATAATTCTGTTCTCTTCACGGCAGTTCGGATCAAAGAAACGATTAAAAATTATCTGTTCCTTAAAATTCCTTGTTACCGGGGATGGTTTGATTAACACGAACAGCATCATTATTAAGGCTCAACATTTGCATGACATTTTTATGCGTACAACTCGGTTAATTTTATTACCTCTGAGAAGTGTATCGTTAAGTAGCGTTCTGTAGTGAAGAAAGTTTAATTTTTAAAAAATTGCGTTAGGTAATCGAATTATTTTTTCCAGTTTCTGTTCGCGCACCCTGGGTGGTTTGTAAAAGGATGAGAGCCTATAGAGAGGACGGCACTAAAAGTATAGAAATTGATACAACGTGAAGACATTCTTGGAGAGGTTATTTCCAGATGAGCAAATTGTGATTTATCTTATTCAGTTATTCCTAGTCTAACTTTTGTGAATGATAAACAATTTTCCAAATTGAAATTGCACTTCAATTTACGATGCTTAAATTGTGAACACGTCTGAAGACGTCGTTTTGTATCATTATTGGCTTTGGATTATTAAGGAGTATTCAGTCAACAAGTCGTGAAAAATGGCACTCAAGCGTCAATGTAAGAACACACTTCATTAAGAGTAAATAAATATTTTTCGAGTCAGTTTAGGGCAAAATCAGTTTTGGTTGAAAAGTTTTAAACCTCTCATTTGGCAAAACATTAAACTAATATGCCTAATTTCAGACATAATAAGTTATAATTTTAACTGATAGAGTGGATTTACGTTCCAACTTTGAGTCACAATCATCTCAGGTCACAGATTTTTAAAACTAAACATTTGCAGAACCTACATGTGATGATATAGAATTGACATTTTTTTAATAGAACCTCGGAACTTTTGGATGAATCTTTCTCGATGTGCCTTTCCTGTTGGTGGCGGAGCAGGAAAGCCCACACCTAAGACCTAAAAAATATTCTCTAGCCGTGTAATTTAGCCGGACCACGGAGGTAGACCCGGTGGGTTCCTCAAGACCTGATTAATTCTGTCGGGTTCCGCCTACCTGCTACTGGTCTTCCCAGTTCTCATTAACATCCTCGCCGCGACCACCATTACAGCAGCCTAAAGCTTGTCTTTTTAGAATAGCCACTCAGTCAATATCCGCTCCCACACAAACACATGCTCGAAACCACTGTCAAGAACACACAATCTCGACGCTTTTGTCCATGCGTCCTCGAACTTACTTACAAATGCCCTCATCTCCAGATTATTTAATCACAAGAAATGGTTTCAAAAAGCCAAATACCTCAGTGGATGTCAAGTGAATTAAATAAAGTTAAATCGAATTTATTAAGAAATATTTTACATATGGTTTAACGTTACTATTTCTCTTTTCCTAATGGTAACTCTCGGAAGTGTTACAAAGTGCAGGTGAGCAGTAATTGGACAGATTTGAATTGCTTCTTAAGTCAAACAAACTTAGATCACCTTTTCTTATGGGTTTCCATCGAAGTAATTTCATCTCGCAGTGTACCAGGAGACAACACCCGGCTTTTAGTTCCTTGCGAGACTGTAGGGAGACCGTTTACGATTTGCAATTTAGTATGGAAGCCACAATCATCTCACCAAGTAACTCTTCTGGTAGTATCCTGACATTTCGAATGCCATGTCGCTTTCTCGGCGAGTATAAACTCACTATTCTTCAAGATGCCATTGGAGTAGAAGTTAAACTGTATCACACAATATGAAACTATTTATATGAACATGCCTAAAAACGCACCATTATGACGAAAATCCTGCGAGACAGTTCTTTTTTCAAATATGACTGAAGTGTTTATTTCTCACAACACTCTTCGTAGCGTTTTGAAGTTGATGCAATTTGTAATGGAAACTAGCTTTAAGAATAGAGGATAAAGTTGGCACGACAATGGAATTGTCCTAGATTTTTTTGCATTGTTTGAATACGCATCGTATACCGTCTATGTATAATAAAAGGAGAAATGGTCTTATATATTAATTTACATTTTAGAATTCATTTATATATAAGACCGATTTTATCTGCAGGTTACTATCCTTTTCTAGCCACTTTTAGTGGAATCAAAAGTACAAACTTAGGCACGGAGGTTGAGTACTTAACCTACAATTGCTACTTATGTTTTTCACCTAATGCTGCATACACCTACGTAAGCAAAAACTTCCTTTCTTTACTGATTGCTAGGTAGCAACAAGCTTCTTATTTCGCAGTCGTGTTCCAACAATTTCACAACATTTGAGCTAAGGTTTCTTTTTTCTCTGAAACACCAAGTTTCAGTAGCTCCATCTATTTGTCTATTCTTGCCAATCTGGAGGAAGGGTTTGTTAAAGAAAATACATTTAAATTGAAAAAGGTATTACGAGTTATCTTTTTTTTCCATAAGTTGCCACATTCCTGGAAAAAAAACACTGATATTATTTATAAGCTGCCATATATATGATATATATAAAAAAATGAATGGTGGAAATTTTTTTAGATTCGTTGTTCCATATTTAAACTTCCCTCGGTTGGAGGAACTTAAGATCCAATGAAGATTCGGCTACAAGAATTCTGAACTCGTGTGATATAAGATCACTTTTTGCGATGAATGTGTCCTGTGGATTGGTTTGGGCCAAATCCAAAACCGTTGTGCGACTTGTAAATGATCATAAAAACATTTTTAGACCCCAGTAAGCCTAAATCTTGAATTATCGTGGTTAGGCAAAAACCGTTAGTTGTCGCGTTTGATTCCATTTTTTCTATTCTCTTTCTTCCATCTTCTGTATATTAATCATCGTAACTTGACCTTACGTCAGAAACTTATCTTCTGCCTAGAAACCAAAACATTTAATTCAATTTATTTCAAACAGTCATTAAACATTTCTTTGTTACCCTCCTCGGTACACTTGGCGTCCGGCTAAAAACGCCCCGGGCGGATGAGATGAGTTTTCCGACCGTTTTTAATAGGGTGTAATTGGTCAGTGTTCTCGCATCCATCAAAATACGGACTATAATTTCCTATGATCCTGTCCGACGGGAGCCTCCACCCACTCTACTATCCAGGTCGTAATTAGCTCAAACTCTTTATATGATTTACTGTTAGATTCCTACAAGACATCCAACCCTCCGATACAAATTGCCCTTATAAAACACTATATGTACTTCAAACAATAAATATTACGGAGCAGGGTAACAAAACCGGTATCCTTTTAGTACAAAAATAATTTTTTTTTTGTTGGTTTTGTTCGATACTGGTTTACCGTGGAAGATACTTTTTCCTTCGCAATGTGGGTAATAATAACTAGGTTTTTGAATATTACTAGCCATCGAGGAGGTTGCTGGAAATGTATATATCTTATAAATTTATTGGTAATTAAAGAACGTCGTGATTACGGACTAGTTTTATGATGATAAAATAAGTAGGAGGTGGGTTGGCTTAGTGACAGAACATTCATTTCATATAGATGTCGTGCACTGAAAGATTTCATCAATAATGTTGAAGTTAGTGGCTTAAAGTGAAGGTACCAGACCTTCCCTAGGATCATGAAGCCTTTATAGGTATCTACAAATCAGGAAAATCAGGCAGACTGGCGTAATATTGGACACTCTTTGTTTTCTTCTTACATATCGGCCTTGTATTTCTAAAGTGACACGACTCAAAAATCAATTCAATCAATATTTTTTCAGTTATGACTATGAAAGACATGGTAAATATCTCTTTATCAACCATCAATGCTGTATGCACCTAGATTCAGAGCTTGTACACCAGAGGGCACTTGTGTCACTCTTCCTGTCTTAATGCTATGCCCCCTACATAGGCAAGAGTGACACATTTCACACACCAGAAAAATATGAATGCTGGAAGTAGATATTTGCTTATAAATAAAAATGTGGGACTTATTTTTAGCTTATAGACTTACCTCAGAAAGCCTCATATAATTTTATGATAGTTATTACAATTGAATCTTTCATTTCACTGATAGAACTTGAAACTTATATACATACTTACATATATACATATATGACACCACTCTGTATAAAATAGAGAATGCTTTGTTCGGTAGAGTGAGCAGTCCGTGGGTTTGATATAGATATAGAAGGCTGTATGCTTTGTGAGGAGTTATAAAATCGGCTGTGAAATACAGGGAAGCGTAGAAGCCCCTTTCCGAGCCGGTAGATTTCCCTTTGAGCTGCCGACAGGGTTGCTAAGGCAACCTCGCACAGAGATAACCAAATATAATTGAGCGTCGGAGGGAGAACCCTGAGCGAGTGGGGGGGGGGGGAGATCAAAAAGACCCCGCCATTAGGTTTTTAACTAGGAGTTTCGGCGACTCGTCCACATCTTCAGTCGCCTCCCCAGAAACAAAAGGACTCTCTGCTAATGGTAATGCAAGTGTGTTGTCCCTCTTCAACTGATTGGAGCCGGGGTCTACCTTTTTAATTGAACAGTCTCTCGCTCTCCCTGTTCGTTATCTCGACCGCTCTTATTTTTCTGTTTTTTAATTTTTTTTTGTCGTTGTCTCTGCCTTGTCTATTTTCCCCGTCGTTATTTTTTTTTTCTTTCACTCCGCCTTTGGAAATGATAATGACATCCAGTTATAGAGAAGTGAGACTCCTCTCGGAGGTTTCTCTTTCATCTTGAATCTACAATGTAATGTAATTGCAATGATGAAAGGCTATCGATAAAACTAAGAGGTACTCGGGAAATCTCATCTCCATTCCCATAATTTTAACATCTGAAATTCTTCATAAATGCTATCACATTCTCAATTTAAAGTAATAAAATATAGTGTTTTTGCTCATTCATGAACATTGGCGTTAAGCTATCTCAATCAATAATGCTGTTTTTATACCTTCCATAATAAGTAACTGTTAATTGAGTCGTTCATTTCCAAAACGACTGATGTACACTTTTCAAAATGTTTGGGAAATCAAGAAAAAACGTTTTAAACGTTTTATACTTTTCGGAATATCTTCATGATTTTTTTTTTTTTTTTTTAAATTATTAGAAAAAATACCTGAGTAATGCACAAATATGTTTGGCCTACACCTAGTCACAACATTACAATTTCTTTTTTGCTAATGAATCTGTACACAAGAATTCTTTTACAAGAATCACAATTAGATTCACGACAGACGGATCGTACTGAGTATTATAATGACCCTGTTCGAAGTCTGTATATGTATATAATAGACCTGGATTATTTTCTGCGGTGGAATAAATGGTCAAAGCTACCGAGTAAATATATTAGTCTCTGCGAACTGATATACAAAACTCGATTTACACTCAGGTTTTTTCCCAAAATTTTTGGAATTTAAAAATGAAATCTGGTGGCTCTTAACGTGGTCATGTTACCTAATGCAAGTCCTCTCAACTTAATTCAACCCTTCTCGAAAGGCCCTAACTCTGGAATCAGCAATAGAATGGTGTAATTTTTATGAGGGATTATTGCTCAGAATTGAATTCCCTGTCAATTTTATATCTGTAATTTTTCGCTAAAGCGCACTACTGAGTCACAAATTGCCAAAAACCGAGAAGACCCCCTATTTTTGTCACTTTTCCGACAATAACGTAGAAAGTTGACCCGTAATCAAAACAGTAGTCAGTATAAACGTTTTAGAGGAGGAAATCTACTTCACAGAAAGTACCTCTAAATGCTTAAAATCCTAACATTATCAATCACGTCAAGTATTATCAATGTGACTTAGGCTTCATTAAAACTTAATAAATATTTCCGAAATTATTTTTGCCCTACCTACTTTGGAATTCAAGAAAGATTGAAGAATAAATTAATATAAAAATGTATACAAAAATATAACTATTTCTCATATTTTTAAAAATCCTGTTCTATTACTTTAAAACGGAAAATTCAAAAATAAAATATTAAATTTAAAGAAATAGAACTCATGAGCAGAATCTTCTGTTAATTATTTTTTTGTTGGAGGACATTAGGTAAAAAACAAACACAAGATTGTTCCCTAAATCTGTTATTTGAGAACACCTTCTTCAGTGTACCTACCATAGATATTTATACGATAAGTCCAGAAATCTAATCATAAGTGCTTTGAACAAATTACCATTTGGTGAAGTGATCAGACATCGGGTAATCCTTTTCTTCGAGGCAATTAAGATGGAATTATTATAAAAGATCGGTACTGTTAATAAATTTACCACAATTTTTGTTAGTAATTGTAATTTTGCTCTCCACCTTCAAACATACCAGCAATAAATAATTATATTCTAGCCAGCAATTACATTTTATACTGCCATCATACGAATTAGGCCTTATAATGTGTGAAATACTATTCTAAGATAAGGAAATGGGACTACATAAGAAGCAATTAGAGAACTGCCGACGTTAATAAGGCGACACACGCTGTTTATCTGATCTGTCACTTTCACCGCTAGCAAAAAGGTTGTTATTGGATTTTAATGCAGATTCTAAAATTATCTCAAGGTTTCAAACGGACTAATCAATAAAGCTGTCCGTAATTTGTATCAGCGTGGGCAGAATCACGCCACGCCGTGTAGAACATTATTCCTAATCACAGATGATAATTATTCCATATTAATCACTCATTTCAACATTCGTTAGGAGTCTCTCACTTTTATGATAATAAATGTATTTCGCTTAACCATTTTATTATTGAAATTACTTTTTTCATACAGGTGTAAAAAATATCTCAAGATCTACTCAACAGATTTTTTTCAGAGTTGACAACATATATTCTTTAAAATATTAATTTGAGCCCCGGTGGCCGTGAGTGTTAAGGCGTGAGCACTTAACACTCCGTGCCAAGGGTCGTGGGGTCGATTCCCAGAAGGAGTGGTGGCTTTTCTTTGAAAAAAAGAAAAGGCATCAGCCCTATCTTGGCCAGAAAAGGGTGGTAACCTATAGATAACCCGTCCTAAAATTCTTTGTTAGTAATATATGGACGTTAAAATTTAAATAAATAAAATATTATGTTAACAGGTGACAGGGAAAATGTTACGGTTTATTTTGGGAAACTTTTCCCTTGTCACGTGTTACCTTAATATT
Source organism: Gonocerus acuteangulatus (assembly GCA_946811695.1). Classification (NCBI taxonomy): domain Eukaryota; kingdom Metazoa; phylum Arthropoda; class Insecta; order Hemiptera; family Coreidae; genus Gonocerus; species Gonocerus acuteangulatus. The sequence continues at coordinate 41,869,988 of OX328127.1, read as the reverse complement.
TTATTTAGAATCGCCCTCAAATAAGGCGATTTCCTTCGGGACCACCCTGTATATATAATATATATATATATATATATATATATATATATATATATATTTATATTTTATTGATGTTTTCCGGTAGTGGGGTTGCTTAATTCCAGAGGGTGAAACAAAATTCAGTCTTCCCACAAATTTTCTTTATTTTGCACTAGGCCTTTCAACACAAATGTGCCATCATCAGGTGCTAACAACAAATAAAAACATGCATTAATATTGTTTGACTCCTTAATAACAATTAATATTGTTTGACTGTTGTTTGACAGTAATTAGTCTAATTAATAGTTAGAATTTATAAAGCAAACGGTGAAAGTATAGATTGGAACATAATGTTCTAATTAATAGTTAGAATATATGAAGCAAACGGTAATAGTAAAAATTGGAACATAATGTTATAGATTACAGTTTTTTAGTAAATAATTACAAATTCATAAACTAAGGTGTCTAAATGAAGTTTTTAAAATAATATAACTTTATATTGTATTATTACTATAGCTATAATACCATATATGTGCATATACAGGGTGTCCCGTAAATGTCTAGTCATATTGTGAGAGGTGATAGAGGGCCCTTAGGGGAACAAAAAATGTTCTATGACGATTTTCCGAATTCTTGGCCATAAGGGAGAAAACGTCGTTTTATTGTTTTATCGAGACAAACGTGGTTTTTAGAAGAATAGTCGTTGTAGCTCCGTCCCAGGTGGTTCTACCAGAAACGAAGTGAAACCAATCGAAAGCTGAGTAAATTTTCTATAAGACTAGTTGATAGTAAAAGTAAAAATGAATGAATGTAAGTATGTCTATCTTACCAAAAGAAAGCTATTCTAAATTTCCTGACATTTCTTCGATATTTCTTTCCCGCGTTACTCCTAAATGGGCAGGATCTGAGATTTCCGGGTTTCAGAAAAACTTCTTCATTTAACCAGCTTTCTATTCATGTATCACAAACCTGTTTTATGGAAGTATGTGAACGATTTAAGAACAAAAGTTTAAAAAAAAACATGGATCTGTGAAAAGAAAATTATATTTTTTTCTTCAGTTTATTCAAAAAGCTGAAGAGAAATATTTATTTTTATACATTTTTACATACATATTAAGTAAATATTTACTTAAAACTATAAAAAAAATTACTTCCACGAATATAAAAAAAATCCTAAAACAGTAAATAAATAAAATACACATTCATTTTGAATTTATTAATTCAGGTAACTAATAATGGGTCCAGGAGGCGGCCATTAAGGAACTCCAACCAGACATTAACCTCAAAAAAAAAAAATTATTATTTTTACCTAGATAACTCATTTTGAACACATTTTTACAGGACTATGTACATCTTATTTATGACGGATAGGATATTTAATTACCACAACAAACACACGAGAATCCAAGTGAGTTTCACAAGCGTAGCCATCAGTATCAATTCAAGGTAAAGCAATTGTTTTCTAAATATAAATACCTGTAAAAATGTGTTCAAATGCGTTATCTAGGTAAAAATAATAATTTTTGAGGTTAATGTATGGGTGGGGTTCCTTAATGGCCGCCTCCTGGACCCAGTATTAGTTACCTGAATTAATAAATTCAAAATAAATGTGTATTTTATTTATTTACTGTTTTAGGTTTTTTTTTATATTCGTGGAAGTAATTTTTTTTATTGTTTTAAGTCAATATTTACTTAATAATTATGTAAACATTTATAAAAATAAATATTTCTCTTCAGCTTTTTGAATAAACTGAAGAAAAAAATATAATTTTCTTTGCACTGATCCATGTTTTTTTTAAAACTTTTGTTCTTAAATCGTTCACATCCTTCAATAACACAAGGTTGTGATACATGAATGGAAAGCTGGTTAAATGAGGAAGTTTTTCTGAAACCCGGAAATCTCAGATCCTGCCTATTGAGGAGTAACGCAGGAAAGAAATATCAAGAAAATGTCAGGAAATTTAGAATAGCTTTCTTTTGGTAAGGTATACATACTTACATTCATTCATTTTTACGTTTACACCCAACTAGTCTTATAGTAAATTTACTCAGCTTTCAATTGGTTTCACTTCTTTTCTAGTAGAACCACCTCGGACGGAGCTACAACGACTATTCTTCTAAAAACCACGTTTGTCTTGATAAAACAATAAAACGAGGTTTTCTCCCTTATGGGCGAGAATTCGGAAAATTGTCATAGAACATTTTTTGTTTCCCTAAGGGTCCTCTATCACCTCCCACAATATGACTAGACATTTACGGGACACCCTGTATATCCACACACACACACATATATATATATACATATATATATATATATATATATATATATATATGCATATATATATATATATATGCATATACACACATACATACACAAACACACAAGGATACATATATATTTATATACATACGACTACACACACATACTCACATATACATACACACATCCATATACATAAAAGGGACATAATATTTTTGCTAACTATATAGTATATGTATAATTACAATTGTGAACTTATATCTACCTCCGTGCAGTGATAGTTGTTACCAGGGCTGTGTTCGGGCTAGGACTGGTGAGGGTGGGACTAGTCTATCACTGCACGGAGGTAGATATAAGTTCACAATTGTAATTATTCATATATTATATAGTTAGCAAAAATATTATGTCCCTTTTATGTATATGGGTGTGTGTATGTATATGTGAGTATGTGTGTATCTGTCTGTGTGTAGTCGTATGTATATAAATATATATGTATCCTTGTGTGTTTGTGTATGTATGTGTGTATATGCATATATATATATATATATATGTGTATATGTATATATATATATATATATATATATATATATATATATATGTGTGTGTGTGTGTGTGTGTCTGTATATGTGGATAGATGCACATATATGGTATTATAGCTATAGTAATAATACAATATAAAGTTATATTATTTTAAAAACTTCATTTAGACACCTTAGTTTATGAATTTGTAATTATTTACTAAAAACTGTAATCTATAACATTATGTTCCAATTTTTACTATTACCGTTTGCTTCATATATTCTAACTATTAATTATAACATTATGTTCTAATCTATACTTTCACCGTTTGCTTTATAAATTCTAACTATTATTTAGACTAATTACTGTCCAACAACAGTCAAACAATATTAATTGTTATTAAGGAGTCAAACAATATTAATGCATGTTTTTATTTGTTGTTAGCACCTGATGATGGCACATTTGTGTTGAAAGGCCTAGTGCAAAATAAAGAAAATTTGTGGGAATTTTGTTTCACCCTCTGGAATATATATATATATATATATATATATATATATATATATATATATATATATAGGGGAAGTTGTTGTACCTCTGACCATATTGTACCTTTGACCACCGAGGCTGTGGCGGCATGTAGCAGCATTTTATAAATTTTGGTGTAATTAGTGTTTAGCTCCTTCCCTAGAGGGCTTGTGTAACCTACTTTGGATTTTTCAAGTCAAAGAGGATTCTTGCAAAAAATAATTATCCATTTCTATCATAAAAATGTAAGTTATTTATTGATGACGTTTTGCTTCATAATATTTTGTGTATTATGTATTTATAGATGGAAATCATTTGATAAAGTAGCTATTACAATAAGAAACATAGTGTAGCCTCTGAAATTGATTTATCTTAACCCTAAACGTCTTAGCATACTTTTTAATTTTCACTGCCAGAGTGTTGTACCTCTGACCGCGACTAGTTGTTGTTCCTTTGAACAGGTCAAAGGAACAACACACCTGAGTATTTTTCTTTTATAATTCAACTTTTATGTTCATCTACTACAAATTTAAAAAAAAAAAATTAATATTACTATTACATATTTAGTCGCAGAGATCTGTGGTATTAAATGTCCAATGTTTTAAGATCTAATATTTGAAAAAAACAAAGTTTAAGTGACAAGTTTACGAGAGAAGATGAAAATTTGTATGATATTTATGTTGAAGACATTGTGGCTAAACTTCCATACCCTACTATTGCTAGTGGATCTGCTTGACAGTTAAAACGTTTATCGGTTGGACTGGATTTTTCAGCATATTAAGCATAACATAATATCAATAATAATTTTTTTTATTATGTTTACATCCTTGTCTTGTACTTATTAAAGTTACAATTAATTACAATATTACTGAATACAATTTTTTTCTGGACTGGTATATTGTTTTTACGTGGTCAGAGGTACAACACCCCGTGGTCAAAGGTACAACTACATGTTGTAGCTTTGACCACTTTACGATCGTTTTTTTAAAAATTAATAAAAAATATTAAATTTAAAGCTAGAACCTTGAAAAAATTAAATATGATAAGCAATAAAATATTAATTACAATGAAATAAAAAAAAATGAATTTAGCATTAATATTCAAGCTAAAAAAAAAAATCATTTTTGCAAAGTGGTCAAATGTACAACACCTTCCCCTATATATAGATATAGGTCTGGAAGGAAATCGCCATATTTGAGGGGTTTGTACTCCGACTGAAGTGTAGTTGAATGCCACCAAGGAGAAATTTATATTGGCATTATTTCCCTAGATATGGGCGTTTCCGTGTTTTTTTGTTGTTGTTGTCTAAATGCTAGTTTTGACCATTTTTGTAATAATTGTCGTTCACGCCATAAGGAAAATTTAATTCTGATGACATTTTCAAATTCTGCTTGAAATTTCCTATAAGATCTCATGTACCTTGTGCCCCAACAAATAACATATCACGAAATAAAGGGTTTTTATTTATAATGTTCCACTGTTAGGCTAATTTGTTAGTAAGTGTTGAAGGCCAAAAAAAGATGCTTTACATGGGTGAATTGTGGTCAATTAAAATTTAAAAAAAAAATTAATAAGCAAAACATCTTGGCTTTTAATGATTAACTCATTAAAGTCCAAAATTTTTGATAAATTATTTGTTTGGGTAGCTGTTGTGAATTTGGTCTGAAACAGTTTTGCACAAGGTACATGAGATCTTATAGGAAAGATGCAAAATTCAATATGTCATTAGAATTAAATTTTCCCTTTAGCGTGAACGACAAACAGCACAAAAATGGTCCAAAACCAGCGTTTAGACAAAAAACACGGAAACGCCTATATTTAGGGAAATAATGCAAATAATAATTTCTCGTTGGTGGAACTCCTCAAGTATGGCGATTTCCTTTGGGACCATCCTGTATACATCTGTCCGCTCGATCTCCCACCGTCTCAAAAATAGTCAGATTTTGATGAAATTTGGAACAAAAATCTTGTTGGATCTTATATAACTTCAAAAGTCCAGTTCGTTATCCTGCAGACTCCGTCCACCATAACATTGTTTTTGGAGCGAAATTCGCCCGAAGAACCCTTACGTATTCGAGTTCATATACATGCAGGTAGTCGTTTTATAGTTTCTTTAACATAAGAAAACGAATGAAATAACTTTTAAAGCGATTTCTGTGTCTGTTAACGAGAAAAACATTTCCAAACTAATTTTCAGTTTGAGTAATCGGAATCGATTGATTTAGTTGAAACTTGTTCCAGACATTTGAAATCCATCTAATCCAAGTAAGACAAATTTTAGTTCCGTTTGGAGTTAAGGAAGTACTAGAAATAAAATGCTAGTTATTTTCATTAAACCGCATGCAAAGTTTTGGAGGTTTCCTATATTTTCAAAAATATTTCGAAAACTGTTGGAAAATCGTGATAAGTGGAACGTGGCTATTCTACAGCTTACTAAATACTCTACAAAAATGTTTTGATGTGATTTTCGATGGGGCGATGTCAATCGGGGAAATAAGGACTTGAAACATCGAAATTGTTAGTTCCTAACGTCTTAATTGGTTGTAGTATTTTAATTGCATTTAACAGTAAAATGAGTATTTTACTAAAACAAGGTAAGGAAATTTGAAACAGTGTAATAGTGCTTCCAAGAGTAAACGTTGAGCAGGTGGGGGAACTCGCCATGATTCTGTCAGTTTTCTGTTGTGGCTCGATTTTTAGAGAATGAACTAGAGGCTCGAACTAGAGATATGAACAAAACCGCGCTAAGATGACGCAATTCGTGCGAGTAGGTCTTTTTTCTCTACTTAGGGATTGTTAAACCCTAGTGTATATAGAGTGACTGACAGACAGCGGACATACTGAAAAACGTCTAAAAATCATTGTTTTGGGTACTATTGCGTTGATAATGGCCCCCAATAGTACTTTTCCCCATATACATATCTTCCACAGCGAACTGTGAGAATTTTATTATATAATAATTATATAGATAGATAGATAGATAATTGAGATTGAAGGTACAAACTCTAAAATTGATAGCATTCAATAAATGTAATAGTTTTATTCAATAATTGCAAATTTCGTTTCCAAACAGTTTGTTCCCAACAATCTAATATTTTCAAATATTAATTATAAATATTATTTATTGGCTTCCATCTGTTAACATCTAAGGAAATTGTTTAAATCCTTAAACAGCCAGTTAGAATTGTTTAATAGTCAAGATTGCGTTGCGTGTTTACCAATTAGATTTTTATTCTCTTGTCAATAAATATGAGGAGAGTCTTTGGTTGATTGGTAGAACACTCTACTCGTATATTGAGGACCTCCGATGCGCACTAATGAGGTTATCGTCGTTTGAGGGTCGTCGTCGTACGAGGGTCGTTTGAGGGTCAAAGTCTGTATATCAGAATGCCCTAAGACTCATCTAGCCTTTAATAGGCACGTTAAAAGGAAATAATCAGACGGTCGGAGTACTGACCACACCAGCTCTATACTGTGCCATGAAGCAAATGCCTTTAAATATTTGCGCTTAAGTCTCGAGCGAAGGATAGAGTTAATAGGTACCGATCTTATTAAACTTACACATGTGTTCATTTATACGAGCCAATGAAACTGGGCATCTTAGAATTTCAAAAATCTTCCTCCTACAATACACTCATAATATTTTTGTACCTACTTTTGTAGATCCTGGACCAAATGCTGGAGGCAGTCAAAGGGGATGATAGTTCTGTGGCTCATGCTGATGCAAAGTTTGTGTGAAGGTAACACTTCGTGTACGAATTAGCCTCGATACTAATCTAACACATTAATTGAAATTTTACGCTAACATCTCGTGCTTTCATCGCATCTCTTGAGGAGCATTCTGTTAGGAATTCCTCTCATCACGTACTCTCAGGAGAAGTAGGCGTAATTTAGCGAGTGCTTCCTTACCTTTGCGATTCCTTTCAAGAGTTGTGATGAAAAACAAAACAAAATGGCAGGGTCTCCAAAGGAGGCAAGGAGGACAATTGGTCAGGGCCCCTGGTCTTATTTTTTAACTCTTATCGTAATTTGAAGCAACAAAGTCATAAATCCCATATTCAAATCCGTTCAATTGAAAATGTATTTAATTTTATTTTCAGAAAAATGTCAGTTTTAACTAATTCCAATAATAGTTTTTGGTAGTGTTAATGGAGGGGGGGGGGGAGTTAAGGGGCCCGTGAAGTTATTTCAGGGGGCTCGTAATTCGCATCGGGCGCCCTGCACGTTAGGTGTAAAAAATAAAATAATTTATTTATTAGTTAAATATTTTTTAGCCATCCACCAGAAGAATTTATATATATATATATATATATATATATATATATATATATATATATATATATATAAATATTTATTTCTTATATGAGGTAAAGGTGAGAGGGGACAAGAGAGGTCGTAGATTCAGCCATGGCTCTGAATCAATGGTGTGTTGTGTCAACACGGACTGTTGCCAAGACGCCGCCTTTCACTGACGTCATCTTTCACTCTCCCTCTCTCTGTCTATGCTTACTTGGTAGCCGCCTCCGGTAGATAGGGGTACGGATTGGGAGTGGGAGGGGGTGGAAGTCCCGCTATGTATCTCTTACTTTCAGCAGGATAGTACCTCTTCTATCGCTTTTCCTCAAAAATATACCATGCATGAGAGTAGTTAATTTTGTTCATTACGTAGGACGTTTAAAAACATTTCCAAGTTGAAATCTCCAATGAACGCTTCATCTCGAGAAAAACTGGTTCGTAGTGGTTTCATTACTGGAAGATTCATTGCTGGATTTATTTTCGAAAAGTGTAATTTTTTTTTAAAGTTATTTCGGGAATCATTATTTTAATAATGGGCCTGCTTTAGGAATGTATATGAATGTTTGACTTTACTTTATTTGTTTCTTTTAATCAGTCCCGTAAGAGACCATAAGAGCCCAGTGGGGCAGATACTGTGAAGATATCGGATTCTTGACCATGCGGCACCCTCGGGAGATGTGGTCAGTACTATGTTCCCGTTAACTATTTACTTAAGGGCTGGTTTCGCCTATGGACGCTCTTGGGTCCCAAATCCAACCCACAAGCGAAGACATAAGAAGATAAAATCTTCAGTGCTCTCGAGTTTTAATGTCGGGCCCTCCAGTATTTTAGTCGAATACTCTACCACATAGCAACCCTTGCCCATATATATATATATATATATATATATATATATATATATATATATACACACACACATTTTCTCCCTGTAAAGAGAAAGGAAACGCGCTAATTTAAAGTATCCTTGTGGCTAAAACATGTCAATACACTCGTACCCAGCTTTGTTTAGAGGATTTGTTTTGATTTCTATTAACTTTATTTAGTGGTGAATATTTTTATTTGCTTCATTTAGGAAAACTATTATTTACAATAAAAATACTTATATCCAGTTACTAAAATATCACTTTCCTCAACCAGGTATATTCTTAAACTTGGCAATGTTTAGTTTTCTCTCTAAAGATAATTTCGGTACAAATAAAACATTGCCAAGTTTAAGAATATACCTGGTTGAGGAAAGTGATATTTTAGTAACTGGATATATTTTTATTGTTGTTTTTAAAGGTCAGATGAAGTGTCTTTACTGTTCTTAGTAAGTAACTATGAGGTCTTCCAAGTAATGAACTTGGACATTTCTTTCTTGTATCATCTCTTGTATTGGCAAATATTTTTGGTTGAATTAATACACCAACTCATACTACTTTTTTGGAGTGTAGAATGGTAAGGCGTTTATGGGGGGTTTTAGGAGGGGATATTTTTGAGGAAGGGAGTGTTTCTTTGTGGGGGCAGGAACTTGGCCTCTTTTCACATTTATGTTTTTTTGGGGATCTCATTACTTTTTTCTAAGTATTAAATAGAATTTAGTTGCCGCATACCTACTGGCTTTTGTACTTCATATAAAACCAGAGTCTTTGGATTCTGCATAAGGTTCTCCTTACTGCTTGATATTTGATACCAATAATCAACCTACATACATCTAATCACTAGACTAGAAAAGTTAGAAGCTCATCCAGATGACATTACTCTAGAGGGCGAATTGATTGCTCTCTTAACTAAACTATTACACTGTAATACACAGGAACCTTATCCCGAGGATAAAGATCCACATTAGGGAAAGTGCAGAAGGCCTTCATGAAAAATATATATAAATATAAGAACAAAGACGATACATGTTGGGTTTGTGATCCTAAACTTGGTAATTTAGATGGCTCGACTTTGAAAAACTTAGTATCTGCTTTGAAGTATATTATGCAGTGAACCCCTACGACTTTATTTACTACATTTAAAAAAGAAGTCACAACTGTTTTTGTTAAGATGCGTCGAAATGTTTTTTAAAACATCAAATATAGGTTTTCCTTACCAAGATGATTCATTTGATACCCCACATGATGGGTTTCAGAAGGAATGATGGCATTTCGATGGAACAAAAAGTAGAATACGTCATAGGTAATATGACACTACCCGGATAAAGACCGACATGTGTGTCAAATTTTGCCAAAATCGGTCAAACGGTGTGTATTTGTGTAAGGAACAAACAGACAGACAGACAGCTGATAGACAATTTAACCTAGCATATGATTTTCCCCGTATCAAGACCCATCTGTGTCCCAAGTTTGGTCAAAATCGGTCAAACGGTACGGATTTGTAAGAACAAACATACAGACACACAGCTAGTATAAGTTTTTTACCGAGCCTATATGCGCCTAATTGTTTCTTAAAACATCAAATATAGGTTCTTCATACCGAGAAAATTTATTTGATACCCCACATTATGGGTTTCGGACGGAATGATGGGTTTCCGAAGGAAGTACAAATCTGACACGCCCCCGCCCCGGAAGCGGAGTCAAAAACAACTTTTCGCGATTTTTCGATTTTTTACTTTAATAACGTCTTCATATCTATCTTCATGCAAAATTTCAAGTCTCCAGCATCATGGGAAGTGCCTAATAATTTTGATGAGTCAGTGAGTGAGTGAGTCTTGTAAATCCCGATTTTCGATCGCTCATATCTCAGAAACTATTCGATTTAGAATTATGAAAAGTTCCAGTTTTACTCACATCTAGTAGTATAATACGTGTGTAAAATTTCATAACTTTATCTTTTCCTGGTTGAAAGTTATGAGAGGGTAAAAATCGGCTCTAAGACCTCCTGTAATATACACACAGTATGCTTAGGCCGGAACTTGGCCTGGCGCACTACCGTGCGCCTAGATACCTTCCAACATCGTCCATGATAAATGTCAAAAAGACGTTCAAATACCTTTGGAAGATCAACCTAAACTCCCTTGTATTTTGAACGATGGCTAGAATTGGATATAGTTTAGATAACCAAGACAAAGCTATTGCTAAGAGTTCTCATGAGGGTCACAATATCTCTGGGAAACTGCCTTCTCAGTCCCTTTGGTGAAGACACAGGTTCAGCGATTCTTGGTAACTATCTTTAAAACGATAGCACAGGTTCATTCTTTAATTTCGAAAAGAATTTAATATATACTTTTGTTAAGTTTTATCTTTATATATTTTTTTGTACATTCTCAAACACTCTACTCTTTATTTATCTGTGTTGTTATAACACATATTGTAAATCTCTTGATAGTGATGTTTTCTTTTCCAAATATAATGCAAAAATATAACAGAAAATTTTGTATGCAAAATCATGTAAGATGCAGGCATTAGCGTAACAATTTTAACGGTGCGATTTTTTTTTTATGCCACTTCGATATATAGCCTATTAGCACCGGTTTATCTATAGGTTGCCACCCTTCCACGGTTGAAAGAGCCCTGAAATGAAAAAAAAAAAAAAAAAAAAAAACTAAACCTGCTGCAGGCAAACCTCGAATCCGCATCTGCCGCAACACAATTCTATCAATGGGATGTTGTTATTTGACTTGTACTTTATAGACTCTTTCTCAACTAGTTTTAACTTTAGCTCCTACTCAACTGATTCATAAACATACCAATTAATAATTTCACTCTTTCTACTATTTTGTATTTTTATAATATTTATTTGATTTCTGACAGTCTTAATCACGAATGATTTTGTTCAATCAGCTTTAATTAAAAGATTGTTGAAAGATTGTAAGGGCCGTCTAGCCAAACATTGACCTTGCCTTCTGAGTCCCGAAATAGGGCAGTAGGGCCGTTGACACATAAACCACGGCGGTAGGAATAATATGGCATTTTCCCCTACCGTGTCTGCCTTGCATATAAAGATGAAGCCGATGGGGGGTGGAGTGTGAAGGGGGGTAGCCCAGAGCGCAGGTCCAGGAGCAGGCGCACTATCTTCACGGCGCCGGCCATAGGCAGACCCGCATTACTCCGCTACCCGAACTCAGGCCCGGGTCGCTTCCATATTGCACAGAAGAAATGTATCAGGCAAGGATTTGTTTTCGTCGGAATTATCACATTTTATTTCCTATTAAACGTAAAATACTTTACCGAGTCCATACATTATGTTTTTCCAAAAAGGAAAATCAATTAGAAAAACCTTTACAGTATTAGAATTTGGACAAACCTGCTTGACAGTATTTCATCAAACATTAAAGTCTAACCATTTATTAGATACATATAAAATATATATGTATCATTACTTCTTAGAATGTTCCCGAAATACCGAATATTGCAATGTCATAGCTTTGAACTTCGATAATGTAATCATGTTACAATGAAGTATAAAAATATGTATTTTCTTTTAAAAGTGCTAATAAAAAGTGAAGGTTTGCGTTTTTAGCACCCCTCCCCCCAAAAAATATTTCAATATATCAACCCTTGATATTTATAAAACCTATATAACACCCCTCCTGCTTTCTGTTATATATATATATATATATATATATATATGTGTGTGTGTGTGTGTGTGTGTTTGTGCGTGTATGTTTATGTGTATACTTATATTTATATGTATATCCCTATAAATATGGATGGCATATTTCTAGTAATCATTTCAAAAAAAAGTTCAAAGAGGGACATAGATGAATAAATCCGCAATAAAAGGTTCAGGATTATTGTGCATTTTTCCATCAACAGTTGCTAGAAACGATATATATATATATATATATATATATATATATATATATATATATATATATATATATATATATATAAGTAAATGAGCGTTACCTAATTATGAAGTACGTATACTGAACTTAACTGAGGGGTTCCATTCACTGAACCATGAGAAAAATAATATTTTAAAATCTGAATGTACCTTTTCCGAATGAAATAAGATAAAATTCTGAATGAAGTGGATTTCCGGTGTTCGGCTTCTTTCTCCTTCGCCCCTTGGTGGATTGGCTCCTCTAAGAGTTGGAGAAGTAGAACCACCGGGAGCGAGAGAGAAATACTAGTAAGTACAAACGGGGCCAAATCTAGTTTAGTAAACAATGAGTAGGAAAGTGAGTCATGTGGTGTAGTACAATGGTAGAGGGACGGGTCTCATGAAAGATTCATGAAGATGCAAAGTACGAACCTCCCTCCTCCCTATAGCCACGCTTAAAGCAGAACACCCCAACCAGGGACCTGTAAGGGCTCCTGGGCTCTTCAAGGGTTTCATACTTAGTCTTATCACTAGTCTTATCAATCCACTCCTAGGAAATATGATTGGAAATTATTTTCTTAAAAACCCCATATTTTCATTCCGAAAATTATAACTCTTCGCAATTATATGCATACTATCTTGAAAGGTTTGCGATACAAAAGCGAATCATCTAAAATGTAAATTTCGTTATATGGTATGTTCAAAAAAACACGAAGCCAGATACAGAATTTTACGAAATGGACGACATTTATTTTAGGATCTCCTGAAAATTGTATTTATTTATTTAAATTTTAACGTCCACTTATACATGACAACGATTTTTGTGACGATCATTCTATCTATATGCATCAGCCCTACGAGGCACGAACAGAAAAAAAAATACAAATTTTGAAACAATTTTCAAACTCTTTCAACAACTTTTTAAGAAAAGAAATAAAGTGTTGTAGAATTAAGTATAAGAATTTTTCGGGATTTTTTTTATATAGTAGGAGAGCTTATAGTTTTCACAAAGCTCACTCAAAACTCAAGAATAATTGTTTTTGTTATTTTTTGAAGATCTTTGCAACTGTATGGATTAACACTAGTACGTGTTATTGTAATGCATATTTCAGATTATATAACTAATAACATTTAAAAGTATAAAATATTGATAAAAAAATTAATTTCTATTAAGCAATTAATTAAATATTAACAAAAAAAAAAACAATTAAAATTGAAAGCAATAAGACAATGGGTATATTCTAATTTATGAATTCATTAACTTTTGGGGTATAAAGTGTCTTCCTCCAATAATTTAGAAACGAAAGGCTAATCCTTTTTGGCATGAAAACATTTTCTTGACTTATTCACCATGTTTTATCATCTCAGTGTTACAAGGAAACGGGTCTGTCCTACCGTGTCATTAAATATGTGTGTCAAATTCAAAGTCTGAATATGACTACTTGTCCCTGCTGTTTAAAGACAATTCTATGTTTATCGAGCAGCGTTTATAATGTACAGGTGATTATCAAGATATTCTGTTATCACTGTAACGCTTTATGTAGTCTGAGGAAGAAGTCTACACAGCATTTTCCATGCCTTCGAACTGACATTATTTGTTCCAATTGAGCACCTTTTCCTGAAACTATTTTCTCACGTTGCCTTTCCATGTGGTTCTAGTTGAACCTCTTCCTTCCTTCCCCTCTACTTTGGCTAGGTAGGTTTCGTCAGCAATTCTGCCATATTCCATTCGTAGGAGGTATGCAAGCCTTCTTAGTTGACTGTCCTCTATTACATAGAAATGGCAGCTATAACATAAAAGTTCTCAGGGCCGCCACATGGGGAGGGGGGGGGACAACCGGGTAGAGTTGTCCCAGGCCCGGGTGCCGTGGGGGCCCGGGCCGATCCTCGCAAATTGGGAAAAATGTATAGGTTATGAGCTTGTAAAAAGAATGGGGGTTAGAAATACAGACGAGCGTAGCCTATATTTATTGGAATGGGATCTATATTTTTTGTTTAATGTACATGAACGACAAACAAGGTCAGTCCCAGACTACTATATTTCATTAGGAGTCGTAATGAAACTACAAGTACAGAAAGTGCACCGATTGTCGGCTTTTATTTTCATTTCGCTCAAATCTCAAGATGAAAATAATTTTAAAATGCCCAAAGTCCTATAGCAAAGAACTAAAATTTTCATTCTGGCTCTGAGAAGTGGGGGCCCGGCTCTGAGAAGAGGGGCCCGTGATCTGGTCCTGGGCCAGGCTCTGAGATGTGGCGGCTCTGGAAGTTCGACCCAATTATGGTGTTGTGGATTCAGTCTCTTTTTGTTTTCTTCTCAATTTTGCTGAGAAATCTCATTTCTGAGACTTCGTTCAGCGATTCGTGCTAGTTTGATAGAGTACATGATTCCGAAGATTTTTAAATATATATATATATATATATATATATATATATATATATATATATATATATATACTACATTTATAAAACATACACGGTTAGATAAGAAATGATATGGGTAGTTTAGTTTTGGTAGGGTATGAGTACGGTAAGGGAGTGCAGTTATATATTAATTAGAGGGTTGAAGTAAGGTGGAAAGGGGTATATAGGTGGCGGATAGATGCTGTGGGGGTAGACAGGGCGGCGACGCGAGTCTACCCCCACCCCCGCACTCTCTACCCCCTCCAGTATCGATTCCCCTTTCCCCACCCTCTCTCTCTCAACCCCCTCTCTTATGCAAATCAGAATGGCGACCCCAACACACGACTCCCGGCTTTACACCTTGCCCAGCTCAACACTTAGTGCACCATCGACAACCTCACTCTCTCTCTCTCTCTCTCTCACTCTCTCTCTCTCTCTCTCTCTCTCTCTCTCTCACTCCCTCTCTCTGCTCTGGAGTGTGTACAACCTGACATGATGCTTACCACTTGCTACTTGTCATTTGAGGAAAAATACTCATGGATGTTATGAATACCTGTGTAATACATGTCTTTCAATGAGACAACCGCATTCACAAAAATACTACAAGAAGCTCACACAAGACCGTTAAAAATGTATCCATTAATAAATAGAAACCCTCCTCTAAAATGTACCTGTGGCACACTACAAACCAATTTAACAGAACTACCTATACTAACGTACGCTTGCCTGGTCTTGTTCGGTGCCCGTAACATACACTAACGAACGTTTCAAATCATTGTACTCCGAATAGTGTCCAATGCTCCTTGATTCGTAAGGAACAGCCAGATCCATATAGAATTGGAGATTGAGCCATTTTTGACTCAAATGGAAAAGCTAGTGCAAAAATACCGTCACTCTGTTCAAGCTTCCAACTGGGATAAATAAAAATACTTCGAGTAAAACACAGAATTTACCAGGGTACTCTAAATGTTTGTCGTGCTTAATAAGTTTCTATTTGACCAAATTAATTTTTTTCGTTTTTAGTTGTCCAAGAGACAATAGTTTGTCTTATAAACAATCCCTTTTTAAAAGCTTGAAGGGTATGAATAGCTAACATCTATCGCTACCAACTTCTTAACGCTGGTTAATAAAATCTTGAAGGCGATTTATAAAAACTATCTCATAAAAGACTATAAATTGTGAATAACATCAAGGGGATTTTTTATTTAAAATATAGGTGCCGAGGTTATCGGCAACAAACAAGAGTTTTTGTTTTTTAGGATTAAATCTCCAAAAGGCATAATTAACATGTATTCCAATTAATATTTTCTATTGTATCCGAAAAATGGTTAAAGTGGTTACCAACTTTTTCACCACTTTCTTTCATTTTAAGACAGACTGATCTTTATCTCACCTAATCTGAACCAGACAAGTCTAGCATTTCCAAAATTTCGTTAGTGTGCTACTTTGATGAGATACGACTGTGGTACGGCAAGATGGTATTTTCTTTTTGGTTAATAATGAATTATTTGCTTTATTATTTATTTTGGCTCATGTAGTCTCTAGCCCCTTTGTTGTTGGTAAGTACCATACTTTCTAGCAATTTCACTTAATATTGATTCACGCCTAGAAATAAATGCTTATTTATTTATTAAACACGCAACCAATTTCCCCCCAACCTCATAAAATCCGTTGTTAAAAAAGAAAAATCCCAACCTTCCAACACTGTCTCTCCCAATTCTTCCCTAACTTCCAGTTCCCAAATGTTCCGATCTCTACCATTTACACCTGGAGTGACTGATAAACTCACAAAGACAATAAAAAAATCCTACCCTTCCCTAAATTTTGGTTTGAAAACTACCAACAAACTCAAAGCCCTCTATACCAAACTCAAAGATCCCATCCCTTTTGAACAAACCACCCGTTGTGTTTACCAAGTCCCTTGCCAAACCCCTTCCTGTAATGGTGTATACATAGGAGAAACCATAAATGACATTCACTCACGTCTTACACAACATAAACGAACCATCACTAATAAAGAAATAGATAAATATGCACTTGCAAAACACGCCATTACACAAAAACACACTTTTAACTTCGACGACACGAAAATTCTTTCTACACAACGAAACAAAAAAAGACTACAGATCTCGGAATGTGTACACATAAACTTAAACAAAAACAATATAAACTACAAAACTGACCAACAATGCATTTCTCCTATGTACGCTAATATTTTCCAAATACTCTCCCGACCTCCCACCTAGATTTTTACCATGCCCCTTGGGTATCCTTCCATTAACACCTTTTTCTCCTTTCCTGTCATAAAATGTCATAAACATGCCTTTTGATCCTTACCGACATTTCTCCCACCACTTGCTGTTTTCAGTTACATATACCCCAGTAGATTCCTTTTTCCTTAGACACTTTCACAATGGTTACTTAATTGCCAACCTTGGTCTTACTCTGCCGCTCGGCATTTCCATTGGTATGTAGTATCTTATTTCTTTGTAAAATTTATTAATGTTACTATTAGCTACTATATTTGTCATTGGTATGTAGTTTCTTATTTCTTTGTAAAATCAATTAATGTTACTAATTACTATTAAAATCAATTATTGTACCTATTTACTTTTTCATTCTACTCATACTAAGAATTTAAGACGATATGTTCTTTTATAAGTTAATTGTATCTATAGTTTTTTTACCTATCACAATTATATTTTTTTTTTTATATTAATTTCTTTTTGACATTTTAGCTGACGAAGGCTACCAATGAGTAGCTGAAACGTCCGAAATATAGATTTTTTAAAACAAAATCATATTGAGGTTTATTTAGCCGAATCCCAACCATTCCATCTTTTTCTTAAAAATATCTAATAAGTGATACAAAAAAATGGCCAGAAAAACTAAAGATTTAATGGTATCAATCAATACAAGACAGAAAGTACAAGATTTTCTTTCGGCACTTGGACGTCTAAGTATTGAGGAAAACTATCGGTAACGTACTAATCGCAAAAAATTATATTAAAAACAACGTTTCGTAAGTTTTCTATAGCGTTGAGGTTTATTTAGCCGAATCCCAACCATTCCATCTTTACTTATCACCTCGACGGCTAACTATCTAATCATCTCTTAGATATTTTTAATTCGTTCAAGTTGATTTTCTTCGTCGACGACTCCAACAATGTTTCTTGTTGCTTAATAAGAAAACGTTTGTAACGCACATTAAATCTGTGTCTTTCTCTGGATTGAAACAGTATAGGTAAAATATTGAGAATTAATAAAGATTTATGAAAATCAATCATACCTTTGGCAGAATATTTTCCATTGAACCTGCAACAAATAATAAATGCATTAGTTTACTTAATGAATATAGAGCTTTACATGTTTATCAATATTGAGGAAGGAAATCGGTAAAAAATAGAGTTACAGTTCATTTCACACTAGTGGTTTTGACTTGTGTCAACGAAATCAGTATTCAAGCAATGACACTTAAAACACAACGAGATAGCGGCATCCAAAAGCAACTGTTGTAATAAAAAAGAATGTCTGATGGAAAGAGGATTTTTGTATTGACATATCCTATATCTAAGCCATGGTGTACCTACTTTATTATATCAGTTCGTAAAGGCATTCATTAGACAGAAACCAACAATAAATTTAAATAGACTGAGTTAAATTACTGATAGGCACCTACTTGTTAAAGAAGACCTGACACTATTATTCTTCTGGTTTTGAAAATCTATAGCGCTCCCGACTCAAAATTATTTACAAAGGACCTAAAAATTAAAATCCATAACCCAAATTTTTTA